>JAYKKI010000035.1:5257500-5912500 GCA_039881145.1 Druceiella hillmani | reverse complement strand
AAATCAGCTTGCACAGATAAAAATATACAGCCATCAGGTGCCCGAAGAGCCAGCGATAGAGGTAAGCAGTGTGTCGGCATGTTGGAGTCAGGATAGCAATGTAACACTAAAAGATATCACTATACGGGTGGCCAGGGGCAAGCTCTGTGCTGTTGTGGGCCCTGTGGGTGCTGGGAAGGTCAGTTTTAGTTGTACTTTGATAACTATTAATAAAGCTTTCTTTTACTTTTTTTTTTATCTGTTATCTGTCTAGTTTGGTGAGAAATTTGGCGTGTAGAACGCAGAGGCCAATGCCACTGCTACTCAATGAGAATACTTGGCTTCTTTTGAGCCTATTAATCAATTTGATATTGTCCAGCGATTCAGTAACTAAAGGGTTTGGATGAGTAGTAAGCCTTTCTGCGTATCTTTTTCTGAATCTGTTAATCTCCTCAAGAATGGCGGGAGTGTTGAGGTATTGGGGAATTTCACAATTTCGTGTGAACCAAGGTGCACTGACTATATTTCTTAGAATTGCATTTTGAGCTCTTTGGTGACATATTATGTTGCTATTACTGGTCATGCTCCACAGCTGAATGCCATATTTTCATATTAGCTTGAGGAGTGAATTGTAGTAGTTCATTGTCCACTGATAGCACAGAGTTACGACCCAACAGCCAGTGCAAGATTTTGTACTTGATATTAAATTGGTCACGTTTCTGCTTGATGAGAGTTTCCCAGGTAAGCTTTCTATCTAGGAGGAAGCGCAGATATTTAACACAATCAGTGTGTGGTACTAGTTTAACTCGGGACAATAGCCTCTCCTTAAGGTAAACGTCATGTGGGTCTATTTTTGTGCACCGGCATGGATGTGCCATCTATTCAACCAGGTATACATTTCATCCAGCAATGCTTGGAGCTTGTTGCTAGCAGAATCTAGATCTTTGGCTTTTTCCAGATAAGCAACGTCATCAGCATAAGTTGTGACAGTTACAACTGCTGAAGTAAGGAGATCAGAAATGAAAATATTATACAAGACTGATCCCAGGACTGCACCTTGTGTGACTCCAGCTTTGATCTTGTGCAGGTTAAATCTTACATCACCTTGCTTTACCTGAAATTTCTCTGAGTTAGATAGGATGCTATAATCGGGAACAATGAGTGTGGAAGCTTTTTGTTGACTTTACAGAGTAAGCCTTTATGCCAGATGCCGTCGAAGGCTTGTTGGACATTTAGAAAAGCTGCAGTATTCCATTTTCTCATAGCCCTGACAAATAGTTTGGTATACGCGGTGAGCTTGCTCAATTGTAGTATGAGACTTACTGAAGCCAAATTGATGTGCTGGGATAAAGTTACAATCTTCCATAAAGACATTCAACCTAGTCAGGAAGATCTTTTTCCAAAATTTTGGCAAGACAGACGTAAGGCTAATAGGTCGATATGATGAAGTTTCATGTGCAGGTGTGCCAGGCTTATGAATTAAGATTATCTAGGAGATCTTCTATGGAGCACGCACATATCCCGTTCTGAATACTACATTGGATAAGCAAGATAGAAAAGTTAGGGCCTTTCTTGGTAACTCCTATAGATGAAGTGATCAAGTCAAATCCAGGGGCTTTCATTGGGTTTAGTGATTTTATTTCTTTAGCAACTTCTTTTGGATGTTTGTCTGAAGGGCAAGCATATTTGGAGATCTAGTTAATGATGGTGTCGATCTCATAGTTGTCTGCATATCCCTCATTTGGGTTGAAGACACTTGCCAGATGAGATTCAAAGATCTCAGCCTTTTTGCTGTATGTTCTAGCTAAGATGGACTGTAATCTAACGGAGGGACTATGCTCTTGTGACTTGTCTAGGTTTTTCGAAGCTTTCCACAAAGAGTGGTCACCCTGACCTGAAGCAGACAACATAGAAATAGTTTGTTTGCATCTTATTATTTGCAGTGTCCCAGAGCAAAGCTCTCAGTTCTTTTCAGACGCGATTGAACTTCCTTTTGTCTGAGGGATGTCGAGATAAATGCAATACCCGTCTGAAGCAACGCTTTTCTTTGACTTTAAGTTTTAATGAAGTTAATCAAGATATTATCCATATAATTTAAATACAATGTTTGCCATACGTGCTTATAAAATTTCTAAATATTTAGAAATTTCACACATGAGTGCGAATCAATAAGTACTGCTGTTTGAAAACAAATGGTGTTGCTGAGACAAGTTGGTATTACCAACGTGTGCTGCCAGATGTAAAACTATGTCAAAAAAAATTACTAAGCACTACTAGATTAATTTGCATTCGGCAGCCATTTTGCTAAGATGGGAAAAGTACAGGATCGTTTAATGATTCGCTTTGTTTTAATGTGTAAACATGTGGAACCCATCTATGACAACAGTTAAATATTGGTTCAATTGATTTTCAAAGAGGAGCAACAAGGACACCTAATAGATATTATTGGAAAGTAGTTACTGAAGATATCATTGAAAAAGTCTACAATAAGATCGTCGCTGATTGTCAAACAAAAACCACAGATAACATGATAATTGAACGATGAAAATATTGTAGGTCCCCAATGGCTGCTATGATTGCTTATAGTGGACAACAAGTGGGTGCACCTTTTGATTATGAAGCTGCGTTTGGAACAGTTTAAGTGAGATCCAAAGGCATTTTTTTGTTGACTTGCCACCATCGATGAGACCTGGTTTCATCATATACATCAGCCAGAAAATTAATAGTGACAGTTTTTTGGAATGTGAAATGCGTTATACTCATAGACTTCTTAGAAAAAGGAAAAACGGAAATTCTACAATGAGTTATTAGACCATTTTGAAAAGAAATTGAAAGCTCTATTAGCAAACAAAGAAGTACATGTTGCTTGACCATAATAATGCACCAGCGCATTCATTCGGAGTTCTCGCAATCAAACTGTATGGATTGCATTGCAAATTGTTGCTGCACCTCTCATATTCACCCAATTCAGGAAAAGACAAGGACACAAAGGAAGAGGTTTCAGGAGAGGTAGGACTTTTTCCACTCGTTCTTTGAAAATATTTAGTGATTTTCCTGATGTCAGGATCCAGGTGATTCCAATTTTTGCTGCTTGGACAGTGAAGGATTTTTCGTAAGTGGTAGAGGTGAAGGTTTTTCTTCAGGTGCTTATTAGCCTTTCAGGTACTTATTAGTATCTGTATAAAGACACTTTCTGTTCTGAAAACTTGGGTTTATGTCCATAATCACATAATAGAACTAAATAGGTTTTACGAATGAATGTTTTAGTTATTGAAGCATATCGTTGGTGCTATTGCGAAACCATGTAACTAAAAAACAAAATTTTAGATTTTTACATCAAGATGCATAGAACAAAAATGCGCATCAAGCTGTGGTGATAAATAAATTTTAAAAAAATCCTAAAGAGCTCAAATAGCTAATTTAATGGAACCTCATAACTGATGTTAACATCCCTGTTTGTGAAACCATATGACTAAAAAAACATTAAAAACATTTGTTTATAATCAATTCAAATTGTATTCTGAACATGTTCATATTCAAATTAAACTCATTACGATCTTTAAGTTAAGTGACAATTTTTAAATTGTTCCTGTAAAACATTTTTTCACTTTCCAAGTAGTATTTTCTAAGATATGTGGTTTAAAATGGACGCTAATGGTATATTTATTTGTTTTTTTCATAGAAATGTAGGTAGTATTCTATCCTAGTGACTCAAAATTGTTGTTTGTGAATGATGTAAAAATTTATTACTGACAAATTCTCAGAAAAATTAAAAAATGAATTCATAATCTCTTGTATATATTTCTAGGTTTTTTGAAAGGTTTTTTATTATTATTATATTTCAATATTACTATGAGTGATGAGAATTTTTAGTTTAGGTTAAAATATTGCTTGATATAACAATATTTTCATTTTTCTGGCTGTTACAGTTCTTATATAAATTATACAAAACTTTTGGGTTTTCTGTTAGTTATTATCTGTAAATATATGCATAGTATAAGTATTTAGCGGTTAAATTTAAAATAATGTATAGAAACGGCCATCACATTCATTTTATCAGTACATAAATTATGTATTAGTAAAATGTAATGAAGATATAGGTTACCAATAGGGGAAAAATCATTAAAATTTATTAAAATATAAGCGAGCTATGAGGTTCTAAATTTAATGGTAGGGATAGAGAGTGGACATCTTCGTGTCTCATTAACTCTTGTAGAATACAATAACTGTTGCTAATAATGACATCACAATTCAGTATTGTGTCAGTTTTAACTTGAGCAATTCTTAAGATTTTTCAAAAATTGTTTGCTCTTCGTCAATTTGTACCTTGAAAGTATTAAAAAAATTAGTCAAATACTTCATTCTTTTTACAGTCTTCATTTCTCCAACTGCTCACAAAAGAATTGCAGCCAAGCAATGGGCTGATAAGTCTTTCGGGCAATGTGTCATATGCAGCTCAGGAAGCATGGCTGTATCTCGGTACTGTCTGTGAAAACATCTTGTTTGGATTGCCATATGAAGAAGAGAAGTACAGAGAGGTAAAGTATGATTCTAAAACTTGCACGTTTGGAGTCTAAGTGTTATCTTAAGATGAAACATTGATGGCAAAACATTATTAAATTGGATTACGTGGTATAACTGGGTGAAGTAGCCCAGATGCAGTAAAAGTGTAAGTAATATGCAAATGTTCTTGGCATCTTTAATAATTAATTTCTGTACTGAAATATTCTTGGTATCTCAGATATTTAATTTTTATGTACAAATGTTCTCTGCATCTCTAATATTTAATTTTTATATACAAATGTCATGGTATTTCTAATATTTCAATTTTAAATGCAAATGTTCTTGATATCTCTAATATTAAATTTTGATATACAAATGATTTTGATATCTTTAATAATTAATTTTTATATACCAATATTCTTGACATCTCTAATTTTAATCTATTTTCAAGTATGCAAAATACAGTGTATATCTCAAAATACGCAATATAGAGTATATATAGGAGAGTATATATCTCCTTATTTCCGAAACTATTGACCCTAAAATAAAGAAAAAAAAACAGTGTTTTAAAAACCTACGCAAGTATTGTAGGAAAACTATAAAGATTATTATGAATATTATAGTTTTTGAGATATTTATGATTGAATATAATCCCCCTGTTTAATTATGTTATGAGCTATTAAATTTATTACTCTAAAAATCCTTATTAGTGATGACTTATGATAAATAAAGTAATTGCCTTTAAACGAATAGTTTAATAGTTTTTATAATAATAACTTATGTTAAATTATGAAATGAGCTAGAAATACAAAAAAAATATGTTCAGGTGATTTCGTGATCTAAGCTGATGCTAGCTTAGATCACGTAATCACCCTGATCATCTTGTTTAAATTTTTTGGAATGGCTTTGATGTAAAAGTTATTTTCGACTACTTATAATCACTACACTTTTGTATCCTTAAATCTTGTAAAAAAAACCTTGTTTTTGGCATAATTTTTTAGTAAAAACATTATTTAAAACTATTTATGGAGGCATAAAGGAAGAATTTATGCCTCAATAATACATTTTTTGATTTACAGATCAGAAAAATCTATTGTACTAAAAAATAAAGATGAAAGAAACTAAAAAGTAATTTAAATGTTATATTCATCATTAATCAGCACATCAGAACTATTTGTAAGAAAATCAGTTCACCAATTTTTAATTGATCAAAATCATATTAAATCGGTTGAAATTGTTCAATTGAAGCACACTCCAATACATAGCACTGGTCTTTGTTAGATACAAATTAATGAACTTCGTTCTCAAACTAAAAAATTATTTAATATTCAATATATTAGAACAGATATTTTATTCCATTAATGGTATGGAAGTAAACATATTTTATATAGTCTTTACAATTTTTTGCAGGTGTGTAAAGTGTGCTGTCTGGAGAAGGACTTTAAGCAGTTCTCATATAGTGACCAGAGTTTAGTTGGAGAGCGAGGCATTTCACTGTCGGGTGGACAGAAGGCACGCATAAACTTGGCACGAGCCGTTTATAGAGAGGTATGTGAATTTTTATCGGGCACAAATGCTTCAAAATTATGGTATTAAGGTATTCATGGCCATTAAGCAGGTAATGGCATGGCCAATAAGCTGTTGTTCTGAGGGTGAAAAAGGGCAACATGAAACATGAAAATAAGAAAACTTTATTTATTAAAAATCTTAATGTAGTTAAAACCATAAATATTTCGACTAGGGCTTTTGCCGACCAGCCCATTAGTCGACTATTCGTATTGTAAACCATCAACTAGCCAGCTAGTTAGCTAGTCTACATGTGAGTATCATATTGATACCGTACATGCGTTGTCGGCTATTTCATAATTAAATCATAAATAATCAAGTAATATTTCATATTCTAATAAAGTAAGATAAAACGGAGCTACTTTTATTTCTAGGGTTCAATAGCTTAAAAGCAAAAACAGAACCCTAATAAGATCATCTATGTGCCTATGTATGTACGTCAGTTACAGTTGTTATTCTACTTGACTTTAGTTTTATAAAGGATTGACGTAGAAACTTTAAATTTGGCACAGTTATAAAACATATGCCTGCAAATATCTTAATAGCTATAATTCAAAAATATTAACTTGGTTATTTTAGATGGGGAAATTGAGTACACAAAAAAACTTTTTTTTTTAATTCCTATATATAGAGCGGGATATTGTTTGAAAGAGCTAGTTATAAGGGTCTCAAAAATATTTTTTTCATAATTTTAAGTATTATATCTTTAGAAATATACTAAAAAATATGCAGGTGATCAATAAATGTGTTAAAAGAGTGTTTTCTCCTTTTATACATCATGTGGAGAAACATCTGAAAAGGCTTGTTATGAGAATGCAACAATTTTTTTTCATAACTTTAAATGGTATATTTAAATGATATTCTAAAAAATAGGCAAAAATATATAGCAAGGGACTTACGGCTTTTTCCAAAACTACTGAGCCAAAAGCCACAAAAAAACAGGTTTGTTAAAATCTGACTAAAATATTGCAGTAAAACGATTATCCTAAATCTAATAATTTTTTTTTAAATATGCACAATGTTTGTTGTTGTTGTAACAGCTTTAAATTGTGAAAAGTTAATATTTTTAAATAATTTACCAATTCCATGCATATATACTTAAATGTTTATAAATGCTGAAATGTGTGCGAAACAATTTAAGTGCGAGTTCTATTTGTGTACAACAGGTTATTTTTTTATTACTTTATGTTATTTTACTAGAGTACATAATATTACTCAACAATATATTTTTTAATTACGCAATGCGTGTTTTTCTATTTTTGTACCAAACCCCAAAAATGAAGATATAATGAAAACTTTTCTCTTTATAAAATTACTAATTTTATATGTAAATATACACTTTTGCATAAAAAACAGATGGTTTTGATTTTGTCATATTATTAGCAAAATATTATTTATTAAGAGGTTGTATTAATTGTAATTGTTACTGGCAGGTATAGTGTATTCTGGCACGTAAAAACGAAAGTTCCAAATTTAAAATTTATTCTTTTTGAATGAAAATTCTCTTTCACTGACAAAAACATATTTTTTGGCGGTAAATGAAACCCAACTCTTATTAAGTTCTTTTTCATTTATTGCGTTTTTTATTTTAATGAATAAATTTTAACTAAATCTCTGCTGTTTGCTGCATTAGTTCACTTCTGTTTGCTGTTCCCAGTGTGGTTGAAAAAACGATAAGAGCTAGTAAAATTATTGTGCTGCTTCAAGAAGTCTGTAGCCAATGTTATGTGTCTCAGCAGTATAATGTGAGTCGTTCCACCGTCCAAAGGACCTGGCAACGATACCAAGAGACGGGCTCCGTCAGTAGAAGGCCCGATTCTGTAAGAAAACAGTGCACTGAGCCGCGGGACGACCGCTTCATAGTCAGTCAAGCGCTACGAAATCGTAAAGTTACGTACGTGGATCTCAAACAGAACCTCGAGGATGTCAGAGGTACACGAGTAGCCTATGGATAGTCAGAAGAAAACTTCAGGCTGTTAATACACGTAGCTATCGCCCAGCTCGGGGCCCTGCATTGAGATTCGCTCAAAATTTTTCGTCATGGACTCAATAAGATTGGAATAGTGTTTTGTTCTCCGATGAACCTTGTATATCGATTAGTGGTGAGGATCGACATCGGCGAATCTTACGAAGACCTGGAGGACGCTTCGCAGAAGTGTGCTTTGAGGAAATCACCCTTTACGGTGGAGGCTTCGTAATGTTTTGGGCTCGTATTAACTCAAATGATCATACCGAGTTAGTTTTTATTGAAAATGGCACACTTAATGCGCAAAAGGTACTTAACGGAGGTTCTTATTCCTCATGACCAACCCGCATTAACAGCAGTTGAAGGCGAGTCCATTTTTATGGACGACAATGCTCGTGCCCACCGCTCTAGAGACGTTGATACGTGTATGTAGGAGGCCGGAATTCGTCGGTTAGACTGGCCAGCTAGAAGTCCCGATCTCAATCCGATAGAACACATATGGGATAATCTCAAACGACGCGTCAGAGCCGTAAAACAAGCTCCAGAAAACATTCTGTCCCTTAAAAATGTGATCGTCGCTGAATGGGAATGTATTCCTCAGGAAATGATAAAAAAACATCGCCGAAAGCATGCTTAGCAGATTAAGCGCATTGATTTTAGCTAGAGGAGGCAATACTCGTTACTAAATTTTCAAATTTTATGTTAAATTAATAAAAAATATTCAAAAATAAACTTTGGCCATTTTTAATGTACCAGTATGAAAATGTTCGTCTATGGACTTTACATCGTTTTTTTATTTATTCGCATTTTTAATGACTGAAGTAGGTAAAAATGATATCTCAATAATAAATAACAATATAATCATCATTTCGCCAAATAAAATGCATCAAATAATAATAAAATAACTCTGATATGGTTTATTCCTATAAGTGCCCGTTTTTTTGCAAAAGAGTTTATTTGGAGTTATTATAAGTATAAAAGATGTTTTACATGTCGTTTTTATAACCAAATAGTTTTGCCCATGAATTCAGCATGATAACTAGAATGTGTTACGCTACTTATAAAAATTAAATTAATAGCATTACATTAAAACTCTCTTGTGCTGGCGTAATTTCTTTAGCACTTATGTTGCTTTGCTCATGTAAATGATTACATAACTATATGTCACCTACATTTTAATCTAGGTTGTATATTATCTATATCCAAAATTTAATTAAAATTAATCGGTTTGTTTCAGTGCGGAAGAAAAATAAATAAATAAAATTTTTCACTTTTATCATATTAACTAATTTCTTATATTGCAATTTGCAGGCCGACATTTACCTACTAGACGACCCTCTTTCGGCTGTGGATGCCCATGTCGGGAGACAACTATTCGCCTCCTGCATCAAGGAATACCTTCATTGCAAGACTAGGATACTCGTTACGCATCAGCTCCACTACCTCAAGGCAGCTGATATGATTGTTTTGCTTAATGATGTATGTATGTATTAAATGAAAACTACCTTAAACTTATGTTTTTTAAGGTTTTGCTCATGTTTTATGTCAGATGTTAGAAATGGAATGGTATGATCTATTTGTTAGTAATGTATATATATAAATAAATATTATATTTGAAATTACACATACAGTATTGATAAAAAAATACTTTTTTAAGGTTACATACCCGAAGAGACCAAATGGAATCCTATTTTTATGGCGACATTAATTTCTAAATAATAGTAAAAGGGACTTTAAATACACACCTGATATGTACATTCTTTAGCGCTAAATTAAAAATTATATTTAAAATTACTTAAAATTATATTTTGAGGGGCTCCCGTCTGTGGCGCGTTATGATATTAATTACAAGTCATGGTTACTATACAATTACATGGTTACTATATATTAGCAATTGCAAGTCCTAAACAGCTGACTTATACATATACATTTCATATTTATATACATATAACATATTTGATTTATGTTATTGAAGACAAATTTACAATTTAATAAATGATCTACAGCCGCACACACTAAACACACTGGTAGTGTTTAGTGTGTGCGGCTGTGTAATTTTAGATGAAATATAAAAACGTTATTCCGATCTCGTGAAGAATTTACCAAACCTGTGATTTTATCTCACACCCACAGATTTTGCCAAAACTGTTTTTTTCGTGCCTTTTGTCTCGGTAGTTTTGGAAATAAAGGGTGAAATTACAAATAACATCTCATCGCAAAAATTTGTAGCAACCAACTTGTAGGGAAAAATTAAGCTTGCGTTCAGCTATATTTTGGGTGAAAAACCAGTGTTTTGTTCCATCTATTAACACCTCACATACACACATACAAAATCACTATGTATTATAAAGATATGTCAAGTGCTAGCCGAAGTAAACAAACCTCAATGACTTTCCATTTTATAAATACACCAATTATAATATTTCGTCAGTAAAGTTAATTCAATACTTATTTCAATAATTTTAAAACGGTAAAATGTATATTGTCATTATTTTATTGAAAAAATAATAAAAAAAATAATTCTGAATAATAGACCAAATTTAAAATTACATGTCTAATAAATGTATTGTACGCGATTTCAATATGCGATCAATATTTGCGGTTAATCGGGAGTTATATTTTGAATAAAATATTGTCCTGGCCTTGATGATAATTTTACTTTTTTCTTTCTAGATATGAAAGTATTTTCGTGAAAAACAACGTACATAATAGAAGTAATATCACTCATGATTTTAATAAAAGAAATTTATTTACAGTGCTTTTGCTAAGTTTTCTCATTGTGCAATCGTTCTTACTCATTTAAATTCTTGAATTAGTTCTTTTTGCAAAATTAATATTTGTATTTTTCACATACGGTGTGATGAATACTTTTCTTTAATATATTTTTCTTAATCCATATTCTTTTATTTTATAAGCAATAAACAGTGAAATTGTTATTGGTATTAAACTACTTTTGTTCCAATATAAACACATTTGACTAATTCCGATAAATAACGTTATAGTAGGATATTTACGAGAAATAATTGATGACATATTAATGCAACGCATGGATGTCGTTATGCTCAATGTGTTTTTGTTTCACAATTTAACACAATTTGCATTAAAAAAAAGTAACAAATGAGCTCATGCAGTTTTGTTTTTAGGCTTGGGTCATCGAAAATAATAAATTACTTAGAAAGTGATGCAAGAAGCATAAAATTAGCTTGGTAAGAATTTTGATACGAAGACTTGGTAAAAATAAAATAAAAATATACTGCATGCCCCTGGCTTCCATACATGTCAAGGAAGTGGCAGAGGACGGTTCCATAACCCATTCTACTTGAACTGACAGTTGCAAGGCTCACAAGCCAGTGAAATGGGTATGATCGCAGTCGTGGGCACAAGTGATGTGGACGACTAGCAGAAAATAGCTAGAGTAACGTTTTGTGCATTATTATTTACTTACCTTCGTATCGCTGCCAGATTTCAAATTCTACAATATTCCTTTAGAAACAAGAGAAGGCAGGAACTTTATTGATTAATTGCCAACAATTAACAGGGACTCTGAACTACAATGGAAATCATAGTCTATGGATAGGATAGCTTTACAAATTTTCAACGTTGTGTGGCAACAGATTAAAATTGCTTTAAATGTGGTAAAACTTTTTTCATTTTGCAGGCTTTAAGGTATGTGGTATATCTGGGTCCAAATGCTGTTTTGTTGCTATAAAATGTCTACATAATTTTAAGTTAGATAAAGAGTGATAAATATATAGTGACTAGCATATTTTCAGGGTGAGGTACAAGCTATAGGAACTTATGAGGAGTTGCTGTCTGACTGTAAACAGTTTACAGCGCTACTCGGTTCTGTTCAGGACAGTGAAGAGGTAGATTCTGAAGGAAAGGACGGAACTATCAAGGTATGTATTTTGCACTTATAACGTCCGTTAAGATTGTAAACCAACTGAGTTAGCAGGTTTACACTCTTAGCATACCCAAGTAGTAGAGTGACACACTTAGTATATCCACTACCCTATCTACCCCACTAAGTTTGTAGCTTAAGTTTTGAAACCGTCAGAACTTTCAATCTTATGGCTTTAGGATAAAATGAAAAATACGGTTGGTGTGGTTTTGCATCCTCCATTAGAAATTATGAAAAAAATAATATTTTGTAGTTTTCTCTGATGTAACAGGTTTTATTAGTAGGTAATTTTTAGTTAGGGAACAAAAAATTGAAATCAGTTTTTCTTAAATTGATCGAACATTGTAAATTAAAAGAAAACTAAGCGTTATTTTTTTCCAAATATTTAGAATTAAACAACAAATATAATAATAAATTCTTTTTTTTCATAAAATAAAAAAGATATGGTCATTTAAAATGTACCTTTTTTTTCTACCATAGTCTTAATCACTGACCATCAAAATCTATAGGTACTTCTGGTCGACCTACAATCTTGAAAAACGGCATATTGAGGGGTCTTATAGTGCAACTGAAGGGAAAACCCAAAAATTAATGATTTCTAATTCTATATGGCATTATACATTTTTATACATTTTTATAATTAGTTTGTTTTTATGCCTGTAAAAGCTGCGACAGGCAATATATTTACATTGTGAAAAATAAATATTTGTAAACATTTTAATTATAAATATTCTATACCCTTTATGTTTAGGAAGAATATCTGTGTGGCTGTAAAAAATTGCTCTCATTGAAATAACTCTACCATATATATTGTTTTTATATCTTGAAGTACATAAGTAAATAAATAAGTGCTTAAAAATGTGCGGAATCATCATTCTCATGAATGACAGGTTTTTCATGTTTAAAACAGTATAAAATATAATTAAACAAATTAAAATTTCTTTTTGAAATAATTTTGCTTGATTTTAACATTTCCACCATGAGAGTTGTCAGAACACTGACAACTCTCGGGACAACGTCTTCAGGTAAGGTGTTCATCAAGAAATCATTAATTAGTAAAAATTGTTTATACATATAAATTTTTAGATCAGTAAACGGGCATCACTGATAAAAATTTTCTTTTTGATAAAATTATGTTATTCACCTGTCTTGTTGGCAGTAATATAAAAATGCAGTTTTATTAAATGCTAAGGTGGACTGAAAAGTTCATTATCAATTTTTTATTTGTCACTGTCCAAGGTTTCATTTGTACGTTGACTTTTGTTCCAAGTTTATACCAATCGGTGGCAAGAATATAGACAAAATAGAACAACGCGCCATTATTAAGTACTGTTGACAAAGGATTAACACTGAATCAGATCCATGAAGACATTAAGTATACAACTGTTAAAAAATGGTCAGCAGAGCACTAAAAATCTCACATTGAATTGAAAAAAATATTGGGAAATTTGCTATTTGGTCATAGGAGATTTTAGGTTGAAAATTAAACAGATGCCTGAAGGTTAGAGACATTTTTTACTAGCGAACTCAAAACACTATCCACAATGAACTGTGATTTTAGAAAGTGTCTGCGAGATAGATACCGAGGCTTTTTTTAATTGAATAAAAACACAAAACATGACTCTATTACTACTATACTACTATACTCTAGAATCAAAACCGCAGTCAAAAGAATAGAGAATCACCAACCCCAAAGAAAGCCAAAGTGATTTTATTGGCAAAAAAATAATGGCATATATTTTCCGGGACTTGAGGAGAGTCACTACGGCTGATTTCTTACTAAAGGTTATCACCATAAAGTCAACTCAATATTCCATTCCTTTTGTACGGTGATGTGAAGAAATAAAGGAAAAATAGCTAAGAATATTAATAAAAGGGATTTGGTTCCTTCAGAATAACATGCACGCTCACACATTTTTAGAAATTCAGACTAAAATCCATAATTATCAATTTCAATTACTGCCACACTCCCTTGTTCACCAGATCTGGCACCATTTGATTTCCATTTCTTTCTCAATTTCGAAATATATTTAAGCGGGCAGTAATTTACATCAAATGAACAAGTTGAATATGCAGTTAACACTTATTTGAGGGCCTTGAGGAAACATTATTTAAAAATATTGTAATAGCTTTAGGAACCAGATTAAAGAAGTACATTGAAATAGGTGATAAACACAACAATTTTGTAAACATCTGCACTTGTTCATATACCCAGATCATGAATTGTTCAATCCACCCTAGTGTCATAACACTGAACAACTAAAGTGGAGGGTACAAGTTTATTAGCCTGCTTTGCTCTATAGTAATCATTCTTTCTCTGAAGATTTTGCATGTTCTCTCTGAGGAAACCAAATTAAAACTTAAAATAGTCAATCTATCCAAAAAGTGTTTGTTTTAAAAAGTTTAAAATGAAGAAAATAAAATTTTATATTGTTTTAAACACGATACAACAATAATGTCACTAGAGCATACAAAAAGTTACACAGAGATACATATTGCACAAATTGTACCGGAACAACAACAAAAGAAAGAGCTATTTGCAATTTTTCTTATACAAAACTCAGTACAGGTGTTTAAATAGAAACAAAATGTACGTAATGAGGTAATATTACACACTTCGTTAAAGGTCTCCTTGTCCCAGAATGAAATGACCAGCCATCAAATAGAAATATGGGCTAAATTATAGAGAAAAAAATCTAAAAAGTAAATGCTTATCTCTTTTCATTTTTTCTATAATTCTTCTTCCCTAAAATCGTAACTACTACGTCCTTTTTTAATTAACTGTCGTCATATGTCGAATATACGTTTTTAAAATTTTTCATACCCTGTTAAACACGAGGAAAAATTATTCAAATGTTAATCAAGAAATAACTTTACAAAGATTATAAAGTTATTTTTTGAGTAATGGTAATAATTTTTTGAACTACTATAATCTATTCAATAATATTTATGAAGAAATATTATATAACAATGTTTGTGGGAGATACTCCCACACATTCTGAGAAATATACCACCAAACATTGACTTGGGCACTAAAAACAACGCTTTGTAAAGTTCGGCATAACACCAAAGTTATGAGATATTAAAAAACTAAAAGGGAGAGACATATGGTCAATCTGTTTTTAGTTTTCTTCGAGTAATTTTTCTCATATTTTTATTTTACTATGACTTTTCACTTATTCCTGGGACATCTGTATTCATGTGTTTATTTATGTGTGTGTATTGATATATATATATATATTCATTTCCAACTCAATAATATAAATACTCAATACAATCAAATTTTACCAAGGTGATAAGAAGACAAGATGCCCAACCCTGAAAAAAATTGTACTCAGGGTCATACTCGACTTAATAATCTTTAATTGTGAATGAAGAAATTGCACTCAGGGTAAATGCCTAACTCAGTATATTTCATTATGAAAAAAAATTTAAGATAGGGAAAGGGAATTGCCCCCAGGGTACATTTCCAACTCAATATCTTTAATTAGAGCAACGGGAATCTCATTCATGACCACCTTGATATTTTTAATTTTAAAAAAGGATATTGTATTCAAGATATATTCCCAACTCAGTATCTATAATTGTAGAAAAATGAATTGTATTCAGAATATATTTAAAACTCGATATAATTTTAGAAAAGTAATAATATATAATTTTAGAAAGTTAAATCTCAATCTAAATGAGATGTTGTGTTTTAGGCCTGTCCTGAAAAAAAAGCATAGTTATAAATGGTTAACTCATTTATCTAGCATTAAGCTGTCTCAACTAAAGATAAGCTGTTTAGAATTTTGGTCTCTTTTTCCTCCCAAGACTTCATTTCTTTTGTCATCATAAGGCAGCAGTAGCAATTAACTACCTTGAAATTGCCATTGATATTCATGTGAAACTTCCAGGTTAAAGACCGAAGAGAATCTGAGAACAATGCCAATGAAAAGTCTGAGCACCAGGCTCAAAAACTAGAGCGGGAAGGACGAGCAAAGGGTGGTCTCAGCTGGGCGGTTATATCTGATTATTGGAGGTCAGGCAGTTCTTGGTGCGGGATTATGTTTGTGGTGGCGACAATGATTGTCAGTCAGATTTTGGCTTCAGGCACAGATTATTGGATATCTGTTTGGTGAGTTATGTGGATTATTATAAATTTTTAAGAACGTATGTATTTATAAATCACCTAATTATTGTTACTTGTGTTGACTCATTGTTACTTTGTCCATTTACTTTTTAGAAAATTTAAAATTGTTTATTGTCTTAAAAATTAGAAACGACAAACATGGTATTCGATCTTAGTCATTAAATTTATATAAGATATTAGTAATGTATTGATCAAAAAAATTACTCTGTCGATATGTTTTGATGTAGAATAACACCTTGGCCAGTATTAAATGGTAATCACGTTCAGAATATGATGAAGATACTAGAATATGATAAGTACTTAAATCTCTGAAACTAATAATTTTAGAACCAATTTTTCAAACATTGAATAAAGAGTAGTAAGCTTTATTTGTCGATTAGAGTTTTTTCAATTGTCAGGTAACTTACGATAGCAGAATATATCTGGTATCAGAAGAATAAAGTTATAAGAACCAACTAGTGGTTATTTTCTAGTTCTTACATCTGTCAAGTTGACATTTTATTTTAAATTTTTTTTTCATCTGTCTAATTGATATTTTATTTCAAATAGAGATTTTTTTAGATCTATAAATCTGAGAGAAAACTGGCAAAATGTAGTGGATCAAAATGGTTAATACACCATTGAATAAATTTGTTGTTTAATATCAAAAAGTGTTGCATTATTTATTTAGAACAAAAAAACATTAAATACCAGCGGGATCAGAATTGAGATTTGATTAGAGGTAGGTGTGACTAAATGGAGATAAAACTATGGACCTTTAGGACCAGCATTGAGATATGACTCAAGACAGTTGGAATCAGGATTGAGATATGATTAAGAGTAGGAGAAAGAAAGATTCTGACATAAAGGTAATTTATCAAGACTGCATCTATTCATTTTGTTTATTGAATATGAATCATATGAAAATATTTTTCCCGAGATCTTAATCACTTTGTATATTAGAAAATTGCAGATTCAGTCCTTTTCATTATGGTTTTTAAGCCTGTTTTTAAAAGAACTGATATGCTAATATAATTTACACAATTATTAGTCATTTTACGGTATAGTGACAGAGCAGATAATGCGTTTATTTTTTTACTATCACAAGATAATGAAAAAGTGCCTGAGAAGCTAATTATCTTATAACTTGTGCCTGTCAATAAAGTTTAACGATTCTGTTTAAATGTATTATCTTGGGCTTCAATGTAAAAAATAGAAATTTAAAAGTTTTTAGGAACGTTTTTAATTTTTAGGACTGCAATGGCTGATTTCAAAGAAGATCTATTGGTCAACAAAACTTCGCCGCGAGAAAGTGAGTTTTAAATTTACTCTATACACAACACAAAATCATTCATAGAATCGATTTGATGACCAATTCATTGTGATGACAAATTGTTTTAAAATAAAAACCGTAAAGTAAGTATACTATTCAACAGGTTTGAAATTTAGCTTGTAGCCTGCTTCTATTCCCACATCTGTCATCACGTTGTAAGTCGCCATTTTGTTTCAAATCATTTTTTTAAACGAAATAATCGACAACAGAGCCCTACTTTTTGTAAATACTTTGTTGCATACTTATATTCTTTCATTTAAACAAAAAACTGGAAAATTTGCATTTTGTCAAATTGAATTCCAAACAAGACATGGAAAATAAAACATTTTGGTGGTTTCTTGACATCCACATAACTATGCGTTTTTATGAAATACCCTATTTCAATTAAATGCCTAATTATGCTCGGTATATGGCAGCTCGCAAACATACTCACGCGCCAATAGATTATAGACTAACATCATAGATTATGTAATTACATCATGCAGAGCACCGCCTCAAATCAGTTTAAATCTTTATAAGAATCTTTTGTTTCACTTGCAGACTTTTTCTAATTTTCTATTTTGCACTCATTAAATTCAGTATTGACCGTAATGGTTTATAAGAGTATATCGCTTACCCCTGAGTCAATGGGTCCAAGAAAATAAATATTAGGTTTGTTGTTTCTAAGTAATTATTAATACTACAGGTTACGAGTTTTATAAAAAACACTTAATAATTTTGGGTGGGAGTTTACCATACAAGCCAAGCTGCAATCTACTCTTTAACATAGTAGTCCCATTGTAGTGATAGTTATGATATCTAGTAGCCGTACTTATTTATTTATAACTTAATTTCTTTTTTTAATATTTTTAAGGTAATTTTACAATGTATTAGCAAAGCCATACATACAGGGGTCATATAGACAATATGTTGTTATTCTGCCACACAAACTACACACTTTGCCAAATTTGGTAACAATTCATTGCTTAGTTCCACTCCAACCAACAAACTACTTTTTAGATTTGTAGTATTAGTAGAGATGATAAATGTTATAAGCTTCTGAAGATATATCATCACCTATAAAGTGGTAACATTGCAGACCTAAGGAAGCTCTAACATTTTATAGTACTAAACCCATTACATCTTCTAGTGGCATGTAGTACCTTATAATAAATTACAAGTTGCTTACCCTGAACATCAGACATATATAAATCACATATTTATGAATATTTAAATATATTTAATGTATAGAATTCAAGTAAAGTCCCCAATTTAATATATGATCTGTAGTCCAAATATACAAATTGAATGCCACCAGCCTGTGCAATTAAACGAAACGTACAAGCTTCATTACTAAGTCTTCTGTAATAAATACATTGTCATAGCCATAAATTATGGGCTGCTAGCATAACCTAGTGCTACAAATCGGCTTGATTGTATCATTTCCAGCAACTGATTTGTAATGTGAAGGCAAGCTCGCAGCCCGTAGGCAACAGCTATATTCAAAATAAGACAATCCCGTGACGATTATGAATGCATCACATAATGACAACTGTACTGTCATTTACTGATTATTTGCCCCCCAGAACACATACAGAATAGAGCCTACGCATACCAACCTGTATAAAAAATGCGTCACAATTTTTCATACAAACTTTGGATTCACAGACACTGTCAAAGTGACTCCCCGCTCTCCCTGACTCACTCCCTGACAAGCGAGCCATGTATAATTATTAATAATGCTCATAGATGGCTTAATGTACTAATATTTATTCCTCATAAATGGGGTTCACAAAGAAAAAAGTAATTTTTTTTTATATATTTATTAAAACTGTTATAACGAAAATATTTCACAACAGCCAAACGTTAAAATAACATAAATATCATCGAGGTTCTGCAAATAACTCTCTGGCATCACTAGGTGGTAATTGCATATACGAATGTGGACAACTTGTACATCTGAAAACAAACAAACATACATAAAGACAGACATGATTATAAAAATATCTGTTAGAGTATGAAGTATATTTTCAAACTTTTTTAAAACCCCAAATTTGGTCAACAACAATTGATATTCGGTGACGTGATATTTTCAAAATGCCACATATTAGTGTTATTACTCAGTGCAAACCATGGAAAGGTGGTGGGTATCTTCCATGATGATTGGAAAGGAAGAGGAAGTATGGAAATGAGATAAACTTTGGTAAAAGCATAATACAATAACCCAACGGCATAGCCAGCATTTTTCTGGGGAGAGTTAGCAGGAGCTAGCAAAGCCCAAAAAATTATTTTATTCACGATCATATAATTTTTCAAATGGACATAAAATTTAAAAAATCACGTAACACAAAATATTTGCTTTAATCATGGATCCACATCAATATTAATAATAATAATTTTTTATCAGTATAATTTGAATTATTTTAGATAGATTTTTTTTCAGAAGGTTGTGCCTACACTTTAAGGACAACTAACTAACAACTTTACAGAATAATCAACTGTAGTTGCAACAATCTATCAATAATTTCTAACACTAATAATAGTAATAAACATTTTGAAGATGACGAATTTTTGTTTAAATAAATAATACAATTCTTTTGATAAGTTTTAACATTTTATTCTATAAAATTAACATAAATCTTTATACTCTCCAAATTACCACACCGCCAGGATTTATGCAAACTTCTTAACTTCTGTCTGAGTTGCTGAATCTTCTTCTTCAGTAAATAAATATTCCTCCTTATGAGTTTCGACTTTCCTGGTCTTTCACCTTTGTCGTTCTTCGACAATCAGAACCCCAAAGAAGTTGGCTCTAATGTATCTCTTCCTTTAAGTATTTATAATAAAATTCATAAATACTCGGTTTTTTTCAAAACTATACATTCATAACTGATGTTCATATGACATATTCAGTCAGTTGTGCAAGCAATAAATTGATACATAAGGATATTTTAAGTATTATCAGGTAAATAAACTCTAACCATAAAAATGTAAATCTCCTTTGTGCTTTCTTCTATTTGGAAGAAAACTTACAACAAACAATGTTTTGAATAACTATAAATGCCACTCGCAATGTTATTTAGTAATAAATTCAATTTGAAAAACCATTTTACTACTAACGAATATACTCAATAACTGTCTAAAATAATTTCAAAGGATTTTTCTTCAAAAAAATTTCGTAACAAAGCTGTAATGTATATGGTAAACCTTTTAAGATTCATTATATTTTAAATTATGTCGTAACCAGTGTCTATAACTAAAATATTTTTTAATTTAAGTTGTTTTTCAAATGACAGTAAAAGTTCCTTTTGACTAAAATGCAATGGTTACGTGGAATGTTATTTGAAAATATAATACATTCTTTAAAACATTACAAACAATAGATACGTGTCAGGATTACTTTCCAACTATGGATACCATTTTAGCAATAAACATCTTTGCAAGATCGCAAGAACCCACAACTACGTTTTGTGTCATTATTGTATAAAATTTACATTAATCTTGGAACAACCACAAATGGAATAGCAAAATGGCTACAACACCCTTACCATTTAATTAACACACAAGACTTAACATATTCAGTATCTTAAATGTAATACATTATTGCACAGTAAAGCTTTTCTGACAGTTATTTCAGAACAGGTTCACTGAACGGTGTGCAGTTTGCACGTTGTCCAACACAACATGTAGCTATCGCCAGATGTCGCTGTATATATTTATATTCGTCGTCATTTAGATTCACAGATGCAGTCACAAATTTGATACCCGTATGACCGTCTGCCCTTAAGAATAAACAAATTGAAAACAGAATGAAAGTATCTAGTATTAGATTTTAAAAATATACCTCTTATATTTAACAGTGAAATTAATTCAATTAATTTGTTATTGTTTCCTGCTCACATTTATGTTACTAGTTTGCTAAAATATAAGTGAGAATGTTAGCCTGAAGTCAATACTGAAACTACGAGTTCTTAATAAATGTATTGTATGCTATTTTCATATGCAATAAGTTTTGCAGTTAGCCAGCAGTTGTACTTTGAATAAAGTGTTGTGCGGTCCTGATAATAATTTCTCTTTCTATAAATGAAAGAATATTTACAAGTAATAAGGTACTTAATACAAATATTCCCCTCATGAATAAAAAAAATTGATTGGGAAAGCGTTTTTTCCATGAAGAAAGGGCTGTCAAATATAAAATATATAACCTCTCTCTATGCAATCATTCTTGCTTATTTAAATTTTTTAATTTGTTTTTTTACATAAGTTCGTATTTATATTTGTTTATTTAGTGTTTAGTGTTTGTACTAAAAATGGCAATTGAGCCAAAAGAAATTTGCAATTATTGCAAAATCGCAGTTTGTATGGGAAAGATATAAATTTTTTATTATGAAATAATCACGAACACGAACAGGAAATTATTTTTGTAAAGTATATCATTTTTAATATATATTTTTTCATTTAATAACCAACAAACCGTGAAATTTCTATTGGCGTTAAACTACTTTTAACAAATTATGATAAATAATATTACAGCAGAATATTTCGAGAAATATTTAATAACATATTAATGCATATTGTTGAAGTAATGACATTTAATGTATTTGTTTGATTCAAAATTTAACACCACTTGTGTTAATATATGTGCTTATGTCATTTTGTTTTTGGTCTTCAGTCATCATAAATTATGAATTAGTAAGAAATTGAAGAATTAAGCATGGAATTGGCAAGCATTAGGACAGCCAGAACTTTCGGTAACAATAAAATAGAAATATACTTCACCTAATATAATACCTATATATATATATTTATATTTTTTTTCAGATGTGCCTCCATTAGTAGCTTATCCTACCCAAAAAGCATTGCACGCCACTGACTCTTTCATACTTGCGATCTTAATGCCAATACCTGTCAACCTTCGATCTTGAGTAATGTGTCAAAGAATGACACCATCTTATTCTCTCGTAAATAGACTGCATTCAATACAGAATCAGTTACCATATATATTACTGCATTTTGGAATCAACTGAACACAAATATACAAAGTGCGCCCTTATTATTTGTATCTAAAAGTTGTGTAAAATTAGATTACCTATCATAATTGGCAGATTGAAATTCTTTTTATAATGTGTCACTGTTTTGAATTTGTATCGTTTATTTTTGTATACCCGTATACATATTCCTATTTTATTTTGTGTCATTAATGAGGATTAATCAATCATTTTCAATTTACCATAATGCTTGTTATTATAATATAAGTCCGTCACTATATATTTCGTCCGTCACTATATATTTAAAGTTTCATAAATAAATAAATTTTATAATACATGTTTTCCTCAGTTATTCCAGCAATAACAAATTGGTCCAACTATGACTATTTGTACGTTTACACGGGTCTTATATGCGTACTGATATTACTCACCATGCTACGCGTGCCTGTCTTTATGAGGGCTACCATGAGGGCCTCCAGAGCACTGCACGACACAATGTTTCACAGAATGCTACGTGCAATGATGAGATTTTTTGATACCAATTCTTCGGGTGAGTTTGAAGTGATGCAAATGATGTCATTGCTGTTTGTGATTTGTCAAACTATTTTATTTTTAGTACATTTTAAGTTTATAATTACGCTTCCACATATTTATGAAACTCAAAGGGCAGCTCCCTTTCAGGAAAAGATGTGTAGATCCAAAGATGTATAAAAAAGAAAGAAATATTTTTAATGCCATCATATTGATAGAATTTAATGGAACTTTTCACTATCAATGTTGTTTTTGCCGTAAATTTAAATTTTTGATATGTAATACAAAAATGCATTCTATATGTCTGGCACCAACCACCAACAGAGGTGACTTTGGTTGAGTCAACCAAATTTTATTTTGTTCTACACAACAGGCGTCTACACAAACACCTGTTGGTTCAATCATTCTGGGATCACTAGTAGTCAAGAATTTTTGAAGTATGACACCTTACATTACAAGACATTACTTTTTTAGTGGCATTAACTTTTTTATGCATAAGTGACCAAAAAAACAAAGAATTTTTTTAAAAATACTTGACTCTGACGACTTTCAAAATTACTTGAGAATAGACCAGAATACTTTTAATGAACTATTAGAAACAATGCAACCATTGTTTACAAAGAAAAATACAAGGGATGAGATAAGCCGTGTCTCCTGAAGAGTGTTTGATAGCTAAGTTACTATGTTTAGCTATGGGCTAAACATAGTAACTTGATCCCAAATTCAGTACAGTTATATCATTTCAATTTCTTTCAAAAAATATTCCTGAAACAAACGTTGGGTGATAAATCAGGTTCTGAAGAAAGCAATTAGGTAATATAACACAGTTTATATAGACTTTTTAACAATTAGAAATTGTTTCAATGCTGAAACAGAACCCTCATATATTGAGTTGATTGTGCCAATTTCTTCCATGGTACAATGGAGGTGATAGCACTGAAATTTGAACAAACCTTCTTCAGGAGTTGACTGTATTAGAGGGGAGGAAGATAGCTGAATGTGTTGAGGCAAAGGTGATGGCTGAAGGAATTTCTGTGAAGAAGATGGCTGAATGTAATGAGTTTAAGGAGACGGCTGAATGTATTGAGGCGAGGGAGACAGCTAAATGTACTGAGGTAAGGGAGATGGCTGAATGTACTGAGGCAAAGGAGATTGTGAACATAAATTATTACTAGATGACGAAAATAAAGCACGTGATCTATAGGGATGTTCAATTTTAGTATCAAAATTAAGGTTTACTGTTTTAGCCAGAAATAATATTTCTGAAATTAATTTTTCAGCAACTTGGCATTGGAACAATACCACATGTTCTAACTATTCCCCCACATAAATGAATTTGTCTTTGTACCATCTTTTCATAATAGTTCCTGCACTGCCTCCATAAATTTTAGTTTTTTATGTTTCAAATCACGATTACTTGGATATGTTTAAGGGCTTATTTAGAGTTGTGTTATAAAAGCATATTTGGTGTCGTGTTATTTGCTGTCGTCAATGTAAATTACAAACTAATTTACATTCATGCTAGTGTAAATGGATGTATGTCAAATGGTGGAATCCTATAAAGCATTTCTGATGATGAGCTAAACTTGCCTGCATCTTATTTGCTGACAGGTACAGATAAATCAATACCATATGTTTTTCTAGGCGATATTGCATTTACACTTGATACAAATGAAATGAAATCATTTCCTGATATGAACACTATGATCGAGAAAAGAATATATAATTATTATTTAGGTCGAGCTCAAAGAATTGTCAAAAGTGCGTTCTTCATTCTCGCCTTTTTCTTTAGAAAGAGAAACCAGAATTCATTTTGGCCAGTTGTGTATTACTCAATTGTTTAAGAAAAAAACAGAAAGTTATTCGCTTTCACACCATTCAACTACAAAGATGTACAATAAAAGATATTCAGAGAGGATGACTGACGTAAAGAAACTGTGCTGACGCCACATGAACTAACGAAAGACATACAAATGACGTACAGCATGTTAGGAATACCTTAATGGGATAATTTAATGGTATTGATAAAGTAAGTTTTCAAGACAAAATAAATTTAAATTGTGAAATGTAATTAAGTATGTTGCCTGAAAGATTGTTCATTAAAATTTATAATATAAGAATCAATATTTTATTTTACTCCTCCAAAACATGACTCTTTATGTTTAAATAGTAGCCACTTTATTTGTCACTTGTGAGGAAGTTTACTCTGCTCCTAAATAGCTTATATTTCATCTGCAAGAAGGGACTTACTACCACAAATTGTATACTGCACATCACTCGCAACAGATTCAGTCTTTTTAGATTCATTAATTTAAATAATTAAAATAAATAAATTAAGAAGTTCAGTTAGTAAGGATGAACAAACAAACAGATAGACGGACAACAAAGTGAAAAAGTTCATGTTTTTTCTTTACGAGCCGAAAGTGCGAGGTATAAACAAAAAACAAAACGTAGTAATGTCACCTTAAGGGAGATATACACCTAGCAGCCGGAAAAAAGATCATGTTTTGTGAATTTTTTCAAGGAAAACTATTTGAAATTTCAGATTGGGGTTTTAATTATCTAAAAGCATATATATTAAAAAATATGTTTATATTTTTTAGTTAAAAATAGCAAAAATGTACAAGGATATTGGATGATACTTGGAACACCGTAAAAAACCTGCGTACACGGTACCCACTGGTGTTTCTTCAAAAATCATCTGAAAAGAAAAAACCAAAAAGATTATTTAAATAGATACTATAATCTAATATTTGTTATAGCCGATTTTGAAAATATCAATTTATGACAAAATAGCGAACATCCTAATATAAAGATGATTTTTGGGCCAAAAATTAATTATTACTTTGCCTATAAAAGGAAAACTAAGTAACGGGAAAAAAATCTATGACAAGTACTAGATAATAGTGTATAGAATAACCAAAAAAAACCTCAAGGCAATCAGTTCATTGGTTCTTAAGAAATTTTGGGTACTGATTTAAAAAGGTGGTTTTGAGAAAAACGCGTTTGAAAATTTTGGAATGATTAAATCATGAAATTTCTCAACTTACATGGAATCATCGATACCAGGCCCATAGTGTAGGTCTTCCTCGGTCAACGGAATGTTCATTGCTTCTAAATTTTGTTGTCGGGCCATACCCAAAAACACAAACAATTGAATCATAAAATAAGTCTACGCCTTTTGTTCGAAGGATCACTTGCCGCTACCTGCCTGTCGGCTTGGCACTGTAAAACACGTTTCACGTTCTCGGTTTTAACTGACTTATTTATCAAAATATTACCTTACCGTTTTTACCAGATATTCTAGTTACCTCAAACTTCAAGAAAATGCAAAAAAAATTGACCTTTTCGACCATCTAAGTGTATATCTCCCCTTAATAACAAGGTAATTAAAAACTCACTTTATTTGCTTCCCTTTTGTCTGCACTCTGCATATGCTAAATTTCTTTTTTCCTTTGTGCGACATCTAGTTCTCTAAGTTTTTCGGCTAATAAACTCTGAGCTTGGCTGTTTTGGTTTTTGTCTTTATATATACCTGAGCCTATATTCTGTAGACACGGAAGATCACAGTATAGTTCTATTAAATATGTTAGAATTTCACATTCCCAGCTTTCGTTTGTTCTCTCTGACTCATTTACTGTTCATGCAACGTATCATGAGGTCGACAGACAAGACTTAAGTGATGTGTCCACGATCACCAACAAGCTTCAACATGGTAGAGTCCCGAATCAACATTCTGTATTTGCCCTCGGTGGTGAGGGATGCACTTGTGACCAAGATCGTTAGACAACTAATCAAATATTGTATGTCAACCAATGTTTATATGATCAATTTTTATGCCAACTCAACCAAGTTTACACGGGTACTTTAAAGGGTATTAGTAGTTGGTTCTCCTATTACTGGTGGTAGTTGGTCATTCCTTTTTTAAAAATTAATTTGGTTTCAAGTATGACAAAATACAAAATGTTTCTTCACACATTTTCTATTAGTATTTTAAAGTTTTCTTAGATTCGAATGTACATAATTAAAAGTATCCTCGAGATTATATTATATTCATCTTAAATAAGAAAAAATTATTTGTAATTTGAATATAAGAATCCATGCATCTTCTAAATATATGCCTGATCATTGGTTAAAATCTGACTTAAAAAATAATAAATTCTAATAGTATGTGTCAAATTATAATAAATCTAATTTATTACTGCAAAATGTTGCATGACAGTTTCGACAGTTGTTTAGAATTGCTAACCCTCAAATATTCTGCTCAGTCGTTTGTTAGCACTTTTTAAGATTGGTATTTGAGTTCTATCTTTTATCATATTGCTTTTTATTTGTTATTACTCGTTGAAATTACAATTTGAATGTCCGCGTGATACAAACTATTACTATTATAAGTCTTTACTATAATTTATTATTATTTATTAGCCATAGTAATATTTACAGTATTACTCAATATTGATACATAAAGCTCACTCATTCATGTCAATTTGTACATATTAAACACGAAAATATGTTCAAAGGTAAAAAAGAACATATAAAAAACAATATCATAAATAATTAAGTACACCATCGACATATTAGTCAGGAACAAGCCGGTGAATTGAAATTATATATATATATATATATATATATATATATATATATACAATAATCTGATTAATACTATATAATAAACATTAATACAAGGTAAATGTGAGAATATTCATCATGTAAATTTAAAATATCAATAAAATATTTGCTAATAGTCCACCTGAAGATATTGTAATACAACGAAACCTAGGTCGTGGTAAAGAACTTAAAGAAAGTAGAAATGATACTACATCACGTAGTTTCATTTAATTGTGATCAATAAAAGTGTCGTCGAAGGTAAACTATAATGCTAATATGTAATAAAGCTGGGAGGAAAGAAATGGAATTAATAATAATAATAATAGCAACAATATTGTAAATATTAAATATCAACTAATATGGGTACATTATATTATGGGTACATAATATGGGTACATTAAATAACAATTATACAAAATGTAAAATTTACCAAATTTAAATGTACAATATTAGTGATGATAACAATGATAATAATGAAATTAATAATAATAGTAATATATAAAATATTTATTTATCAACTAATGCTTAGTCCACTGTATAATAGCTATAAGCATGTTCTTCACTCTGCTCTAGAAATTAATGCGACTGTGCGATATACAAATTTTTTGCTGGACAAATTAAGGACAGTTATTCAAGAAAACAATAAAAATTCTGAAGAAGCCCACGTAGATTAAATTAAAACCATTAATTATAGCTATAAGCATGTTCTTCAATTCTATTTATGCATTATACAGACATTTGCAGTAATATTTTAAAAGAAAAATAAAATAATACAACTATTGAAACATTACCATTAACCTTTTTAAAAAAATAAAATGATATTTATAATAACAATACAAAATCTATTTATGACATTACTACTTAATAATGAAATTGGCTTCATTTTTCTTAACAGGACGTATCCTAAATCGGTTCTCTAAAGACATGGGTGCCATGGATGAAGTTCTCCCACGTTTTATGTTGGAGACAGCCCAAATCTATATAATGTTGATTGGCATTTTGGTGATAAATGCCTCCATCCTGTATTGGACTTTACTTCCTACCACTTTACTTCTTCTCATCTTTGGCGTACTCCTGAAGGTCTACTTGAGAGTTGCTCAGGCTGTTAAGAGACTTGAGGGGACAAGTAAGTGGAAGTGTGAACTATATAAAAACGTACCATTTTTCCAATTCTATTCTAAAGCACAAACTTCATATGAGAGGTAAACTGAAAGTTTTTAGAATGTCAAAAACAAATCTAACTGTCAAGTTTGTAATTTATTTATTGTTTTTTAAAATAGTCTCTGTGGCATTCTAAACATTGCTTCATTTGATGGAACCATTGAAAGAACCTCTACATAAGATGGGTCTTTCCAAAGCTCCTTCAATGTCCAGGCATGGTAATCTTCACATTTTATTTTTTATTCATGGAAATTAATAGAAATTGCATGGTATAAGGTCCAGGCTATTTGGCTGATGATCCATAATTTCAACACCTAACATAGTGAAATATTCAGTCCTTCATTTAATTGAATGTGCAGAGGCGTTGTTGTGATGAAGAAGGATTCCACTGTGAGGATATTGTTCTGGGACTTTTTACAAAATAACAGGCAAACAATTGCTGGTACATAATTTGCAAAAAATGGCAGAAATTGCTAGTACATACCAATCTTTTACTTTCCTGAACGTTGCACAAAAACTCGTCTCTCCAAAGAAGGACACAACCATCTTTTTTCTAGCACTTCATCCTTTCTTCATCTGTATACGCAATTCAGAAGGAAACATCAGAAGGAAAAATCTACTTTGCAAGCTACCATTTAGTTTTGGGTTTGTAACAGTATATCCAACCTTCATCACCTTTGAATCTTTCTAATATTTCACGACACCCATTAATGTAATGGTATTTTTGAGCTTCAGTCAATTAATATTACAAAGCTACCTTATGACTAAAATTTCATGTAGAATTTTCTGTACTTGCCTTATATCAATGCATAAACTTAACCGAATCTGCTGATAGATTTTCCTCTTGTCGATCTTTTTCATGAACTGTACAGCATTGATGTTATCTTCAGTTGTTACTACTGAGAAACATCCCTCATGCAGAACACCACTGAGACTCGATATGACCATACTTGAACTTATTAAACCAATTGCAAAGAGTCGCATGGGATGGAGCTTGTCATAAAATATCAATAGAAGTTGATCGTATTTTTTTTATTGTTGATTGAGACTACAACGAAAATCATAAAAAATAATGGAAAGTATATTTTCTTGTCATAAATTTGTTTTGACATGAACACAATTTTCAAATTACTGCCAATGTGTAAAAATAAACAACAGATTCAGGAGAAATAGCTCAATGGATTACCATAAAGTTCGATTTTTGAAATTTTAATTAATTTTTTTTATTCCCATTATCATAAATGGCCAATTCTAAAACCATTCAGCGCTACCTTCATATAAACTGCATGTCTTGGGTAAAATGGAGACCAAAACTCTATATTGTTTTTTATATATTAATTTATTAATGGTGTTCTCGTTGTTATTATTCATTGTTTTATTCGTTACTCGTTATTTCGTTGTTTTTTTTATATATTAATTTATTAATGGTGTTCTCGTTGATTTAGCTATTAATCTGTGCTTTAATTCGGAAGATTATAGTAATCTGCAATTATCCATTAATTGTTATTTAAACTTAAAAATATTTTCATTATTCAATTCTGTAACAGACATTGAGTCATAAGATACAATCTGTAATAATTAACAATAAAATAACATAACAGTTTATGTTGAACTTTTCTGTCTTTTTTTCATTTTTTCGATGATGTCTTCATACATTATTTTAATGTAGCTATAATAGTTTTATAATTCAGCTCAAAAATAGACACCTTTCGATTAAGAAATAAATTGTGCACAAATGAAATTTACATCATTCTAAAGCTTAATATTATCATATACTTAATGAAATTTTAATTTTTATTAAATATCTTATGAATAAATAAATATATCATGATTAGTGACAAAAATTCTCTGTTAGGTAACGAACGCCATACAATAATAGATAAGCACCATCTAGCACTGCTTTCCAAATATCAAGTGCTCTACTTTACCATTGTATTTTTATTGAGTTGCGTGTTTTAAATATTTATAAAAATAGATCATAGTTACAGATAAAAGTTCTCTGCTAGACAATAAATGCCATATAATAAAAGATAAGATCAGCGCCACCTAGCACAACTTTTCAAATATCAAGTGCTTTATCAAGTGAAGTTGTATCAAGTGAAATATAAGTGCTTTACTTTACCATTATATGTTAGTTTAACATTGACAAAGATCACTGAATGCAATTTCAATTATGTTATTTGAAAGATTAAAGTTATTGTAATTACATATCAAAAATTATTTTGTTACTAGTAGAATTTTATAAATATTTGCAAAGGCAGATTGTGGTTTTATAGATTTAGCACCATAATGTCATGTAGCGAGATTTTCTAATGATTTACTTTACCATTTTATTTTTTATTTTTATGCTTTGAGATATCATTAAGAACCATTTTCATTAATTTATACACATTCATTTCATCTCATACAGAGTTATTGCGAATGAGACGATATAAATTATCTATCATTTCAATCTTCATACACTCAGATGCATAAATGACATTTATCAAGAGACAACACACTGAATTCTGGTAGTTAATGTATTTAAGTTTTAATATTACAATACTTGAATTTATACAATTGTTAATGTTATCTACTATAGGCTAAAAGCTATGCTAAAAGCGCCGAAAGTGCTTTACTGTCTTTCTATTAACCGTTTGAGTGCCGACGAGCGCCATCGTGCTCGTGTGCGTACTAACTAAATTTGCCACGAGCGCTCGCAAAATCAGTTACTATTTAGCACGCGGTAGGGGAGGTCGCTCGCACGTGTCTTTAATTTTTTATCTTTCTACGTGTTACATAAAGTTCAAATTATAATATTATTAGTAATTACAATATAAAAAGAATCCAGGAAAAAAAAAAATTTTCAACCCATAATGTCGGAATACGAAAATAATTCAAGTTAAAATAATTATTTTTCAAGTTGTGAAGGAACTGATAGTGGGAGTGACATTGTAGTGTGCTCACAATTTGGCGTAATGCGAATTTTGAGTGATAGTGATAATATTGACGATAACGATTATTTTGCTGATACAGAAGATGTACCGGACTGCGAAAATACGATGTGACCTTGATTTCAGTTTTTGTTATAATTTTTGTTCACAATATATATTTCCATATTTTTCTTTGTATTTTATTATCCTTGTCGAAAAATTTATTAAAATGGGATAATTTTAGGAAGAGATACAGTTTTTTTTCGAGACAACGGTAAATGACATCAAAAACAAAAGATTTCTTTGGCATTTTTGAGTATATATGAATAAAAAACCATGGCACAGTGCACCTGTGATCACCTATTTTTAATGTTTTGTAATGGTTTCCTGAAATATCATTTTTTTCTCCAGCCGTAAAATGTTTCATTTAATATGGAATTTATAATAAAAAATAAATTACTGTTACCATTAAAAAACAGATCAAAATATTAGGATTTTTTAATATTTTTTTTTCAATATATACAAATCATGCAGTTTTTTTTTCTTTTTCCCATAGTGGGCCCATTTTGAGTATATTCCTTTTGAAGCATATAATTCGCTCATTTTCCAATTTTTTTTATTTTTTCAATACCGGTTTTTAATAATTCTATTAAGTCATGATACTTTACGAAAAACAGCAAATTTAGAAGTAATGGACTACCATATACTAAGGCTTATTTTTTGACAGCCTTTTCTTATCTAACATTGCAATAAACTGTTAAATGTATAGATGGTTAAAGAATGGCTTCATTGCGCATACTGTTGCTTTGTCCAGGGCTAAACAAATGCGAGAGCTACGACAGCGTCGAAAAGAAAATGAAAAAAAACGACGCAAACCGATGATGAAAATGATCTGATTTGGAGAATTTGTTTACAACATCGATTTTCTACAAATATAACCTGCCCTTTGCTACTTCAGCTTGCTTATGTTAACCGCTATGTCAACTACTTTGGTTTTCCACGGTCTTATCCATTTTTTATTTTATCCTTCAGTTACACTCTAACCATAGCTCTTTCCACCGCCAGCTGAGCGACTTTAATATTAAGGACCTTAGCAATTGTTTCAGTGACTTATGTAAACATGTGCATCAATATAATTCCAAACAGATGTGAAAATACCCACAATCCTAACATAATTGATGTGGTTATTAAAGATGCTATATTTTCAATGATATATCTAGTCTCATTAATAATTCATTAATTCTCAATTATAGCAAAAAGTCCAGTATTTGCCATGCTTGCATCAACCCTGAATGGAATGTCAACTATAAGATCTGCAGGAGCTCAAGGGAGACTCATTAAACAATTTGATGCTGCTCAGGTAAATACTTCTATATTTAATTGTCAATGCGAAGTTAAACATTAAAAGTCAAGATAGGTTTGTTTATGATTTCACCAATTTTTTTTCATTCTTTACTACATGTTCTTTACTACAACTACATTCTTTACTACAACACACACTGTAAAAGACCTTTTAGTATTTTTTAAAAGTGTTCATGTTACCCACTTCAATATTTAGTGGTTATCTATCATGAGCCTGTGCATGAGTGAGAACACAAAAGTCTCAAAGTTCGAAAAAGCATTGTAATACCGCTAAAATTGTTTTATGACTAGGTACATTTCTATTGTTAATTACTTGTCGGCAAACTTTCATTACGGTGCTTGCTTTTGCGCATCAAATACACTTTGATTGAAAGTTTAATAAGTAAAGTTTGATTATAATTTTGCACAATTTCATAATATTTGTAATTACATACACTGAAGATACATACACAGACCAAATTATAACACTTATTGATACTAATTAAGAATATAAGTAGTTTATATTTGGGCTATGAGTAGATGTTGTTTATAATATATTAAAATTCACTTCCTTTTATATTAAATAAGACAGAAAATTAATATTCTTTAATTCGAATTGATCTTGGAAAACAAAGTTCTTTTGCGTATAGCTAAGGAGTACCACTTACTAGACTTGGTCACCATATAAGCATATGTAGTTACCATGACATATTGAACAGTACATGCATTGCGCACTGTGAAAATCCTATTTATGACCCTTTTAGGTCAACTTGGTGACAAATCACTTTTTTGTTATTGTCATATTCATGATTGAAAGAATCAGTTCTTTTTCAGGGTGTTAGATATTGTGATTCATACGAGTTGCAGTTTTATACATATTTAAGATACATGGAAGCTTATGTATCACATTGATTGCTAAAATTATAAAATGCAGAAAAGGCATTACACGGCTTCGCTGCTCAGATAATTAGATTTTGGTAATAGTAGATATTGTTTAGAAAATTTATTCCAGTAATTATAATTTTTGGTGGTCATCTCCTTAATAAACGGTCTTTAGTATTTGTTCTCTTGAAATGTGTTTACCTTTAACCGGTCTTCAGCCTGTGAGGCCGATATCGAGCCAGAATACAAAACTGTGCAGACTGTCAAGTGTACAAACTAAGTAATTGTAGTACATTAATACAAACAACAAATAATTGTATTACAGTGATACAACCCTCACACAGACTACCCAAGGGTCCGATATGGAGCATGAGATCGAAGCTTGTGCATGCTGACTTTTCAAACGACAAAAAATAATGTTTATGAATGATAGACGCCTTGTAATATTCTTTTAGCAATATTAAGTAAATATAGTATTCTATTAGTTTATTTTACTATGTTATCTTGACAACTAAATGGTAAAAATGTATTATTAAAATCACTTGTTGATCATTTCTAAAATTAAAAAACAATGAGCGAACTAAGTTTTTGCAATATATATCGTATTATATTTAAAAATAATCTGTATTTAATGAAAATTATGCTGTATTATGAGATATCCAACAATTCACTCGATTTATATGCGTTGAATTCACACATATTCAAATACCAAAGACAAGATGGCAGTATTCACTTCCAAAATAAATATAATTTAAATATTGCATATTTGTAGGGTGAAATAATTTTTTCTTATATTTTATGATAAAGCAATAAAAAAACATGTTTTCAACTAAATAACGTAAAAAATATATTACTGAAAATTGTAATTCAGTAATACACAGTAATTATTCCATAATTAGTAAACTGTAACAATTATTTTTTTTAAATGGCCAATAACATTGATTCCACATCTTGCCTTTTTTTCATTATGTTCATGAATTTTTTTTAAGGTAATACAATATTCCTTTTGGACATTAATTTGAGATTATTTTAAATGAAAAATTACTTTTTTCTCTGCCGTATGTCACAAAATATCGTAATCTTTCTGAAAAGATATGGTCACAAACACATATTTTCATCACAACCACTGCACGTATTTTCATTCCATCATTCTGCGTAAATTCGCTAATTAGTGCCCGTACATTAATTGGGCTATGCCATTGTTCAAATAAAATGCCTGAGGAAACTGAAAGGAGTTGTAATAATGTCTTTGTTTTCTTTTTTTTGCAATGAACCAAATTATAGATAACAGACATGCCATCTTCAATATATTTAGTTGAATATTTTATTATAAAGTTTTTAGAAATAAAAAATGTTTTTAGGAATATGAAGCATAATTATTGATAAGATCAATTTACTGTTTTTACCATATCTCAAGTTTTTAAGTGCCATATGGAAAATTCACATCTTTATGACTTTGTCGCACCTATCTTTTCCGTATGTTTGTTACAGAATCATAGCTAGCTCTTTCAATTCAAATACGATTGTTGTAAAATGTTTCAGGAAGACGTAATTGAATAACATAAACAGATGAAAATAAAGAAAAATATTTCAGCCATTTTGCATTAATAATTTAAAGATATGTAAATGATGGGTTAATTGGTGTCAAAAGAATTAGTACAGACAAAATTTTATTGGTTTCGTCTTGAAAATGTAGGACAAAAATATTCTATAAAATTTTTTAATTTGGGCCTTTGTTACTAATTACGTTTAAAAATTCTATTATCATAAACATACTCTCCATAAAAGAAAGTTAAGAAAACACTGAATTAACAGTATAATAATTTTTTTTCTATAAATTTATACTTTTATTACTCAATATTCATATCTGAATAAAGTGTTCGATATGTCATTTTGATTTAGCAGCTCGACATTCTGTGTACATATACAACGTGATGTTTAACACTTGCGTTAACATTGAAATAGTGTATTACAAGAACAAGATCAGATACAAAAAATATTTTTTGTCATTTTATTTTGTACTCAGAAACTGATAGAAGTCGGCTTGTTATAGCAATTTAATAACAATTTACCGTAAAGACAACTGAGATATTTGTTTCATACCTGTGAAAGATATACTGGGAAATATATTTACGTAGTGAAAGGTAATATCCATATTTATAAATAGTTTGATAAAAACACAAACACATAAATCAAACTGAGTACAGGATTATTATTGTGCGAAATTTATTTGTAATTAATAGGTTCTTTTCTTTTATTATACTAAGTATTGTTGTCTCACTTTAAATATTATTTAGACGTCACTTGCCTTTTTCTTATATACCCTTATTATATAAGTATCTCATTCTATATGAAACTTTTTTGATTACTTACGAGTATATAAGAAACTTACGAGGATACTTACGAGTATATAAGAAACTTACGAGGATACTTACGAGTATATTAGAAATGATGAATATTTTCGTTTCCATAATTTCTTCCTTTTAATTTCCTAAATTTTTTCCATATCTTCGTTTTACACTGATCATAGTATATTATTTGTTGATTTCATTGAGCCTATGTTAAATTATTGGTCGCTTTTGTATATTTTCATACCTCTATCAATAATTATATAAGTATCTGTATGACATCTTAGAGTTATAAGAACTATTCAGGTTAGTGACATGAATTTTACACCTTAACCCAGACACCAACTTAATTTTTATCTCACTGCGATATCTCAATCTGTTCTAAAGTTATGATGTTGTTGGTATTATTTATTTACTATTAACACACATTTACTTTTTGTCTACCTGTACGCGTTGTGTAATCCATACTGCTTACCTAATGCAGAACATTCAACTACAGTGAAATGGAGAGATTATTCTGTATAGAACCATACAATTTCTTTACTCTTTGATCAGTATTCAATATGAATTTTTTGACGATATTGTATTTTCAACTATATTTCAGTAGCAGAATCCATTCTATTAAAAATGTAGTAAATGTAGTAAAATTCTATAGTATACCATTTATTGTTCAATAGTCAAACCTATGTATGAAAGTTATATATGGACACTTTTTATTTTTGTAAAACTTGTCTAAACAAATTTAAAACTCCACAGGAACGAGATTGTAAACACAGCAAGTAAATAAGTAGATTCCCTGAAATTGGGTCTTCTAAAAGAAGATAAAACGCCGCACTGGCTTTAAAAGACTATTTTTCGCCAAAAATGTCTATCTTTCCAGGATTTACACTCATCATCCTGGAACTATTATATAGGATGTGGCGTGACCCTTGGATTCTGGTTGGACACCGTCTCTGTGGGATACCTCACCCTCATCATCTCCATTTTCCTTTTCATTGATACACGTAAGAAAAGTTTGTTTATTATGTGAGAAATATTGTGTTTAAGGTAAAAGTGAACTTGTGTTGAATATCCCGTAAGATATTAAGTAGAGTTATATTTAGCGTGATATTGGTGCATATTTGTGTTTGTGGAATATTTTGTTATTTTTCAAAAAAAATATATTATAATCGTTCAAAAAAGATAAGTTACGATTTTGAATGGAAAAGAGGCAAAAAGCTAATACAGCAAAAAACACACAAAATTTAAAAAAATATCTGTGTGCGCTTCGAATAAAATTTTTTTTTTTTAAATTTTAATTTTCTATAAATATGTTTTTTTCTTTTCTTTCTAACCTCTAAATTTAGAATATTTCACAGGAAAAGAAAATTTAAACATTCACATAACTCAAGATTCCCATCGCTGCAAAAATGATCCTATCAATAAAGATATATACAATTTATATACAAAAATAAAATAATACAAAATTATATATACAAAATTTTATTGCACCGCTAAAAAAATAGTTCAGTGATGGTGACGTGTCTCCCTGGATTCAGGTCATTGCAAAAATAATGCTTTTTGAGCCTGTCAATACTTTATAGGGAAAAAGCTAAAATAATACAATAACACTTCATTGCAATAAAAAATAGTACAGAGATGGTGGCATGTAGTCCGGAATTTGTCTGGGGCTCGTCATTTACTACATCCATGCACAGGGTTTTTAATCCTGCTGATTCAGGTTATTTAACTGCCGCCTGATACTCGGTGGTGTTGCCCATTTAGCACCACCCAGGGGAATCGTGTAGGGTAGGCCTAAGAAGAGGTGGTAAATCCTACGGATGTGAACAACAAATCCTCCAAAGTGAAACTGGGTAACATTTTTAGCTATTAATTTTTATTAATAAGAAATGTGCTACAATTAAAATTAAAAATTTATACTAAATGAAGGGGCATCTGAAAAAAATCTTTGTGTTATGAACTCTACTGTAAATAGATTATTATTTAGTAAAATAAGTGTCATTTCATTTTATCGTAGGTAAAGTAAAACATTGCAAAAAAAATTTATTTCATAGGGACCATTTTTAATACCATTGGTCATACCTTACCATTAGTCCATACCTCCTTGCCATTAGTCATACCTCCTTTGGTCATACCTATTACCATGTCCTACTTTTTGGAAATAAGATATAATTCCACCATCATAATTTATTTCTTACAAAAAAGAAAAAAAAGAATTTTGTAGTTTTAAAAACAGGTTGTACAATGTTTCGAAGGAAAAAAATGATAAAAGTTCAATAAGATATCCGCGATTAAACAGAACAGGAAGCCACACACCTATATACCCATATGTCTTTCTTGACATATTATCAGGATGATTTTGAAATGTTTTTCTCATTATCTCTGTATACAGAGGGCTGGGTGCCGGAAGGTAACGTGGGTCTAGCGATAACGCAATCCCTGACCCTCACCACGTTTTTGCAGTACGGAGTGCGGATAACCGCAGAGATGCTATCAAACTTTACAAGCGTGGAACGCGTGCTCGAGTACACTCAAATTGAAATCGAAAAGAATTTGGAACACGGTGGTCAGTGGAATAAACATTACTATTTTCTAGCCTATCATTTTTCTGGTAATTGTAAGTCTTAGAACATTTTTAGTTTGTTAGGAAAATCACAGCTTAATGGAATCTGTAAGAAAATCAATTTTTTGTGCATTTCCTAATGTAACATTCTTAAGATTGTGTCCATCAAAAATCACCTTGTTCAATTTGAAGGGCTGCGTACATATTTTCTTTTCAGATAGTCCTGGAGTCTACAAACAGTTAAGTAGTTCTATAACCAACCGCTGTTTACAGTGCATTGTTGATATTCCAATCCAAAGTTATAAAATATGTTATCATTGTTTTTAATAGACTTCAATTGCATTTTTCTTGAAAGAAGCTACTGGGAAACACATGTTGAGTACTAATTGTCAGATGAAAACAATTTGTTACTCACATCTTAATTTCACTAAAACTATTTTATAGAAGAATGTCACCGTTTTGGTAAAGACAAAAATAAGAAAAAAATGGCTACGCTTAATGATTTTATATTTCTTATTGAAGCCGAATAATAAGCCATAACTTGTTTAAACGTCATTTGTTTCTACATTTATACACCACTCTTTAATACGGGGCAAAGTAAGTTACGTGTGTTCATAAAATCTAGCTGAAGAAATTATATTTGTTGATAATATGCAAATAGTTTATGGTTCACCCTTTCTTTATGTATAACATCATGTAATTTGTTATAAAAAATTATGTGAATACAATATAATATAGTGTAATGATAAACCTATCCTACAATCATTATATATCAACTCCTATTTAACGGAAGTCATCCCACAGAAACCATTAGCAACATGATTTCTATTCATGTTGCCTGACAGGAAACATACCAAGTATTTATATAAAGGTCACTTTGTTGATGTGAGTCATATAATGACACGTTTGGATGGGAGTTAAAACATTCCGATGACACGTCGCGACGTGACATTTGTCCAGCTTCGCGTCTTGTCAGCTAACAGTATTATAAAATTAAAAATGTATTTTCAATAGATTGTTAAGGAATATTTGTATTATTTCATAAAAATAAAATAATAAAACTAAATTATTATTTTATTATTAAAACTATCTGTATATTTCTTTTTTCATTCCCAATTTCTTCAAATAAAAATATTTCAATACAAAATATAAAAAAATTTAGATATTTCATATCTGCCAAACGTCCCATGATGGCTTGCAATTTTTTTATTTAAATTTAAAATTATATAAACAAATTTTAAAAAATCATTAATTGACATGAAACTATTAAAAAATAGGAACAGACATCACCTAGCAGAAATTTTTCGAAGAAACGTGCCTTTCGATTTGGGTCAAAGGTAGTTATAAAAAAAATTGTAAAATAGGCCCAATCACTATGTGAAGGTTGTAAAAACCTTCACATAGTGATTCTTCTTAATACTTTCAGCGTGATATATGATTTTGTATGCCAATGGAAAAAACAGTTGAAGTAACTGGATTTTACGTTTCTTTGATATCTTTTTTTTTTATTTACTTTTAATTATTTTTCATGCCTAAAAAGATCTGAACAAATTCATTATGTTGATAATGTGTCATCATTTTTAACTTGAAGTAAACACTTTATGTAAATGACGTACTAACATCAGTACTGAATGCGTTCATGGACGCAGATAAGTTTGAGTATGATAATATTAAAAATATGATGTACTTTTAATATAACCATCAGAACATGAAAAGCGGTGAAGTGCAATTAGGACTTATATATCAAATATTATTTAAGGCTAATTAAATTGTTAATGGAAACAGTGTATCCGAACAAAGAAGTTAAGATCAAAATTGAGGTAGGGTGTCATGGGTTAATCTACATTTAAACCACTCAGCCCTGAGATAAATTGAAACTACCCAGTCCCATTAATAAAATAATCTAGAGTTTTAACTTTCAACGTGGTTAAACCATCAAAGATGTTATGAAATTGTGACTAAACTGTTGTTTAAATTCTACCGGTGTTTTAAGATGTGATTAATTTTAGACCTAAGTGTGTATAGTTTTTTATTTATTTGTTTACTTAATAACTAAACCATTATGATAAAATAGAATAAGCAAAGTTCACAATTCGATGTCATTTGATTAAACCCACCATGATAAAATGAATATCGCCGGTGGCACAGTGTGTGACATTTGAGTAATAAATAATTATATTACGTAAATTTTATTATATATCGTCAAGGTTATGATGCGATGTTTAAAATTCCATTTGAATCCTAATAAAAGATAAATAAAAAAAAATTTCATCTCCCTGTGGAAGTGTGTTTGTTTGTTTATTTACTTTTTCTGTTTTCACGTCTTAACTACTCAACCAACCTCCATAAAATGTTATTTGCTTGTAACCTGTGTCATGAAGATGAACATAGCGTAACATATTTATTCCCAAATAATTTTTTGATAATAACAAAAATAGACACAAGAATTTTTTAAATTTTTTATACACAAGAATGTAACATGGTATCGAGTAAAAGTTAATGTACTACTAACAATTGTAATGAAAAAAGAACATTACAAGAAAGGAAGCATTTTGCTGGCTACACCTAGAGAAATACTGTAATTAATGATTATGTAAATAAAATTATGTCATGAAATACAGAACACAGTCTAAGTAATTGTATTTGCTTTCTATTAAAGATTTTCCCCTTATTAAAAAATGATCTTTTGACTAGAAATATATTAGGAATTTCGTTGTGTCATTTTCAGACATTGAACCCCCGTCAAGCTGGCCGATAGCAGGTAAAATTGTGTTTGAACATGTGTATCTGCACTATGGACCCAAGGATCAACCGGTGCTTAAAAATCTTAATTTGGTTATAGAAAGTGGCTGGAAGGTAAGATGTGATGTCTGTTGATTGTAAATTACTTATAGTTGACGACCTAAAGAGTATTGGTGAAAATCACAATTTAATAAAATCGTCACATCTCTGTGTCAATGTGAAACCACGTATCTCGGAAAGCACTATTTGTTGGACAAGCAAACATTTTGCAACACCAATTTAAAGATTAAGACTTAACTCATATATCATTTTAATTTCAATTCAAATAAAAATTTATAATTACCTTATACGTGGTTTCCCAAAGAGGGATACCATCATCAGTTGCGAGATTTAACTGTTTGAGCTCTTTAGGATTTTGTGTGAATTTTTTATCAGCACAATTGGATATGCATTTGATTTCTCCTCATCACAAAGGAAAAGCTTCAAATTCCATTTTTTTAAGATATATGGTTTCACATTGTCACTGGAAATATGCTACGCATAGATACTAGGCTACTTTAAATGCAAATCTATATATGGTTGTCTATACACACACACACATGAGTGTATATATATATATATATATATATATATATATATATATATATATATATATATACATACATAAGAAGTTAATAAAATTTTATTGACAAAAGTAATAGAAGCAGACAAAAATAGGTTATCAGGAATATGACAGTAGGTACAGGTACTTATCAATTGAACAAGATAATTGAAATGTTATATAAGTAGTAATCAATTTAATTAGGTTAATTTATATAAACTCAAACCCAGTAATGATATTTTTCCACATATTAATGAAACTATAAAATATTTTTGTGTTTACTTAATTTTGATTTTCTCCGCAACACCGATTTCAATTTGATGACAGTAAGTACAATAAATATAATAATAAAAATTTATTTATATTTCTATACATAATAATATTTCGATGGATAAACACAAGCATTATCAATTGAATCTATATATCTTATTTATTTTTAAATATTCTTTAAAAACGAAAGTATTGAAAAGAATGTGTACCGTAGAGTGTCCGCATGCACTGGCACTTCCTAAAATTAAATTATGGTCTATTTGACAAATAATTGTTATTCTACTACTATGACAATTGAATAATTAGCCCTAAGTTTTTCGTTATTCGGCTAAATGAAAAAATAAAAATTGCGTGATTGGTTATACAGGTGGGCATCGTAGGTAGAACAGGTGCCGGTAAAACATCACTTATTTCAGCACTGTTTCGGTTGGCAAACGTTGAAGGCGTCATCAGTATTGACGGTTTAGATACAAAGTATATATCATTGCAGGTGAGTTTACATCACTTTATACAATCCATTGTTACATTCTCCTTTCAACTCTTTACCATTCTGTTATTCCATCCATCAGATGTTTACCTTTCTGTTATTCCAGTGAACTGTTATTCATGTAATCATATTATTTCAGTGTTTGCAAAATATATTTTAGGGTAAGTTCGGAATATTAATAAGTTATAACATTAATAGAATTAATCAATGAAGAGGAAGCTAATACAATCCAGTCTCACAACTAATAATAATCTAGAGTTTAAACTATCAACGAAGTTAAACCGGCATTGATCTTACGAAATTATGACTAAACTGCCGTTTTAGCTTGGTCAATTACTTAGACTGTGATTGATCTTAAGGACCTAAATCTAGTAAGTTATAAACTAACCAATAGAAAGATTGGACCACTCAACTGAACCCTTCTTTAATATTTTCCCTTGTACTATTTTTATGTTTCTTATTTTTGATTCAAAATTTTTAATTGTCCAAACTGTTTACTGATTGACCATACATACAAGTGAGTGAAATAAGAGTGCCCATACCATTACATAACTTACTAAAAATTTCTATATGTCTTTTCAGACATAAATTTTTTCATATGTTAAATTGAGTTATTTTTTAATTTGACCATGTAATTCTGAATCTCTACAAATATATTTTCCAAAGTCAACGGTTGATTGTGAACTAAACGAAATTATGAAATTGTATAAAATAAAGAAACATTTCAAATTTAAAAGAAAGAATAGACAGTTTTATTGCTGTTATTTTGTAAAGTCATTACTGCTGTTTTCGTTAGGCTAAAGAGCAAACATGGCTGCAAAGAGGATACATATTAAATTAGTAGCCAAATTCTTATTGTTTTTGTAAATACAAAATAGCTATTAGAATAGTAAACAAATTCAATCAAAGTTTATGTATTATTTTAAATAATTATTTAAAATGTAATAAACAAATGCCAGCTATAAAAATAAAGGAACTGATTAAATATCTTTGTAAATAAAACCGAATAAACAATTTGAAATCTTAAAAAATATGTATTTTCCACACATTCCATAAAATGGAAACTTTCTGTAATGAAACAAAATACTCGGTCCCTTGAGTTTCATTATAAGGAATTATACTCTATTTACATTTATAACGTAAGATTTGACATAACGAAGACACCAACATGATGTCTTGGTATTTACCCGACAGTTTTGATATGACAACAATGTAGTGTTAATAAAGCCACAAAGAAGCCATTTTGACTTCTTAACCCTTTAAGGTGGTAACAGACTTGCAATACATAATTGTTCATTGCAAATAAATTATCCTACGAAGTGGTAATTACAGTAGTCAATATAACAAGCTGCATTCTATAAGTTTTTTTCTTATTTTTTCATCTGTTGTTACGTTGAGATTAAGTATGGGTCATTGCCTTAATTGTGCAACTTTCAGATGGTACCTAGATATATAACATTTATTTTGGATTGAATTGAAAATGTGAGTGGATGGAGATAAGTTGCATTTTTTTTTTATTTTTGGCTCCTTGGCATAAATAAAACTTTTTTGTCATAAATAATATGACACACATAAAACTATATTTTTTAATAATTAAGAATTATAATTAAGAATAATAATAATCACTGCAATATCTTTTGTGTAGTAATTCTTATAATTAAAATAACGTCTGACACATTTGTCTTGAAATCATGATTTTATTACACATCTCCATCACAAATTCACGCTTTCAATTTACATAGTACTAAACATCAGAGGTATTTGTAATAAATGCGCTAGAATTATATAAAATCCAAAAGTACATCAATTAAGCTCTGTATGATATGTGAGTTATATTTCATAATACAATTTTATAATGTGGCATAGATCCTATAAAATTGACAATAAAATATAGTTATTATCTTTAAAACATAATTAAAACTGAAAGGGCTGGAGTATAGATTAAAAATATAAATAAGATCGAAGATGTCTATCCTCGATCTTTCGTTGTGGATATATAAAGTAGACTTATTGAGATAAGCGTAGATTGTATGGTTCTTAAATCTCTAATTGATTGAGTTACAACGGATCCTAAAAATGCACAGGTTTTGGAGTTGCTATTGTTGACCCCTATTTCATGCATGTTAGTTCTATGTGACGTGGTGACCAGCTCTCCTTATATGTAAATAGTCAGGTTAGAGTGAGATAAACATATGTTTCTTAAGATTCACACACGTTCCATGGGTTAATTGAACAGTCGTAAATATTTTTGGTTTCATTACCGTTTTCATATCAAAGTTGGCTAATCAAAAATAATTTCTTCTTTAAATAAAATATACCTATAAAACTGAAAGTAGTACACGTAATATAATCGTCTTATATTTGGCTTATAAATCTGGGGCATTCTTGCAATAAATTACAAGTTACACTATAATCACACTGTGATTATAACTATAATCACACTGTCTTTATAGGCTCTAATGTAGAGAATACTTTACATAAGGTATTCAATAGAGACCGTAAGTGAAACGTGGAAGTGGTATAAAAACAATGGAAATAAAAACGTTCGGTTACATAATTGTCAATATCAACGTAATATTTTATCAACAGACAACGTTACTCAATGTAAAGAGGTTATGTTACAACTGAATATGAGATTATAATTTTGAAAAAATGTGTTGTTTCTATGAATAATTAAAATGCTTTTATACGACACACTACACCAATTTAGACATTATAAATCATTTTGATTGATTACAATATGTGCATTGTGGCGACGTCACACGGGATTAATTCATAGCATTATACACGGTCCCTATATGCTTATTTGTAAAGTCATGATAAGATATAAAATATATATATATATATGTATATATATATATATATATATATATATATATATATATAAATGTTCAGTCGAATAAACGTTAAGTTGAAATATGTAAATATTTTTTTTAAAATGATTCAATATATTTATTTTTATGCGCTGTAGGAAATGAGGAAGAATATATCGATAATACCACAGGAGCCTGTGCTGTTTTCAGCAACGATACGGTACAATCTGGATCCGTTCAATGTATATGACGATGCTACTTTGTGGGCTGCTCTCGAGGCTGTGAGTACAGCTTTCTTATTTTCTCACTTTATTTAATTTGAACATTGATGTCTGTAGTAAATAGTAAGTGAATGGGTGTTAATAGCTGTCCATTAATTCTATCATAACTTCACATGGAAGATCTATTTATTAATACTACTCAATATTTGCGCACATTTTTCTCTACTTAATACACCACACAAACACGTATGTTTCATGCTTACCAATAATGCAGCCATATAGTTATTCGGTTTTTACTAAGGTATATAAATTTGGTACCAATAATCTTCGTATAAACACTCTATAGTTATACTAGAATATTTCGCAATCAACAACCAAAATTCAAAAGAATATTCTGAAGCTCAGATTTAACCAAAAATATTTGTTTTCATTCCCACTGGTCGGAAATAAAAAAATTAGAAGCATTCATGTGATTTTTTAAAAACATGGAATGACTGATCACCCTATCTTCGCTTCAATAAAATATTTGGGACAAAGTTTTTAAATGTTATTATTATTTATTAATTGTGTTTTAAAAAGATATTTCTTTTACGCAATCTTGAATCCATTATTAAAATTATTTATTTTTACTTTAGGAAATAAGTTTTCTTTGTGAAATAAAATTCCAATTTTTCCTTCATAACTTGTACGTAAACCTATACATAATGACTATGTTCTTAATTTTTTATTGATATTGATAATTTCATTAAAGCATATTTACAAAATTGGAAACCACTTATTTACAATAATTGAAAATCAATGTACCTAATCACATTTATATGTCCTTATCCATAATTATATTTTAATAGCTATTCAAAGTGATCCAATTCACTAGCATTTGAAAGTTGTTTTTCAACAAATTCAGCGTCAGTTCGTATCACATTTTGTTTCTCGATTTTGAAATGTTATTTACATTACCAAATATTCTTTCCGACACTTTTGCACTGAATTTCACTTGGTGGTAATTGTCTCTAATTGCATGGGGGTTAGTGTAAACCCAAATAAATTATACAGTATGTTTACTTGTTTCATCAACCACTATCATGTCGATAACCTATACATCGCACAGTGATACATACATATGCAATCCAGCCAAACGGCTTATTGACTGTACGAGGTTGTTCAGTAGCCACCAACACACCAACCTGGCAAAGCAGACACTTACCTGACTGAGGTAGGAATTCACCATTTAGGTTGGCCAGCACGATGTACGAAACAGCATGTTAGAGCTATACATCCAGCTTCCCAGAATATCCAAGAGCTAAAAGAGTCATTAGAGATATTAAGGCTGAACGTGAGCATATTATTAAAAACATCATTCAGAAATCATTAAAAATTGTATACTACAAAGAATTGAAGCAGTCATTTCTGTTAAAGGAGGCCACACTTGAGAGTAATCAATTTTCTTGTAATTTTTGTTAAGTAAATGATATTGCCAGTTGAAGGCCCTCTTTTTTTGTTGAAATGAGTAATTTCAAAACAATATAAAAAAAACAAGTTAAGAAAGTCTAATTTACTAGCTAAAAGTTTTTTTACTCTTATAAATAATATTTGTTTCATTTTGTTGCATAAAACAATATTTTATTTAAACTGTAAAAGGAATTTAAAATCTGCAAAAACACATTTTCATAAATTTGTACATTGTGATATCTTGGAATATAGAGTAATCCAGAAGGCGCATACGCACATATCTCTTCGCGGTCATGGTGAAGCCAAAAATCGGTGGAGGGGGCACCGCACTCCGCCTACTAGCGCCCTCCCCCAACGCACACACTCCGCCTACTAGCGCCCTCCCCCAACGCCCCCAACGGCATATAAATATATTTGCTTGCGGCATTACAATTTACATTTTCATCAATTTATATGGTCATCGGCTTGGCTTATATAAAGTATTGTTAAATTTCTGAAATGTTTATTCTGTCCACAACCAATGGCAATATTTAGATTAAAATTATTTAAAAACTTTGTTACATTTTACCATTATTTTAGTCCTACATATAATGATTATATACGCAATACGTAAAGTATTCTAAAATTGAATATGATAACGGAAATTCAAACATTACACCATATTCTCCAACGACATTTTCCAAATCCCGATTTTTTTACAAATAAAATTTTACGTTTTTCAGTATCAAGCAATCAAGATGTTTTAATTTGGGTAAACAATTTTTTAAAAGGTGACAACACCAATAAAAATGGCGCCCTTCTGTTAATAATAATCTACTTCCATATTTTAAAATTCCATAGTTAATTCAAAATGAAATTAAGTAATAGTTTTTACGTATGAAAAGTAATCCCCATTTGGTTCTTTTGCAGTCCAGTGATATTTTTGCAGGTGGGAATAGCACAAGCCGGCATTTTAAGCTATATTGTCACGTAACCTTTCAGAGCTGTGTCTTAAATTGCACTGAGAGCCGCGTTTTAATACTACGCATTTAATGCATAGTTTTTTGGACACACTATCGCACGTGTTCTCGCCTTATTCTAAGTGTGATATGTTAACTGTCAATGGTACAGCTATTTATTTTTCTATACACTCTTTATACAAGGGCCTACTGTTGTATATGCCCTGTTTTACATGCTTTTTCTCTGTTATTTGTTAGGAGGCCAACAGATGGCGTTAGTGTCATATTAATAGGGATATGACATAAAATATTACACGGCTGTTTTAGTCTCAGCATGATGTCTATTTTCACTAAAGAACTTACACTTCAATTAAATTTAATTTATGTTGCTTTCAGTTGTAATAAAGCAACTGATATTTTTTTTACGTATATTACATGTTTTTATATTTTTTATATATAATAGATTAAAGGAGTCCACACTTGAGGGCCACCTTTGTTTCTGTAGTTTATAATAAATAATTATTTCTATGTAGGTATTTATAAATATCTATGTTTGTAATATTATTTTAATTTTAACAGTGATTTGAGTTAATGTTAATTTATGTTCATTTTAATTGTTCTAACGTAATTATTTCCCCATATTTTTCAGTAGGTCAACAATTGTTTTGTGAACTTGAGTAATCACGTAAATCCAATAAGTGCCTATACTTTAAGTATATTTTTAAATTCATGAGAAAGTATTTAAGTGTGAAAATTAAAAAAAAATATTTTTTTAAACTTTCAACCTAATTTTATGGCACAAAGATGGTTGTAACAATCTGTAATAATGAGCAAAACGTTGAACAATTTTTCATTTTGATCTAGTTATAATCGTACAAGTTATGTGTGATCTAGTTATAATCGTACAAGTTATAGGTGGCCAACCTAAAAAGTTACCATAGAAATTCCGTAAAGCGAGGTGATCTATAATATTACCAATACGCAAACAAAGTTGAAATGTTTTGTTTTGGTTTTCACGTTACGTACAATATCTTCGTACATTGTTTTAATGTAGTTTAAAAGTTTAACTCAAATATTTACTCAACAAATTTCGACTTTCTTCATCTAAATCATTATTGCTAATTACTCACATGTTTTAAAAAGATCCTGACACTATAAACTATATGATGGTGTAGTTTTATATCAATTAGATAAGCACTTTTTTGGCTAAAACCTAAATTAAAAATAAGCGAACAAAATTTTTCTCATAATATAAATACAGAGTGATTAAATAACACCGACAATTAACACCGACTAACGAATGGACTACGAACCAAAATGATAAAATGTTACAAGCGTGACATAAAGAATACGTAATAAATAGCAGGTAGCATCCCTATACAATGTGACTCATTCACTGTTTAGATCTGACTATGTGTTTTGCCAAAATCTGTGGTGGCATAAGATCTGATATTACGTGTCTACATTTAAAATAGTATTAAATGTAAAATGTTGATAACATGCTAACAATTGTTTTTTGCTAACAATGTTGATAATATGCTAACAAAGATTTTACATCTAATACTATTTTAATCGTAAAGACATAGATAAAGGAATAATTTCAAACATAATATCCAATAGGTTGACCTGAAAGAGTCGGTGCCCAAATTGGACTTCAAAGTGAGGGAAGGCGGCGCCAACTTTTCTGTGGGACAACGTCAGCTGATCTGCCTGGCGCGTGCCATATTGTGCAGGAACAAGTTATTGGTGTTGGACGAGGCTACTGCCAATGTAGATCCACAGTGAGTTTTGTTATCCTAGTAGTACCCATGGCGGACAATATTTTTTTATAAAAAGAAATTCCAAATCACATCAGACAAAAAATTTTGTCATCTCGATATTGCAAAGAAGGAAAAATCAATTAGAATTATTGCAGGAGCCGAAACAGGGCAGCAAAACTAGTCAAAGACATTTTTTTCGAAACAAGTCAGTAAAGGTCAGTTTTTTTTTAAAAATGGTCATTACTTTCAATATTTTCCCAAATTAAATTACTATTTTTGAATTGTCAGTACTATCTATTTGCATTTTTTATATTATAGGAGCCCATTAATGATTTGAGGGCTATTTTTCATGCTCTGTATGTTAATCTTAACAACATATACTGATGAATCATATATTGAAAATTTTAAAAATAAATAGGTTTTTTAAATTTTTTTTTCGAAATCAGTATGTTGTTTTTTATTAACAACCTTGTTCTATTTATGCATATTTTTTACAGCTTTTTGCTAACAACTACAACTTAGTGTTAATTTATTCATGTGTATACACTATATGTATAAAACATGTATAAACTATATTAGTAAAAAATAATTTTAAATAATTTTTTAATAATTTATAATATTTGGAAATATAAATTCACCAGGATTAGCTTAATAAAAAACATTACAACTGGGTACATTGCTACATTGCATCTGGGTGAGAAAAGTGACATTTTTTACTGTGTTTTTAAAAAACATTTTCTGTGGCTTGGGTTTTTGATGTTATTAAGCAGCGCGCGTTATCTCGAAAACAAGAAGAATAGTGTAAAATTTTCCGTATCTTAATTGCGTATGACAAGTGCACACCCTAATGAAATCCAAAGCAATGAAGTCCAACCTAGTCCTTCAAGCCATGACGAGAGCACAAATATATAAAGATAGAACTGCAAGAGCAGAGATTTTATGGGAAATGAATATGGTGGCGTCTGATTTCTCTATAGAGCCATCCCGCAGTCCTATAAAAGAACTCTTCATGGCAATGTCTCCGGATTCAGTACCATCAGGTTTTTCTATCTACAACAAAGGCATGATATTTAATTTGTAATGCTCTAGCTCCTCACAGTAAACAAGAAACAATGATTGATTATAAAGACTCTTATTTCTCCTTACATTTTGATAAAACATGTAATGTCGCATCAAAAAAGAAGTCCAGATAGCCATCAAATATTAGTCTCCAAAAAAAATGATAATAACGACACACTTAGAAACTTTTTTCATTGGTTGAAACTCAATAAAGCTATGGACAATACCCAGCTTTCTTGAAAAAAGATTCTGATGCTCGGTTGCAATGAACCGAGTGTGAATAAAACGGTTACAAGATTAATAAAGGATTCTTTAATATTGTTACGCAGACAAAAAATAGTTGATATAGGAACATGCAACAGGCATAGTATGCATAATGCATTCCTCCGAGCCTTGGCCAAGTCATGTGAAAGTGTATCTGACATTATATTTCAAATTACAACTTTTTTGACAGCTGATCTGCTCGCTGAGAGGAATAGAAAATTATTCAAGATAGGTTGAAACTAGTCAAAGGGGTTCAAGATAGGACAAAAGTAATCCGGTGAAAGAGTTCTTGAATGATGGCCTGCAGTAATTGAGTATTTTACTAACGCTTATTGAAAAACAGATAAATAAGTCCCAAAATTTTATAAATATTAATAACTTTATAAACTAGTAATCGACAAAACTAAAAATAATATTTGTAATTTCAAGTAGTAAAATGTTTGTAAAGTTTACTAGACTCCTTCAGCAAGAAGAGCCATTAGTGCATATGAAACATTAAGAATTAAAAAAACTCATAAAAACAATTTTGAATACTTCTACATAGGAAATGCTTCAACAACAATTAAATGAAACTACGTGATGTAGTATTATTTCTACTTTCTTTAAGTTCTTTACCACAACCTAGGTTTCATTGTATTATAACAATTTCAAGTGGGCTATTAGCAAAGTTTAACTCTTGGGAACATCCAACAGCATTTATATGTTTCAAGTACAATAGCGGAAGCCTGCTTTGTGTGGGTTTTCCCACTGCTTATGTTAGTGAGTTTATTGTAGGAGAGCGGTGTAAGTTTTGTTATATTTCCGAGAGTTATACAATATACCAGTATTTTAGTGAGGGTAATAAATTAGATTGTTGTTATTATATGAGGTTGTACAATGCAAATGTTCTGGTGTATGTAATAAAATTAAACGGAAGTTATTCTCAGTAATATATTTATACAAAAGCAAGGGTATCTGGAAGTTAGAACAAGGTTATACCACTAATTCAAAATATCTCCGGTTTTATTTATTCATATATTTATTTATTTGTTTATATACATTTATATATATATATATATATTTATATATATATATTACAGGAGCCGAAACAGGGCAGCAAAACTAGTAAAAGACATTTTTTTCGTAATAAGTCAGTAAAGGTCAGTTTTTTTTAAAAATGGTCATTAATTTCAATATTTTCCATATCGTTAGTATATTTCAATATTGTCAGTACTATCTATTTGCATTTTTTATTTTATAGGAGCCCATTAATGATTTGAGGCCTATTTTTGATGCTCTGTATGTTAATCTTAACAACATATACTGATGAATCATATATTGAAAATTTTAAAAATAAATAGGTTTTTATTTTTTTCGAAATCAGTATATTGTTTTTTATTTACACCCTTGTTCTATTTATGCATATTTTTACAGCTTTTTGCTAACAACTACAGCTTAGTGTTAACTTATTCATGTGTATAAACTATTTGTATAAAACATGTATAAACTATATTAGTAAAAAATAATTTTAAATAATTTTTTAATAATATAGTTTATAATATTTGGAAATATAAATTCACCAGGATTAGCTTAATAAAAAACATTACAACTGGGTACATTGTTTTATTTATTCATAGATTTATTTATTTATATACATTTATATATATATATATATATATATATATATATATATTTTTTTTTTTTTTTAATTTTTTTTTTATTTATTTATTTCCTTCAATTTTTTTATATACTTATATTTGTGTGTGTATTTAGGCTGAAACAATTTGAAGAGTACTGTAGAATAAATGTTGTCTAATTATATTATGTCTATATTAAATTACTATATTAAGGTACTATATTAAGTATGGGTGATGATATTATATTTAGTTGTTCATTTGATAATTAACCTTGGTGTCTTTTTTATGTCTATTTATTTCTAATGTTTCTAGGTTATTAAGTTTATTACCTTTTGTATTTATTTGTAATATTATATTATAAGGGGCATATTTAGCAAAGTGAGATGTGTCTGGTTTGTTATTTCGCCAGCTGGCAATGTGTTCTTTACAAATTTTTACTGCCAAAAAATTTTTTTTGGGAATTATTATTGACTGTTAACTTTTCAACATTATTATATTGCACTCACTAACTAACCAAAATTATATTTTGCTTTTATTTGAATACAATTAAAAGGTGGTAGTTGGTTATGGTGATTATGGATGCCAATAAGTATTTATTTTTATACTTTACCACAGCCAAAAATTCTATTCAAACGATAAGTAAAAGTCCAAATGTAGGACAATAGTAGTCCAAATTTAGGTCAGTAAAGTGATTATTTTTTAGCAACAAACCCGTTTCAGCCCCTGTTATTGATAATTGATATTTTTCTTAACTTTTTGGAACGAAGTTCTTTTACGCTTACAATATAGTGAACTGGCAGAAATCGTGATCTAAGAAAAAAGTGTTATGTCTCCTCCAGGTGACCTTTCCCTCTCTTTCTCTCTGTTTCTTTCTCTTTCTATCATATACGGATTTTATATGTGTGTTCATGAGAGTATCGACTTTTGGCAGCAAGCATTCTGCGCATTTAGCTGTATAACCTCAATTCTAAACATGTCTAAATATTATTTTTATTTATTCTACTAGCTTTCTGTAATAAGCCAATCATCTGCCAGACTGTTTCCAATTCAGTATGTATTTACTTGCATTATAAATTATAATATCATAATATCAAAAATTTTTAATTACAAAAAGTTTTCGGCAAATTCATTTCGTTTCATTATTACTTTATTATTTATTAAATACTTAAAATTAATAAATTACAATCAATTGTCAACATATTCATTCATTTTCATCAATTAATTAAACTTTATTTAGATTGGTTCAGTGAGTTTAACGATTCATTGCATTATTTAAAATTTTTGAAATATTTAATTATAAAATAAAATAATTAAAATAAATATAAATAAGTTTTCATTTTTAATAAAACTAAATATAATTTTAAAATTAATTTTAAATTTAATTAATATATTTAAAAAATTAGATAAGATAATTAAATTTAAAATTAAAATTTACTTTCAATTTGATTGATTTAATATATCAATTTTAAAATGGGAAAAATTTAAATTTATTAAATTTTTGAAATTATAAAATTAAATGTTAAAATTTATCTTAAATTTAATTTGATTGATTTAATAAAAAAAATTTGAAATAATAAAATAAGAAAAAAGAATAATAAAAATTAATGTTAAAATTAATTTTAAATTTAATTCAATTTATAATAATTAAAGTAAGAGTATTTTAATTTTAAAATGCTTAAATTTTAATTTTTAATTGAATTAAATTTAATATTAATTTTCACATGAAATTTTATTCTAAAAATTAATTTTTTTTTTATTTCATCGAACAATTTAAATAAAGTTTAATTAACAATGAAAATAAATGAATATGCTGGTAATTTATTAATTTTAAGTATTTTGTTATTGTTTTTTTTAATTAGTTTTTTTTATATGCAATTAATAATTTGCTATTTTATATTTAATTTTTTTTCATAAATGACTATCTTTCCTAAAATATTAAATGAAATGTATTCATTAAAATCCTTACTTTATATTTTTCTTTGAAAAAATGATAAAAAATAACATAAAATATACAAAGTAGAGAGAAAGAGAAAGATAGAGTTGAATACAATAGGGCAAAAATACACCACTATAATCAATAGAAATCTTCATATTACATCACGTTTAAAGTTAAAAAAATAATGTAAGGAACTTCGTTCCTCATGGGAGTCCCATGACCGCACAATTTTTTTTTATCATGGAGGCCTTTTATGATATTGCAAAGTTCTATTAATTTACCATTGCGACAGTGTTGAATGTTACAAATAGCTTTACCACAAAAACTACCCAGAAATCTTAAAAAAACACACAATTAAAAAAACAGTAATTCCCATTGCTTTCAAATACTACTGTGATAACACCGCACTAACTCTTCAATACACTTCTCATAGGTCGAAAGTGGTATGGCCTTTAATACCTGCTGCAAATTCCGTTTGATGTCTTCAATCAAATCAAAACCAGATCCACAGAGTGGCAATTTCATTTTTTTCAGTTTTAGAAATAGGAAGAAGTCACACGGGACTAAATCCCGTCAGTATGGTGGATGGTCATAAATGTTGCTCTGTAAGAAGGTGCATTATCGTCATACAAAATCCATAAATTATTTTTCCACAAATCTGGGCTTTTACGTGGAACATTCTCATGCATTGGTTGAATTTCCATGAATGGTCATTATATCAATGTTCAGCTCTCGAATCAACTTTCTTTTCCATGAATGGGCATTTTATCAATGTTCAGCTCTCGAATCAACTTTCTAACACTGAAGTGATGATTTTCAAGCACTAATTGTCAGTAGTAAAACACGCTGAACTCGACAAATCTTTGACCAATTCACGCGACTCTTTGAACAATTTGTACAAATTATATACCTCTGTTTATAACTTAGTCAAGCCACCATAGGCTTTTTTAACGATTCAGTACAAGAAATTTTGTTCAAAACACAAAATTGAAGGCAAATTTTTATTCAAGTAATTTATCCATAATGAAATTTGCACAGCAACTTTGAGGTCAACCTATTAAGACAGCTGCTGTAAATACGACTAGTTGTAATACCGATCATGCTCAAGTTTATCTTGGTAAACGAAGATTCTGCCAACTTAACAAAAAAAATTTACCGATTCCTTTTAAGCAGTTTATTTAAATGAGAATTCTGTATACTTTTTAATCAGAAAGTACTTTTATAATGAAAAATAAATCTTTCTCCCTAAAAAAACTTAAATAATTATTTTTCAAAATCATTATTTTCTGCTTGTATTTTTGGAAAAAATCTTAAGAAAATTCATATTGTACCAAATAACCAACAGCTCGTACATATATATCACAAAATTTCAAAGCCAGCAAAATGACAGGTTGATTACTAATGGATGTGATTTGACATTACAAGGATTATTGCCAGTATCAATATTAAAAAACTGGTGAAAGAACCAATGCCTGCGGTCATTTAAAAACATAACATGAAATGTGACAGCCTATTTCTTTGATGGTTTTTTTGGAACTATCCAATTTACATAAAATTTATTTTTAGTGCAAATGTTGTATTTATCGTAGTATATGTTGATACAAAAGAGTAGGAAATCCAAAAAAATTATTTCGCAAACTACACATTACGTGATATTTTAATAAATTTATTCTATTCGCTATCTTTATTGAATATTAAATGAGTATTAAAATCATAATTTACTTAACCAAACATAAGTTCCTCAAAAAAAGGTAAAATAAAGTAGCACACTTTCATTTATTATTGAAAATCGATATGTTTATATGAATATATATTTATACATACATAATATGATTTAAATTGAGGAGAATAATTTTCTCCTATTAATATGCTTGGAAAAGGGTGAAAATTAAGTAAAAATTAAAATTTTAATAACGGCCAATCTCCAATTAATCTTCTTGCTTTCCAGAACCGATACTTTTATCCAAGAAACCATACGCAAGCGATTTGTTCACTGCACCGTCCTCACAATAGCGCACAGGCTGAACAGTGTAATCGACTGTGACCGCATATTGGTACTGGGCAATGGATGTGCTCTTGAATACGATGCGCCACACCGACTGTTACAGGCAAGAGGAGCATTCGCAGCACTTGTGCAAGACATGGGAACCAAGATGGCCGAGCAGCTTGCCGCTCTGGCTGAGGAGGCTTATTATGAAAAGGAAGACAGATTTGTGGAGAGATTATGAGAATTATAAATGTAAATTATACAGTATTTAATTATATGTGTATTTGACGTATGTGTATTGATTAAGAGTCCTTACAAAAATAAGCAGCACCCGAGTTTAGATATTATTGTGGCTACATGACTTATGTGTCCGTATAGAATAGCTGGTAAATGACACTGGAAACAATTGCTATACTATTTGAACTCTTCTGCCAATACCGCTTGATTCATACTAGAAGAAGAAATTTTTCTAAAATACCACCTATCTAAGACATATCAACACACAAAGTAAGACAAAAACAAAATAATACATTGAACATCAGATCAAATGTAACAGAATACTCAACAAAATACTTGGTTAAAAACTTTACATATGTTATATATTACAAACTTTACATATGTATTACATTGTTACTTGTCATTATTTATTTTGATGGGGCCTTTTAAATAATGCCACCTTTTATATATTCCTTAATCCATAACATATGTGTATGTATGTATGTATATTCAGGGTGCAAAGTTGAAAACAACAATGTTACAGAGACATAATAACAAAATATGGTGCAGGAATGTAACAGGTAAAATTTTTAAGAAAAAACAAAATTAATCTAATTTCATATTTTTTTTGGAAGGGTTTCGGATCAGTATTAAGGTGTAGGAAAAGAAAGGAGAAAGATTATGGAAGGGGATATGAAAGGAAATAGAATGTGGAAAGTAAAGTTAGTGGGGTATGACTTTTGAAAGCCTAAATGGATAATGAAAATCTTGTGTAGGAATTGAATCTGTTCCATAACTTGGCAGCATTAAACATGAACTAATGTTCATAGAAAGAAGTAGTATATCTGGCGATAAGGAGTGTAAGAAATTTCGCAGAATGTAAACCGAGGCAATGACCAGAAAGAACTGTGAATTTTGGAACAAGATAAGAGTGACTGACGATTTTTTTAAATATTATAAAGCAATAAAAGAATGTGAAAGTTGTTCCGAATCTCCATCAACTTGAGCTGCATTCTTAAAGATGTGATCAGATTTTATGAGGCTGAAAATGTAACGAATACATAAATGTTGAAGACGTTGAAGTTTAGTAAGAGGGAATTCGGAGAAACGAGGGTAGCATACGTCTCCGTAATCTAGTAGAGGAAAAACCAATCTTTGACACATGTGAATATTAGTTTTAAGGGGAATGTGCATTGAAGACATTTAAGAAAGTATATTTTGGTGAAGACTCAATGGCTGACATAGGTTAACTGGGGTTACCACTTAAGAAATTTATCGATCTATACAGTCATATATTTAGTCAGTTGTGGTAAACCAAGTATATTGTTCCAAGAATGGAGTTTCCTGTTACAAGTAACAATAGCCTGGTACTTAGTAGAATTGACTGGAAGATCCATATTATGAGCACATTGACTGATCAGACATAGATCCGATTTCAAGAAATTAACAGTGATAGAAATATTACTGGGTTCAGTATGTATATATTTCAAGATCATCTGTATATAAGTGATACTTGCAGTGGAAGTTTTTAAGGACAATATCAAGAAATTTTGAAAAAAGATACGGGGAATATGAGCCTTGGAAGCACTACCTACCAGATCAGGTTACTCTGAACAATTTTCTACTAATCAAATCTGTTAAAAGTAGATTGATTCCAAATATTCTAATAAAAGGCCAAAGTCCTCACAATGAAATGAACTACTGAGGTCGAAAAATACGACATAGAGATGATGAAATATATAATTCATGGTGAAATATATGTCATCAGGAAACTTAACTTGTGCTATAGATAAATAGTACCCACAATACCTCTATATATGATATATAGAGGTATTGTGTCAAAAAGATTTTTTTGTCATTGTTTTAATATTATAAGCTGTCATTTAGTAATATGTAAGAAGATTTGAATATAGGCTTGCTAGGGTTGTGACATATGTCACAATCACACTTCCGACTCACTCCACAGAGCTAAATCGGTCTTGAAGAATTCTTCTTCTCAGCCGACCGGGTTCTGGCCTCTGATTCATTAGGTTTTTAGCCAATGGATTTGTGAGTCTTGCCAGGCTTTCTCTATACTTTTTGGAGTAGTTAGTGGCTTCTTAGTTTACTATGGGAACTTTTAGGTAGTTGTAAACTCATTTGGAACAAACCAAGGAGCATCAATCCCAGAATGGAGTATCTTGTATTGATATCTTTGGAAGACTTCTATATTGAAGTGTGACCCTGTAGCCCATAGTTGGATACCATAAGTTCATACAGGTTTTTGAATGGTTTTGTATATGAGGAGTTTGTTTTCCAATTTAAGTTTGGATTTACTCCCAATTATCCAATTTAGTCAAGAAGAAGACTCTCAGATTGTGGGACTTCAACGTTGTTGAGTGCCATAGATGGGCACAGTCTGGGAGTCGTAAATGTTACGTTGGTGGATTTATTTTCATTGGCTTTTACTCTCCAGTTTTTTAACTAATTGGGAACTGCATTCATGCTCCTCTGAAGCAAAGACTGTATCATCTGTAAGTGTTCCCATTAGTATTTCTGGAGATGTAGGCAGGTCTGCAGCAAAAAAATACAAAATCGCGCCCAACACACTTCCTTAGGGTACTCCTGCTAGAGCTAATCTAGGTAGTCTAGAGCAGTTTCGTCACGGTCTCGCCGCATTTTACCATGAAGTAGCAGTCTGTTAAGTAGGATTTTGAAATAAACTAGAATCCGTAGAGTAGTTCCTTTTTTTTTCTGTATAAAAAATCACCGTGCTGTACTTTATTGAAAACTTGGATGATGTCAAATGAAATACAGCAGTGCAATATATACTTTTGCTTCAAAGCATTGAAGAATTTTGGTTATAAATCTGTGGACTTGATCAATGGTTCTATGGTAATTTCGGAAACCAAATTGATTATCAGTTATGAGGTCTTTGTTCTTGGAAATTGATATCCTTTGGATTAATAGTCTCAAAGACTTTCAATGGTTTCGGAAGTAGACTAACAGGTCTATAAAATTTGGGGTCATCGTGTTGTTTCTCGGCTTGGGAATCATTATAACACTAACAACTTCCACTGGTATTGAAAGAACTTTATTCTGAAAATGGCATTGTATATGGATGTGAGGTAGATCATTACAGATTCGGGGAGTTCACGTAGTATCTTTCCTATGATAAGATCATAACCTGGTGCTTTTTTGCAGTTAGGTGTCTTAATGACTTGCAATACTTCTCTACTTGTGAAGCTCTTAATTTCCGATTTGTCATCAGTAATTTCTCCTTTCAGGAAGTTTTGAATCCAACACAGCTGTTCGGATTTATTCTAATAAGGGTGTGACTTAAATATTTCAGTGAGTTGTTCAGTGAAGATTTTAACTTTTTCACTTTTAGCCTCGTGAAGCTGTTTTTCTGTTTTTCTGAGAAGCAAATCTGTTTCTCAGAGGGGCAGGGATGCAACCGTGGGTTACTTGAGTTTTTTGTTACTTTCCATAACAAATACTCGGTGGAAGTAGTTGCATCCAGGCATGATAGATAGGGTCATTTTTGTCAAGCACTAGGACCGGCTGTAGTTCCTTGATGGCAAGGTTCATTCAGTTTTTCAGTGCAGGGGACCTGAGTTTTTACCATTGTTTCCTGAAACTCCTTTTTTCACTCAACTTATTTAGGATAGCCACAGAGCTGTATGCGGGTGTCATTTTATGATTGCATTGTGGGGTGAGTTCCCAAACAGAATTTTGGACAGAGTTATTAAGGTATACTACTGCAGCTGTAATGTCCTCTTTTGATTTCAGGCTTGCTTTCATCTCGAGGGCTACATGGACCAGTTTAGGGAAAAACCATCCAGTCTGTTTTCTTGTTGTGTAATATGGAGTTTTCAGTTTTAGCCATTACTTAAATAGAAATCTCGAGAACTTATTGGTTAATAGTCCGAGGATAATTCCAATAGGCCCTCTCATTTGGAGTGATATTTAGGTATGCCTTTCGTTAAAAATAATTCAATAAGTTCTCTAATTTTGTTCATGTCAATTGGCCTGATATAACAGTTTAGCGTTTCAATGGTTTTGAATAATGCTCTTCCTCCAGGTGACATTGGTTGCGAACCCCAAAATGTATGCTTTGTATTAAAATCACCTGGTAACTACAAAACTATTACCTAGAGAATTTAAGAAAATGACGTATTTGCTTTCATTAAAAAAAAATTTTAAAAAAAATATTGACAAAATTGTGTATTTAGGCGGACAATTCAGAGTTACAGTAAGCATGACATGAGTGTTATTGATTGCTACACTTGCTGCCTGGATTAGCTTCAGGCAGTAAAATGTGGATTGGTAGTATCTAATTTTGTTTTTTATGAATACAGCAGGTCCTCCATGACGTTTGCCGTTAGGATAATTTATACGACAGGTGGTACAATCTTTTATGACAAGAATGCTTTACGATTTTTATCACTGATCATGATTTTAATTGTCATCATCTTCTTACAATTGTTTTCATTGAGGTGCAGCCTTTCACTTGGTTTTATTCATCTTCGATTATGTTGAGAGACTTTATGTTTTATACCTCATAGAGTGTTTCCCTGGAAGAAATTTCTGTAAATGATTAATATCTAAATTAAATTTAGTATATAAATTTTTGATAGAATCATAACGAGGCTATTTTTTCCAAAAGTATTTATTAAAAACTGTAAATCCTTTGAGCTATCCATAATGAATAATTATGAAAAAACAGTTCCTTCAATATTTATTTGGTTTAGTATCACACAAAAAAGAACTGAAAGTATTTTGACGAATCTTTAACTGGTTCCATTATGTTGACGTTTGAAAAGGAACCAACCCGTAGGACAAAAACTTTTGATAGTCAGCTAGTGTGTAAATGAAATACACATTAGTAAAATTATAAAACAACTAAAGGAAACTACGTGACGTAGTATTATTTTTACTTTAATTAAATTCTTAACCTCAACCTAGGTTCTGTTGTATGACAACATCTTCAGGTGGGCTATTTATAAAGATATCTTTTTTGCTATCTTCAGAAATTGCCCAACTAAAGATGTTGTCGACAAATGATGCCTAGGTTATAGGTAACAATTTTAATAAAGTAGAAATAATATTATAACATGTAGTTTCACTTAGTTGTGAATAAAAATTAAGTGATAATGAGTTTCTACAAAATTAATTCCAAATATATTCAAAAAATTAAGAAACCAAAAAAAAATATAAATATTTAAAAAAATAAAGTTTATTCACAAATTATCTTATCACACGCTAAAATTAAATCTAAGACGCCACAGATAAAAAGTAATAATAAACAATATAAAAAGAAATTTTAACAGTTAAAATGGATCACACGTTCGGCTATCAGATTAAATTATAAACTGATTGAAATTTATTTTCAAACTGGAAGAGAAATAATTTTTTTTTTAAATTGATAATATAAAATAATGTATCTTAAATTTTTTTATAATATTTCCATTCCACATTTGTCCATTGAATCTCACCAATTTTTTTTATACATGTTTCATATTAAATCTATTGAGGCAAGAATATAATCAAAGATTATTGAGGAGTTAAATGTTTTTGTCTCACAATATATTTTATAGTTCAGCACGTATAGCATAGTATTGAAAATATATTGTTTGTCCCAGTGTAAAACTAAGTAGCTAAACAAAATAATAGCTAATTTAGCAAAACCTGATATTGGTATTTCCATTTTGTGAAACCATCAATAAAAAAAATAAAAAACAGGTAAGTAACAAAATAACTTTTGTTTCCAATAGATCCGATTTAAAATTGGAGGCATTGCATTATAAGGATTAAATCTCAATCTTTGATATGATGCTGCAAAACGTTCTTTATTGCCTTTCTGACAAGTAATGTTTTCTGATATGTCGTTTCACATTAGCACCTACGATATGGGATATTTATATCACTTGTTAGTAAAAATTGTTTAGACTTTCTTAATACTACACATAATTTAGGGAATCTCTCCATAAATCATATCAAACATTAATGTAATTTGAAATTAATTTTAATAGACCAAGAATTAAGAAATTCTAGCAACAGAATGTCGTATTTCACGCTTTCAGTTAGATCTTTATATGTTTTGCTCATTCTAACTTGGCTTGTGATCAGATCGTAGCCAATCTTGTGTTTCGATTTGGTTCTTTTTCTACACATAAATTAATTGTAATGTGACAGATATTAAGTCACAACTTCTAATCAGTATAGTGTGCTATTCCGTAGTGGATTGTATTGTATAACTATGTATTACAATTTTTTGAGAACAAGTGCAATAAAATGTTCCCAACGGTATAAAATCGTACATTTATGGAAATTAGGTAATAAATATTAACGTATTACCACTAAGAGGTTCAAAAGCAGTTATGAACGCAAATATCAAGAATAATGAATACGTATTGTTTACAGAGTAAATGACTTAAATATTATTATTAGAGATATTGTGAAAAGAATTTCTTAATTATATAATTTATTTAAATAAAGTAATTTTAAATGGTTTTTATGTTTTATTTAATTTACTAAAAAAGCAGATGCCAAAAAAAGGAGATGGATAAGATGAAGACAATGTGTTCTAGTTTTTTAGAGTTAATATTAAATTGCTCTGAGAGAAAATCCACTGTGACTGGCTGAAAAAGTAATTTTTTGTAATTGTTTTTAAATAACATAACAACTAATTTAAACATAGGGCTGCATATATTTTGTTAATAATACTTTTTACTTGTTATACGTGAAATTTTTTTAAAAAATAAAAATTTTCAAAGTTACAAACAATATAGTCAAAGTTGGTCAAATTTTTGTCCATATGTGGCAGAATCGATATCAGTAGCAAAGATCATTTGGAAACCAAAAGCAATTCTTTTTATTTGTCCTTATTTTAATTTTTTTTTGGCAAAGCTGCAACATGTCAAAGAATTTATATAAAAAAAGATACAAAACCCAAAATAGTAATTGTGAAATATAATTTAGAGCAAAAAAAGTAATTTTCAAAAAAAAAGGCTACTGTTACTTTTGTTAGTGTAATTATGAACACTTAAAAATTTTTTTTATTCCACTGAAAGTGAAAGTTCCCCAGTTGAAGTGGCTTCTTCGACTATTTTATTTGCTCTGCCTTAAAATACTATAATTTCATCAATATTCCAAATTTTTAAATGAAATTCGTTGAGCACACTTTTAAAAATAAATGCTTTTAAAAATGTTAAGAATACACCATTATCATTTCAATCACATTTTGATTGATACATCAATCATGGAGAAAATATTTATTAGAGCTTTTCCAAATTTTACCTAATCTTGGATATTTATGTTATTCAAATATTTATATTGGATATTTTAATGAAAATGTTAAACCTTGCTGTTACCAAGATATGCAGGCATTGTTTTCAAAGTCTGATTCTATTATTAGTAAAATCTTGTAACTTTGTACACTTTAGTCTGCAAGCAAGATCTACAAAAAGTTTCAATGGATATTTCCTTAGATATAGCCATTAATGTTGCATAATTAATAAATGTCAATTCTAAATATCCTCTCTTTCCCATCGGTCCCTCTGAGGGTTGCGGTCATCAGATGTCAGCATTCATTATCATGTCCTTTGAGTAATCATTAGTATTGAATATATTTGGCGTTAATTTTGTAGAAATTCATTATTCACAATTAAATGAAACTACGTGATGTAGTATTATTTCTACTTTCTTTAATTTCTTTACCACAACCTAGGTTTCGTTATATTACAAGATTTTCAGGTGAGCTATTAGAAAGATCTTTGCCAATAACCCACCTGAAGATGTAATACAACGAAACCTAGGTTGTGATAAAGAAATTAAAGAAAGTAGAAATAATACTACATCACGTAGTTTCATTTAATTGTAAATAATCATTAGTAGTTAATAAAATTATTAAAAAAAGATAAAAAATATTAGTTTTATCTTCGAAATTGACAAAAATTACTTTTTCTTATATTCAGCAAAATGAAGCAATTATTACAGTTTTCCAAAATTTTTTGGCTTAAATATACTCTTTTGCAAAAAAAACGGGCACTTATAAGAATAAACAATATCAGAGTTATTTTATTATTATTTGATGCATGACGATATGATGAGAATATTGATATTTATTATTGAGATATCATTTTTACCTACTTCAGTCATTAAAAATACGAATAAATAAAAAAAACAATGTAAAGTCCACAGACTAGCGTTTTCATACTGGTACATTAAAAATGGCTAAAGTTTATTTTTGAATATTTTTTATTAATTTAACATAAAATTTGAAAATTTAGTAATGAGTATGGACTCCTCTAGCTAAAATCAATGCGCTTAATCTGCTAGGCATGCTATCGACGACGTTTTTTATCATTTTCTGAGGAATACGTTCCCATTCAGCAACGATCACATTTTTAAGAGCCTGAATGTTCTCTGGAGCTGGTTTTACGGCTCTTACGCATCGTTTGAGATTATCCCATATGTATCGGATTGAGGTTGGGACTTCTAGCTGGCCAGTCTAACCGACAAATACCGGCCTTCTGCATATACACATAAATGTCTCTAGAGCGGTGAGCACGAGCGTTATCGTCCATAATAATGGACTCGCCTCCAACTGCTGTTAATGCGGATTGGGCACTAGGAATAAGAACCTCTGTTATGGACCTTTGCGCATTAAGTGTGCCATTTTCAATAAAAACATGGTACGGTCATCTGAGTTAATACCAGCCCAAAACATTACGGAGTCTCCACCGTAAGGGGTGATTTCCTCAAAGCACACTTCTGTGAAGCATTCTCTAGGTCTTCGTAAGACTCGCCGATGTCGATCCTCACCACTAATAGATATACGAGCTTCATCGGAGAATAAAACACTATTCCAGTCTTGTTGAGTCCATGACGAAAAATTTTGAGCGAATCTGGCAACTCGATGCTCACGGAGCAATGTAGGGCCCGGAGCTGGGCGATAGCTACGTATATTGATGGCGTGAAGTCTCCTTCTGACTGTCCATAGGCTTACTCGTATACCTCTGATGTCCTCGAGGTTCTGTTTGAGATCCACGTATGTAACTTGACAATTTCGTAGCGCTTGACTAACTATGAAGCGGTCGTCCCGTGGCTCAGTGCACCGTTTTCTTCTAGAACCGGGCCTTCTACTGACAGAGCCCGTTTCTTGGTATCGTTACCAGGTCCTTTGGACGGTGGAATGGCTCACATTATACTGCTAATACACATAATATTGGCTACAGCCTTCTTCAAGCAGCGAAATAATTTTACTAGCTCTTATCGTTTTTTCAACCATACTGAGAACAGCAAACAGAAGTGAACTAATGCAGCAAACAACAGAAATTTAATTAAAATTTATTCGTTAAAATAAAAAACGTAACAAATTATAAGAACTTAATAAGAGTTGGATTTCATTTACCGCCAAAAAACATGTTTTTATGTCCCAGAATACACTACAACTGCCAGTAACAATTACAATTAATACAACCTCTTAATAAATAATATTTTGTTAATAATATGACAAAATCAAAACCCCCCGTTTTTTAATGCAAAAGAGTGTATATACAAGTGTCCGGGAATAGATGTGGAAAAAAGAAATGAAAAATCATGAAATATTAAATGAATCAATCTATTTAAAATATGTTTTACTCCTTATTATTCACCAGACTTTACCTTTTACTGCAGGTACCGTAATACAAACTTTGCGAATCGCAAAATTTTGTTTCGTGGTGTTAATTCGTTGTAAACCTAAGGAAGTTTTAATATTTTGTATTATTAATCCCATTACATCTTCCACTGACATGCAGCGTCTTATAAGTAATTATATGTAGCTTGCCCTAAACATCAGACATATATACGTCTACGTCAATATTTAAATGGATTTAATTTATGGTATTCAAGTGAAGTCCACATGCCCAAACTAAATGTACAAGCCGAACGCTACCAGTCCATGCAATTTTAAATGAAATGTACAAGCCTCATTATAACGTCTTTATAATAACTCCATTGTTATAGCCGTAAGTACAGGCTGCTAGCTTATCCTCACACTCCGAATCGGCTGCTTGATTGCGTTATGTCAAGCAACAAACTCGCAACCCGTAGCTTATGATTATGTTCTGAATAAAAGTAATCTCATAACTATTCCGAAAGCATCTGCTGCCGGGCTGCCATTCACTGCTTATCTACCCTTCAGAGTGAACAAATTGAAAGCAGAGTAAAGTAACTAGTTTTAAATATTAAAAAAATACCTATTATATTTGGCAATGACAATAATTCGTTGAACTAGTTATTATTTCTTATTTGCTTTTATTTTATTAGTTTGCTATTGTGAATGTCCATATTCGTCGTAATGGAAAAAGACTGTCACTCAAGTGAGATTTCCCAATTACATTTTATTAAAAAAATAATATAAGTGACAAATTACTCAAATGAGATTTCCCTCAAGTGAGATTTCTCAATTTACATTTTATTGAAAAAATAATATAAGTGATAAGTTCTTAATAAATGTGTTGTTTATGTGCAATAAGTATTTAAGTATGTTTTCTCAATAAGTGTCTAAGTGTATGTTTTCATGTGCAATAAGTTTTTGCAGTGAGCCAGCAGTTATATTTTAAATAAAATTTTGTGCTGACCTTGGTAATAATTTCTCTTTTTGTAAATCAAAGAATATTCGTAAATAACAATGAATTAAACAAGAATATTCTGTTTGTGTATATCTAACAAAAATGATTTGAAAATTATAATGGAGAGAGGGTTGTGAAACATCAAATGTATAACCTCTTTTTAAACAATCATTTTTGTGTTTTTGTTTGTATTTGTTTATTCACTTGGTGTCATTAAGAAAGACAATTTACTCAAAAAAATTTTAACAAGCGGTTTATTGTTAAAAACACAGTTCGCATGGGAAATATTTTTCAAACAAATTTTTATTATGAATTAACTGTGAGCAAAAATTGTTTTTCTGTAATATATCATTTTTAATGAATATTTTTTTATTTAATAACCATCGAAACAGTAAAAATTCCATTGTGAAATTTCAACAGTGAAATTTCCATTGGTGTTAAACTACTTTTGACAAATTCTGATAAGTAATTTGACAAATTCTAATAAATGGCATTACAGCAGAAAATTTCAAAAAATGGTCCACAATTTAACACCATTTGCGTTAATATATGTGCTTACTCAGTTTCGTTTCTGGTCTTCGGTCATTATAAATTTTAAATTAGTAAGAAATTGAAGCAAGAAACATGAAATTGTCAGGAATTAGACTGATAAGAACTTTGATATGGAGGATTTTATTAATAATAAAATAGAAATATGCTTCATGTCATATTTTTTTAACATGTGCCTACCTTAGTGGTTTGCCCTACCCAAAAAGTGCTGCATTAACACCGACTACTAGAGAAAGCCAGAGTGCTTACGAAAGAGGCTGTGATTCATACAAATGAGGTCATCCCTATATTAAGACATCAGTGCTGCGAGTAGTTAATTTTAAAACTAATGACATATGTCAAGATAGCATCTTTTATCTGGATGTTTCGTTTCCCTCCTTTTAATACTTGAGTTTACTTTAAAGTCTTAAAATGGTCAATAAGTGCTGCGACACACACACATTTTTTTCATTCCCAAAACAAGAAGAAATGAACTCTCGCAATTCACCGGCAACATTTCCAACCTAGCAAATATTCCAGAGTGAGTATTTAAACATTCGCTTATGTTCAAATAGTTTTAATGGTAGTTTTAAGCGTATCACGTAAATAATGACATGTACTTATTTTATTATAGGTGTGCGAGCTACATTTTGCAGAAAAGGACATCTGCCGTACCGCAAAAATATTCAACGAGAAAACTGAGAAGAAGATAGTTCTGTCTTTACAAAAACCTTGTTTGTTTGACAGTGCTGTGCCTCCAGTGTTTCCAAACTGTCCTAGTTATTTAAGTGCACCGGGACATTCAAGAGAAAGTGTAGAACAGAAATGTTTGCGTATTGAAAATAAAACATTAGAATTAGTTCTTAGTATTCAGTCACAAAACAAATATGAAAAAAAAATATGTTTTATTGAATTTCTAGCATGCTTATCTAACTACGAGGTGAGTGAGGATTGGATTATTGTAAAGGAAGTTGATGTAGTAATATTTGTTATAATTTCTTTGTTGAAAGCCCCAGAAGTATCAGTTTCAGCAACCTTTGATAATAATTTAGAACTAAAATTGTTTCAAAATCATAATGAATTAAAGAAATTTTGCAGTGAAAACTTTCCAAAAAAGATTTGTCATATTAAATACATTTTCTCGGTACTGGATATCTTTAAAAATCAAAATACTAGCAAACAATCTTTTGACGATACTTGTTTTAATATTGTTGATATGTTAAAGTGTGCTTCTATAAATTTAGATGATGACAGCAAATGTAAAAAAGTAGATTTTTTGTGTGAACAGATAACTTTATTAACAACAAAAAAAGAAAGACTTAGATACTCTAGACACTTTTTAATTTATTTCAGTATATTATATTCTATTTCACCTCATGCTTATCGTTACTTGCACAGTACTGCTTTTTTACATATGCCTCATCCTAAAACTCTTCAAAACATTTGTTCAAAATACAACTGCAATCCAAAAGATAAACAGTCTGACTACAATTTTCTTAGATATATTAAGTAAAAGTTCAGCCTTTTAAACCAAGCAGATCATATTATTACCTTAATAATTGATGATGAAATTTATCTAAAGTCATATTTTGATTATAAAGCAGATAATATCGCAGGCATGTCTTATACTAACCTACAGGCTGCAACTACGCGCTGTAGTTGTTATTGTAGTTGTATGTTTTTATGATACAAAGTCTATTGAGTTCATTTAAAGAAGTTGTCTACATTTTACCTGTAAACAATATTAATGGTGCAGATTTATACCAATATATTAATAAAGTTGTAGTAAAAACAGGCTTGCATGCTATAGGTTTTAATATTATATGTGTAGTTAGTGACAATAATTCTGTGAATAAAAAAGCTATGTCATATTTCAATTCACCACCTAAATGTAATGTAGTATATCAACATCCTGCTTATAAAAGTAAACCATTATTTTTTATTTTTGATACTGTACATATTTTAAAATGCATACGCAACAATTGGCTTAAAAAAAAATCAGACATTTGTTTATCCAAATTTTGATGATTTACTTGATACGTCTAATTAAAGTCAATGTTACTTAGAAAATTATAATTTAGTTAAGTATTGTGGTGAGTGGTTCTTTACATCATAGACTATAAAGGCACATTTAGTGTTGTGCTATTCGCTGTTGTCAATGCAAATTACAATTTCATTTATGTTCATGCTGATCCTAATGGACGTATGTCAGATAGTGGAATCCTAAAAAACACTAAATCCTAGGGAAAACTCTGAACAATGAGGTAAAGTTGCTGCCAGGTATAGATATATTTATAACATATGTTTTTCTAGGCAATAGTGCTTTTGCACTTGATACAAATGTAAAATCACCATTTCCTGATAAGAACATTATGATCAAGGAAGGAATGTATCATTTTCATTTATATCTAGCTTGAAGAATTGTTGAAAATGCATTTTGCATTCTTGTTTCTTGCTTTAGTATATATAATATATTCAGGCAACCCATTGACATTAATGTCGAAAATGTGGATGCAATCATTTAAACAGTTATGCGTTACACAATAGGCTATTTGACTTGATTTTTTAAAATTGTTTTAATTTGTTCTATTTTGCCTTATAAGCACATTACATTTATATTTCCAGAATATATGCCGTATTCTTTATATAAATCACTTTTAAAGTTTGAATTTTCAAACTCGCGCTAAAAACGCATTTTCTGTAATGGCGGCTAGAGGGATGTCATACGCAATGTAAACAAACAATCCTGCCTGCTGAAAAGGATTATTATTTATTTTCATATTAAAATGGTGTGTAGTGACACAATGTACAAATACGTCTATAAAAATCCACACAAAATGTTCAGCGAATTGGTATGAATGCGTTTTAGTACCAATGATATTTTGACAATTGTTAGTATTTATCTAAGTTTAACTTTATGATATGATATAAAAGAATATACATTAAAAACGATATGTTTGAAAAATAAAATAATTTCTTACAAATTGTTAGGCATTTATAATAAAACTATAGTAAATTTAATTATCCAACTCGAACATTTATTTAATCTGTCAACTTTAACAATAACATATTGTTTATTCAACATTCAGGAAAAGTCTATTTGTCTACGATTTAGGTTTAGAATAATATTACAGTGCTTATATATACATTAGCATATGCACTGCATGGGAATTAAATAATTTTTTTTAGATTAGTTATAACCGGAAATTATTTTAATTAAATATATCATTTGTAATGTATTTCTTTTTGTACACATATGAATTCATTAAATTCATATTATAAAAAAATTATACTAATTGCAAAAGGTGACAGTTATAAATTTAAAAAAAAGAAAAAAGACCATAAATCAAAGATTTAAAAACTTGTCTATTACGTCATCTGACTTTTCACCAATGACAGGTGTTTGCAACGCTGATTGAATTTCAAAAAAATGTTGTGATTTCGTTACATTTTTTTTTTTTTAAATAAACGTATTCTTCCGAAAATTAAAAGCAATACATAATTAAAAGTATCCTTGCCAATGCACATAATAATGTACATAATTAAAAGCATCCTCGACAATGCACATAATAATGTACATAATTAAAAGTATCCTTGACAATGCACATAATAATATACATAAGTAGAAGTATCCTTGACAATGCACATTATAATCTATATAATTAAAAGTATCCTTGACAATGCACACAATAATGTACATAATTATATGTATCCTCAACAATGTACGTAATTAAAAGTATCCTCGACAATGCACGTAATAATATACATAATTGAAAGTATCCTCAATGATGCGTTATACTCATCTTAAATAAAAAACATTATTTTTAATTTGAATACAAAAATCCAATTTAAATCTTCCTTTAACCGTTTTAGCGCCATTGTTTTTTACTCATATATACTTAAAAATGCCAAAGAAATCTTTTGTTTTTGATGTCATTTACACTTGTCTTGAAAAAAAACTGTATCTCTTCCAAAAATTAACCAATTTAATAACTTTTTCGGTGTTTTCTTAATAAAAACTTGCACAAGGATAATAAAATACAAAGGAAATTATAGAAATATATATTGTGAACAAAAATTATAACAAAAACTGAAATCGAGGTCACATCGTATTTTCGCAGTCCGGTACATCCTCCGTATCAGCAAAATAATTGTTATCATCACTATTATCACTATCACTCAAAATTTGCATTACGCCAAATTGTGAGCACACCACAATGTCACTCCCACTATCATTTTCTTCACAACTTGAAAAACAGTCATTTTCACTTAAATTATTTTCGTATTCCGACATTATGGGTTAAAAATTTTCTTTTCCTGGATCCTTTTTACATTGTAATTACTAATAATATTATAATTTGAACTTTATGTAACACGTAGAAAAATAAAAAATTAGCGATGCGTGCGAGTGACCAATGTAATATATTTTAGGGTTAGTTTAGAATATTAATAAGTTATAACATTAAACGAGTTAATCAATGAACAGGTAGTTAAACCATCCAGTCTCACCAGTAGTAATAATCTAGAGTTTAAACTATCAATGAAGTGAAACCGTCATTGATCTTACGAAATTATGACTAAACTACAGTTTTGACTCTGTCAATGGTCTAAACTGTGATTGATCATATGGGCCTAAATCTAATAACTTACAAACCAACCATTAGGAGGATTGGAACACTGAATAAAATCCTTCTTTAATTTTTTTTCTTTTACTAAATTAAAAGTTTCTTTTTTTTGACTCGAAATTTTTGATTAGACAATTTGTTTACTGATTGACCATAAGTACAAATGAGTGAAGTAAAAGTGCTCGTATCATCACGTAATTTATTAAGAATTTCTATTTTTATTTTCGGACAAATTCTTTTATACATTTATTTGACATTTTTTTACTTCACCATGTAATTCTGAATTTCTACAAATATATTTTTCAACATAAAGAAACATGTAAAAATTAAAATCCTGTGAGAAAACAGCCATGTCTTGCCATTAAATCATGCTTTGCCGCACTCCCTTTCTGGCATTCTTCTCAAAGGCCAAGTACATCACAAGTACATTTGTCATACTGTAAATGCTGAATTTCTCCATGCACACACCATTAAATTATCTCAAAAACTGGAACTCTAATAATAATTGAGTAAATTATGAATACATGAGTAGTGAGAGTGGATCGTATTAAGTTTTCTTTAATCTTACATGATTTGAAGCTTTCCGTTATTGCTTTGCATTCTGACATGTAAATTCGGTATGGAATAAATTCTGAAGGAAAGCAGATTCTTGACATTATTATGTCACAAAAGACCTTTTATCTACTACTGGCAGATTTTGCGTAGAACCTGCTGCTTGGCAGCATTTTCGAGAGATCATAGAATATCTCAATTTTTTCTCATCTTTTCATAAGTTATGAAAATCTTAATATGTTTTAAATACTATCCCCCATTTTTGTAAAATTTTAAGAAAAATAAATATAAAATTTTTTTTTATAATCATATATATACATATATATGTATATTATATATGTATTCTGTTTATCACAAGTAAGATTTGATATAACAAAGACACCAACATAATGTCATGGCATTTACCCAATAAATTTGACATAACAACAGTGCGGTGTTAATAAAGCCATAAAGAAGCTAAAATGTGTTTAAGGTGGTAACAGACTTACAATTTTAAACTGTTCATTACAAATAAATTATACTACAATGTGTTAGTTACAGTAGTCAATATAATAAGTTGCATTCTTTGAGTTTTTACCTTATTGTTACATTGCGATGTAGTTTGTGTCGTTGACATAATTGTGTACACCCACATGGTACCTAGATTTATAACATTTAAATATTTTTTTTATTATTTATGAAATTTGCTAACTCAGAAATAACACCTTCAATGCAGCTATTGTGAAGTCGTACTGTGATAAACCATAAATAATTCATAAATGCTATAGTTCATCAGATTAAATCAGCCAACATATCAGTTCAGATTAAATCAGCCAACCATACCTGACAAGCTACTTCATCTCATTTTACTGTACCTTTGTAAAGTGTATTCTTCTAAAAAATTATTTTTAAGGGCAGTTTATGGAAAGATTAACTACTTTTTAGTAATTTCTTTAAGCAAAAGTCTCTGGAAATCTAGGTTCGTTTAAAAAACACTTTATCAAATCGTTTGGGTCCAGTTTGCAGACCTGAAGTATTCAGGGTTTTATACAATCCATCAATCACAGCAAGTTGTGTTCCGTGGAAATAACACAGTTGATGGTGGGCGTCAATCTTCTTATCAAATTTGCAAGTGCTAACATTTTATTATTAGTTTGATTAAATTGTATTCAGTTTACGTATTTTATCATCACAGTAATTGTATGTAGTGATGTGACTTATGTTACAATAAATGACAACGACAAGAAATGACAGAAGAGCATAAGTGCATTTTTCTTTACAAAAAAAAACAAAAAACTAATGATGTACAGAATGAAACTCTTTAGCCCGCGTGACCTAAATGATCAACTGATGTTGGTGATGTGTCTGCATGTCTATCCTCGCTGTCAGCAACTACATAAGCTTCTGCTAGTTTTTTCCCGGAATAATACAGGTACGTATCGCTAATTGATTAAATACAACTCCAAATTTATTAAACACTTAGGCCAGCATTCGGAGACAACTTTGAATTTGATTTCAATAACTATATTCCCTAATTACTTTTCATTTATTTGCTTATTCTTTCTACTCTACGAGGAAAAAACCATACAAAAATGACCATGCTTTCTGTTATAAATGTGTATAAAACGTACATAGAAATTTTTAGAGATGAAAAATTAAAATTGGTGTTTTTCATATAATTTTTATTGGTTAGAAATGCAAAATTTAACATGACCACAATAAAATTTATCATACATCACAATAAAATTCTGCTTATTTTCAAACATAATCATTTTTAATTAGATTTAAACAAAAAACTCATACATTACAAGATATAGTATGGTGGATTTCTCAAATAAATTTTATCCTACTGCCCATTAGTTTTAACTGTGGTGATCGAAACTTTAACGCCGATAAGTTCAGGTGTCAGTCTGATACATGTGCTCAACAGAGATAAAATATTTGTCGAACATTTTCTGTTTTTTCGACCGTCATCAACACAAATCAACTCATATAATGTCGTTCTTTGTAACTGCTGCATATTTCTATGCAATTTTTCACTTTTGGGTATTCAATAATTACAATTTATATGGATATATATATTCAAATGTGTGTTAAATGTTGAGAGAGTTTTCAAATATTCATTTCTGTTGCAAGTGACTCTTTTGATACTAAAAAGAGTAAGGCTAGGTAATATTATTCAGGTGTAATGATTATAGTGAAATTTCTCATATTTTATATATTGCTAATTTTATATTATTTTTTTATTTTTATTTTTATGCAATGAAAAATTGACATATGCACTGTTGATGTAAATATTTTGTACCTCTATATAAATAAATAAATATTTACGAAAAAAAAAATTTAAATTTGTTTTTAAAAAATGATTTCTAATTTTTGTCCCATTCCTAAGAATGCAAAAAGATGTACATAAAGTCAATTTAATTTCTTAATCTAATTTTTATAATGCAGACTAAACAAATTTAATAGATAACAAAGAGATAAGAAAAATTTATAGGTAACAAAAGGTTATACTGCCTAATAAAAATTTATAATTTATATTATACTATTCGATTAAATTTGAAAAAAAAACTATATTATTACAGAGCAAAATAAATTTTACCGTGGTACCACTGTAATTTTATAATTTTTATTTGGATGCTGTTTTGCACTCAGATTATGAGAGATCACAGTAATTTTTGTCAGGGTCCTCTATAAATTTTTTTACAATTTTTTCAATTACAATTTTTACAATTTTCTTTCCGTGTTTATAAGTTAACGCATGTGTTATGATAATATATTTATGTTAACCATAATTGATTCAGTATTGTTTTATATTTACAGGTAAACTATTAACAACCAAGACGTTACAGGTATTCTTACCTATGAAGAAAAGTATCCGTGATTGAAAAATATTTGGCAACCTACAACAGATTTTAAGTTTCCACAGGTACGCAAAGGAAAACAAACAGGTTGTTTCAAATGAACTGGTTAAAGGTACATGAATGGCTAGCATACAGTAAAATTGCTGGCGGCAGATGGTGTAAGATATGTATTATTTTTGGACAGCGTGAAGCGTGCACGAATGATTTAAAGCTGGGAAAGTTGGTAACGGAATCGCTGAAAACATTTAAAAAAGGTATTGAAATACTAACATACCACAAGAACTCGAAATACCAACAAGCTAATATAGTAGTAGCATTAAGTAGCATTTAAAAATTTAAAGTAAGTAACGTTTAAAAATGTTTTGATGATGATGGAGGGAAAGTCAACGGATGTTGTAGTCCAAATGAGATCTCAGGAAAAAAAACAATTTAAGAGAATCATAAAAAACTTGTACCCCTTATAAAAAACAGTTATATTATGTAGAATGCAAAATATACCATTAAGAGAACACAGTGATGACGGCGATTTAGAATCAGTAAGTTCTCTCGGAGATGGTAATTTTAGAGCGCTATTGAAATTCAGAATCGACTGGGGTCGAGATACTGTATGGTCACGTTGGAGAACACTAAAGATACTGTATGGTCACGTGCTGAAAATGCTTCTTACATTAGCAAATCAATATGAAATTATTTGATTGAGTGTTGCGGGGAGTTAGTCACAAACAAAATAGTGAAAAAAATTTAAAAAGCCAAATATTTGACTGTTATAGCAGATGAGACTTACTGGTAAAAAGCTTGAATTTAGACATTATGTTATGCCGAAATCAAGCATACGATGGAGAAGCCAATATGAGTGGTAAAATAGAAGGAGTTCAGGCATGTGTGTCCAATATTCAGTCTTTAGCTTTTTATACAAATTGTGCAACTCAACTTAGTCATCAGTAAAGCCTGCACTGTGCCTAGCATTAGAAATGCTGTGGGGATTATCTCAATGGCCGAAAAAGGGGATAAACATGCTACAAATGCATGTTCACTGCTGCCAGCTAAAATATTGCCGGAATTTCTTGTCAGCTTGGTCTTCCTCTCTGATATTTTAAGAATCACTCTCCCCTAATCTCGGACATTACAAGCCATCGAAGTTGATATACATTCGGGTATGAAGCTTGATGACATGACTACAGCCAGCATCCAAAAGCAACGTAATACTTGCACGGATGTGTGTGGAAAGCTTTTTGATAAAGTTGAAAGCCTGGAAAATGACATTGAAACAGAAATAACGGACTACAGAGTAACCAACCATCAATCAAACAGATCTAACATTCAGGCTCAGTCTGCTAAAGAGTATTACCGACTGTCAGTGTATATTCCTTTTCTGGATTATTTATTGAATGAAATGTCTTCCGGATTTCCTAGAACTCAGCTACAAAGAATTGTACAGTTACAAAAGCTACTGTCCCATAAATTTTCTGATGAAGATATAGAAGATGTTATACAAAGTACTGAATTACATAAAAATGACCTTCCTTGTTTCTTATCTTTGAAGAGCGAACTAGAAATTTGGCAACAGATGAGAGAAAATTTAGCTAAGACTCCAGCGGTGGCCTATAAAAGAGCAACAGCGTTCCCAAATATAAGAACCCTGCATCAATTGTTGTGTACATTTTCCGTAACAACTAGTACTGTGGAGCGATGTTTCTCCACTTTGCAACAACTCGTCTTATCGTCTACAATTCGTCTTCACAGCAGGATGACATAAGATTGTTTAAATGGATTGACTTTAATGTATATTTGCAAAGACGTTGCATCATCGATGAACGTTGATGAAGTATTGGATATATTCAGCGGGAAACATAAAAGAAAACTTTCATTTAATTAAAAGTAATTTTTGCTTTAATAATGTGGGTAAATAATAAAAATAAAAATATTTCCATTACGTCTTTATTTACAATTTATACCAAAAAACTCATGAGGATACTTGTTGGCAAAATGGTTGTGTCCCACAGAAAAAAATTCTATATCCGCCCTTGGCGATAACCCACTTTTTGTACTTGCTTTGATCTAAGTCTTCATTGTAAATGTTTATATTTAAATACTTTCTTTTTCGGGTGGAAGCCCATTCAACAAAAGTAGTGGTGAATAATTTGTTTCTTAATTTCCTTTCATTAATCTGTTTTTTGTTCCGTCACTCTTTTCTAGAACTCTAGTGCTGCCATTCTACTCACATAATAATAGATAATACACTTTAATAGTATTTTGTAAATTCAGTTTTCTTTATTGTAGGTTCATTCCTAGTATTTTTGACTTGAAATAAGTCTTCTACTTCCAGTGATATTGAGCATTTTTAGTAATGGTTGAAGTAGCTTTTTTAATAGGGAAATAAGTCTTCTACTTCCAGTTGTAATAAAGCAACTGATGTTTATTGATGCTTAAGGTTTGCTTAGTTTCAAACTGCGAGACAAGAGATTTTATAATAGATTTTTTTCCTTTCATCATAAATAATTGTTTCTATGCGAGTATTTACAAATATCCTATGTTTCTAACATTACTGCAGTTTTAACAGTAATTTGAGTTAATGCTAATTTATGTTCATTTTAATTCTTCTAATTTAATTATTTCTTTGTGCTTTTTCAGCAAATCTACAATTGTTTTGTGAACTTAAGTAGTCTTCTAAATATGATAGCTGCCGCCCTTTAAATATGTTTTTAAACTAATTAGAGCATATTTATGTCCATTAATTGGAAAAAAAAACTTGAAATGGCACATAACAGATTTCTCTTTCATCCTAATCTTATAGCACAAAGATGCTACAATCTGTAATAATTAGCCGTATAAATCACAGAACACTTTTTAGAGTACAATTTTTTAAACATTATACAAATTACTATACTCATACTATAATCATACAATTGATTAAGTTACCACAGAAATTGAGTCATACGAGACGATCTATAATATTAGCAATATACACAGATGAAAGGTTTTTAGATTTTCATGTTGCATGTAATAATATCTTCATACATTATTTTAACTAGCAATAATTATTTAAAAATTTGACTCAAATATTTACTCAGCATATTTCTGATTACTTTATTTGCTAATTACTCGCACATTCCAAAAAAGGTCCTGATACTGTAAGTCATATGATGGTGTAGTTTAATTTCAATCAGATAAGCCCTTTTTGTGCCAAACCCTAAATTAAAAATAAGTGAACAAAACTTTCTTCTTAGTAAAATTATATTAATTATTATGTGATAAATCACACTAAGTAATAAACGGGCTACAAACCAGAGTAGTAAAATGTTACCTGTCTGACATAATAAATAAATAGTAAATAGCAGGTACCATCGTTATACAGAGTGGGGTACATCACTGTTCAGATCCCATTATGAGTGTTGCCAAAATTTGTAGTGTGAAAATTATAGTGACCACAATTAATAACACAAATCAATTAGCAGTATAGGTATCTGAAATTCACATAATTTCCATGGTTAAAATAGCATTAGATGTAAAACGTCAATAACATGCTATAGATTCTTAGGATTTAAATTTCGTTTTTGCCATCTTCGCTCCAAAGGCAGATAAAAGAGTAATTTCAAACATAAAATCCATTAGTTTGACATGAAAGAGTCGGTGCCCAAATTAGACTTCAAAATGAGTGAGGGTGGCACCAACTTTTCTGTGGGAGAACGTCAGCTGATCTGTTTGGCGCGTGCCATATTGAGCGGAAACAAGTTATTGGTGTTGGACGAGGCTACTGCCAACGTAGATCCACAGTGAGTTTTATTGTTCTAGCATTACCCATTATAGACAATATTTTTATAAATAAAGGTGTTTCGAAATGACACCTAAAAAAATTGTGTCTTTTCTGTTTTCCACAGAAAGATAAATCAATTATAATTATTGGTAAATTAGTGTTTTTCTGAAGTGTTTCTTCATGGAAGTTCTGCTAGGGTGACAAATAGTTTAAACTCAATTGTCATGGAGAAAATATTGAAAATAACAAATGTTTTTTAATGAAATATAATTTATTTCTCAATAAAAAAAAAGATGAAATAATTATTGCCCAAAATCATTATTTTCAGTTTATATTTTAAAAATGAATGTGAAAAAAACATTTGCTATATAAAGTAACCAATAGTCTATACATAGCACAACATTCCAATGCTAGCAAAATGACAGATTGATAAGCCAGTAAATGGCTAGGGTTTGATATTGCAAAGAGTATTACCAGTATTATACAAATTACAAAATTACTCAATGCCTGTTGTATTTATTTTACAATGCCTGTTGAATTTAAAAAAAAACACACAAAATATGACAGCCTAATAAAAAAAATTATCATCTACTCAACTTGAAGGTCTTTTGGATGCAATTCGTAAACAAATTATTTTTAGCGCAAATATATTTCCTGAGTACATTTTGATACAAAAAACTCTCCTGAGGTTTTGATGATAAATTTATTCTATTTTCTATCTTTATTAAATATTTAATATATAAAATGCGTGTCAAAATCTATTATTTACTTAACAAAACATAAATTCCTTAAAAAAAAAGGAAAATCTACTGGCACACTTACTTTTATTAATGAAAATAACCCATATACATATATATTTACATACATATATATATATATATATATATATATATATATATATATATTTATATATATATATATATATATATATATATATATGCTTATGCGATGATTATATTAAATTTGGAAGAAATGAATGCTTCCGAAAGAGTGAAAATTTACAAAAGAATGAAAATTTTAATAAAGCCCAATCTCCAATTAATCTTCTTGCTTTCCAGAACTGATGCATTTATCCAAGGGACAATACGCAAGCAATTCGCGCACTGCGCCGTCCTCACAATAGCACACAGGCTGAACAGTGTAATCGATTGTGACCGCATCTTGGTACTGGGCAATGGATGCGCTCTTGAGTATGACGCACCACATCGACTGTTAGAGGCACAAGGCGCATTCACAGCACTTGTACAAGATACCGGAACTAAGATGGCCGAGCAGCTTGCCGCTCTGGCTAAGGAGGCTTATTATGCTAAAGAAGATAGATTTGTGGAGTGATTATAGAATTATACATTTAACGTATACTGTATTTGATTACTGTGTATTTAATTTACATACCTATATGCATGTGTATTGATTAAGAGTCTTAAAAAATGAGAAGGGCCAGAGTTTAGGTAATTAGTGTAGCCACATGCACGCGTGTGCGTACAGAATATCTAGTGAATGGTATAGCAAACCTTGGCCAAGCTACAAAATGTTTTAATTGATTGTTTGACCATTACACTAAGTTGGTAAAAGGAAATACTTTCTAAATCTAATTTTTATGTTACTTAGAACATAGGTTTGAGTTAAAATCAAATATTTAAACTAATCGCAAATACATTTATTACATGGCCCCTGGGATCTACTGCGAGCTTTTTGGGAATCTACGATTTCAGGTTATAAACATTTGAATAAAAAATTACTACGTTTTTGCTCCATGCTTACCGCCCTACATTTGTTGTCCCATTCAATTAGTTCAGTTTTCAGCGAACGTTCAGCGCCAGTCTGCGATGCGAATAGACATTTTTATCTTGTGACATATAATTACCCCTGTATTTGGTAATACTAGTCGTGAGTTTTGTTGAACTACTACTAATTTAGGAAATTGTATCTCCACAATGCCATTAATGAAGACAACAATGGCATCCATCTCGTGGGATCTATTGATTGATGAACATACAAAAAGTTTGTCATCGATGTGTAAACCACATTTTGGGGGATACATTTTGCCCTGTCAGTTGCTCAAATACAACCGATTCTTTTGTTTGGCATGCTGCATAGCAGAAACATTGTCTCTCGAATAACTTAATATGCCTGCACAGCAAATTTTACAAGAGGTGCTGAGCTAATATTGCTACATTTTTGCAATCTATTGCATTATTAGTAACCTCGAGCAAACATGCCTTAACTCTGACCATATGCTTTTGACCTATAATGCGATGTCTCTTTCTATAGTCCTTCTTTATTTGACTTGGGGTTTTAAGTTGTCAACTGAGACATCTAAAAAAGAAACAAATAATTAAAAGTCATTGACGACAGCTACTAAAGTAGCTGTCGTGTGTGTAATAATTATATTTCGTAGATCTCGATTTTTTCTGTCCAAAAATGACTGCATTACATTTTATTCCCTCTTTTATGTAATAGTTATAAAAATGCCGAAATGGAAGTTTTTTTTATTTCTGAAATTCTTAATACTAATTTTAATATCTGTAACTTTAATTATTTCCAAATTCTCAAACTTTGGATTAAATTTCAAAATTTTCTTTCTCAGACACGTTTGTTTTATATTTGTACACTTGATAGTTTTTAAGATTTCATAACGAACCAGTCAGAGAGTGACGATCAGCCTATGAATACACAAATATATATATATATATATATATATATATATATATATATATATTATATATATATATATATATATATATATATACCTGTTTATGTATATACATATATTGTAGTTCTGCCCTTTGAAACACAGTGTCTCCTATCGGGTCCAAATTTTATCATTCTATTTTTTAGCACTAAACTACACGATATACATATATTTTAGTTGTGAATCATTTTGGTCCATAAATAAAGAATTTGACTACAGTGTCCCCAAGATATGAACCATTGTTTTGGCCGATTATTGCTAAAAAATTATTATTATTTATTTATCACTTCAGTATTAGAAAGTTGGCTCGAGAGTTGAGCATTAATAAAATGACCGTCCATGGAATTTTGAGACTGGTTCAGAAAAAGCTTAATATCTTGCAAAAATAGCATCAATTGAAGATTCGATTGAAGGTATCAAACAGAATTTTCAGTGAAGATTAAAGGCCTTACCTATGAGAAGTGTATGGAAGGATGCGTCTGACATTATCACAGTTGTATTATAAACGATGGGGAACACTTTCAAGGTGACAAAGTAAAATTTGATGAATCAATTTAAACTTATGTGCTTTTTTTAATGATTGTAAGTACATTTTATACAGAAGGTATATTACAGTATTATTTCCAAAGTAAAAAGTAATGATGTCCAATATCTTCATTACTTAGATTGAACAAACATATTACTTTAACAGTATGTCTTTTTGATTACATGGCGTTTAAAATACATGGGGTTAAATTTTTATTGAATGATTCCTAAAATGGACAATGATATAATTTTATAGAGCACTCCAAGCCTATTATATAATGTAATATCCTTAAAAGCAATTGATACCTTACTCCAAACATTTATTGTCCTTGTTATAAAATCTTGACCAGATCCTTTTGGAATTAGAACAATTTTTATCACACCCAAAGAATTTATTGTTCACATTGTAAAGGCGTTCCTGATCTTTTTATTGTTTTTTTTTTTTATCAAAGGAGTGAAGACTTTTCAATAATTTAATACCTACTGGACGGTCAATATATTCTCAGTCCTTACTAGTTCTGCAAGTTTCAAAATTATTTTTATTTTGCTGTTCAAAATGAACAATTTGCTTCGTTTTGTGTATTTGATGTATTGAATTACATTGTTTTGGACAATATTAATAACTCTATTGTGGATTACGACACATTAACAAAATACTGTGAAAATTTTTGCAGAAATGACATGAGAGGATAATCTCCAATTCAAAGAATAAATATTTTTATTATTTATAATATTTTTATATTATTATTATTTATAGATTTTTTATTAATTTTTAAGTGATAAGCTTTGACATTGTCATTAAAAATATAATAAAGGACTAATAACTTATAAAATAACATAATATATATTTTACTGTTTTCTTTTTTCACAATAGTATTGTAACATAGAATGTTTAGCAATGCTAAAGAAAACAAGTTTTTCTGTTGCACTGTGATTACGGCCCTACAATATTCACAACTCTATATCAAATTTTCACAAAATATTTTTTTGTAAAAATCTAGCACACTGCTGACAATTGGATAATTGGGTATTTGACCAATTTTTTTTTATTTAATTTATCTTTTGAAAAAAATTCAAAAATTGATTGAAAAATAAGCCAGTTAAAGGCTTCTAAATTGATATAGAAGATACGGATAGAGTTGGGTATATCCCAGTCTCTTTTCCTCTCGTAGAATACAATGTGCAATATTAAAAATGACCTCACAACACAGTATTGCCGTCCTTGTCTAAAGGTTAAATTTAAACTTTTATAACTCGGTCAATTTTCAAGATTATTTAAAAAAATTTTCACTCTTCACCAGCTTGTACCTTGAAATTATGATTCATGAAATAAAAAAAATTAGTCAAATACCCAATTAAATAATTATTAAAAATCCCAATTAAAATTTTCGTATGTATGAAACCTTAATCACTGTTTAGAGATTATTATTGTTTTTTTATTTACAATTTTAATTAGGAGATAGACATATTGATAAATATTATATTTTACATATTGACAAATATTATTATTACATATTGACAAATATTATAAAGCCTGTTCGACTCTCACGAAAAAGTAATTGATTGATACGTAAATAAAACTTTGTAAAGTCTACGAAACTTTTGGCGTAAGATTTTTTCTTGGTTATGAATGTGCAACGGTGTAGGAAATCATCCAAGGAGATGACATTATCATTAGGCACAATCTAAATATTTGTCTTATTTAAAGTGTGTTTTCACATTTTGCATAAAAACTAACAAATTTTCACAAATTTCTTATTAGTACTTCCGCTTTGTAAAATATTGGGAGTATACAATATCAAAAAATGATCAAATGAGCTACTTATAGTTTTAGAAGAACTGTTCCAATAATGAATTCTATAATGGTCCTAACTAAATAAACATAACGTTTAATTAAACAGTTAACCTTTTAATTACAATATAACTTATTAATATATAAGGTATGGTAATTAAAAGGCTAACTCATAATGAATAACGATTACAAAAAACATTCCAAAAGCTCTATTTATCAAATGATCAGTCGCCATCACATCAGATTAATATCATAATGGTATACAAATAGTTGTTTTCAACAACTAGATATATACTACAATAGTTTTAATCTGATGTTTTCAATGAGAAGTTTTAATATTCTATGTATACAATTTATACCTGCATGATTGTTGACAATTACAGTTTCTAGTGTAAGAAAAAAAATTTTGTGACAATGTAAGGATGTTTTGAAATATTAGTGTAAGTATTTGTATTAAATTAGATGATTTGATGATCCTTTTGTTTCAAATAAGTCATAATGCGTCATTCCATTCTCATTTTTGTCATATTACGTTTGTTACTCGCTGAATATTTCTTGTTTCCAATCGTTAGTTTAAATTGCACATGTGTTTCTTAACTTCGCCTCCAATTATTTCTTATTTCTTCCTCTATAATTTAAGAGCTGTAAAGTGACTTCTGTCACAGAAAACAATGTTAAATGTTCGGTAATGTTAATTTCTATTTTTAATTTAACATTTTATCTTCTTTCACTTTAATGGATTTGAAGAGTAAAGACGGGACATTGTATTGAATCAAGTAGGATTCTTAATGCTTTGACATTTCAATATCTAAAAGAAGAGTTCATTCATCAATGATGAAAGTCTTTGTAATACATCTCGTTAATATTTTTAACGTAGGTATTACTTCATTTTGTTGGAAGTATTAAATACTACCAGTATTTAAATTCTCTTCAGAAGTTAACAGATACTGAAGATATGTCAAAGAACATTATTTCAATGATGTCGAAGAAATGTCAAAAAACATTATTCTATACTGTCTTAAGAGATCCAAACAGAATGAATAAATTTTTTTCAAGTCACCTTCATCGGTGTGAACAAATTTACAATTAATTTTTATTATGAAGATCGTAATGAAATTTTATGAACATCCCTGAACAGTTGCTCAGTGTTTTCCAAAAAAAAATCCAAATTAAACATAAATGATGTAATCTTAAACCAATTTCAAACTGACCTTAAAACTTCAAATTTTTCCACATCCCCTGACAAGATAGAAAAAAATTTAAAGAAAACTAAAATGAAAGTTATTTTTATCTGTGTTTCAATATAACAGATCACAGATGTTTATCTACATATCAGTAAAATTACACACAACTACTATTGTTAATAACTGGCTATCGGAATTTAAAAAAAATGCTTTACAAAGGAACTTCCACTGGGGTGAAAGTATAACCATGTTTCTAATTTTTAGAGTTCCATACCTCAAAACGGAACCCTTATAAGAATACCCACGTGTCTGCATATCTGTCTGCCACAGCTGTTTTTTATCAGAAACCAAAAACAGCTGTGACAGACAGACATGTTTCAGAAACCGCTTGACGTGAAAACTTGAAATCTAGAATAGCAACAAAACATATTAACCCGCACGTATCTCAATGGCTAGCACTTAAAAATATTTATATAAGAATTTCAGGTGGGGTAAATTAACACTTTGAAAAATAATTCTGTAAATTACATAGTATATTGTTTGAAAGGGCTAACTAGCCCTATAACTATAAAGGTCTCAAAAATATCTTTTTCATAATTTTAGGTTTTTGCACTATGTATCATATATTTACTATGAGAGTCATTATAGAAAAAACCAATGGATATCAAATGCCACTATGGCAGTATTGAACCCTCGGCAGAAATTCAGTCCCTTCAAAATACCCATATTGACCACCGCTATACTAACCTGATACAAAATGTACATCGAAATACAACTTTTGAAATAAACCTACCATCAGAAACCAAATAAGTTCAAATACGGAAAGGAGTACGCTTTCTCCAAAAGGGAGACACGCTTCCTCCAAAGCTGTTCACACTTGGACTGTGGCACATTTTTAAGACGTTGCATGGGGTGAAGCGGGATATTAATATAAAAGGCAAGAGACTGAATAACCTTAGGTTTTTCGGATAACATTGTACTATTCTCAGACAACCCGAGAGACTCCGAGACTATGACATGGGAACTTAACCGTGCTTCTAAGCAGTGTCATTTGGAAATGAACCTTGGGATAAAAGAAAAACTTGCCCAAATAATACTACAGGTATCAGGATAAATCGCACTGTCATTGAGAGAGTTGAAAAGTGTGTGTATCTTGGTCAGCATTTTGTAATGGTTAATGACAATCAAGCAAATGAAATTGACAGGTGCATAAGATTAGAGTTAGCTGTCTACGCCAAGCTTGAATTCACCTTCAACCTGAAACTCAATGCTGAAAAGAAGATTTGTATACATGTCCAACCAGTGCTCATATATGGAGTGAAGACCTAAACGTTCACAAAGGAGATCTCCACAAACTCTAAGTGGCTCAAAGTGCAATCGAGAGAAAACTATTAGGTGTTACATTGAGACCATAAAAAAATGACTGCCTGAAAGCTGGTCCACATTATACTAGTATTTTAGTCGAGCAGCAAACAATTTACTTACCACTAAATGTTTTAGTAGCTGAGATATCCACACATGATGCCAGTATTTTAGTAGAATAGAGAGTAATTTTACTTACGACTATAATTATGTTTTATTAACTGAAAATTACCCGAAAATAATATACTATTGAACGACGAGTCGAGATGAATAGAGTACGACATTAAAATGTAAGAATTAAGAAAATAGTAAATTAATCATAATGACTACATTCGAAAAAATAGAGGAAGAAATCGAAGAGAAAAAAAGAGAATATGGGTAAAAAAATGGATCAACGGGAGAGATACACTTGGATTTAGAAATGTTCTTCTCAAGGAACTAGAAGATCCCAACAAATACTTTGCAACATTAAGAATGACGGAGAGTTGTTTTAATTTTTTGATGACAAAAATCCATTCACAAGTTCAGCTTACTGATACCCATATAAGAAGTGCAATTCTGGATAAAACAAAACAGGCAATACTATACTTTCTTGTAACTGGATATAGTTTAGAGACACTCGCACATGTACTTCGAGTTGGAAAATGAACAATTTCATAATTCATGCCAGAAGTCTGTAAAGCTATGTACAAATCATCAGAGAACTTTATCAAGGTAAAAAATAAAAATTAGTAAATGTATTTTCCAGAAATACATACTTATGTAATTAAAAATACATCTTAAAATTACCGTTCACTATATTTATTACTGCAGCGAATATGTCGTTTGATATAATTGTGACATTGTTTGGCATATTTAAAATTTTACCGTGTTAAATACATTGTCAGAGGTTCCCACAAGGGAAGAGGTTTATAACCTAGAGAACCTTCAGGAGATTGTTACGGGGATTTGTCGTTAAAATAACTATTATCAGCACAAGATGTTGAGTTGGGCCTATGTGGCAACTTTGGCGGAACATACGGAAATGGTTGTGTTTCAATAATTCTGTTTTGCTCAGTTTTTTTTAACAGTTTTGCATATAACTTTGTCGAATTTTATTCAAATAAAGTAGTATAGATTTTAGTTGTAGACCGCCATGTTTACCAAATACATTAACCGTTTTAGTGCCATGGTTTTTTACTCATATATACTTATAATACTTGAAATATATACTTGAAAATGAATACTTGAATGACTAAGAATATATATACTTGAAAAGGCCAAAGAAATCTTTTGATTCACCCTTGTCTCGAAAAAAAACTGTATCTCTTCCAAAAATTATCCAATTTTAATAATTTTTTCGGTGTTTTCTTAATAAAAACTTGTGCAAGGATAATAAAATACAAAGAAAATTATGGAAATATATATTGTGAACAAAAATTATAACAAAAACTGAAATCAAGGTCACATCGTATTTTTGCAGTCCGGTACATCCTCCGTATCAGTAAAATAATTGTGTGTCATTTTCACTCGAATTATTTTCGTATTCCGACATTAAGGGTTAAAAATTTTCTTTTCCTGGATCCTTTTTATATTGTAATTACTAATAATATTATAATTTGAACTTTATGTAACACGTAGAAAGAAAAATTTGCGATGCATGAGAGCGACCTCCACTACCGCGCGCTAAACAGCAACTGACACACACTCGTGGCAAATTTAGTTAGCACGCACGAGCACGAAGATGCTCGTCGCCACTCAAACGGTTAAGCTCATTATTTTCTACGGGAGAATTAAGTCTCTGTAATCCCATTTAATTTTTTGATGATAGCAAGCCCCATTTAATTCTTTGACAATAGCAATGAAATTTACAAAATTCAGGGTCCTTTGTGGGGTCAGTGTTTGCTGTAATTCTAGTCGTCTCATCTGTACCCTCACTTGACTGATAAAAAAAAAGAAATAATCTTATTGACATTGAAAAAAATATATAATCCTTATGATCTTTTAGCTTCCAGGTACAACAAATTGGTAAACTATTGAGAATAGCTTTCGAAATGAATGGAACTTTCCTGGATGTGGTGTAACAATCAATGGCAAGAATGTCGTTATTAAAGCACCTCCAGAGTCAGAAAATTTATACTACAATTTTAAAGAAACAAACAGTCTTGTCTTAGGCAGTTGCAAACTGTAAATATTGTTTTGCTTACATAGACACCAGACGCAACGGAAAAGTTTCTGATAGTAGGGTACTTCGTAACTGCACCTTATATCAATCATTAGAAAATGATATACTACCAGGTTGGTGACAATGCATTTTGCTTGTAATAATTTCTGTTTAAACCTTTCCCGGGAAATACACACACAACAATTATCACGGGTCTGTAGGATTGTGGAAAATACTTTTATCATAATCCAGTATCTGAGAAACTGTTGTCTTGTAACAATGATAAAGATATGAAGACCTTAAAAGTGTGTTGTGCACTACATAATTGATTCAGATTTTGATACAGGAATAGTTGACTGTAGGAGTTCGAGTCAGAACAGAACAGAAACAAGCCAGAGTCGCTTCGTTTGGTACTGCTGCCAAGGTCATCCCGAAGGTCCTGAGATCTTCACGATAAATATGCAGATTATTTTGCGGGACAAGGGTAGATTCTTTAGCAGGCGATGATAATACAGTGACCGATAAGAAAATTGTTAATAATACGCTGTGTTCAAAAACACAACTCTGAGTATCTATCTCGAACTACAGATAAATAAAAATTTAACTGTTTTAACCCACTCACTATATAGTTCCAACTTTCTATTAGTTCTGAAATAATATGGAGATTATTTTGCGGGACAAGGGTAGATTCTTTAGCAGGCGATGATAATACAGTGACCGATAAGAAAATTGTTAATAATACACTGTGTTCAAAAACACAACTCTGAGTATCTATCTCGAACTACAGATAAATAAAAATTTAACTGTTTTTAACCCACTCACTATATAGTTCCAACTTTCTATTGGTTCTGAAATAATATGGAGATTATTTTGCGGGACAAGGGTCGATTCTTTAGCAGGCGATGATAATACAGTGACCGATAAGAAAATTGTTAATAATACACTGTGTTCAAAAACACAACTCTGAATATCTGTCTCGAACTACAGATATATAAAAATTTAACTGTTTTTAACCCACGCACTATATCGTTTCAACTTTCTATTGGTTCTGAAATAATATTAGCAGAAAGTCATCCAAAATCCTAAACCATTTTACAGAAAAAATATAGGCTGTGTTAGTGCCAATATCAGATTTCTTGGAATCTTCCATTTTTCTCAATTCTTACAAGTTATGTACTTGTAAGAATGAAAATAAATATTAGTTATTTGCGGCTAATAAGAAGTAAAAAGGAATAGTAGTTATTACTGTAAAAAAGTAATAAATAAAAAAGTTTCAAAAGTTATATAAAAAACAATATATATATATATATATATATACATATACATATACATATACATATACATATATACATATATATATATATATATATATATATATATATATATATATATATATATATATACCTATTAAACAATTAGCAATTGTAACAACAAAAAATGTTATAATAAAAACCGATGCTGACCTTATATTTTTATTTTCAACTAAATCTCCTTCCCACTTATTTTTAGTATTTACTAAATTATTGCAAGCAGATTGCCTGCCTTGCTTATTTTTATACTGTGGAGGTTTAACATTCCAAAGGCACTCATGATTCAATTATTTCGATATAAATTTGAAAGTTGTATCTTTACTCCAACATAACATCTTTGTTATAACTAAAGAAGTTAAATAAGGACGTGTTCAGATGTATCTCGTGGCTTATTTAGTATTTAGTGAGGAAGAGGGGGCACTACTCGACTGAAAAATTAGAACGAAATGAATTGACTCAACTAAACGATTCTACTAAATTACTCGACTAAATTTGTTGGTTCAAACACATTTAGTTATCAAATCATTCACTATTCAATTAAAATACTAGCATAATGTGAACCAGATTAAGGAAGCAGCTAGGTTAGTGACATCGCGAAATGGGTAGCAAAATTAAAATGGGAATAGACTAGTCATGTCACCTGCAAACAAGCTTGTGATGCAGGAAGGTGGTGGAATGGATACAACGTGGAGAATAATGGCCACAAGGTCACAGATGCGTGGTATCACGACATAAAGAAAATAGCTGGAGTGAAATGGATAGAAACTGCCCGAAATAAACTGAAAGGAGGCCTACACCTCTGTAGGCCTCTTTCAGTTCCCAGTTTCTCAGTTCCTATCCACTTCACTAAAGCTGTTTTTTTTATAGGAATCAATCGAAAATGGCTAAAGAAGAAAGAAAATCTACAGAAATATAGTGAAAAGTAGGCAGAAAAAATTTGTTCCCATTTCTTTATTTCCGAAACTACTCAACCAAAAATTATAAAAAAAAATAGGATTTTTGAAAACCTAGCAAAAGTTGTAGGGAAACTATAACAATAATTCTAAATGTCATAATTTTTGGAATATGCACCATGTTTTTACGCCTATAAAGGATATAGTATGCAGTATATTCACGTTGTAAAAAATAAATATTTGTATCCGAATCCTTAAATAATTATAGAAACCTTAGTAGACTACAATTCAATTGGATATAATATTGAATGAACTAAATAAATTTGACTATCTATATTTAGTGAAAGTGGGTACTTAAAATCAAGAATAAAAATAATTAGATACATATTTATATATTTACGACACACTTTATATTGATACCGATAAAAGTTCTTGTAGTGTCGGGCCTATGTGTTAAATAATAAAATGGCACTCTTGTAAAGAGGAAACGAAAATTAATTTTCTTAAATGTCTTATTTAAATAATCAGACATATTAAAAATATTGTATTTTTTTTAGAAAAGTGAGGTTATTTTTCATAATAATTTGTAAATGCTGCTCCTACGGAAGTCTTTGAAGCAGCACCTTGAAACAAAGTACACATTGTGTCCTGCCTGTTACCTCCTCCATATATATGTCTAACTTTAATATAGTATCTATGTATCTAACATACTAATCCATGAAACCCAAATGCGGAATCGTCGATAAAAACTCGCGTAAAATTCACAAAAAGCTAAACATAAATATTTATTTCGACAAAGAAATGTCAGTTAATAATTCGTTTTAATTCTTACAGGCGATGGCTACACTTCAAAATGAATTGAATATCGAAATGTTTTTGTAGTCGTCACTAAAAAGTTTTTATTAGCTTATTTACCGTTAGATTTTTATTATTATTTTTATTTCTTATTAATAATTAAATATAATTTACGCGAATTTATGAAAAATGATTTTTTTGTTTTGATTTATCAATACTGAATTTTTTGGTTTTTATTTTTTGGAAAATATAAGCTTTCTAAATTATATTCTATTTCTGTAACACCAGGTCCATTTTTTTAGTCTCCTTCAGTATTTTATTTGCTTTAGAAGACGAAAATAAATTTTCGTGTGAAAATATTGTTTGTACAATTGTTTTAAAAAATATACATGGACCAAAAGTCATTACAATTTTTAATTTTGCTATTAAATTGAGATAATTTTTGAAAGTTAAATTAATTTTAATAACTAGATGAAAAAATGTACCCAAAAACCTATAAAAAAACATTTTAAAACTTGATAGTAACTTAAAGAAAATTTTCAGGAACGTAATAACTATTTACATTGTCTAACATAAATAGTGAAATATATAGAGCAAAATTAATTTTGCTACATATTATTTAACACATTGTTGTTTTTTATCATTAATGATCACCATATTTTAGACAAGTGTCATAAAAAAAATATTTGTGATTAAAATAAGACACCATAATTTATTGTGCGCTATTTATGTTTCCTAATTCGCTTGCTAATTACTAACATAAATAACATTTTCATATTAAAAATGATGCGAAATGAAATGTAAAATATCATATAACTAATACCGCTTCTTTACTATAGACTATAGAGTAAAGAGTGTCGACTGGCAATTTGTCTGTGGGCCATAAACGCAAATAGACGGCGTCTGTTCGACCATATTCGACGCTAAAAATCTTGTTATTGCTATAATAACTTTCGTAACTTGCGGATTGGGTTTTTTTATTTCTGTAATAACTGTATTAAACGTTAATTTGTTTCGAATTTCAGGAAATTTACAATTTAATGTAGTGGCTACTTACAGTCAACGAAGTTGTGGGTGCAGAATTTAGCGCCAAGTTAGAAATAAGTTTCAACGTGCGAAATGGTCGTCTAGAACTTTTGCTTCGCATCGAATTTAAGTCGAACAAACTATAAGACGTTGTGATATTGATAGACTTGAGTCGAGACTTTAAATGGGTTGTGCTTTGGATTAGGAACAACTAATTTAGCATCGGTTGTTTCTTTTGATAATGTCTAATGTGAGGATATAATTGGGCAATGGATTAAATAGTCATTTAAAGATTCTGATAGATCTTGTTTCTTCAGTGTGGTTTTTTTTCATATTGGTTGATACTTTTTCATATTGATCATTTTGTTTAGTGTCTTCTTTCTAAAGAAATGTTGTTAAAATTAAATATTAAACAATATATAATAAATATTTACTTCAAGAACATAAATTTCTGTAATTTACAATTAAGCATTTCTCAAACGGAAAGCTAAATAATTGTAGCTTTATTAAAAAAACAAATTATATTTAACCCGGCATTTGTCGCTAGGCAAATACGAAAACAAAATGTCGGTACCGGGTAAAAATTACCACATTTTTCTTGGCTCCTTATTGCCCCTTGAGCCTTGTTATTTTATTTTGTTTCTTCAAACTATAAGCGACAAATAAAATGTAATAATTATAATAAATCACGTAGCACTTATATAATAGAAGTTTTAATAGTAAATGGATAAAAATCGCCACTCGAAAAATTAGCAATCTTTATATTCAGACTAAAACTAATTATTCTTGACTTTATTTTTTGGTAACGACTGCCACAAATAGGAATTTGATGCTCTCGGCATATTTTGTTGCATATTTCACAAGCTGTCTTTGTCTTCGATCTTTTCTCCAGTTGCAATCTTCACAGCGAGACGTGCATGGTGTCGGTCGATACCAAGTGGAGTTTGGCATATTGTCTCCGTTATTTCATCTAAACCTAGAATGAAGTTGATTTTTTTATGGCCTGTGGCATATTTCTAACATACAATTTGTGCTGTATAAGAGACGTCATTAAACCTTTGGCCACTTGGTATGGCCCTAGGCATACTACTTCTGGTTGAGCTAGAAATTGAATTGTTGCTTGCTGCGGAGAACAGTGTTTGCGGAGTCAGTGTTGCCATTGGAAAAAATATCGATTATGATACGTTTCCGATACTAGATATTTTATATCTATATATCGAGATGTTAAATGTCGCCAAATGATATTGATATAGCGAATAAAAAATATCTACACATCGATATTTTTTCTACAAGCCTACAAACACCCTCAGAATCGACTTCTTCCTTAGTATCACTGTTATTGTGGCTGTGCTCACCATGATCCTCCGTTTCCTATACGATTTCTTAGTCACTATCTTGTAAAATATCTTCTATTATATTTTGCAGTCTATCAATGGGAAATTCATGACAGTAGACGCGGGAAGCGCGTCTCTTATTTCTATGCGGAAAGGTACCTAAAGTTGTGTTCCTTGCTAAATTACGCAGAAAAAATGTGTGTTTTATTACCTCTGTGGCGAGTGCCGTTTAATGAAATCTTATTTTTATAATTTATATCAAGAAATTTGTCTGTTAATTTGAAATAGAAGAAATTAAAACACAATACTTTGATGGTTATTTCGTAGATTTAGTGGGTTTGATATGTGATCGATTATACTTTTTCGTTAATGTTTCGCGGTTAATTCGTATTTACTGTTTCATAAATTTATTATTATTTGTACCATCGCAAATATTTGTAGTTAATCATTTGAGTGGACAACTTTATCAAAACGTCTACAAAGTAATTTTGTTATTCCGAATGTCTTCAATTTCATAGCACTTTGTTGCTTTGATCTGTCGGTGACTGATTCGACCTATTTAGTCTAGAAAGTTTAACCCATAATTTGGATACTTGATATTACATTCTATTCTTATTTTACTTTTTTGGAGAGTGGATCTGGTTAAATTTGCCAGGAACTAAAAGCAGAGTTCCTTTGTTTTTATTTAATTTTCCTCTTAAGTAAAAAAAATCAGGGTTGAGACACCATGTAATTTTAACTTGTGTTGATGTCCATTTTCGGTGTTTATGGCATAATATTTTGACACCAATTCCTCAGTTGTAAAAGCTTTTGGTATAAAATCAACGTTGGACATACGTTTTTTAAGGTCCAACGTTGATTTTATACCAAAAGCTTGATATTCAGTCTATTTAGCACATGGTAGGTTTCACAGTGAGTCCTTAAAACGATATTGGTTTTTAGGGTTGGAACATTATTTTTGAGTGTTAATTCAAGTAAATTTAATAACTTAATGGTTACACATTTCACAGGAAGATTTAGCACGATCTTTGAAGTGATCTATAATATATTTGCATTAATTTAGTTGGAGTAATGCTGGTGATAAGTAAAATTGGTAATAAAAATTCATTATTTTTGAGTGTTCATTCAAGTAAATTTAATAACTCAATGGTTACACATTTCACAGGAAGATTTAGCACGATCTTTGAAGTAATCTATAATATATTTGCATTAATTTAGTTGGAGTAATGCTGGTGATAAGTAAAATTGGTAATAAAAATTCATTATTTTTGAGTGTTCATTCTAGTAAATTGAACGAATTTTAATGGCCAAATATTTCACAGGGAGATTTAGCACATCCTTGAAGTGACCTATAATATGTTTGTATTTATTTAGTCGGAGTTATGGCGGTGATCAATAACATTGTTCATCATTTTTGAACGTTCATTCAACTAAATTTAATGATTTAATGGTCACATGATTTAGCACATCCTTGAAGTAAGTAACCTATAATATATCTGAATTTATTTTGCTGGAATCATGGTCGTGATTGGTAACATTGGTAATAAAAATGAGTTATTTTTGAGTGTTCTTTCAAGTAAATTTAATGACTTTTAATGGTCATATATTTCACAAAAAGATTTAGCACTATCTTTGAAGCGACCTATAATATGTCTGTATTTATTTAGTTGGAGTCATGGTCGTGTTTAGTAACATTGGTAATAAAAAATTAATTATTTTTGAGTTTCATTCAAGTAAATTGAATTACTTCTAATGGTTACATATTTTACAGGAAGACTTAGCACTAAATTTGAAGTTATATAATATGTTTGCATTTATTTAGTTGGAGTCATGGTGGAGATCAGTAAAATGGGTAATAAAAATTCATAGAATTATTTTCTTTTTGTTCATATATTATTTCCTTTATTATTTCAAAATTTAAGTTAAATGAGTTTGCTTTAATTTTAATATCGGATTTGGCAAGTGACTGTCTTTCTTTAAAATATCCATAACATTCAGGCGGTATATCGAGTATACCAGTACCCATTATATCATTTTAATAAACATGAAAATTATTTGCCGTTTTCTAATTGTTGCCAAGTTTCCATAAAGAAATTTAGTTTCACACTGCTTTGTGATAGAAGTGACAACCTTGGTAATCATTTTACTTTCGCAAGTTGGGTTAGCAGAGCTATATTAAACGTTAGTCATGTCACATAAATAGAATTGATTGCTAATAATTTTACATTTCTTAGATTATCTAAGTTTATCTAAGTTACAAAAATAGTTCTATCTCCAGTTACACCAATATATCTATTCGAATTAATCGATGGGGATATAAGATGCTATTTTGACTGAACATTTCAGCGCTTATTATGTCCTCAATTTTAAAAGATGTGTAATGTACCAAAAATGTGTTTAAAGACGGTTCCAACACCGCCGAACCGAGCTGAACGTTTAGATCATGTTGAAATTAAATGGGATATGGAATCAAAATTATTGATCTTATCATAATAACGTATAGAGAGAGGTTGAATGAGATTATGGCACTCCATATTGTTAAAAATATAATTTTGTTTGCAAAAAAACCTTACCGTTCCGAAGATAGTGTTCATGTTATCAAGGTGTGTCTTTATAAAGGAGATATCAATAGGAATAACCACACTGAGGTGGTCATTGACGAGTTTTAATGAGCCAACAGGATCAAAGTGTACACCAGGACTGCTCTTTATCGATTGTGCCATCGTCCAGGCACTGTAAAACGTGTAAAGTATAAATGTAAAGGCGATTATTTGTAAAAGTTGTATAAAAAACGTGTATAAGAATTATTTATGTATATGTCTAAATAGTAAAAGTATTAGTAAAGGATAGAGTGTTCCGCGTAAAGTGATATAATAAACTAAAGAAAACAATAATTAAATATTATTTAAGATCGCAGCGATTAAGATCGAAGCGTCATTTCTTCTTGCGAGTTTTACTTCGTCATAGTGGTGAACGACATGGCGACGATTTATTAATAAGGTCAAAGACTTTCGCCCATTTATTTTGATAACTTTATACGGTCCTTTCCAAATAGGAGAAAGGGCTTTGCGCAGCCTGAGGTGGATTCTGAGATAGACGTAGTCTTCAACTTGATACTATACGGGACCAGAGTGAGAGTCATAATAGGTTTTCGAGTTTTCTTTTGATGTTTGCGAGAGCTTTTTCCCTAGAGTACTTAAGACGGTGTTGTAGCATTTTTATGTAGCCGGGTAAGTCGCGTCAAGGGTAGTGTCGTAAATAAAATTAAGTATAAATGGTTTATGACCGAACAATAGTTCATGAGGAGAGTAGTGGGTGGTTGAATGTATGGCAGTGTTGCAAGCTAGCATCGCGGTATAAATGTATCTTGACCAATTATCTTGATTATCATTAATGTATGATTTTAAATACTCTTAACGTTCCAAGGCTCCTTGGGCCTGATATGGCGATGCCCATAATTGTTTTATTTTTAGAAAATCACAGGTTCTTTTAATAATATCTGATGTGGAGTTGGTCCGCTGATCGTTGAGGATTGTTCTGGGTATACCGAATAAAGATATAAAACATATTAAGCACTCGCTAGTTTCTTCAGCGGTGATGCTTCGAATAGGATAGGCTGCTGAAAATTTTGTAAGATCGTCTTGTAACGTTCGAATATATTGAAGGTTTGTTTCTCCGGCTTCAGGTAAGTGTCCCACTATATCGAGGGCTAATCGTTGGAAAGGGGCGGTGGTTGTGCTAGTGATTTGCATAGGTGCGCGATTTGCTTTTCTTAGTGCCTTATTTACTTGGCGCGAGGAACATTTCTTTACATAATTTTGGATATCTGTTCGCATATTTTTCCAGTGTACAATATTCAATTGTGATTTCAAGTTATAGGAATAGTCTAGATGGATAATATCTATGTGTGATTTCAAGTCATAGCAATAGTCTAGATAGACAAAGCCTTGAAAGCCGGAGAGAGCAGAATTTACAAGGCGCTGAAAAGTGGAAGGCGCATTTTTCAATCCAAATGGCATTCGCGTAAATTCGAAGTTTCCTCGAGGAACACTAAATGCGATTTTCGGCATGACAGCAGACATGGGACCTGATGAAACCCTGAAGCGAGATCGAGGGTTAGAGATGCGAAATTCGGAGCAGATTTGAAACGTCATTAGTGCGTTGAAGTATGTCGGTTGAGGAGGAGAGATTTGTATTAACTGATAAACAGGTTTCAGTTTGCAGGGGAGTGAGGTGTAATTTTAAGTCAGAATTGACTGAAACAGATTTTTCAGAAGTATTCATGACAGAAATATTTATCCGGTTATTATCTTTCACTTGGACTATACAGTTTGCAATGGGAAGAGACTCGGAAATATGCTGATCGATACTATGCCTTTCGATTATTGTTTCACTGCGGGTTGGGGCGGAATTTCAATTGAATATTATAATTATATATTTTTAGTGTTCTTATATTATAATCAATGATGCATTCTGAGTCAGTCATTAAATAGTTGCATATGATGCCATCGTAATTTGTATTAATTTTGTCAACTGCATGAAATTTATATGTTTATTTTGATTGGTGGTTTCGTTAGTCGTATCGATGCCCTTTAATTTTATTTTGTTTAAATTTAGAGTAGGCAAGGTTTGTATTGAAGATTTTCTTATACCGATGAACCAGTATACTAAAATGATAAGAGGTGAGAAGTGAGGTCTGTTTTTAGGGTAATATAAGGTAAAAGTTTTTTGGAGTGGTTGGAAGCGATCTCGAATACCCTTTCGGAAATGTTTGAATTTTCTGTTTGTGAATCGATGTTTTGTGTTATTTTATTATTATTTTTCCTTTCATTACAAACGGCATTAGTAGTAGAGTGTGTAGTGCGAGTAGTATGGGTTGATTACCGTCTGGATTGTATTTAGTTGGCCGTGAGTTTGGGGCTGATTACCCTGTGCGTTGGCCTTATTTGGATTATTTTTTGATTGACCGTGAGTTTGAGGCTGGTCTTATTTGAATTAATTAAGAGGGTGTCGATTTTGGAAAAGGTTAGTCTTGCAAGACACCTTGGCGAGATATTTATTGGTTTAAATTGTTGAGGGTGTCGGCGTCTATATTTGGACTAGAAGAGTCGTCGTTATCTTTTAGGAAATGTACGCGGGGTTTAAGATTTCAGTCCGTAAATGGGTGGTTGTCCGGAATTGAAATTACTAGGTCCCGTTCTAAATATATCGTTATTATATTTTCTTAGATGGCACACTTCGAGAGTGTGATCTAACTTTTTACAGTAACGGCAAAAGGGTGTATCTTTAGGGGAACGCTGATTGTAGGAATTATTTGGTTTCGGCGGGTTATTTTTAAAATTTAAATTAGGTGATATTCGCTCAGTAGGATTTGGCTTTGGGATGTAGGGATTTTGTGAATAGAGATATTGTTGAATTTTCTCCTCTGAAACGGCAAGGTGGTGCTTCATTTAAATTTCTAGGATCTCGACACCAGATTATTTTCGAAATCTGAGGTTGAACACCCATAATGAAAGTATTTAGGGCCAGGTCTTCTATTGACGCTAGTCTTTTATTGCCATTGAGTTCTCTTTTAATATTGTTGGACCTCGGTCAAAAGTTTAGAGAGGCAAGTCTCCACGCGCAGAAAAAATTTACTTATGGACTCGTGACATTCTTGTTTTCAAGCTTGTAGATCTGTGAGTAAATGGGCGTAGTGTTTGCGTTCCCCAAATTGTTTTTTTAGAAATTCTTTCAAAGAGATCCAATTTTCGAATTCTTTAGCGAATGAATTAAAATTTAATGAATTGTAAGATTATGCTAAGAGGAATGTTTTCTATATGCGATTGTACGCCTAGCCGAGTTACAATTAATTACAATACGGTATAACTTGTTTAACCTTCCGTGAACCACGTGGATAAAAGTTGCGTCCAGCACTATGTGGGGTTAAGCATACCCCAACAATTTTATATTTTTGTAGGGAAAATCTTTTTAAAGTTTATTTTTTATGCATTAACATTGTTTTTGAACTATTGGGAAATAAAAATAAAATAAATTTGTTAAAAATAATAAACATTTTTAATATCTCTAGGGATAGTAACAAAAATAGTACTTTTTTACTAACTAAGAGGAGACTATCTTCTTTGGTTCAGCGTTATAAAAAAAAACTTAACTAATAAATTCTGATTGACCTTCATTTCAGGCCCTAATGAGATAAGAAACAAAAATAATAAAAAAATAAATAAAACAACAAATTTGAAAAAAAAAATTTCACTGGACTTACAGTATGTAATTATGACTAATTACCTTAAAACTATTCGAAATATATAAATAAAATTGTTACATCACATCAGATTTAGTAGTGAAAGACATTTATTGATTTTAGTAAAATTCGTATGAAAGTGTGATATAAATTTTTATTCTGCATTAGAGAACATGTTTTTTTTCGAACGTTTGGCTTTTCTCTTGTAGCCAGTAGACACAGTGTCCCTCTGGAGGCTCCAACAGTAGTCTGCAAGCATGGCTGGCTCCCATCTACCCTGATAGCGCTTCTCATTTTTTTGTGACATCGACAAAAGCCAACCATGCCTGTCTTTCAATGGGTCTGAGGCTAGATAAAAAATCGGGATCATTGATTAATTATCTTAGGTCAGGTCCAATAAAAATTCCTTCTTTAATTTTCGCCTCATTTAGCGTAGGAAATTTGGAAATAAACAGTTTCCACTCTTATGACACGTGTCTGTGACCTAATGCTGACATTAATCCATCAATATTATTATAGAACACTAATCCATCTGCTTTTGAATAAAAGGTAGCTAAAGAAATGTGACGTTTACGATAAGTTGTAATCTTAACTCCAGCTTGTAATAGATTCCACTGTTTTAATCTTGAGCCTAATATTTCAGATTTTTCTTTGGTTCAATCTAAATCTCTGGCAAGGTCATTTAGTTCATATTGGTTAATCAAATGTGGTTCTGTAGTTATTTGATCTTGAAATACCTCTCCACTACTAGATGAGCCTGCTTCGTCGTCTTCTTCCGTACTCGAACTCGATGAACTAAAAAATCTTTCCGGTACTGGAATGTCTGGAGAATGTGGTAGCGGCATCGATATTGATGTCACATTAGCATATTTAATCGACTGTTTTGATTTTTTCGAAAAATCTCAATGTTGTCAAACAGAAGTAACAGTCGTCTACGTGATTTTTGGGTTCACGCCACTGCATTGGTACACCAATAGGCATTTGTTTTATAGTACCCTTGTGCCAACCCGTCTAATATTTATAGCATCTTAAACAAGACAGTTTAGGCACCCACGATTTATCTTGATTTTTAATTGTAATCTTAAAATAATCTTCATAACACTTCTCAAACAACGTAGAAATGGTCTTTTTTTCACTTTTAGGAGTGAATTCACCACAAACATAACAAAATAAGTTAGGAGAATTAACACAAACACACGACATTTTGTAGATTCATGAGTAATCTTAATGTTTTGTTGACTTTTGTACCCAGAAAAGATATATTTTTATGACTACCCACAAAAAAGTGAAGCAGAAAGTAAAAAAACTAAGATTCCCGTTATCTATTTTTTGTGACGTGTTATCCAAATAAAAAAGTGTTTTCTGTATTTCACTAAGTATGCTTTATACGAATTACCATTCGGGATACCAGTGATTTTTTTTGTGTTGCATAGTGATTAGTCTTCTTGAGATTCCAGTTGGTTTAAATCTGTACAATTTTTACAAAAAAAATATGCGTGCTCTAAACATATAGGTACTTCGCATCGCTCGCAATCGTACTTTGTCTTTCGACCTCTTCGCCTATCGCATTCCGAACATCTTGTTATACGTCTTGGCATCTTCTTTGGTGGTTCCACACTTGTTTTACCGAGTAAAACATTAATGCGCTTACGAGAATCCCTTGGAATTCGTGGATTATCTTTGCGGTTTCTCAGGTGCTCTTCAATCAAAGCCATTCCCAAATCACGAATAAACTTCCTCCTTTTGTTAGATTTCCCTGCTTCAATGCCATTATTGAACATATGTAAAATCATAGCGTCGATTCCTGCATGATTGAGAATCGAGAAAAATATAGTGAGAGACCAGCATTTGCTGTTGCGAGAAACGTCGTATGTTCTGGCGAGTTTGTCGACCACATCTACTCCACTTTTAGTTTCATTATAGAAAGTTATCATTGTTGGTTTCTGCTTGATTCCAGTTTCATGGTCGATTTCTTTATCGTGGTGAAGGGATGACATCATATGAACGTACTTTCGAGGCTTTGGAACATAACTAACGAGACTAACATCTTTATGAAAGCCAAAGCGTGATGCATATATCTCTCGAGATTGCTTGAAGCATGGCGGAATGCAAGCTTTATTAGCTCTCAAAGTACCAACTACCGTTAATTTATGTTTCTGTAACAAGTTTTCAGCAGTTTCATGACTGGTAAAGAAATTGTCCATGGTAACATTTCTTGACGAGCCGGAAACGCAGTTCACCATACGATCTACTAAGTCAAATGGCTTATTGCTCAACATAAACGGACTGTTATCTGGCTGTTTACCGCAGTCAATTTCTAAATTTAGAGTATAAAATGTTTTAGCGTCTACTAAGACATATATTTTTATTCCATACTTTGCGGGTTTTGATGGGATATACTGCCGAAATCCACATCTCCCTCAAAAGGCAACCAATTCTTCATCAAGTGTTAGATGTTCGGATGGTGTATATGCGTTTTGGCAAAGCTGGACAAAGATGTGAAATATGTCTTGGATTGGTGCTAAACTATCAGTCTTCTCTAGTCGTAGCAGCATCGAATCTCATATTATTGAGTAGGTATGAGAATCGATTTTTAGACAGCGTGCACCGAAATATTTCAATTCCAGTACCATCTGAAGCCCAGAGGTCATCGAGGTTTTGTCTCCCAGAACGGTATAATACCGCTAAAAATAAAAGCCCAAAAATTGCTTTCATCTCATATGCAGTTGTTTTTTTATAGAGAACATTTAGCGGTTCACCGTCTGGTGGCTGTGGTCTCGAAAGACATATCTTTGCATTCGTATGTTTTACAATCGTTTCATGTATCTCATGGGAAACAAATACTTCGAAGCATTCTAAACTAGTTTTCTTGTCTTTATATTGACTTTTCATTCCCTGCAAATGTGTAATTATATTTTCTCGTCTTGTACGAACGTTAGTTCTCAGCGGCTCCTTTAGCCATTTTGTTTTGCCATCTTTACCAATATAAAAACCTTGCGAGCTAGAAGACTCACCACCTGAAGAAATGTCCCCGCCCTCTACATCCTCTTCAATGTCACTTTCAGATTGAATACTCAAATGATCCGAATCGGGTTCACTTCCGGATAAATATAGCTCATCTGTGTCACTCTTTATCATCCATAAGTGCCGATAACATTTCGTTTTCTTTTACACGGCGAGCCATTTTGAGCCCTGGAAATAAATTCACAAACGATTGAAGTAATAAAGTTTTGTTTTTCAAAATAAATAAATATTTTTTATAGAAATAGATGTGTTTTGCATGTCATACTGCTTACCTTTTACCCGAACTACGTGGGGTTTATGACACCCTGCCACATTTTGCGGGCGACCGTCCGCTGCGCCTGTGACGCTACAACTAAACCACTGTTACTATGCGATCTGGCAACGTCGCAACTCCAGCTACTCGATGTTTCGTGGAATTCGCGCGACCGTTTTAAAAGATACGACAATTTATGTTTCGCTGGGGTATATCAAACCCCACGTGGTGCACGGAAGGTTATTTGATAATAGTCACAAACGAAAAGTATTTAAATTTCGTACTTACCGATGAAAACATTCGCCGAAAAATTATATCAGCGCGACCGCAAATACACACAAACCCGTTTCTCTGACTTGCTGCGAGCGGACCACAGATCATATATTAAATAGATGGTCAACTTCAAGCAATTGTGCGAACGAGATAGCACTTTCGCGTTTCCAAGTACTAAGCCTCTATATTCCCCTATTGCCTAGTCTAATGAAGTTGCAGTGAGTGCACATTTGCTGAGCACTCGCTGCAACTTCATTAGAATATTTTTGACAGGTGTACTTTTTTACATTTTTAGGTTATAATTACGTATAAATGAAACGACAATTTCTAAATTATCATATTTTATTATACAATTCCGCCGGTTCGAAAGAGACCATTAGGAAGAACCGACAAAGAAACCTAATGGCCACATACAATTTCAATGAATGAACATTTACATTTTACAAATAATCCGCCGATTCTAAACACACCATTAAGACGAATCGAAAAAAGATCTTAATTTCTTAGCTTCAATTAATAAATAAATTGTTAACTCTAATGTATTCTAACTCGAAGTTTTTAAATACTAATTCATTTATTAAAATTAATATTTAGTATCTTGGTTCACATCTTAATAAAACAAAAGTGACTTTGTTTTGAATATAATATTTTTACGGTAGAAAACCAAACTTCAATTTTATGTTACAAAGAGAAAAAAATTACTTTTATTGTGTAAATTAATACTTCAGTCTTGTGAAGATATTAGATTTCAAAAAATGTTAAATTGTTATTTTCTATTTGTTTAATTATTTTAAATAAATGTAAACTGTCTTATGTAATCAAATAAAAATCATGTTTCTGCGCATAATTTTTGATTTTAATGATTTTTGTACTTATCATGAGCTAGTTTTTGTATTGTACTTAATCTATCATAAATGTTTCGTATGTTATCCACACCATGTAATAATGCATTAATTACTTTACACCAATAATTGATTTTAAATATAATAGTTAAATAAACAAAGTTAAATTTAATAATATCATAGTGGTTTTTATCTATACATTCTAAGAAACTAAAATCTAATCTAATCCATAAATACTCAAACAATCAATTAAATTATCTTTTTGAAAATTATTTTCTAAATAATCCTTTATTAATTGACTACATGTACTAAATCTACACATGAACAAATTACTAGGTCGTATTAATGAATTATTCTTATCTTTTAAATCAATAAAACGATGTTGTATATTAGTACTATTAGTATAAATCTTACTTCTACAATCTATACAATGTTTTGTTTTGAGAAGTTTTCGTGCAACTCACCCCGATACATATGCATCTGCATATGCAGTATTGCGGTTTCTAATCACATCTATGGAAGTTAAAGGCAATATTTGTGTTTTACCGATTTATCTTAAACTTGTATTCGGAAAGCTGACTTCATTATGGTAATCACTTGAATTGGGTACGGAAGAAATAAATTTTGTAAATAATAAATTTTTAGCACTTTATATCGGCTTGGGTTGCGTACCAAACAATACCATAATTCTTTTTAAATCCATAATATTTTTGGAAAAATCTACTTCACAATTGGAAAGTTTAGAATGAACAGTAATATCTGAAATAAGTAAAGCTTTCATAGAATTTTGAAACGATATACAAGACGGATTAATATTTCTAACACCATAAGAGCGAATTTTACCAAATAAATTTTCTAGAGGATCTTGATTCAAATTTCTTGGAGAAAAAAAATTATGTTCTTTGATTTCAAAAATTTCCACAAATGAATAAAACTTTTCAGTGTTATCCAATTTTTTAGACTTGAGCAAAATTTAACACTACCACTATTGTCAACAAATTTCATATCATTTAAGCGTTTAATTGATTCTAACCAAAAGGATTCATGATCAGTTTTAAATGTTACCCTAGTCCTTAACTTTCCTTGACAATATTTTTGCGAGCCATTAACGCTATCAAATAATTTATCTAAAAAGCCTACTATACTTGCAGTGTCCCCTGTAGTTTCACCAACAGTCTTAGAATTAATATCCTGTCTTCCAGCTGTAGAGACCAAAACTAAATCAGCCACAAACATTAAATTTATAGCCAAAACTAATTATAATATTTTCAAATCTAGTGAACCAACATTATATTTATGTACAGATGTCAAACTACTCTAAACTGAAGTAAATTTGCTCATAATTTTTTAAAACATAATTGAAATTGAAAGAATAATGATAATAGTACAAATGTAAAAAAACTTGAAAGAGGAATTGAGAAAATCGCATCATTATTACCGTGTGGTGCTTGCAACAATAGCATACAACGAACCGTATCACTGAACACTTGCGCACAATAACTCACTTTCATCTTACGTATTTTACTAGGATACACATGCTCATCTGTCAATTTATTCATCGTCCGTGAACCTCCTATTGCACCATCTCTTTCATAAACATATATAATATCTTTCCATTTCGCACGCTTTCGATCCCTATCAAATAAAATATCATACTTCAACATATTATTTCTCAAACCTTTCAGAAGATGCGGTGGATCATATATAATAAACAACTCTACGCCTGAAACCTTAACAATATACTCTTTATATTTTAACACTCCTAACATACTCATCTGCAAATAATTTATAGCTCCTCTATTTGTAGCAACCTGATCACATACCAGTTAACGGATACAGATTACATTCTTTCACAGTTTTCACTACTTTCAAAATAACACTCAAACGATGGGATGGAGTGGTACCCTCACAGAAATAATGCGCAAACACTTGCTTCCATGACTCACAAACACCTCTTAACATAAATACTAACGCATGATCAGCAAACCTTTGTTCCCTTTCACCCTGCTCAAAATCCACAATGCCAACAATTTTCTTTTCCGAACAACTAAAATGAATCCCGGCAGATAAAGCTACCTCATGAAAAATTATAGAACAATATTTTCGACGATCACTCTAATTATTAGTTTCGTTTTTTAAAAAAGTTACGATGTTATTATTTAAACCCGGACCAAATTTAACAAATTTTAAAAGTGAACGCAATATACCTATTGACGGCATTGTTAATACTTTTTGGAGCAACTTGTAACATTTCGGACTATTCTTATATATTGCCAAACAAAGTAATTTTTCATCCATACTAAATCTGTAGCCTTTCTTTTTCACATTCTTACTTAACAACTGCATTCTAACAAATATCTTCTGACTTTCACTTAAACCTTCCAATGACTCATTCAAAAAAGCATTAAATTTCTTTCTTCGTTCGGTTTTCCCACCATTTCTTCTTTTTTGATGTCTTCTTCCGCCTCGAACTGTAAATAAAATAAAAATTGATTATTCAACCTAGAAGAATATACTTAACATTTTAAGCTCCACCATAATTATCTATCGCACTTGGGAAAATGGAAAGTTTCTCTTAATTTCATATCCCTAATCGATCTATATTCTTGTACTAACAGATATGTATAACTTACATTAATATTGCTTTAAAATTAATATATTGATTTTTGGATCATATTCAAAAATATATTTGAAATGAGAAAACTTTCAATTTAACACATTCAAAAGTTAACTTACTAAATCTTCTATTTATTAACGTTGGCCTTTCGTAGGATTCAGACCATATGTTGCAGGTGCCTTCTTGAGGGGGTCGGGGACTAGGGCTGCATCCTTCTTGAGAGGTTCGGGGGCTATGGCTGATTATTTCTTCACATGCCGTACTTTTTCTTCACATGCCGTACTTTCCTCAATCTCCTTATCTAAAATGAGTATTAATAAAATAATTGCAGATATATTACTGTATGTTTAAGACTCAGTTTCTTGAAATACGAAATGTAATTTCGATGATAATGATAGTTTTAACAATATTAACATTAAGAAAGTATAATAAACTAAATTCAACGAGAAGAATATGTAATATTTACCGAAAACTAATGGAAAAATAGTCGGCACAGCCGTCCTCTTTAAAGATTTACACGTATCTCCATGATATTTTTCCTCAAAATGTGAGTGGCAGATGAATTTTGAACCCAGTTGTGCAGATAACCACTTCAGCTCTTCGTGACCGATGTTGTCCAACCAAATTCTTCTACGTTCGGCATCAAGTGGGAATCCTATTTTAAATTAGATATAATGTAACATTTACGTGTAATTGAAATTAATAAATTATTTAATAAATGAATAGAAATAAGTTTCAACTTACGATGAAAATGAGGAAAAGGAGATTTATGACCACAACCCAACACAACAAAACCGATCAACGGTCATAATTCTAATAATTACAAGTAAATATAATAGAAACAACAACAATACATTAAAGTTAAAACATAGTAATAATATAAATTTGAACTAAATATTACAATTAAACGTAAACTATTTTAGAAAACAAGTTTTCAAATTATGGAATTGTACTTCGACACACTTTGACAAGTCAATTCAAAAGCGCGCTAAGCGACGCTTAAAAGTGAAATGGTTTTCGTATCATAGAGTAATGGCTTGCTCTATAATCCATAACCAATATTTATGTGTTACTATAGAATTTTTTTATATACATAGATATACATTACGTGTGTGAAAGAGTAGCTTTCGCGTTTCAGTTCAAATATTTGTATGAAGTAAACCCACTTTGGAGCGGACTAGCGAAACCTGTCACTGCCTGCTCCCGCGTCGCACCACCGCGCTTCACCTCACGTCCCGCGTCTCCACGCGCTTTCGTTGTCAAGTCATAGGTATGGGCGGCATTACCCCGTGAGCGGCGTTACCCCTGCTTACCCTAAACTTACTGACTTAATGGTCATATATTTCACAAGAAGATTTAGCACTATCTTTGAAGTGACCTATTATATGTCTGTATTTATTTAGTTGGAGTCATGGTCGTATTTAGTAACATTGGTAATAAAAATTAATTATTTTTGAGTTTCATTTAAATAAATTTAATTACTTCTAATGGTTAAATATTTTACAGGAAGACTTAGCACTAAATTTGAAGTTATATAATATGTTTGCATTTATTTAGTTGGAGTCATGGTCGAGATCAGTAAAAAGGGTAATAAAAATTCATAGAATTATTTTCTATTTGTCGGTAAAGTTATTAGGGTGATTATACGATAAAGAGGATTATCCCCTTCAAAAGTTTTCAATTGAATTAAATATTTATTACATCAAAAGGTAACTTAATGTTTATTACAGTTTTACGAGGTCCAAAAGATATTGTTATTATTTTAGAAGTACAGGGAGAAAATTTGTAAGTACACTATGCACGGAGTAGTGACATATTGAGACAGGGAAATGACACCCTCCTATAGTATTAGTAGGTATAATGAAATAAAACACATGTTTACTTGTATCACATATTATTTACCTTTATTGAGGTTTATAATTTATCTTTTCAGTTAAAAACAAAATTTAAAACTAAAGAAAACACAAAATCTATTTGAAAAATAATAACTAACACTTAGAACGGAGTATTACTGTAGGTATAACTTCTTTTTATTCTAATAATAAACTATTATTATCTTTAACAATATCAAAATAAACTAAGTACTTGTAATTGAAATTATCAAAATATCCTGGCTAAAACGGTTTCATATTGTATAGAGATACAAAAGAAATCGGAACTAAAAGTTCTCAATAAAAATAAAATCAACTTTCTGCTTTAAAATTAATATTCCAATAAGAAGAGACCTGGATTTTTGAGCAAAACATGAAATATAAAAAAAATGGAAACAAAATGAACGTATTTCTTAATAGACTAAAAACAATACCTGTTTATTGATAACCTGGTTGATTATATCTGACCCAGTTTTTCTAATTTATAGACTTCCCTGTTACCTTATAAAACTATATTTGAAACTGGTAATTTTTCTAAAATTTGTTCCCATTTAACATCTGAGATGTCATTATAATCTACTTTATAAAGGCTCCTAATTTTATTGCGGATCTTTAGAAAAGTAACAGGGATCTCTTCATCTTCATAAAAAATCGGACGAACACACACCAGCATATCTATATCCTTTTTTTTTGTGCTAATATTGTATAAGAACAAAATCACCTTTATAACTGTCATTCATATCGGCGGTAGATTTTGAAGAGGAAGACTTGTTTGCATCGAAATTATTATCTTCAGTAGTATCTGAATTGCCAGTGTTTCCGTGAATACATTTTTTTTACACATCATCCTCTGAATCGGTATATATTTCAGCAGCATTCATTTTGCAGTATTCTGTTGAGGAATAAGTAATGTTCGTCTTTTATTATTCACCTTTTTAAATTTTATAGCTTAATCAGCTTTGACGGGTGTAGATGTTAACACTTCTGATTTTTGCCTCTTGTGTTTGCGATCTGTTTTAGGAGCATCTATAACTGGTATGGGTCTGATTTGCAATGGTGTAAGATTCGCTGCAGATTTAAAAAATCTGAACGGATAAACCCAAAAAACAAGCTATCTAATTTTTTTAAGATAGGCACATAACTCTCCTTCTTGTTCTGGACTAAAAACAGATGTGAACCTACCCAATTTCTTCGATTTATTTCCAGACTTAAGGTGTCTCTATAAAGTTCTAAATGGAATACCAAATTTTTTCGCGGTTGAATTATGGATTGCTTGTCATCTTTTACAGCTTTCAATGCCCTTTCTAGTGTTTCTTCTGGCCATGCTGCTCGATCACGTTTACATGTATATTTAAACACCATCTAAATAAAGCAGAATATTTGATTTATATGTTTTTATTGTAACTTAATCTAATATATAAGTACCAGTTAGGTATAAATTAAACGTAGATCCGTGTAAAATTAGCTGAAGTGGGTAAAAATACTAAAACGAGGCTTATTTAAGATGGACTAGATTAAAATACTAAACGGGCAAAATGGTTAGGGTATCCGTTTTGCCCAATATTTGTACCGATATTTGCAACAAGTGATGACTTGAAATATTGCAAATAGTTAATAATCACAAATATAATAATAATAATCACAAATTACCCTCATTTAATCTAGCAGTAGAATAAACAAATATTATTTGTAAGTAACTGATTGGTAATATAAAAAGTTAGTGTTCAAAACCTTTGCAAAAATAGTAAGAAAACAACGAATTTTTTTTTTTTATCTCGACAACACTTACTCGCGCTTGTTGTTTTGGTTGAACTGTCATGGCGACGCCGGTCGCACTTGCCAGGCCTAGATAAAGTATAGTAACACCATCTATTATAGATTTTCAGAAAAAACGATTATTCTTTTTACCTGCCCTATGCCTCTTCCCGGGTTTCCCCTACCAACTGGACGTGGGATTGATAGTTTTCAATTATTGGTTTTTGTTATTGGATTTCCTTTTCAGGAATAATAAATATTTTAATACCAGGACAATGTTCTTCTATAACCTTAGCAAAATTGTCTATAGTAGGTATGTCGTCGGGTCCTGATGACAGACCTACTATAGACAATTTTGACAGACATTTTTATTGGTGATACGTTTGTAGTGGTAAGTGGAAATGTGGAAAAAAACATGTCTATTCCGGTATTGTGTCACGGGACCATCACTTAGAAAATGTATATTTTCTGCTGAACACAGCAGGAGAACCAATGTATAGTTTTAAGTTGAACCCAAATGACAGCTAGGTTATTCCTTACGTTTTCAGACGCTGTAGTGAAACCTTTCGTCCCCTCCTTCGAATATGTACATGATCACAGTGTGCAAACTTATTTGGATGCCTGACCTACTGAAATGGAAAGATTGAACTTCAAAATATTTTGTGTTGTAATTTAGTTAAGTTTTGATACTTTGGTATTGACGTACAATACTTGTCCCGTCCCTTAGAAAGTACTTTTGTAATCTTCAAGTTTCATTACAATGCCTTTTGAAGCACATCTTGGCGTTTGTTCTTTTTTTTCGGATCTCACTGCTTTTTTTTGGTTTTAATGTTTCTATGTCTAAAATCGTTGAACTCGTGATAATGTGTTGAGCGTATTCTGCAGTTTGTACATTATCGTACATTAGGTATTTTTCATTGTATCGATCTGTTGTACCCTGTACTTGCTAGCAGTAATGCTTCCACACCTCATGATTCTCGTATTAACATGATAAGAGCACCCGGCTGCCAGAGTATCGCATTACCACGACAAGCCCTGTTCCCAGGCTTGTCAGCAAACTACATTCCCAGATGCCTCAGCATTTCTTATCCTTTATAAACCCTGGACGGAAACCCCGTGGACTTCAGATAATCTTAGTTCAATCAGGTCCTTAGTGCGCGTCAGTTGTAATCCAGATACAAGTGCAACCAAAGTTTAACTAAATATTTTATAAAACATAATAATTAGTAAACAACTTGTAATAATTCGTAATAAATTGTAATAATCTGAGAATAAATTGTTTTTTTTTTAAATCAAATCTTGACGTCCTCATAACATTGTTCCCCGTTGAAGAGTAAACTTACACCCTTGTGTAAGTTTATGTCATAGAGGTTCTGATTCTAGGTACTGGTATCGGGAGGTTGACTGAGTTTGTTTCAGAGGCATGTTCGGATTCGACGTTATTTGAGTTAGTTACAGGTCTACTAGATATATTTTACATTTGAGTTTACAATTATAAATCTTATAGCTAATATAGATTACAATGCTGAAGAATATACAAATAGTGGTATATGAATAATATTGTCCATATTCTGAAATATGAGGTTTACCTTTGAATCTAAATTGTTCGTGATTTCTTTGAATATTTTGTCATTTTCTTTAAGTAACTAAGTTAATGTTCTTTATTTTTACAGCTTGTGTATTAAATTTCATTTCTTCGAATTTTAATTTATTGCGACATATATACTTCATTATGTCACACTAAGATAATTGGGTTTGCTTTAATTTTAATATCGGATTTGGCAAGTAACTGTCTTTCTTTAAAATATCAATAACATTCAGGCGGTATATCAAGTATACCAGTACCTATTATATCATTTTAATAAACATTTTCTTTAGGGCAATCTATCGACATTTTTGAGAAATGATGATAGTTCATTGGTCGTCGTTTTCTAATTGTTGCCAAATTTCCGTAAAGTAGTTTCACACTACTTTGCAATAGAAGTGACAACCTTGGAAATCATTTTACTTTCGCAAGTTGGGTTAGCAGAACTAGAGTAAACGTTAGTCATGTCACGTAAATAGAATTCGTTGTTAATAATTTTATAATCCCTTAGATTATTTAAGTTACAAAAATAGTTCTTATCTGTAGTTACATCAATATATTTATTTGAAGTGATTATAGTTACATAGGTTTTGGGGTTTGTTGTATTATAGGCTATAGGAAATGGTAGGTTATGATGTAGATTCAATTCTAGAACATTAACCAATGGTAACTTTAATACAAATACAATGTTATTGTTGGAATAATAGCTCAATATTTCGGATATGTTATTTGAGATATGAATGTGATCTAAATCTAACGATACAGGTAATAACTTAAAGCTAGGTATGATTATCCACTAAATCTTGGTAGAGTTGTTTTGGTGAAATAATCGATGGATATAAGTAGTTATTTTTACTTTACATTACAGCGTTTATTATGTCTTCAATTTTAAAAGATAATGTGAGTAGACTATTTTCTAGCATATTTAATAATTCCAAATTCATGGAGAGGTGAGGGGAACTATAGGCTTTCAGCAATAATTTATTCGCCGCAATGGTCAACTTTTTCAAACTTAATGCAATATTTTCAACAGTGCTATTTAACTTTATTCATTAGTATTTATTTTATTTGGTATCTCTTGAAAAGCAGACAGGGTCGTTGATGTAATTAGAATATTTTCCTTCACGTATTTTGCTAACATTCTTTGATCTGTTTCCTTTTTTGAATAGCATTGTTATATTCGATAGCGTCATCTGCATCTAATCTACCAAAAATGTGTTTAAAGACGGTTCCAACACCACCGAACCAAACTGAACGTTTAGATCATGTTAAAATTAAATGGGATATAGAATCAAAATTATTGATCAAATCATAATAACGTGTAGAAAGGGTTCATTGAGATTATGGCGCTCCATATTGTTAAAGATATAATTTTGTTTGCAAAAAAAACCTTACCGTTCCGAAGATAGTGGTCATGTTATCTTGGTGTGGCTTTATAAAGGAGATATCAATAGGAATAACCACACTGAGGTGGTCATTGATGAGTTTTAATGAGCCAACAGGATCAAAGTGTATATCAGGGCTGCTGTTTATCGGTTGTATAAAATCGGCATGTGCCTGGACGATGACACTGTAACACGTGTAAAGTATAAATGTAAAGGCGATTAATTTGTAAAATTTGTATAAAATACGTGTATAAGAATTATTTATGTATATGTCTAAATAGTAAAAGCATTAGTAAAGGATAGAGTGTTCCGCGTAAAGTGATATAATTAACTAAAGAAAACAATAATTTAATATTATTTAAGATGCGGTAGCGTCATTTCTTCTTGCAAGTTTTACTTCGTTATAGTGGTGAACGACATGGCGACGATTTATTAATAAGGTCAAAGAATTTCGCCCATTTATTTTGATAACTTTCCTTTCCAAATATGAGATGTATTAAAATGTGATTGTTCCGGTAAGTATTCCAGGAATTTGGAATATGACTCATTCAGGATGTCGTCATTAACTAAAGGATTAAAATTTTTAGGATCAGAGGGAGGTTCTACTATTATGCGTTAAGAAGGATTTGAGGATGGAACACGAGTATCGTTGCTATCTGGTTGAATAGGGTTTACAGGATGACGAGAGCGGAGTTTAATTTTCCCTTTCTATAGACAATTCTTCATATTCTTCTAGTTTCAAACGCCACCGTTGACATTTACTACTTGGGTCCTTATGGTTAAATAACCATTTAAGGGGGCGGTGATCAGTAACAATATAGAATGTACGACCAAAGAGATATGGTCGAAAGGTTTTACAACCGAAGATGATGGCTAACAACTCTTTTTCTGTCGTGTTAAGATTGCATTCACACTTATTAAGTTTTCGAGAAGTATATGAAATGGGTCGGTCTTTGCCGATTTCCCCTTGTGAAAAAATTGTGCTCATGGCATAGTTAGATGCGTCACAGGTTAGTAAAATCGTTATCGGGTTTCGTAAAATCTGGATAAGCAAGTAAAGGAGTAGAGATTAACTTAGATTTTAAAGTTTGTTGCTGCTAGTCTTCCCATAGAAATGTCACATTTTTTTTCAGAAGGCTTGTAGGGGGTTTTGCTAATTTCGAAAAGTCTGGAATAAATCTTCGATAGTAGGACACGGGACCAAGAAAAGATTTAACGTTTTTCGGCGATTTGGGTATTGGGAATTCACGCATTTGTTGGGTTGAAGTTTTAGATTGAAATTTCGTAATCGTTCAGACAGTAGAGGTAAGTTATCTATGTGTGATTTCAGGTCATGGGAATAGATAACGACGTCGTATAGATAGACAAAGCATCGAATGCCTTGAAGGCCGGAGAGAGAAGAATTCATAACCCACTGAAAAGTGGAAGGCTCGTTTTCCAGCCCAAATGGCATGCGCGTAAATTCGAAGTGTCCTCGAGGAGACTAAATACGGTTTTTGTAGCATCTTCAGCAGACGTGGGAGTCTGATGAAACACTGAAGCGAGATCGAGGGTTGAAACATATTTGCTTTTACCTAATCGATAAAGAATTTCGGAAATTTGAGATATCGGATAAGAATCACCAATAGTGATGTCGTTTAATTTTCTGTAGTCGATAACTACTTGCGTTTGAGGCGTCTAATTTTTTTGGGACTATCCAAATAGGAGATGACCAAGGTGACATAGAGGGTTTGATTTATACCCTGATTCAACATTTTATTTATTGGCTCGTTTACTTCTTGTTTGTGACATTCAGGAAATCTATAGGATTGGGTTTAGATTGGTAAGTTTAAAGTTGTCCTAATTGCATGCACAATGGCATTAGTTTTACTTATTGATCTGAAGGCAGATGAAATATATCGGAATATCGGGAACATACATCGTATAAGGAATTAATCTCTTCGTTATTAAGATGCGAAATTCGGAGTAGATTTAAAACGTCGTTAGCGTTGGAGTGAGTTAATAGAGTGGACTGAGGAGAGATTTATATTATAGGGTAAAGGTACCAAAGAGTGCGCAGTTTTCAAAGATAATTTATTTAAAAAAAACAGCTTTTGAGTTACAGTCTCCAATTTTACTTATAATTAAGCTTTGGTTTTTTAAGAACACATTTTTATTCTTAAAATTAACAAAAGGTTCATACAATATTTAATAATTACATAAATCTAGGACTTGTCTCATGCGCACTCTTACGGTACAGTGATCTAAAGAGTGCGCATCTATGACTCTCCATACAAGTTAAGAGTACGCAAGAGACTAATTGAGGCTTTATCCAAAGTTTCACGTCTAATGGCAACTGTCACACTTAAAAACTCCAAATTCCAAGTAATCGGTGCACTCATCATGCCACCAAGCTTCACATCTGCTACATTGAATCCAGTCTTCAACTGGAGGATCAACGTAGACTTCAATACGTAGGGGACAACTAATAATTTGTAAACCCGTATCTGTAACCACCGGTGCTGGTCTATTTGGTGTCGTAGATTTCTTTTTTTTAATGTTGTCTTTGTCTTCTTGGCCTTCTTTTCCTTTTCTTTTTGATTTGTCTCTAATTGGATTTTATAAGGAGAGCTGGTAAGAATTTCTGATTTCTTACGTTTTATGTTACTTTTTTTTCTGAATATTTGATTTTGGTAATGGTAAGATATCCGCTGGTTTTATAAAATTTGAAACTGGAAACTCATTAGCAACAGCACCCAATAAGTTTTCAGGTGTTTGATAAGTTTCTCCAATAACTTGAGGCACATTCCGCGGTGACGAGTGTTAGATTTGTACGCATTCAAACTGTTATTTAGTCATAAATTATAACAAAACTCTTTAATTAAAACAAAAACATATTAGAAATTATGAAGCATATAGATCCAATAATAGATTAAAGCCCTGTGACGGGGGTTACAAGTACTCTTTTCAAAATGCTACCTTAGTAACCAATCATCAGAAGTCAGCTAAATTAGGAATTTTCATCACAAAATAAATACTTAAGTAGTGAGTTAATACACCTTCCTTTCTTATAACTGTTAAGTATTTTATGAATATATTATTTTTCTTGTCTTTTTTCTATAAGCAACGTTGTGACGGGTGTTACGAGTTTAAATAAAACAAAAATTTAAGTATTTTTTTGATATTATTTATTATTACAAATTTTAATTAAGTAATTCTAGTATTAAGTAATTGTAATTTTGGCCAATATCACACATATTGATTGAAATTTTTATCACTTTTCAAAAACGTTCACTGCTGAGGCAAATTTATAAAAAATCCTGTTCCCCTTTGTTATTACATCGGGGACAGGCAACTTCTCTAAAATTTGCTCGAAAGTCACATCTGACACATGCGTATCATCTATTTTAAAAACACATCCAGAATTGTCACAAATTTTCAAAAAATGAGACAGTGACCTCACCCTACTCGTTGACAATGTTGTGTGCGATACCTGCATACCGATATTCAGTTTTTTATTATTAAACTTGACCAAAATATAATCGCCATTCTCATATTTCTGTACAGACAGACCACTGCATTCTGGTGTTCGTTCTTCCAGAGACCTTTCTTCAAGAGACTTTCCTTCATTGTTAGTTTTTGTCTTATTTTCTGTATTTTCTTTTACTTCGTTATCCTTTCTTTCTTCTTTTTGATTTCGTGAACTGCACTTTTGTTGGGCGGTCTCATCTGTATCTTTCTTCTTAGTACATTGTTTTTCGTTTTGTTTTTCTGGTTTTATAGCTTTATTGATCTTTTTTCTGCTCTTTTTATTTCTTGGTTTTCTTCATTTTCTGTATTTGAGTAGACGTCTTCGTATGCAACTTTGTCTTTGAACAAAACAGCTTTTTGGGTACTTGTACTGCTTGTAAGTCCACATGAAATGTAGTTTCCTCCTGAATAACAGAAATAATGTTGTTTTTGCAGTTGTGGTATTGTCCTTAAATTTTCCCATCTGGTCATTAACTGGTTTTCTCGATCAAGAATGTCCATTTCACTGACAAAACTGTATTTGACGCCTTTTAAGTCCGCAGACAAGTATTCATAACATTCTCAGGCTGTGTTGATGAAAGTTTTCCGAGACTTTATCGCTCGCCATAGTCTGCCTTTCGCAGTTGCGCCTTTACCGTGGCTGGTAGCGAAAAATGTCCACTCTAATTCAACTCCCCAGTCCTCCTTACTATAATAGACACTAGATATGGTAAATCTGTTCTTAAATTAGGCTGCGCATCCGTCTGAAAAAGCTGTAATTTTCTTCAGACCAGGGTATTGTGTCTTCAAGTCGTCAATAATTGTTTTCAAAAACAGCCATGCTGATATCTTATTATGCGATAAATCATTACTAATCACGACAAAGCTGACAACTAGGGATTGCAATCCAGCAAGGTTTTCAATCCAGCTGGATTTTTGCTGGATTGACTTAAATCCAGCTGGAACCAGCGCGGATCCAGCAAAATATGGAATGAATAAAAAAACATAAATTTTAATGAATTTCTAGTCTTTTTTTATATCAACTTTTTTATTACAAATCATGTATTAAAAAAATAAGGGGTACCTACTTATTTAGTAATTACTACATATTTTTGGTTTAGTTTTTTAATTCTTTGTCATTTGAGATCGAAACAATTATTGACTTCAAATTACACTTCTATTATTATGGTTCATGAAGTGAGAAAAATAAAATACAAAATCAAATGCAATGCTTCTAAGTAAACGATATCTTAAACAATGTAATAATCAATTCTACCGAGATTTAATGCTACAACTTCAACTACAAATCGCAAATATCAGCCTGTATTCCAAGAAGTCTCGAAACGATCTTCTTTGCAGCCATTTCAGATATAATTTTGTATTACTACCGTCACTGTAAGCGAGATTAAGACATCTTATGAAAATCAAAAGCTTATAATAAAATTAGGAAGTTTAAACTCTCACAACAGAAAGATAAACTATTTAGTTTTTTGAATTCGCTGGAAGTAAGACCTTAAATAACAAATTTTATCTATAGTCTTATCGCCTAACCTACTTCGCACAGAACTGCATATATAACCGGCTGCTGAGAAGGCCCTCTCGGCCTCTACGCTGGTCGGTTTCAAGGTCATTAAATAATCATAAATCATAGATAAATGTTCGCCCTTCACACTCCCTCACTCTCAAAAGCAGTCATTTCCTTTTTTAAAATCTTTTCGTAGTCTATTTGAGAACCCCTTTTTTTGTTTATAAATTTTTTTGTTTCTCTCGTTTTAGTTCATTCTCAAGCTCTTGTTTTAAAGTAAAATTCACGGGCTCCGGATTATTTGGCCCATCTTCTTCTAGTTCCATTATATCCTCTTGCACTGTTTCCACATCCACAATCACTTGTTTATTGACACGATTCAACAAATTGTTCTTCTCTTGTCGCATTGTACTTTTTTCGGCATTGGAAAACAGCCAGGATTTTTTACTGCTTCTTCATATTTCTTTGTATTTTGTAAGTACACTAACATACCTGTAACTTCAGGGAGGCGCCGTTCTGCTATTCTGTTTTGTAGTGCTTCGGACAGCTCGGAACTTAAGTTAGTGGTCTGGTTATTTAGTTTGTCTAAGGCAAATTTCAGAGATGTGCCAGCAGTTATCAAAGTGGACTCGCTTCTGCAAAGAGCTTCTACAGCCAGTTTCAACGGTTCAAGACTGTGGTGATCAACTCGTTGATTATTGACCACTCGTTGATTATTGACCACTCGTAAGCGGAGAATTTTATCTCAGAACCAATATCTATCAAGGTTTTATCAATGCAAACTTTTAGGCTGTAGAAACGTTCCAGCATGCTTAGCAAACTGTTCCACCTGGTGCGGCAGTCAAGAATTAAACTTAATTCTTTGCCTTTCTCTTCCTGGACATATTTTTGCAAGAACTTGTCGTCTTTGGTAGTTGATTTTTTGAAAGTGTTCACAACTTTTCGTACTTTCATGAGCAGATCACGGTAACGTGGAATCAATTCAACACGGCCCGCTGATGTTTGTTCGTTTGTTATTGCCAGTCCTTCATTCATTTCTGTCTCCGAATCATCATTTTAATCTTCATACTCGTCACTTTCGTCTATTGGTGCTTGTTCTATTTCGTTTCTTTTTATACAACACGTCTACCACAGCCAACTGGATACCATGTGCGAAGCACAGTTGTTGATAGCAAGGCATGAGCTTGCCAACTTTCACCATAACGGATGCGCCGTCGGTTGTGATACCAATGATGTCGGATTCAAAGATTAAGCCAAACCTTTTTAGCCGTTCTGACACTAATTCAATGCAGTGTTCAGCAGTGCAGGATCCGTGAATTCTAATCAACCCTAGATTGAAATGTTTATCTGTAAGGTGCAAGTTGAGATTTATGTATCTGTGATTTTTTAGGGAGGTCCACTCATCGAAGCTTAACGAAAATTTTTGTCTCATACAAAATGTTTGAACTCATACAAAAACCATCTTTACAAATCATCCTAGTGATCACACCTTCCATAGAATTTTCTTTTTCAAAGTAGGAATCAATAGTCTTCTTCGACTTTTTACTCGGAACTACTTCTTGAGTATTTTAATTTTTTGACGTGTTTGCTGAGGCCGCTGAGGCGGTAATGGGAGCTGGTGTAATTGTATTAGTATGTAAATCTTCGGTGTTTGAAGAACTGACGTTGACATTGATACAGTGTATCTTGTTCAGATGGTTTTTTAAGCCTGTCGTTGAACAGTTGCTAATAAGCAATATTTTTGAACACAATGAGCATTTAGCACTTCGACCATTATCCAATTTTGTGAAAAAGTCCCACAAATTTCTTTTATCATCTTCAGCAGACATTTTTGTATATTACCGAACGATAATCCTTGGAATCTGAAAATTAAATAGATATGACTGTAAAATAAGATGTATTTAAGTGTGATTGAACAAAAACCTAAAATTCGACTACAAGTTGTCTGTTTCCGTGAATACATTAACGTTTTTAGTATTGTTGTTATAGCGCCAACAGAAATACATCATCTGTGAAAATTGTCTATTGTCTAGCTATCACGCACGGTTCATGAGATACAGCCTGGTGACAGACGGACATACGGACGGACGGACAGCGAAGTCTCAGTAATAGGGTCCCGTTTTACCTTCGGGTACGGAACCCTAAAAATCAAAAGATTTCGCGATATTGGCAAATAAATCTGATTCTTATTTTGACTGTCGGTCGACTGTTTTTTCTTTGAGTAAGTTACAATAACCAAATCAAATCATGTTTCAATCATAATTCATAATCATTAATCATTTAAAATAAATACAGAAGTCAAATTACTTACTTATATATTCAGTCTCACGAACGACACGCACAGCAGGTTGAGAGCACTTTTTTGACGCGAAAACACTTTTACTAGCGAGAGCAGAATTTTTTGATTTACATCATTTATAATTAAAATAGGTAAACAAACAGAAGAAGTCAAAGGGTAGGCGATGCATGGAGAGAGGGGGCGACGTTGCCGTTCAATCGCACTCGTGGCACGTACTACCGATTGAATGGCAACGTCGCGCATCGTTCGCCGACTCTGCGTGAAAGATATATCCGAACTAATTTCGAATATGATACGTTTGTGGATCCGCGCTGCTGGATCCAGCACGGCATGCTGGATCCAGTGGATTGCTGGATGCTGGATCCAGCAATTGCAATCCCTACTGACGACCTTTTGGCTTTTTTGTAACCAAACACAGCATGTAAATAATGTTGCTTGAGGATGACGCCAGTGCGCACTTTGTATTTCATCCTGTGAAATTATGGTGAAATTTTCTGCGAAGTCAATTTGCATGACAGCCTCCTCACCAGAAGTCTCTAACCTTTTTCGTTCAAAGAATTTTGCCTGTCTATTTTTTACAAAGCAATGCATTTTAAATTTGGGAATTATGCTCCGTAGTTTTTTCAATAATTCTTCTCTGGAACCTGTGTAGTCTTGAATTTGTAACCAGCCATCACTCGTCTTGTTCCATTGCTTCCATTTTGTTTCAACTTCTAAATTAGAATTTAATAAGATTAGATCTGAAATATTAGTCTGATTACTTTGTGGGCATCTTTCGTTTTTCGTTGTCATTTTTGTTTGATCATTCTTCATTGTCAGTATCACAGCAAATTTCTTTCAATAAATCGGATGGCGTGTTTATGGAAAGTAGGATTTCCTTTATGCAATTTAGGAGAAATATGAAATTCGCGTGATAAATGCATACACAGACATTGTGCGGTGTTTCGGATATTGGTCGGACATGGAACGGTCGTAACTCGAAGAATTTAGTTCGTTTTATTTTTATTTCTGGGTATTTCTCTTTGAACAGCGTAAATGTTTCAGATACTGTCATTATCAAATGCCTTTTAGGTATATTAGTGATTTTACCCCATCTGAATTTTTTACACGGACAACATCTTTGCGGTTTGGAGATTGTCAGCTGATGTCATCACTATTATAAAAGTCCACCACTTTCTGGATAACCTCATTGGACAATGAATCAGATCTCTTAACTTCTGTTACTAACTGTTTATCATTTATTAGGCCTTTCGGCAATTTTTCCTTAGCCAACTCCAGAAGAACAACGTGCTGTTTAGTTGGGCTTTCGGGTAGTGATTTTTTTAATTTGCAAACTGCTTTTCTAAGTGTTTGTTTACACTTGTATGTACCCAAAGGTGATATCTTGCAACTTTCAAGTACAGCATTCTTACCTTTAATGTTCTCCCTGTGTTTTCGTACTCTTACCCTGAATGACAGTCTGCTTGCTTCTAATTTTCTTTTGTTCTTCAATAATTCTTTTCTTTTTTCCTATCTTCTTTTCTTGTCTCTTTCCTTCTCCTACTCTAAGTGTAGTTATTGTCACAACAATGCCAATGTTTGCTGCCACTAAAAGAGTATAACTGTCGAGGCCATCGTTATACAAATCATTCAGTCATTTTTTTAACTTTTCTCGACTTTTTCTCTTCCTTGCAGCCGCATCCATTCTGTAAAATATTTTTTGGTAAGTTATACAATTAATCCAAATGCAATTCTACAAACAGTTATTATTTGCTTAAAAATTGCATTGATAAACACATCGCCTTAAAAAAAATACATAATTTTAGTCAACTACTCAATATATTACATATTAACATAGTGAACAAAATTGTGACGGGTGTTACCGTAATAAACCATCTTATATTTCAACTCAAAACCCTTATGAAGGCACAAAATACTTTCCATGCATTGTTTTAAACACATAACCTCACTTTCACAAGATCAGTACAAATACTGATTAAGTATAGCTCTTATAGGATAAACTTTTGTGTGTATTTTGTGACGGGTGTTACACAAATAGCTGCAGTCTCGTTTTTGTAATTAAAATGATTTGTACTTACCTAAATAACTCCAATTTATTCCCAGTAAATAATAACGAATTACAGCGCCGAAAGCAAATGGAAATGGCGCGTTGTCAAAGTAATTTACGTCAAAAAAGTGTTGCCATATTAATAAAAAAAAAAAAGTATATATATATATATAAATATATAAATATATATATATATATATACATATACATATATATATATATATATATATATATATATATATGCATATACATATATATATACATATATATATATATATATATTTATATAGGATACAGTCGCCAAATATCGTGCCTTTTTTAAGAAAAAATTAATTAAACAAATTTTTGCAAACTCTGGACAACAAATAAAACGTCTTACGAAAGGTACTATATTCTTTTATTATTAAGAATATTCAAAAACTCTCTTAAATTGCAACAAGTGCCATAAAGATTTATTTAACAAAAACAGTCAAAATTATAAAAAAAATTCTTTGGGCATCAAATATCGTCCCCGGGACGATATTGAGATCACAACAATTAGTATGAAAAATATTAAGAATACTTAACAACGAACTAACATACGAGTAATACTTATTTCTCTTAATTGTAACATCTAGTCAGTCGTTAATCAGTCTTCAGTATTACTTAAAGAAAGCTAATTTTCCAGACAAGTTGCACAAATAAATGTAAGGCTTCGGTTATCAACACAATCCTCATGCATCCACTGAAAGCATTTAATGCATCTTATCCATTTCTCTCCTTTTTTATCTTGAGAAAAATTTCTCTCACAGATTGGGCATTGAGCGTCATCATTTTCACTATCTTCCTCATCATAAAGTTCCAAAACTGGGTCATCAACGGATGTTTCTTCTTCAGAAGACTTTTTTTTTTCGTTTCATGGTTTTATTTTTGTTTCCTGCCGTCTTTGTTTTTTTAACGCTTCTGGCTCTTTTCTTTCCCGTCATCACTTTTTCATTCTTATCCTTTCGCTTCTTTTCTGCCTTGAACACGAGTACGAGATAATGATTCTGGCTTAAGGAATGACAATGCAGGATGACGAGCCATAAATAACTTCATCCATTTCTTGCCTGCTTTCATTTTAGTTTGAGAAAATGGGTGGGGGATATTATTCCTAATTTTTCGGTTTTTTTTTGTGTAGTCTTTCAAAGTAGCTCTTGGGACTTGAAAACACTTTGATGCCTTCTTGTAACCCATTTCTTTTGCTCTTACAGCTTCAACAGCTTTCTTCATTGCTTCAGGGTCCCACGACATTCTTTTTGGCATCTACAAAATAAAAAAATTAAAATGAATTACAAAAATAAATTAAAAAACTTAAAAAGAAATATGGTTACCCAAATATCGTCCCCGGGGACGATATTAGGTTCACGCCGGGGGACGAAATTAGGAATATGCTACAAAATAGAATAAATTTAATACCAACAGAAAACGCATGTCATAAACTCAATATTTTTTAATCTATTTGAATCACATGAAGTAACAAACATTTCAATAAAATTTTCAATTCATTAAGTCAAGCATATCAATTGTTTGTAAATTTTAACAATATTCCAATAAACAACTTAACTTTGGCAGATTTTTCTTTATTTAAATATTTTTTCAAAGAAGCGAGGTATCGCTCTCAATTCTTCGCAAAGGCTGACTGACAGGGGCCCCTTTAAGTTAGTGACACGAAATCTAGATGGCGTTAGTTGGCTGAGGAGTTATGAAGGGGGACGAAGTTAGGCTCGGGGACGAAATATGACGACTGTACCTTATATATTATATATAAAAGAAAATTTGATCAATCTTTGTTCGTTTTTTTATAGATACTTTACAACTCTTGCCGATTTAAGATACGCGTTTAGAATTTGGAAAAACGACATTAGGGTACATTGTTCAAGAAATATGTAACTGCATATGAGATATTAAACATATTTATGAAAATACTATCAGAAAGTGAATTTGTTAAAATAAGCGAAGGCTTTACTATTGATTCAAATTTCCCCCACTGGGTTAGGGGCTGTGAACGAGAAGCATATCAGAACTATTAAACCTATGAAATTAATTGTTTGAACAATGTTTTAAAATAAGCATTTTTTTCAATTGTTTCCATGGCGGTCGTTGACACTAATTGCAATTTAATATTTGTTAACGTTAGTGCAAGGAATATGATTTAAAAGTTTTTAAAAAATCTTCCTTTCGGTGGTGCCTGTTGAATAATACACTCAATTTACCACAGCCTGCTATGGTGCCTGGGACAAATTATTACCATACGTATTTGTTCCGGATGAAACATTCGCTTTCACAAAAAACTCACTTCGGCCATGCAGTGGTCGCGAACTTGATGAAACAAAATAAATTTTTAATTATCGTCTTAGCTGTGCAAGGCGTTATCTCAAATTCGCTTTTGGTATAATGACTAATAAATGGAGGATCCTGCGTTGGCCATCAATCTATCTCTATTTGACAGCTGACATAGTAAAAATATGTTTATTTTAAAACTAAAATTTTGCAGAATATTTTATATCTGATCAGGGCAGTGTACCATGGCAACGTGCACAAAATTTTATATTTTGAGTACACACCTATACTTCGAATACTCTCGTAAATTACAGAATAAAAAGTGTAGCGTTTACTATGTTTTTTCGGCATCTATCAATCATTTTTAACCTCATCCAAATATGTTATACTAATATGGTGAAGCGCTTCCACTGAAATTTAAATTAGATATAACCCCGAAGTTTCGGGCTATCTGTGATAACTGCCCAAGTCTTGCAGTCATTTTAAGTTCCAAAATGCACGATTTCTCTATTTTTAAAGGATGTTTTGGATGCCACATATAATGTTATAAAAGTATATTTTGGCAAGTGATACTTGTAATTTATGAATATTATGCTCTTTATTCTAGTTCATAATCATTATTTTGCAAAGTTTTTTTTCATTCCAGCATGATCTAACAGCTTGACTTAAAACATCGTCGTTCATTTTGCATGGGTTTCCAGTATTTCTTTTGTGTTGGTTAAATAGTCTAGCCGGTAAAATAGCTTTTTTCAAGTTCGAGGTGGCGAGAAGTCGAGGGTCTGGGAGTCGAATTAACGCGTATATATTCTGAGACTGAGCTCGTAGATCTGAAAGAGGTGTGACAAGTAATTATTTATAAAATTTTGACACATAATAGCATTTGCTAATGGTAAACTACATTAATAGATTTACCGCATCTCCGAATGTATCAAATTCATCTTAGCGGATATTTTGTGCCAAAGATTCGGACCTACCGACTGCTTCTGAAACAGGTAGGTTTAGTTGTTTGGCAAGCACCGCAAGTTTCTTTGGAGATAACAATTTTTGAAGTTATATTTCTTTAGGCGCGTTATGAAAAAACGATGAGAATGAAATTTTACGAATGCAACAAAAAATAAATTAAATGAAGTTGCTCACTATGCAACAAAAATATATCGGAAATCAGCAGGATGAAGTTGCTCACTAAACATATATTTACGTAGTTTATTTGACAGGTGAGTGTGACACCATTTCATTTTTTTGCTGGCTTTCCATTGTAACCCAAAAAATTAAGAAAACAATTTTTAAAAACTTTTTTTTTTAAATTGTTTAAAAAATATTCGTTTATTTCTAACCATATACATCGAAATTTAGACCTACCTTTAAACTTCGGAACCCACTCATTATTATTTTTAATAACATATTTACTTCCAAGTGCAAAGAAGTACTTTTAAAACAATCTAAATTTTCCTAAAATATTTTTTTTATTAGTTCGAAACGTCTGACACAAAATTTAGACACAGTACCAACCTTCGGAAGCGGCACCCTATTATTTTCATTACATTTAATATTTAAAAATGCAAAAGAGAAGTACCTTTAATCAACCTTAAACTTTCCTGAATATTTTTTTTAAATTCTAAACAGCTGGAACAACATTTAGACCCATCCCCATCGTGTATTTTAACTAATGCTGTACCAAGAAGTACTTGTTTATTGTGTGAAATTGAAGATGTAGCAGATAAATACTGTACTCGTACTGTCCGACATTTCATACTTAGTATTGTTTAAATGTAATAATCTATGTGCATATATTCGACAAGATCCGAGGAGACGATATTGTGACGAATTATGCCCTTTTCGAAGACAGTTCAAACATTCATGTTATTTGGATACTTCCCTATTTATTTTTCCAGGGTCAAAACTCTAAATTTAGAACAATGGAATAACCTGGAACCCTTTTTACAATATCGACAAACAGGGTTTTTGCTAAGGAACTTATTGTCACTTGATATTGCAAAATATTTTAATGATTGTTTTGCTTGAGTATTATTTTTATTAATTTTAGAATGTTCCTGACGTGTATTGTTTGCGCTGTCATTTGTATTAAAATACAACGTTTCAAGCATATCTGTGCCATTACGTAAAAACATTGTGAAATAATTTACGGAAGGATATTCCTTCATGTTATATTTAACTTCTTCACACTTTGAAAGGGTTACAATATCTAATTTAGTTGAACCCATCTATATTATTAATGTCTCCCACTTGTTGGTTGGTTGAACCAGTGAATTTTTTTGTAATACAATCTACAATAGAAGGAAGGCTTCTATGAGATTCATGTTTTAAAGTATCAATGCTAAATAATTATTTTAAATGGTTAGTTATGAGTACGTTAACATTATTATATTGTTCGCAAAAGAGATTCCAAGCAATTGTATAATTTATCGCTGTAAATTCGTAACGTAACATCTCATAAACCAAACTTTCAATTACGTCGCAGGCCGCATAAAAACAAGCCGCGGGCTGTTGTTTGGACAGCCCTGGTTTAGACTATTACCGTTTGGACTTTATGATATTCAAGGTATAGGGCATTTGTTTTTATGGCGTGAATTATGTTCCACTCTCCTTATCCACACTTCGTCGATGTCTAGTATTGCTAAGTCCCCATTGAGGTGTTGGATTCTGGCGGAGGCCCTGGAACACGTATTTCGTTTGTGTATTTTTCTATCTTTTCCTTTGGAATAATATAATTTTAAAGGGTCCATTATAAACATTTTTCTTTTTATTTCTGCTGTCGCTTGTTATGTAAAATTCATCTTCTACCTTTAATTTAGCCTTTCAAGTTTATCCATTTATTACGGGCGTTTCTCTTTAAGGTATCTCTTTTTGTTGTTTCTAATCTTTGTTGTATATCTAATAAATAGTCTGATGTTATATTATAACTAATCGGTAAGTTAATTTCACGAAGGAAATGTAATTCGTTAGGTGTTCTTTTGTGTGGTTGAATGAATTGTATTGTTATATGCAAACATAGCTAGAGGTAGGGGAAAGTGGGGTAATTGGGATCACCTAACTTAGAACACTAAAATAAAATAAAAAGTTACAAATCTAATCAACTTTTATTGCAATATTAACCTTACTTATCAACATTCAAAAAAATTAATCAAAACTCTTAGAAATAAACTCAATAATATAGGAAATTGTTAAACTAAAAAAAATACTGTCGTTCTGATTTACCCGATACCGTGTGGGGTAATTGAGATCAGTTCGCGGGGAAACTAGGAACGATATTGGAGTAATTGTGAACGACATAATTAAATCTGTTTAAATCCTACGTTTACTTTATTTGGCAGAAATCACATATGGAACCGTTACTAGTCTCCCCAGTGGTACATTTCTCATGTGCCCAGTTATTCACAATTAAATGAAACTACGTGATGTAGTATTATTTCTACTTTCTTTAATTTCTTTATCACGACCTAGGTTTCGTTGTATTACAACATCTTCAGGTGGGATATTAGAAATCTTTGCTAATATCCCACCTGAAGATGTTGTAATACAACGAAACCTAGGTCGTGGTAAAGAAAGTAGAAATAATACTACATCACGTCGTTTCATTTAATTGTGAATATGAAATTAACGCCAAATATATTCAATAAATGCCCAGTTATTACAAATGATGCAATTGATCCAATCTTCCCTAGGTGGAAATTCATATTTTTCGCTGCAAAATATACAGTAATACTCCTCTTCGCTTTCATTTTCTTCGAAGACCTTCTTCAAATTTCTAACCTCTTTACTCTTAACCTGTGCTTTTGCTTTTCAAGTTTTAGTTGTCTTTTTCGTTATCATTTTTTCTTTTTTAATTTCCTTCTCAATTTGTCTTTTCTGTTTTTCCTCTAGTTTATACTTGATTGGTGTGCTGGAGATAGAACCTGTGAATGTTTATTATTACCTCGCTTAGGATTTTTAACAGTTGATGATGTCAGCAAGAAGCACAGCAGTGGATGGAATGGTTTTAATAGTATTTGTTTGATTTTCTTGGAATAAAGTATCATTCTGACTGACTGTCCAAGAGTTCACTCAAACTTTGCTCAGCTGCTGTTTCACGAATAGAGGTACTTGTTTCTTGACTCTGACTGACGTTTGATTCGTCTAAGGACACGTTTTCAAAACATTCTTTAAACTTGTTTCTATCAATAGGATGAATTCCAGCCACTTTAAATCCACTGACACCCTTGCTGATATTGGCCGATTTATTATAAGCTTTTGTGAAAAGCTCTCCAACATGATATTGAGTGATTCGTTTGCCAGGATTGTTTACCATGTAGAGCTCACACTTTCGATTGTAGGCCAATTTCAATGAACTGAAGAAAGTCAAATCAAGTGGATGCATTTTGTGAGATACATGGGGTGGTAACGAAAGAATATGCAGGTTGTGTTCTCTAAAAATTGTGTATGCTCCGAGACTAATGTGGCTTTCGTGATTATCTAGTATTATCAAAACTGGTTCTTCTTTGGTGGGTTTTACAAATGAAACGAAATGCTGCAAATAATCTACGAATCTACTCATTTATCCAGCCGGAATCAGATACCGTAGCAATCATATCGCTATTACAGCCTTTAAGCAATAGCTCGCTCATTCGCTTTGTTTATTAAATATAAACATTGGAGGTACATACATACCACTAGCACTGACAGCACAAACAACAGTTGTGGTAACGCCACGTTCTCCACTTGTAGCTTTTGCTACTTGTTTTAAGCCTTTTGGAGCTAAAATTTTGGAATTTTTCTGAACGGTGCTTATCCCCGTTTCATCGATATTAAATATACGATGACCAGAAAACAGTATTTCTTTTGGAAGGCCTCAAGATGTTCAAAAAACAGATTAACTTCAGTGGAGTTAAATGCTGTAATTCTGTTAAGCGACGTAGCTTCTGGAGTTCGTAGACTGATGGAAGGGTGCCTAGACATGAACGAATAGTACCAGTCTATGCCTGCCAACTGAGACTCCTTGTTAAAGTTATGTTTCAATTTGTTAGCTTCAGCAAACATAAATGCTATCTTCCGCAGTGATTTTGGTGTAATCCCATAAAAAGACTTGCAGCAGTCGAGAATATATTTTTCTAGTTGATCTTCTTGGCTTTTATTAAAGACAGAGCACCGACCTTTTTTTGGTTCCTTAAATACTTCTTGATGAACTTGCTTAAATAGCGTAGTTTTTGGCACTGAATATTTAGTAGCTGCTTTACCCAATGTAAGCTTTTTATTCTTAACGTCTTGTATTGCACGTATAAGTTCTTCAATTTTATATCCTGTGGTGGTTTTTCTTTCATAATGACGAGGCATCTAGAACAAATTTTAAGCGTTAATACTTTTTACATTATCTATTAACCAAAAGGGGTAATTGGGAACGTTTCCATTTACACGCCTGACGTCTTTCCCAATTACCCGAAGTAAACAACTCAAATCAAAATGGCCGTTACTCACAATATAATATTTGGTGAACTGCAAGCCACACGGAATTTATAAATGGATAGTACATGTCAGAAAGTAAATAAATATGACGTCTTTAAGCTCAAAACTATGTATTTTACATTGATTTCAACATACCACAGAAATTGTAACAAACAAAGTAATAATATTGTGTGACTCACCGTGACAGCGGGCGCGCGTCCTCTGGCCTATACTTCTGGCGGCACACTAAGGGACACCGAGCGCGTCTACGTAGATATGTACGGGCGTGTTAGTGCGGTGGGAAGTATTTTATATTTTACTGTTCCTATTTACCCGCCGTTCTCAATTACCCCACTTTCCCCTATGTCGATTCTTTTTATCATTTCCTGTTAGATTCTTAATATTTCTGTTAATGTGGAGTGTAGTCTTTCTATGTCGCCATGTGATGTATGATGCTGCGGAGTTGGTACATAACATTTTATATCAAGGTAAGAGAGGAATTCTTTTATGAGTTCTCTGCTTAGGCCTGTTTCATTATCGACCTATATGATTTCAGGTTTTCCTACCAAGGAAAATAGTTTAATTAGTTCTCGTAATGGTGATATGATGCTAGTGCTGTCTTGTAGTGGGATTATGAATCCCCATATAGAAAATAAATCTATCCCGGTTAAGTATTTTTTAATATCGAAGAAAAAGGTGTCTAGTTGCCATTTTAACATGGATTTATCGTATGTTGGAGTTAGTTCCAAAGGTGCCTTTATTTGGTGTATTTAGTATATTATATTTATTATATTATATACTTATATTATTATTATATACTTATATTATATTTAGTTCTATTACAAACATCGCATTTTTTGACAAAACTTGAGGTGTGCTGCTTAATATTTTCTATATAATATTGTTTTTGATATTTCTGTTATTAGTAATATCGATTATATTTTTCTTGTGTTTCTCATATGATTTTCTTCTTGGTTCCATATTTCTGTCCGTGGTGACATAATCATATCAGCATTCAGCAGGATCCCAATATTGAATAATTATGAAATTAGTAAAGCTGTCATAGAATTTTTAAACTGATATATAAAATAGCTTAATATTTCTAACGAATTTTACCAAATAAATTTTCTAGAGGATCTTGATTTAAATATCTTGGAGAAAAATAATTATGTTTATGGAAATTTTTGAAATTAAAAATTTCCATAACTGAATAAAACTTTATTGTTGTTATCCAATTGGACAAAACTTAAGACTACCACTATTGTCAACAAATTTCATATCATTTAAGCGTTTAATGGAGTCAATCCATAATAATTCATGATTAGTTTTAAATCTTAACCTAGCCCTAAACTTTCCTTCAAAATATTTTTACCAGCCATTAACGTTATCAAATAATTTATCGAAAAAGCCTACTATACTTGCAGTGTCTCCCGTAATTTCACCAACATTCTTATAGTTAATTTCCGGTCTTCGAGCTGTAGAGATCAAAATTAATTCAGATACAAACAATTAAATTTACACCCAAAACGAATTTTCTAGTAATGTTTTTAAATCTAGTGAACCAACATTGCATTTATGTATAGAGATCAAACTCCCTAAATTGAACTAAAATTTCACATTATTTTTTGCAACATAATCGATTTAACAATTATATAAGTAACGTATGTCACAAAACTTCAAGGAAGAAAGAGATAATCGCATGATTATTACTGTGGGGTTCTTGAGACAATGGCACACAATGAACCGTATCACTAAACACTTGCGCACAATAACACGTTGATTTTACGTATTTTACTTGCGTGTATATATACTCATCTGTTAATTTCTTTATCATCCGTGAACCCCTTATTGCATCGTCTCTTTTGTAAACATCTATATCTTTCCATTTTGCACGCTTTCGATCCCTATCAAATAAAATATCATACTTCAGCGTATTATTTCTCAAACCTTTCACAAAATACGGTGGATCATATATTTTAAACAAATCTATTCCTGAAATTCTAACAACATATTTTTCGCATTTTATCACTCTGCAAATAATTATCGTTCTACTATTTACGGCATCCTGATCGCAAGCTGAAGCTAATGGAAACAGACTACATTCTTCCACAGTTTTCACTACTTGTTTCAAAATAACACTCAAATGATGGGATGGAGTGGGTATCCTCACAAAAATAATATGTGAACACTTGCTTTCCATGACTCTCAAATACCTCTTAACATAAATACTGAAATTATCATCAAACTTTAGTTTCCTTTCACGCTGTTCGAAATCCACAAAGCCAAATTTTTTTTTTATGAACAACTAAAATTTAATACCTGAAGATAAAACTACCTCATCAAAAATAATAGGACAATATTTTCTGCGATCACTCTAATTATTAGTTTCATTTCTTAAAAAGTTACGATGTTATTATTATTTAAACAAGGCTAAATTTAACAAATTTTAAAAACGAACGCAATGGATCTATTGACGGCATTATGAATATTTTTTGGAGGATCTTGTTAACATTTCGGACTATTCTTATATATTGCTAAACAATGTACTAAACTTTTCCTCCATACTAAATCTGGGGCCTTTATTTTCCACATTCTTATTTAATAATTGCTTTTTAAAAAATATCCTCTGACTTTCGCTTAAACCTTCCAACGGCTAGTTAAAAAAATTAAATCTCTCTTTTCGTTCAGTTTTCGCACCATTTCTTTTTGGGTTTCTTCTTCCAGCTCGAGCTGCAAATAAAAAATATTATTCAATTTAGAAGAATATACTTAACATTTTAAGTTTATAAATAATTTGTTTTTTAGGTCTGAAATAAATGCTCCATCATAATTACCTATCATGCGTTGGAAAGTACTGTTTAGAGAGTTTCTCTAAATTTCATATCCCTAATCGATCTATGTTCTTGTACTTATAACGTATAACTTACATTAATACTACTTTAAGATCAATATATTGATTTTATGGGCGACATTGAAAAATATGTTCGAAAAGAGAAACTTTCAATTTAACACACTCAAAAGTAAACTTACTATTTATTAATGTTGGCTTTTTATAGGGTTCAGACCATATGTTGCAGGTGCCTTCTTGAGAGGGTCGGGGGCTAGGGTTGCTTCTCTCTTGAGAGGGTCGAAGACTGTGGTTTACCATTTTTACACACGCCGTACTTTCTTCAATTTCCTTATCTAAACTGAAAATCAATAACAAAATTATTGCATGTATATTATTGTATTTTTAAGGCTCAGATTATTGAAATGCAAAATGTAATTTTGATGGTAATGGCAGTTTTAACAATAGTAACATTATTTTAACAATAGCAACGGTATAATAAATTCAATTGAAAGAGAAGAATATATAATAGAAAAAGGTTAGGCACTGCCGTCCTCTTTAAAAATTTACACGTGTCTCCATGATATTTTTCTTCCAAATACGAGTGGCAGATGAATTTTGACCTCAGTTGACGGGCAAATAATCGCTTCAGCTCTTCGTAACCGATGTCGTCCAACCAAATTCTTCGACGTTCAACATCAACGGGGAGCCCTATTTTCGATTAGATGTAATATACCATTTACGTCTAATTGAAATAAAATATTAATAAATAATTTATAAGTATTTAAGAAATTAATAGAAATAAGTTTCTACTTACCATGAAAATGATAAAAAGGAGATTTATGTCCACAACCAAACACACAAGACCGATCTACGCGCAAACTTCTAATTATTACAAATAAATCTAATAAAGACAACAACAAAATTGTAATTAAATTTTAAAATATAGTAATAATATGAATTGACTCTATATTATAATTAAACGTAAAACTATTTTAGAAAAAATATTTTCAGGTTATGCAATTGTGCTCTGATAAATTAATTCAAAAAGCGTCGCTTGAAAGTGAGACGATCATAAAATACCGGAATAATTTAAAATAATTTAAGAAATTGATAGAAATAAGTTTCTACTTCCCATGAAAATGATAAAAAGGAGATATATTTCCACAACCCAACACACACGACCGATCTACGGGTATAATTATAATAATTACAAATAAATCTAATAAAGACAACAACAAAATAGTAATTAAGTGTTAGAATGTAGTAATAATATGAATTGACTCTATATTATAATTATTAACGTATATAAATATATATTTGTGTGTGTAAATTATTATATTTTACTTTTCCTACCTTATTCAGAATTGTCACTTTCTTCTGTTGCCTCCGATGCTGCTACAAAGTTACCGCTATTATAGAGTTGTCCAGCAGCTTTCATGAACTCAACCGTCGGGTCTAAATTATTTCGACGGATTTTGTTTATGAACATAAACTTTGCTAAATATCCGACGAAAAAATCTTTTACCCGACGATATTGTGGCATCCTGTGCTTTGCGTGGCGCCATAGTACTTCAACCATATTGGCGTGGGCCCCAGTTTCCGGACTAACAAAGTTGACCGAATGGTTGACGGTCAAACGACGATAATCTAATTCCTGTAAAACGTCATATGACTGCCAACAATCTGATATTGTGGTTCCGGGGAGAATCCATCTTTGTATAAGGGGTACGAGGGTTGCGGCGTCTCTTTGCTCCACAGGATAAAGAAAAAAGTCGCCACTTTCCCTCTCAATGCCACCGAATACCCATTGACCCTCCACGGAATGACCACGATAATATTTCCTTCGGCCAAACTTTGATTCGTCCACTTCAACGGTTTTCCCAATACCACCTAAAAGAAAATAAACAATGTATGTTATAATCTATTATTTTATTTCATAAATTAGAATATACTATAGAATTTTCATTTTTTTTTCTTACCAATAGGGTTTCCATTATTTATGCAATAATGAACCACGACTTCTCTGCAAAATGAATTCCAATCACAAGCTGTGTGATAGGAAATTCTGAGTTCTTCTCTGATATTGCTGATTTCGGTGTACGTTGCCCAATACCGGACATATAATAGTATTTGGGTGAGGGTTAGATGGGATTTATCAAAAAATGTTTTGTGACGAATAGTCAATTTATCATAACACCCCACCCTTTTCTTGGTTCTATCTCTATATCCGGCATTTTTGCACGCCCACACGAAACCGTCAATACAGGAAGACTTCGGTGTTAATATTTTGTCGTGGTTACATTTTTTACATTTTATGTTACGTGCTATGGCGCCCCACTCTTGCAACAATGCTATCAAAGCTGCTGGATCCCTTCCTATCTCGATAATTTTATTTGTTGTAAATATAACAGACATTTTCGGCGAATATATCGTAACAATTCCGATATAATTTCTTTTTTCGTAATTGTTTGTATTCTTTTTAGATCGAGTCAAATTTTTTTGTCTTTATCATTGATTATACAACTTCCAAACGAAACAAATTCTAATTTATTTAAATTTTCATTGAATTTGGCGGTTACTTTTTTTTTTAATTTTATGGCTTTCATTTTATTTTGTAATTGCCTTATTTTTATATATATTTTAAATTCATATCTAATTTTTTTACGATGATCATTTTATTATCAATTTAATTAATAATGAAAATTATAATATTAACAATATTTATTGTTAATATTATAGGCATAAACAGAGCATGTAATTAAGACAAGAAAGCGATGCTATCCAGACAACATTGTAATAACTGAAATTTCAGCGGAGGTACCTGTCCAGGATCTTGTCGATCATGTAATGAAAATGCTAGCAATTTCACTTAGTGCCGTACTTTCCAGAGTAGAAGTAAATTAGCGAACGTGTGGCTTATAAGTGAATGGGGATGTGATGGCACTTCCAGACTATAATCAGTTATTTGAAAATTCAAATATATCTGATACGTCAATTTTAATTTCACCTTTGGTACTCATAAAAATAATTTGTGGAGATCCCCAGAACAAGCATGAAACAATTTGGCAGAATATACGACCATCATCCTTACGGTATTGAAGAACTATAAAACTAGAATTTGTACATGGAACAACTGAAATATTATAAAATAAAAGTAATTATATTGAAGGACAAGTCAAGAACTTAATAGAAACAAATTTGGTGATTGACGACAAAAATGTATTCATTAAACATCATTTATTTATGACAATGGTAAATGGAAAAGCCATAAATTACACACATTACTTCTAGTCAAAGATGCAACTTATGCAGTGATATAGCAAGGTGGTTACAATAACCTGAACTACTGTTTAAGCAAATTAATCATAGACGAACAAAGGTTAGCACTAGGTTTATCATCACTCACACAAAAAAGAGTACAACATGAATTTGAAACTAAATTTGGATTGTTAGCAGATCAGCCCGAACATGGGTACGGGAGCTCTAATGACGGTAATTCAACGAAACGTTTTTTCAATAATTGTAAAATTTCAGCAGACATAACAGACAAACACAAATTTGATTTATAAACTGCGGGTAATTTTGATCACAGTCTAGTGGAATTGACAAACGGAAAAATAATTTAAAATGTACACTTTGAAAATAGCTGTTATCTACTAGAGACGGTACCCATGGTATAATATACCAATTACTATTCATAGAGTATTAATTCTTGGTAATGATGCAATACAAAATACTGTAGCTCCCATAGGCCCCTTATAAGAAGAAGCACAAAAAGTAAAAATAAGGATATAAAGAAATATCGTAAAAGCTATACATATAAATTTTCCAGAAAACAAACTGGAAGATTTATTTCATCAACTTTTAATATCTTCTGATCCTCACATTACAAGTCAAAGTAAACTACCACAAAAACATTTAAAACCTTATCCATAAGATGTTATAACTATTTTAAAAGAACTAGAAATTATTAATTGAATTGTAAATTGACTCGGGTCTGGGTGTTCTGGGTTGACGCTCCCGGTTAGTAGTCGTTGTCTGGTACTCGTAGTAGAGAGGTAGCCCTAGTTTGAGACCCATTGATTGGTGTAATTATCTGGCGATGGCGTATTTACCTATTACTGTTTTATTTATAATTATTTTACGTAAAATCATATTTTTGTTGTTGTTTAGTATTAATAAAGTTTTATTGTAAAAAATGAACACTCAAAATATTATTTCACACCAATTAAAGTAGCAAAAATGCGTTTTTGGACTTTTCATAACATTGGCCAGCTTTTTGGCGATTTTAAACCACCGTGCGCTGAGTTGTTTCTTCGAACACCAAGAAATCAAACAATTTGTAAATATAAAACAATAACCAGTAGTGAATTTTCTATCCATTAAATCTCACCCCCAATTTGCGTCACCATATCCAATTACCATGCCACTATTACGTTTATACACTACTTTGTAATCAATGGTGTATGTTACATATCTCAATACTCTTTTTAAAGCCGTTAACAAAACATTATTAGCTTTATTTTGATATCTGATTAAAATTGATAATGCTGCACAAATATCTGGTCTTGTTCCTAATATTCCATAAGATAAACAACCAATTGTAGGTTGTTATATTACTCAACGCAGTAATTTTATTTGTCTACATCCTATTTCACATGTATGCCTAAGAAGTTCGATACCAAACCCATGTCTTTCATTTTAAATTCGCTGTTTAATGTTGATTTAAGGTCATATATCATTGTTTTATCATTTCCAAAAGTTAACAAGCCGTCAACATATAACAAAACAAATGTATAACAAACCGTTATTCTTAGTATACAAACAACAGTCGCTTTAGGACCTGAAAAAACCTTTTTTTCATTATTTTGGAGTTAAATTTATTGTCCCAGTATTTTTCCAACCATATAAGTTCGGTAGATATGGCCTATAGATGTAGTTTCGAATATTAGACTAATAGCACCGCACACACGTTAGCACGAAGTCCTGTGATGACAAGGTCTAACATTTGCCGGGTTTGTTGCGAAAAAACAATGAAAAAGCGAGTAATAATCAGGCATCTAGTTTTCTCTGTTTTGTTCATATTGTGCATTCATAACACAACTTTCATTGGCTGTGAGGTGTACACTTGCGCCCGAGTCGATATACCATTCATCTTTGTTGAAGTTTCCACTCAAAAATACTGCGCTAAAAGCATTTGATTGCATTCTCTCCTTATTTTTCTGATTTGACGAGTTATTTTCGTTTTTACACTGACTTTTGTAGTGGCCGATTTGTTTACAGCGATAGCATTTTATCTGTTTTACATTTGACATATCAGTTCTACCAACATTACTTTTTCTGGCCATAGACAAATTTGTGTTGTTTTTCTTTTTAGACTGAATAGCAAATGCACCGCTAACTTCACTCTCTTCATGACTTGCCAAATCCATATCCAACAGTTTTGTTTTGATGGAATCTGCCGTTATAGGAATGCCGGAATGCCCTATTGCCATGATCATAGGGGAAAATCGATCAGGCAATCCCGCTAATAGCAATGATCCTGTCCATAAATCGTTGATTTCAAAACTTGTTCCGCTGAGTTTCTGTGCTGTATCAATAATCTGCGTCACGTAAGACGTCATCGAACTGCAATTCTCTCGGCGAATCGAAATCAAATTCCTTAGTAGACTTATCCGTCGTGAAAATCCACTGTCATCGAATAATTGTTTCAGCTTCTCCCATAATTCTTTGGATGATGAAACATTTCTCACGTATAATGACGGGTCGATCGTCATAATCAATTTCGGTCTGGTTTTTTCGTCATCTGCGGTTTTTATTTCTTGATTTAATTCAGGCTTGACACAATGTTTCATGCCTTCAAGAATTAAAAAATTCTCCGCCGCGAAACACCATTCATTGTAGTTATCGCGCCCCCTAAGCTTCGGCACATTGACAAGATAGTTAGCAGTCATTTTTGCGATGCACTTAATCTTGTACCCTGCGATAATACGGCAAAATAACAACAATCTGTCACTATACAGTTCTATCACGTCCTTTTCACTGGATAATATTGCAAAAAAAAACTATTTTAACGCGAAATTATGAGCGTAAGGCCCATAACTTATAATTTGACGTTTTTTACACAAAAGCAGTAGAACGACTAACTACTTGTAAAGTTACACATTGTTGTACATAGATGGCAGCACTAGTTTCATATTTTTGATATTAACATTACTACAACGTCAACGACTGTTTTCAGAAGCGCGGGCGATATTTTCACCTGCCAACTGTTGGCTCGCTATGATAAGATCATAGTTCTCTATGCAGATGGATGAAAGGAACAATCACTACTCGCGTTCACTTAGAGTCAGCAAAATTACGTCTTGTCGCTAGTCCAGTCGCAGCAAATACTACTGGAAAGCGGACTGTATTGAGACCGCGGACAAAAAAATAAATTCACATTGTCTCCTAATCGTCTTACTTTCACAATAACCACAACCTATTATGGTTTGTATCACTATTGTATCACTATGTATTTTTTTTAAATTCTTTTCGTAACTTTTTTCTATATCGAACGCACAGTTTCGCTGACTACTTATATTAAATACGATTTAATAATTTGTCTTCTATCAGTGCGGGCGACTGACATATTTAAACGTCAAACACCATTATTACCTATCCGTGTCTGTTTACTCTATGGCGTTTTGGTCTTTACAAGCGTTATTCTTATAACTCGTCTTCTGTCATCACTTCGTCTTAAAAGTCGTGTGAAAATACATTATCATAATTTGGCAAATCCTAATCCCTTCCATTATTACCTATCCGTGTCCCTCTTCACTCCTAAAGTGTCATTTTGCTTTTGTTTTTAATTAATATTATTTTATTACCACATAATATTATATATTTTAAATAGAATTAATTAACCCGGCGTCATTGTGGCTACTAAACAGAACTTAGCCGTTGTGTCCGGGTAAATTGTACCCATGTGCATTATTGTACACTGAATCAAGCTTATGTCAATATTAGTTTTCTATATTAGGGAAATAGGTAATTATAAACATTTATAAAAATTAAACATTTATTTATCATAAAATGAGCAAATTATCATCAAATTAGATCTTCTTATTCTGAGATCATTTTTTTAGAATGTAACTTAAAAATATATTCAAAAATAAAAAATTATTAACATTTAGAAACAGAACATAAAATTTTCTTTAGTACATAAACATGAAATCAGGAACTATATATAACAAAGCTTATTTATTACTAACATACTGACTTATTCGATATCGAGATCAACGCAACTTTGGCATAATGGAATAATGTGCTGCATACAAATAGGCTTGTTACACTTATTGCAGTTATGCCTAGTTTTTTTTCATTGGCAGAAGGACAGTGTTTGCATCTCCTGTATGTTTTTGAAGTTTTATTCGGAGGGTAGGTCATAACTTCACCAACTTGTTCGTGAATACGTTTACGTAAGCCTCTCGGTAAGTTCTCCATATTTTTTCTCACGCGAAGATGACCTTCAAGCATTGATAGACCGAGTTTTCTAAGAAATCACGTCGGTTTGTTTTCGAGTTATTATTTTCACGAAAAATAATCACGCTATTTATTGCAGCTACATTCATGACCGCATAAAATACTGTCATTGGCCAACGTTTAGAGTTTCGAGATACATCATAGGTAGCACAGAGCTCATCAACCACATCGACGCCAGCTTTCGTAGAATTATAGAATGTGATTATCTCTGGTTTCCTTTTTTCACCACTATCAGGATCAATGTTTTGGTCATGATGAAGGGAAGACAATACCAGCACCACTTTAGACCGATTAAAACGCTTAGGCGATTAGAACGATTTAGTCCGGCTAAGTATAACAAGCCAAACAAAGCTAATAGTTCGTCTATAGTTGTCTCTTTCAATAAATACTGAAGCGATTGTTTATTGTTAGACAATTGTCTCTGTTTAATCTTAGCATTAGTATGACGAAGTATTTGTTCCAGCATATTATTAGTTGTAAATCGTCTCCAACACTCTATTTCAGTCTTATCATTTTGCGCAATAAGCTTTACCCCAGGTTTTTGTAATATTATGTTTTCTGACCTTGTGCGAACGTTGGTCCGAGGTGGTTGCGAAGACCATTTGGTGGAATTGTCTTTACCAATATAAAACTGCTGGTTACTTGTTGAAACAATTGCTTCTTGCTCATCATCACTGCATTCTTGTTCCGTATCACTGCCTTGACTTCGCTCTGAAAGATGGTCGATTTCACCCTCATCGTCTGAGCTGCACTGTTCATTGTCACCAACGTTAGCTTGTTCAAACAAGGCTAGGAGTCGACTTTGTTCCTTTTCATAAGACATGGTTCATAAAACTGTGAAAAACGATATGCAATTTATCAATAAACAATAAAAAACAACAAACTGTCTATATAAATGTTACATAGCCATTGTGGCCGGGTATAACTTACCCGCGCGCTCTTTATACACGTGTAAACTCCGTCGTCGCCGCAGCAACACTAAATAGACAAGTGAATACGGGAAAAGAGGTCAACAACCGTAGCTACTGTAACGGACAATTTACGCGCGCATTTTGTTTTAAAGTTATGATCGTTTTAAAGTGCGTCGGGTATTAGATACCCAGCAACAATGACGACGGGTTAATGTTCGAAAATCACTTGCAGTCTGTCACAGCACTTAATTTTCTCATCCAATTCATTGTGGTTGGCTGTAAGAGATTGCTCTTGGAGAAATAAGTGCCACTGTGTACTTAATTTTCTAAGGTTGCAAAAATAATAATAAATGATGAATATATTTGGCGTTAATTTTGTAGAAATTCATTATTCACAATTAAATGAAACTACGTGATGTAACGAAACCTAGGTCGTAGTAAAGAACTTAAAGAAAGTAGAAATAATACTACATCACGTAGTTTTATTTAATTGTGAATAATAAATAATTAAAATAAAACGAAACCGACGCATTATAAGATTACAATTTGGCGAACTGCTTAGTGAAGCCTGGAGTAAAGCGGCCACCACACATAATGCAATTTCAGCGTTTAAGGCCACAGGATGTATACTTGTTCCATTAAATCCTTTTGCAGTACTTAAGTACGCATTTGCATTGTCATCTGCACCATCAGATTGTTTCAAAATCAACATATATAATGCATCAAAAACTTTAACATGTACACAACAAAGAATAGCTCAGATAGAGAAAGTACTCTATTCAATAGTTTTCGCCTGCATCAAGTTCCATCAATTTATATATGGACAAACTGTAACTGTAGAGACACACCATGCTCCTTTAATAACATTGTTTAAAATGAATGATGTTGAAAATACAACCCTATAGTCTAAATGTAGTTTACAAGAAAGGTAGTCACATGTACATTGCTGATACCTTGTCAAGAGCAACACTTTCTGAAACAAGTTCAGATAAATTAGATGATGATGTCATTGTTCATGTTCATCCATTTACGAGTGAAAGAAGATTGTGTGGTCATTATCATACAACATTTACACAATTGGTAAAACATAAAAAATGTGAAAAATTTTCTAAATGTTATCGAATCTCATATTCGTCATTCCAAGAACTTCTTTTGATTCTAAAACCGGAGTTAAGTCGTCAAAATACAGTAATGAGATCATGTATATCGGCAGAAGAACGTTTACTCATCACATTGAGGTAAGAAAACAACCGGTTTTTATTTATTTATCTATTACAACTATAATCAATCGTTAAAAGTTATAAGATGTAATCAAGTGCCCTCAGATTATGAATAAGATAATAATATTTATTTACTCATTATCATACATGTCAGTTATGATGTAGGAGTCATTTGTAACCGATTCATTACTATCCAAATTTAGTAGTGTAGCATATTCATTTCTTGGTGCCGCTTGATTACTTGGATATTCAGGTTGAAATTCAGACTCATCCAGACTGGTATCCATATCGATGTTCATATTGCAATCCACCTTGGCATATATTTCCATGTAAAGTTCTCGATGACTGGCCCATGTTTTTGTATTTACGAATTAAATTTATCATGTCAGCTTTGGTCTCCAACTTATATTCGTCTTTGATGGCAGAAAAATCACTAGCTAACGAAATTAAGAACAGTTTGTCTGGATTTTCAGATAAAATTGTATTATTTATTTCCTTAGACTGTTTGAGATTTGCAGTTAGAGCTTCATACAATTTATCTTGTGGGTTTTCATTTTTTGGATTCCTTTTAGACTTCTTTGGTGTATTTGGCTTTTGAAAATCACAGTCTTCATCATGTACCTGTGCTGCACCATCATTTTAACTTGAGCTATTTGAACATTGACTTGGAGGTCTTATTTCCGCAAGCGGGTCTAAAACAGTTAGCAAATTGGAATATATGTAGGGTCTTCTAGGCTTACCTCCAGATCCACTGGCACAGTTTCGGTTCTTAGCTTTGTCTCGATTATACGCGTCCTTAATGCTCTTCCATTTTTTTTGAAGATCAATTACTGAAAACAATAAAAATGGGTAATTTTTTTCAGGTATTTAGCTACGTGTTGCTATTTCTCAGATATTCACTATGACTTTAAGTGTGGACAATCAACGGCACGCGTTATAGTCCGTGAAACAGTAAAAATAATATGAGATAAACTAAAAAATATCTGTATGCCAGAACCTACCGAAGAAACGCATCTGAAAACGGCTGAAGGATTTTTGAAATACGCAAAATTTTCTAATGTGCTTGGCGCAGTCGACGGAAAACATATTAGAGTTATAAAACCTCAACATAGTGGTTCAGAACATTTTAATTATAAAAAATATTTTTCCATCGTAGTGCTTGCAATATGTGACGCTAATTACAAATGTATCGATACAGATGTTGGATGCTATGGAAAGGCTGCAGACTCAACAATAAATGAATGTAGTCAATGGACTAAAAAAATAAAGCAAGGAAATTATAATATACCAAATGCGAGACCAATATCAAATAATGGACTGCCAATACCATTTACGTTTATTGGAGATGAAGGCTTTGCATTATCTCAACATCTACAGAGACCTTACGCTGGAAAAATCTTGCCACGAGAAAAAAGAATATATAATTATCGCGTGACGCGAGCAAGACGATACATTGAATGTACATTTGGTATACTAAGTAACAAATTTAAAATCTTTAATCGACCACTGAACGTTAGCGTGGACTTTAGTGTGGATATTGTAAAATCCTGTTATGTACTACATAATTTCATACGTGAACGAGACGGCTATAATGTTCGTATATATAGCTGGTTTAGAAGATCCTCCTGAAGATGTAAGTTTCATTTCGATTCATGAAAGACGGTCTCACTCACAATTAAGTGGAACTGCTATACGAAATATGTATACTGATTATTTTATTAGCGATGAAGGTGCAGTATCATGGCAAGATTCTAAGATTTAGTGTAATTAAACTTGGCTGTGTAAAAAAATCTGTTTTACTGTTCTGTGTGTGATTATGGTGTGGTCTTGAAACAAATATGTATTTTTTTCTTAAATATGTGTATAATAAATCTTACCTGCCAGGTTTTTTTCTTTACTGGTTTTTTCGTTGAAATTTAAATCAAAATACACGCGCAGCACACAATAAAATAATAATATTGACGCAGCGAGCGGCGCGGCCGGTCAGGAATGGTTGCGGTGGCACAAGCGCGCGCCCCTTCTCCACCCCTCCTCCTTTGTACGCACATCAAACGAGTTTCGAACGCGATTCAAACGCGCGTCCGTATCGCGTTTTACGCGCGTCGGACGCGCGTTCGAAACTCGTTTATCAACATTTTGTATGTAGCTGCGTTGTCTATGGTGTGCGCTTGAGTCGCCGCGCTGTTTACGCCTTAGTTTGTCGCGTTCTCCGTCAGGTCTCTCAGTGTCTTGCCATATAATTTCTCTGCATTCAACTCCTTTCCCATTTCCACCGGTCCTACACTTTCTAAATTTTCCCATATTCCTATTGTCGTTTGCGAATTTGCATTTGCGTAGCTCACGGTGTTGGTCGAAGTTACGAACGGTGTTCTATTTCCCAAGTTTGTCACGTCGATTGATACTTGTTTTATTGCCACGGTGTGATATATCGAGTTCATATCTTCGTATTCTTTTTTTGTCATGTAGAAATATACGTATTGCCATGGTAGTGTGTGTATGTATGTCTTCATTGTGACCATTGTGTTTAAATTTTCAATCTTTTTTGAAAACGTAGCCTTTGTCGATTTTATGCTGAAACTAAATTTTTTCCTGAAACTAAATGTGTGAGTGTTTGGAGAATTAGTTACCCCCGATCCTAACACTGCTGTCGATGATGGTCCCGTCGTTAAGTCCATGGTGTCGCTTTCGTCCGTCAGTTTGGGGTTTGGATATATAATCCCGGTGTATTTTTCGATTAATTTTTTCGCTCCTATTCCCGCTTCTGCCAGAGTCTTTGCCGCTTGTTCGTACGGAGTGCTCGCTTGAAAATGTTTCACGCAGTCCAAGAATTCGGCGTCGGCTTGTTGAATTCTTTGTTGAAATTCTTTGTAGTTTTTCGTCTTTTTGTAGTAATTTGTTATTTTATTGTAATCTGTGTCGTGTTTGCTCGCTATTGCGTCCAAGATGTTTATCGGTTTTCCTGCGTCCAACGGATTTCCCGGTCCCAAATAGTTGTATCCCGGTAGCGTCAGTCCGCCGGTTTGACTGGATGCACAACCGTCCGCTTCGGTGTCCGAAGACATGCTGAATTAATTCGTTCAGTGCGGGTCTTTATATAGTTTTTGCCTTGCGGGGCTTTTTCACCACCAAAATGGGTAAACCGGGCAGGGTGTGGTTGGTACGGTTCAGTGTTATTCAGTCGTTGACCTTTCTTTGTTGTCTGTGTCCTTGTTCCGTGCTCTCTCTTTGTTGTCTGGTGACCTCGTCCGTTGTCCTCGCTTCGTGCCATTCAGAAGGATTATTTACGCGTCGCACATTGTGACGTACACTGATAGTAATAGTAACCTAACCTAACCTAACCTAACTTATATTTCTATTGAATTATATACAGCGTTTTGAATATTTTTATTTCTTTATATAATGATTACATATGTATTACATTTTTTTATTCTATGATTACAATTTGATTATACATTTGTTAATTCTATGATTACACTTTGATTATACATTTGTTATATAGATTATACATTTGTTATATAGTTAAGTTTGCCGTGTCTTTCCAGAAGCTTTCCCACGCGAATAGTGTCATCTCGAAATATGTCGTCGCCGGTGCTCCGAAGTAAAACTCTGTCGTTCTCGTCATCACCGCCGCGTGTCCGTCTGGTACGTTGCAGTATGTGTGTATAGGATAGTTGCTGCATGTGTAGAGGGTGCAATTCATTATGTAGCATCTGTCTTTGTATTTCACATCTGTAGCCATCGGATTTCGCGACGCCAACAGTTTCCATTGTTCGAATTGGTTATCAGTCGGTTTGCATTCGTCCATGAAGCATGCATTACAATGCAGCAATCCGCTAAAGTTGAACGACGAGTTCGCCGTTAATCCCGTCAGTCTCACAAAGTTGTATTGACAGTTTACTAAACTCTGCATGATCATCGTTTTTCCCGTCGACGGCGGTCCCCGGAAGAATAAGTTGTTTCTTTTATTCAGTCTTCCGTTCATGTGTTCGAATGTTCGAACGTTTCTAGATCTATGTGATTTGCCATTAGTAAATTTTCAAATTTCATTCTCAGTTCCATTATGTTTATCTCTTTGTTTGCTTGCGGATTCCTCTCCAGACTGTGTGCTTTCGCTCGTTCGAATCGCGCTTTTAACGATTCCTGAAATACCAGTATTCGGGACACTGTGATAATTTGTCGAATCTTTTCGTTGAACCCTGAGCTGAGTATGAGGTTAATCCGTTGAGGAGTTTTTGCGAGGCTGACAAGTGCCTCTCCTTCCGTAAAAGCGCGTTCCTTACATAATAGTAAAATGATAGTTGTATTGCGCTCGTTATTTTCGCTGCGTATTCGTGTGTGAACTCTTTGTCTATTACTCGTCGGTAATCTTTCATTAGACACAGATCCTTCCAATTGAACGATATTACTGTGGGTATCATCGTCGCATCTTTCGTTTCCATCTTGATCTGCATCGGTTTCACTAGTTGTATCCACCATTCCTTCGTCCCTTTCTCCATGTGTCCAACCTTCTCTCTCATGTATTGTATTTCCCCACGCGGTACATTCAATATGCATCGTCTCTTCGTGCCTTTTAGTATCCCTCGCCACACCAAGCTGATGGTTGGCGCAGATACCAACTTCAACATCTGCTGGGGTGAGAATGTCTTGTAAAATTTGACGACCATTCCCGGAATAAAGATACTGACGAATACAAACGATGCACTCAATTGTGGAACATTTGTAAGGTTTGGCTCGAATATTTGCTCCAAGCTTTGAGGAATGTCCCCACTGTTTACTTCGAGATATGTAGATGAAATGCCAATGGTGTTGTTTGGTTCCTTTATGATCAACGACGAGCTTCCAAGGACCGTTATAAAGTCTTTCGTGGGTTCCTGGATTTCTTCCTGTATATTGGCCAACTCCAGGTATGTATCGAATTTTGAAATCGTCTCTTTCAGCCATTCTTTCTCCGCTTCCACCTCCTTCGCTGTAGGTTCTACTTCTTCCGTTTCCGAATTTAACTTCCGTAATTCCGTTTCTACGTCGTGCAGTCCCTTGGCCTTCAGTAGCCAGTTTTCAGACAAGCTATGAAAACGCAAAAATCATCATCTACGGCGCAGAAAACTCGCGTTCCTGAAACGCGCGTCGTCAGCGCGTTTAAAATACGTCGTGTGCTAGGGGCTTAACTGTACTTCTATACAGCGGAACGTCGGCATTGATTTAGTTAGAAGCAACATAAAATTATTTTTTTATTCGTCGCTGATAACAGTTGTCCTTTGCGGCGTGTCGGCGTTATCGCTAATAGATCTGTTTCGCGGGTTTTAAATTCGCGTTATACTTGTGGACGCAATGTATTAGTGAGCAGAACCTCGCCAACCGCGTATGAATTTGCGCGAAACGACTCGCAGCTAATTCGCTCTTTCTGGATAACTGAATTTCTTCAATTCCATCTTTGCCTTGTGTTTTTGTTGTCCATATGCTGCTGTTTAACCTAAACATAAGTAAAACAAACATTTAAAATATAGACAAGTAACAAGTGCTTATTCATCTTTAATTAGCTAACAAAAACACCTATAATAATCCCACACCAACATGATCAATACCTGCATGCGAAATAGTAAAGTTTAGGGCACATATTTTACATATAGCATTATAATCACTTTTAGGATCACACGTTAACCAACCAAATTGACATTCCCATTCTTGCAAATTCTTTGGTTTAACCTTAGTTGATTTGGTTTTCTTCCTAGGCGTTGAAGGAAGATAATTAGATGAATCTGAACATGAATCGTTTTTACTTTTCATGTTTTATATAAAAAAACGAAAACTGTAGGTACGGAAATGACAGGAACAAATGGCTTCAAAACGTTATGTTCTGCGTTCATTGCGCGTGCGTGCGTGATATTGATAGTTTATTTTTCATATAACTCCGGGTACCAGTGACGATGAAAACAGTATTTTGTATACTTTTTTTTATTAAAATAGTAAACAGTATTATGGAGCAAAAGATAGTATAATACTCTTTATAACAGTATGGTTTGCAACCCTATCGGTGGTGGCTGAAGGCCTCAAGGGCCCACTGTGCTGCATTGTGGCGTTCGCATTTTTAACTGTGATAAATATGAATGTGTAGAATTAGCTATATTTTAGTGGAGAAACATGTTTAATAACTCACTTTTCTCGCAATTTTACAGTCTTTCTTGCGAAAAAGAAAAACGTGATATTTGCCGAGACTTCCCTCTCTCCCACGTGAGATTGGTGAGATTATACTCGAATAAACAAATGATTTTTAAAAAAAATATTTTCTAAATAATCTTTTGTTAATTCACTACATGTACTAAATCTATACATGAATAAATGAGTTATTTTTATTTTATAAATCAATATATCGATGTCGTATATTAGTATCATTACTAAAAGTCTTACTTCTACAATCTACAATGTTTTGTTGTAATAAGATTCTAGAGGATCTTGATTAAAATTTCTTGGACAAAAATAATTAAAAATTATGTTTATGGAAATTTTTGAAAAAAAAATGAATAAAACTTCAATGTTGTTATCCAATTTTTTAGACTTGATATTAGCCATCCATAATAATTCATGATTATTTTTAAATCTTAACCTAGTCCTTAACTTTCCTTGAAAATATTTTTACGAGCCATTAACATTATCAAATAATTAATTTAAAAAGCGTACTATACTTGCAGTGTCTCCCGTAATTTCACCAACATTCTTATAGTTAATATCCGGTCTTCCAGCTGTAGAGATCAAAATTAAATCAAATACAAACAATTAAATTTACACCCAAAACGAATTTTCTAGTAATGTTTTTTAAAGCTAGTGAACCAACATTGCATTTATGTATAGAGATCAAACTCCTTAAATTGAAATAAAATTTCACATTATTTTTTACAACATAATCGATTTAACAATTCCATAAGTAACATATGTCACAAAACTTCAAGTAAGAAAGATATAATCGCATGATTATTATTGTGTGGTGCTTGCGACAATGGCACACAACGAACCGTATCACTAAACACTTGCGCACAATAACGCACGTTGTTTACGTATTTTACTTGCGTATATATACTCATATGTTAATTTCTTTATCATCCGTGAACCCCTTATTGCATCGTCTCTTTTGTAAACATCTATATCTTTCCATTTTGCACGCTTTCGATCCCTATCAAATAAAATATCATACTTCAGTGTATTATTTCTCAAAACTTTCACAAGATACGGTGGTTCATATATTTTGAACAAATCTATTCCTGAAATTCTAACATATTTTTCGCATTTTATCACTCCTAACGTACTCGTCTGCAAATAATTATCATTCTACTATTTACGGCATCCTGATAGCAAGCTGAAGCTAATGGATACAGACTACATTCTTCCACAGTTTTCACTACTTGTTTCAAAATAACACTCAAATGATGGGATGGAGTGGGTATCCTCACAAAAATAATATGTGAACACTTGCTTCCACGACTCTCAAATACCTCTTAACGTAAATACTGACGCATGATCATCAAACTTTAGTTTCCTTTCACCCTGTTCAAAATCCACGAAGCCAAAATTTTTTTTTTATGACCAACTAAAATTTAATACCTGAAGATAAAACAGGTAGTTTAAGAAAATATTGTCCTATTATTCAAAAATAATAGGACAATATTTTCTGCGATCTTTCTAATTATTAGTTTCATTTCTTAAAAAGTTACGATGTTATTGTTATTTAAACCAGGCTAAATATAACAAATTTTAAAAGCGAACGCAATGAATCTATTGACGGCATTGTGAATACTTTTTGGAGCAACTTGTTAACATTTCGGACTATTCTTATATATTGCTAAACAATGTAACTTTTCCTCCATACTAAATCTGTGGCCTTTATTTTCCACATTCTTATTTAATAATTGCTTTTTAACAAATATCCTCTGACTTTCGCTTAAACCTTTCAACGGCTAGTTTTCGCACCATTTCTTTTTTGGTTTCTTCCTCCAGCTCGAGCTGCAAATAAAAAAGATTATTCAATTTCGAAGAATATACTTAACATATATATTATAGTAATAATATAAATTGACTCTATATTATACTTAAACGTAAAACCATTTTAGAAAAAATATTTTCAAATTATGAAATTGTGCTGTGATAAGTCAATTCAAAAAGCGTCGCTTGAGTAATTTAAAATTATTGAAGAAATTGCTAGAAATAAGTTTCTACTTCCCATGAAAATGATAAAAAGGAGATGTATTTCCACAACCCAACTCACAAGACCGATCTACGTGCATAATTATAATAATTACAAAAAAATCTAATAAAAACAACAACAAAATAGTAATTAAATGTTAGAATATAGTAATAATATAAATTGATTCTATATTATAATTAAACATAAAACTATTTTACGTTATTTTTATTATTATTTTATTAACGTATATAAATATATATTTGTGTGTGTGAATTATTATATTTTACTTTTCCTACCTTATTCAGAATTGTCACTTTCTTCTGTTGCCTCCAATGCTGCTACAAAATTACCGCTATTATAGAGTTGTCCAGTAGCTTTCATGAACTCAACCGTCGGTTCTAAATTATTTCGTAGGATTTTGTTTATGGACATAAATTTTGCTAAATACCCGACGAAAAAATCTTTTACCCGACGATATTGTGTAGTCCTTCAACCATATTGGTGTGGGGCCCCGTTTCCGACCTAACAAAGTAGACCGAATGGTTGACAGTCAAATGACGATGCTCTAGTTCCTGTAAAACGTCATATGACTGCCAACAATCTGATATTTTTGTGGTTCCGGAGAGAATCCATCTTTGTATAAGGGGTACGAGAGTAGCAGCGTCTTTTTGCTCTACAGGATAAAGAAAAAAGTCGTCACTTTCCCTCTCAATGCCACCGAATACCCATTGACTCTCCACGGAATGACCACGATAATATTTTCTTCGGCCAAACTTTGATTCGTCTACTTCAACGGTTTTCCCATGACCACCTAAAAAAAAAATAAACAATGTATGTTATAATATATTATTTTATTTCATAAATTAGAATACACTATAGAATTTTCATTTTTTTTTACTTACCAATAGGGTTTCCATTATTTATGCAATAATGAACCACGACTTCTCTGCAAAATGAATTCCAATCACAAGCTGTGTGATAGGAAATTCTGAGTTCTTCTCTAATATTGCCGATTTCGGTGTACGTTACCCAATACCGGACATATAATAGTATTTGGGTGAGGGTTAGGTGGGATTTATCAAAAAATGTTTTGTGTCGAATTGTCATTATATCATAACACCCTCCCCCCACCCTTTTTTTGGTTCTATCTCTATATCCGGCATTTTTGCATGCCCACACGAGACCGTCAATACAGGAAGATTTTGGTGTTAATACTTTGTCGTGGTTACATTTTATGGTACGGGCTATGGCGCCCCACTCTTGCAACAATGCTGTCAAAGCTGCTGAGAATATATCGTAACAATTCTGGTCTAATTTATTTTTTCATGTGTTTTTTTTTTTTAAAACAAATCTACTTTTTTTCGTCTTTATCTTTGACTATGTAACGTTCAAACGAAACAAATGCTAATTTATGGAAATTTCCATTGAAATTGGACATTACATTTTTTTAAAATTTTGTGGCTTTCGTTTTATTTTGCAGTTGCCTTATTTTTAAATATATTTCAAATTCATATCTTATTTTTTGTGGTCATCATTTTATTATCAATTTAATTAATAATGAAAATGCTAATATTAGTAATATTTATTGCTGTTTACTTACATTTAGTCCTGCTAGTGTAGCTCAAGCCCAGCTCAGCCTGCCGGCGGGCTAGGCTGGACTGGAATTTAGTTATTATTTCAAAATATTTCTAATACATTTTAAAATTATTTTATAAAATTTTTTTTAATACATTAGCCACGTCTAAAAATTACTTTAGTTATGATTGGATTGGGTTGGGTTAGGTTAGGTTAGGTTATGTTAGGTTTCATTAGATCGAGTAAGGTTAAATTAGGTTAGATTATTTTAAAAGTTTATTTTAAGTGATTTAATTTCATTAATTTCTAATTTCTTTGTGTGTGTGTCAAATGTGTAGTGTCTAATGATAAATTTATTGTGAATATAGTGAGAAATAACCATGTAATGTACAAATTTCGACATATTTCTGGTGAGTATTTTTTTTTGAAAATGGTTTTTTTTAAACAAATAATCATCAGCTGCAGAATTTCTTTCCTGATATATAGTTTTTAATATGTTTACTTTCATCTGATTTCAAAAAAATTGTCGAAATGTTCCTGGGTGTAAAGTGCATATGTTCCGGTATTTGTTTTTATGGGGTGAATTATTTTCCACTCTCCTTCTCTTATCCACACTTTGTCAATGTCTATTATTGCTAAGACCCATTGAGGTGTTGGATTCTGGCGAAGGCCCTGATAAGTTTTCCTGTAACAATAAATATTATTTTTTGGCTGCGAGTCGGACATAGGCATACAGATCTGCAAATATATTTAGGCTTGGAATAACAACCATCAGTCGCATCCTGAATGAGGTGTGTGTAGGAATTTGGGAAACGCTACATGATGAATGCATGCCAACAAAAACCTCTGATGTGTGACAAGAGACATCTGTAGGATTCCTTCAAAGGACCAATTTATTTAATTTTGTAAGTGCCATTGATGGCAAGCACATAAGAATCATACAGCCAGAGGATTGTGGATCCATATTCTACAACTATAGAATTTTTATTCCATAGTTTTCCTGGTTATGTGTGATGCAGATTATTGTATCAGTTACATAAACATAGAGGCATATGGGAAAAACTCAGATTCATCTGTACACCAAAACAGTAAGCCTAGAAAATACCCCGTTAAATATACCAGGCCCTAAGCCTTTGCCCGAAACAAGTGATCCAGTTCAAAATGTCCTTATTTGTGTTGAGGTTTTTGGAATATCTAAGAACATATTAAAGTCGCGTGAATGAAGTAATATGACCCACAAAAATATTTTTAGCTGTAGACTAAACCGCAGCAGGAGATACATAGAATCAACATTTAGTATAATGACAAATAAGTTCAGTGTTTCATACATTTAAGAATGTAAGATTTATTGTTGCAAAGAATATTGTAAAAGCATGCTATGTTTTGCATAATTTTATAAGAGTTCGTGATGGATACAGGGTTAAACATACGCTTACAATTAAGTGTGGTATATGTAATATACAAAATCATTTGCCTACAAATGGGTCAGGAAACGCATTGCGAGGACCTTTCAAGTACTTTTTCAGTCCTACCGGCAGCGTGCCCTGGCAAGACTAATGTATTTCCACGCGTACGACCGCGCACAGCTCAGCGCAGTCACTCGTCAGCGCTGATTGGTCAGTGATATTCAGGAACGCTTCATAGTAATATGTACATATTGACCTATCAGCAGCGAACTTAAAACCAGCCTCAGTGAGTTAAATTTCGTATAAAGGAGACCAGCAAAAGTCTATACAGTGTTAGGCCCAGGTGTTACAAGAATAAAAATGACACAGTTCAATCGAGAATTTTAAAAAAGGTCCTTAAAAATTTTATCAAAATCGCGAGACAAAAAAGAAATCTTGTATTTTTTATGAAAAGTTGGGTTATTTTCCATAATAGATTGTAAATGTAATTTCTATGGAATTCGTTGAACTAGCGAGATATAACAAAGTACAGATTGTGTCTTGTTTTATCCTCCATCCACAGGTGTACCATATTAATCCATAATGCTCAAAGGCACGATAGGGTCGTCGAAAAAAGTTACGTAAACCTCGATAAGAGAGAAAAAGCCATTTATTTTGACAACGATAGAACCATTATCAATGTTTGTTAATAGTTTCTTTTTAATTAATTTAGGCAATGGCACTCTAAAGAAAGCAAGAGCCGTTGATTATTTTTTGTATTCGTTTCTAAAAAGTTATTATGTATTAATTTCTTTTGTTATTATTTATTTCCAATTAACAATTCTTTATATTATAAAAATATAAAATATTAAAAAAAAAAAAGAAATATATATATATATATATATATATACATATATATATATATATATATATATATACATATATATATATATATATATATATATATATATACATATATATATATATATATATATATATATATATATATATATATATATATATATATATATATATATATATATATATATATATATATATATAATGTTTTTATTGGATTCTGTTTCGAACTTGTTGAAATACAGACGTAATTGCGTTTCTGTGCATAAAAGATTTATTTACTTGTAAAACGTTCCTTCTACAATTTGCTAGTAACATTATCTTATAAACTAAACATTTACTCACCTGTGGATAAAAGAAACAATATTTAAAGCCCTTATTTCGGGTTTATCGTCTGAATTCGACAGGTAAGCTTTTTACAATAAAATACTGAATCAAAAACAAATCTAACCTCTCAAAATCTTTTGACGTTTGATACGAAAGCTAACAGCGACTTCTATGGAACTTATCATAGATAACGCGGCAAAGTTTAAATGAAAGGATACCTATAGGTTTTCTTTACATCTCCCCTCCGAGAGAAGAACAATTACAAGTGTGATTGCACGTAATTGTTCTTTTCTCAATCGACAATGGAGTAAGTTTTGTAACATGAAACAAATTTGATTCTACCTTCTTGTTACCGGCATCTACTTCATAAATTGTATTAGAAATTTTTTTCAAGATCTCGTAGGGTCCAATTCTCAGTTCATCTGTTTTCTTCCTATTTAGTCGATTACTGTTTTCCACCTAGACTCTATCTCCTTTTTTAAAGTCATATTCCCTCCTTGATAGGTCATATCTCTTCTTATTATACTCATGAGATTTAATTGCATTTATATATGCTAATTTTCTATCTCTTCTCAGATCTTCATTTGAACATCTTGTTTTTAGTTCTGATGGAAGAATATTTACATTTTCTCCTTCCGATAGGTATTTTGGTGCAAATTTGGTAACAGTGTGTTCTGTTTCATTATATTTCTTTACACAATTCTGTGCTATTGTTGTCCATGCAATCTTTTTTTCGCTTTCATTTATTTGGCATCTTATTTTATTAACTAAAGTTTGGTTCTATCTTTCGTTAAGCCCATTTGAAAAAGGAGTGTCCACCGCAGTAAAAATTATTCTTATACTGTTATCTTTCAGAAATCCCTTAAATACTTTAGAGTTTATACCAGGATATTGGTCCGTTAATATCATATAAATTTTATGACTTTGTGTCACTTGTTGAATAAGTTTAATAAAATCGTTAGAGCTTTGGTTTTTTGACGTCAAGATATAAACATACCTAGTGAAATGATCAACTAAAAGATGCAGGTACTTTTTTGTTGACCGAGATCCCCCAAAACCACCAATTATATCAATTGATACAATTTCAAATGTGTGTCTTGCTGGTCCTAAATGTGACAATAATCCATATTTCGGCTTTCTCCTTGTTTTATTTTTAATGCATATTTCACATTCTCGCAACTCTGTTTAATTTTTGCTATGATATTCTTCGCTGAATAGTATGGTGTTAATTTATTTATCATTTGTGTTGTTCCTAGGTGGCAATAAGTAATGTGTACTTTTTTTTATCAATGTTTTGCTTAATCCTTCTGATAGTATAATTTTGTTTCTTCCTTTATTTTTCTTGTAGTATATTTCATCTCTTAGTATAAGTCCATTTTTATCTTTTTGTATTTCTTGATTTGAATTTTGATCTATTTTCATTTCTTCTATAGTTATTAAATTTACCACTTTCAAAGCATCATCATCATTATTTTCACTGGGATCTAGGACTGGATTTCTGCTCAAACAATCTGCCTCTATATTTGTTTTTCCAGGATTATATTTAATTTTGAAATTGTATTGGGATAAATAATATGTTAGGTCTCCGAGCTCCTCATCAGTTCTTGCTTTAATATTCAAGTTTTCTAGTGGTTTATGATCAGAATACACCGTAAACTCCTTTCCCATAAGCAAATGCTGCCAGTATTTTATAGTTTCTTTTATTGCTTAACATTCTAGGTATATTGCCTTCTTCTTTTTTTGTGTATCTGTTAATTTTTTTGAAAAATAAGCAACTGGTTTATTGTCTCCATTTTTATCAGGTTGTTTTAACACTGCGCCTGTTCCTTTTGCACTTGCGTCTGTATAAATGTTTATTGGAAATTCTGGATCATAAATTTTCAGAATTGGTACAGAGCACAGTAGTGTTTTCATTTTATCAAATGATTTTTGACATTCTTCAGTCCACACGAATTTCACATCTTTCTTTAACAAATTGTGTAACGGGTCCAAGATGATAGCACTGTGTGGCACAAAGTTGTGATGAAAATTTACTTTTCCTAGGAATTGTCGTACATTTTTCCTTGTTTCTGTTATTGGAAAGTCTTTTACTGCTACCAAATAATCTTTTAGAGGCATCACTGAATTGTTTTCTATTATGTGGCCTAATACTTGGCATAACTACTTGCAAATATGCACTTGGTAAGTTTTAGTCTAACCCCTTCCGTTTGTATTGCCTCCAGTAACCGTGATATATGTGATATATGTTCTTCAAAGGTTTTTGAATAAATGAGTATGTTATCTATGAAACTTACTGCAAAATCAGAGAGCTTATTCATTCTTATGATGTTAGTCATTATCCTTTGAAAAATGGCTGGAGCAGTTTTTAGTCCAAATGGTAAGCATGTCCATTGAAAATGACCTTCCTGAGTAACAAAGGCCGTTTTGTACCTATCCTGTACTTTCAATGGAATTGACCAAAACGCTGAATTAATATCAAACGTTGAGAAATACTTACAGTTTACTGTTTTTGTCATTAGATCTTCAATCAATGGAAATGGCTGTGATTGTGGGACGATTATCTTGTTCAATTCCCTGAAATCTATACAAAGTCTTGTTTTTCGTTCATCTTCCTTTTTATAAGCCAGAGTTACTGGGGCAGCAAACAGGCTATATGATTCCTCAATCAAATTTTTCTCTAATAATTTTGATATTTGTTTTTCTATCTCTCTTCTATCTTCAGCTATACATCTGTATGGACGTTTGCAGCAGTATTTATCCATCATCAGGTCAATATGAGATTCATAATCTCGTACAGTGCCGACATCATATTTATCCTTAGCAAACATAGTCTTAAATTTGTCTATGAGCTCGTCAATCTCTAATTGTTGTTGTTTATCTAGATGATTAACGATCTTTTCAAATTTATCAGTTTTAATATGTTCATTGAAGTTTATTTCGTTTTTCACCTTCTCCATTCTAGGGCTTCCTAATCTTGGTTCAGTTTTGTCTCCTAGTACATCAGGAATGTTGACATTTGTATCGTTTTTTATATTAAGCTCTTCTTTCTGACCTTTTTGTGTTATTTTTAAGTCTTCATTTTGAATAAGCTTGAATTTTCTTATACAATCTAAACCAATTAGGAAATCATATTTAAAATTTTCTTTGTCTATGACAAAAATATCCATGTTTTGTTCTACATTATATATTTTAATTTTTAATGTAACCATACCTTTTCTTTTTTTCTCACCATTAATAGTCTTTAAATTTACTATTTGTGTATTATCTGTACTTTTTTCTTCATTCCGTATATTTAATAATTTAGCATTAATTAATGACACATTTGAACCTGAATCATAAATTCCAGTTACTTTCACAGTGTCATTCAATAGTAAATTAATTTTTATTAATGGTGGCACCTCTAGTTTTTTTGATCTTTGTTATTCGGTTCTGTTTCTATTTTGGAGTTATTTACTGTTCTCACTATTGATTTCTGAGTTCTATCTTTAAACCAGCAATTTTCCTCTGGGTGATAGCGTTTCCCTTTTTTTTCATTGGCACAAATTTGGCATGGTTTTCTTTCTTCAATTTTTTTTTGTTTAAGGTCAGAATTTGTAAATCCTTTTTTTTCATACTTAGTTTTCCCAACGAGGTGTTCTAGTTTTCCTATTTCATTATACAAATCTTCTGTTTGTTGCAAAGTTTCTCTGTCGATTTTATCGGCAATAAAATTAGGTAAGCCGAATGCTATGAGATCAATAAGAGTCCCAGTATCAATGTTCTTCCTAACTTTCAGTAGTAATTTCTCATTCTTTAGAGCGTACTCGAGTAACGGACCTGCTTGGTATTTAAAACCTAGTGCATATCTCATGGATGACCAACCTTTATTTGCAAATATCTCACAGAAGCATTTCTCCCATTTGTTCCACTCTGATTCTACTATGTATTTTATTTGCATACAGTGGTACCAATGTACACTTGACGACTCCATAAAATTTTTCAAAATCTCTATTTTCTTTTTGTCTTCGTTGACTTTGAAACGTTCACATTCTTTATTAAAATGATTAATCCACTGGTGGGCATTAGTGATTTTACTTGTGAACTTTTCTATCATAAAATTCTTCGCTATCTTTCCTAGATTTTGAGTTTCTGATTTTTGTTCTTTTTCTTCGAGTAATTTTTCTAACAGTTTTTCCAAAAAGTTGTTTGAGCCACTAGATTTAGACTTTGGATCACATTCAGTTTCTATTATTTCTTCTAGATTAAACTGCAAGTTTTGAGCCTCATCCAAATATGCTTCCGATATCTCATCTGTCAAAGTTATCCAAATTTTCCTTGTTTGGTGTCTTCTTTGCAATGTTTTTTGTATTTTGGCATAGTTTGTAGTACTCATAATTGCTTTGTGTTGATTCACTGGTTGATATTCCGGTGGTATTCCATAGATCTGACTACTAGTTGTGGCAATTGAGGTTATGCATAAAATGTTGGTTTTTCCCTCGGATGCTGTATTCATAGCAAAATCAAATCTTAACTTATCCATTATTCTCTCGAAATATAAGCAGAAAATGTTGTTTTATAATGTTTTTATTGGATTCTGTTTCGACCTTGTTGAAATAAAGACGTAATTGCGTTTCTGTGGATAAAAGATTTATTTACTTGTAAAACGTTCCTTCTACAATTTGCTAGTAACATTATCTTATAAACTAAACATTTACTCACCTGTGGATAAAAGAAACAACATTTAAAGCCCTTATTTCGGGTTTATCATCTGAATGCGACAGGTAAGCTTTTTACAATAAAATACTGAATCAAAAACAAATCTAACCTCTCAAAATCTTTTGACGTTTGATACGAAAGCTAACAGCGACCTCTATGGAACTTATCATAGATAACGCGGCAAAGTTTAAATGAAAGGATAGCTATAGGTTTTCTTTACATATATATATATATATATATATATATATATATATATATATATATATATATATATTATATAATATATAATATTGAATTACGATCGATTAAGGAGTTACAATATTCATTTTCAGAACCAATTATCACACATTGAGCTGGTCGATGATGCAGTTATTTTGCAATGTAAAAACAACCAGTGGTAAATATCTTGAATTACGTTTGATTTACTACCATCCGATAAGGAGTTCCATTGTTCATCTCCAGAACGCATCATTACACTCCGACATGATTGATAGTGTAGTTATTTTGCAAAGTAACAACTACCGGTAGCAAATATCTTGAATCACTTTCAATTTACACCATCCGTTAAGGATTCCATTGTTCACTCCAGAACTCATCATCAGAACTTGACCTGGTCAACGGTGTAGTTATTTGGCAAAGTGACAACTACTAGTAGCAAATATCTTTAATCACGGCTGATTTACTAATATCCGTTAAGAAGTTCCATTGTTCATATCCAGAACTTATCATCAGACGCTGACCTGATAAGTGGTATAGTTATTTTGAAAAATACCGTAGCAAATGCATTGAATAATAGTTGATTTACTGCCATTCGTTATGGATTTCCATTGTTAATTTCCGGACCTCGTCATTGGATCATCATCATATTTATATGGGACCGCACTTATAGAACCCTCTTTCTAATAAAAAAAGAATCATCAAAATCGGTTCACTTAGTAAAAAATTATCGCTGGATATACATAAAAAAAATGATTCCGACGAATTGAGAACCTCCTCCTTTTTGGAAGTCGGTTAATACGAGTAAATAACATAGGCGCTTTTACGATGCCCTTTTTTGTTTTTTATTATGGTTACAACTTTTAATTTAATTGTTTTCTTTTTCTTGATTGACCATAACTGAATTGTTTGGATTTTTATATGCTAAAAAATACTAGTTTTTTCCAAATTATGTTTTACCTCTGTAACATCTGGGCCCATTTTTGCCGGTCTCCTTTATGTCTTTCTTAAGCATTTTATCACAAGCATTTAATCGTTTTTTTACATTTTAGACTTTATAATATATCTTTGAGTTCAATACAGCGTTTTGTGATAAATTTGCATTCAGTTAATTCAGTAGCTTTCGGAATTGATCCCCATATCTATCAATGACATTAATTTCCAATGATCTACTCATATTTTCAAAGTGCTGATGCGACTGAAATATAATCTTATACTGTTATCGATTAGGATGATATCGATTAATTTCGCAAGAAACGCACAGATGTTAGTATATATCCTGAAAATGAACTGTTTGTTTTTTAGTTATTTATTCATTCAAAGGCTCACGAAACAAGTTAACCATCACATAAGTATATAATAAAAGGTCAGACTATCAAACTTTCCCCACGTTTTGCTTCTAATTCCGTCCTTTGTCAGTTCCGTTAAAGTTAGATTACACTACTTTACACGGTTATTATACCCCAGCCAAATTTGTTAATTTACTGTGTATTTAGGTAAGATTTATTCAGGAAAAATAATCTGTTACATCTGGTTTTCTAAATATTTATTTACTTGAAAATTGAAAAAATAGGCATACTAGTACAAAATTAAAATTAAAAATGGCTGATTTTTGCCTTTTTTTATATTTGCTCGCATCGGTTTCTCTTATAGTGGACCAACAGTAATCCCCTAACATGTTTTCATCCCAAAATCCCTGATGTCGTTCTTCGAAAATCTTCAAGTCTTGGTGAAAACGTTCCCCTTGTTCGTCACTCATGCTTCCTAGTTTTCTGGAAAAAAACTCAGATACGAGTGGAGAAAATGAATCTTCAAGGACATGTTGACACCCATCTGTTGAAAATTGTTCAATAAATCAGCAACAATTTGTTCATAATGTTCACTTTTTTTATTTCCTAAAAATTCCTCTGCGACTATCTTAAATGATTTCCAAGCTGCTTTTTCATTAATAGATAAAAGGTTTTCAAACTCAGGATCTTTCATAACTTTACATATCTGTGGGCCAACAAATATTCCCTCTTTCAGTTTTGCTTCAGTTATGCTTGGAAAGATTGTTTGTAAATATTGGAAAGCCTCACTGTCTTTGTCAAGCACCTTGACAAAGTTTTTCATAAGTTCCAATTTGATGTGTAAAGGGGTAGGGTAATATCTTTTGGATCTACTAACGACTCGTGTTTGACGTTCATTTTGCCTGGAATAAACTCGTTTCGAATAGGCCATTCGTTTCTTACATAATGGTGTTGCCTTGTTCTACTGTCCCACAAACAAAGGAAACAACATTATTTTGTGTAGCCACCTTGCAATCCCAATAATAAACTGATGACTTTGAGATCGCCGCACACTTTCCATTGGTGTTCTTTATACTTTATTAAATTTAATAAAGTGCACATCGTTTCATAGGACTCTACAATTCACTGCATGGTCATTTGGTATAGACGGTTTCTTATTTCTGTTGTGTAATAATACCGCTTTTAGGCTATATTTCAAAGAATCGACGAAAAAGCGCCACTCTGTTTTGTCATACTTTTGGTTCATTACTTTAAAAAGTCCCGGGATGTCAGTGCAATAACAATAGTCACCTTCACTTTTGAAAAATTCTGCGTAAACTTTGCTTCTGTTTCTGTATAACGTAACTTTTGTGTTTAACTTTAATAAATTCCATTGTTGCAAGCGAGAACCAAGAAGTTCTGCTTTAGATCTTGACAATTTTAAATCTCTTATAAGATCATTTAATTCGGCTTGATTAATTAGATGTGGAGAGTTTTCTTGAACAGACAACTCGACAGAATCACTAGAAATCGATTTGACTTCAACATCACTTGCATCGTCTTCCGCTTGTAAATTTGAACACGAACTACCGGGACAAACTGGATATGGCAGATCCTTCGAATGTAAAATAGGCTTAGTAACAGACGCAACTTCGGCATACATAATATTCTGTTTATTTTTTGTATTATATCCCGCCGTCTTCGTAACACAAAAGTAATAGTCATTTTCATGGTTACTGCGTCCATAGCATTGGTGAACCAATTGGAAGATGTACGTTTTCTCCTGATGACCACTGAAGTAAAACGATTCTACAGCTTTCGCAAAACACATGCGGCACCCACTTTTTATCTTGGTTTGCAACAGAAAATCCAAAATAATGAAGATATGCACTTTTTAACGCGTCTACAATGGGTTTTCGCTTTTTTGAAAATATAAACTGTCCACAAACATAGCAAAAAGCCAAACTCTTTATTGTCTTTTTTTTTGTTGTTCAACGAAATTATTATACAAATCTTTAATAGTTTTTCCACCATCAATATATTCTCCAAAGTAGTAGCTTGTATATAATGGGATTCTAACTTTGTAATACTCTGAATATTTATGTCCCTTACTAATTGCGAATTAAGAGTCTTGTGTTTATTGTATCTGCCTCTTGTTTGTATAGTATAAATCATGTGATCCGAAATATCCAGGGTAGAATTAAAAAAATGTTTTACAGATTCTTATTTGTTATTGTTCCATTTTCGTGTTGACAAGTAATTTTGATATCGTTATTCAAAATAGCCTTGAATTGTACTAAATTTTTAATTAATTTAAACCTTGTGTCTGCGTCTATTAAAGTCTTCAACATTGCTCACATTAACTGGTGGAGGCAATGGGATTTTTGTTTCTTTTATTTTATTGTTTTCGAGTTTGGTTGAATTATTTTTTTTGGTGATTTTTCCGATCACACACTTTCTTCACTATACCGTTTTTTCTTATTGTTTTTCTTGCTTCGGACATCAGTAAATTCTTTTTCCAAGTCTTCTTCATCCGCACAATATTCGAGTGCTTTGGACACTCACTAATATTGGTCACTGTTGATTATGGAGTTGGCAAAGTGTTTCAAGTGAATTAAATTTCTGCTGTAACTCATTTATTGTTACGTGTTGTTGTTGACATAAAGCCAATGGTTTTCGGTATGTGGCCACTACGTGTTCATGTGAAGTCATGTTATTCATGCGGATATAATTTCATAATTATAGGAAACAAAATGATTGCGTTTACTGGTCTCGAATCCAATGCGCTTTCTGTCGCGGGTTTGTGCATTATACGCTGCGCCACAAGTATGTAGTAGTAAATAGTGGCTGGTAGAGCGCCACACGAATATAAATAAGCAAAAGCCATGTTTGTAAACAAATTAATTTTTGACTTCACACTTCGTTTTAATTTTAAAACACCCACTTATCTGTCACTGTTTCGTTCATAATGTCACTATGTAGTACGCTTATATTTATGTTTTAAGCTTTATTTAAGTAATAATGCTCTATTAACATTTTAGTAACTTTAATAATCACATTATTTCCATTTTTCAACTAATAATATTAGTTTGTCGCAAGTATATATTAAATTGAATAGGAGCTAATCAAGTCACGTCCATATTGTCTGACGAAAGCAGAGAAATTTGACCGATTTAAAAGCAATATTTCTGCACTATTGTTAACTTGGAGCAACAGGCACAGAAATTTATTGAATATTTACACCTGGCAGCCAGTAAGACTTCCATCCTAAGAGATAAAACCGAACAAGAAATAAAATTTCCTGCCTACACTAGAAATCTATTCAAGGAGAGGCGAAAAGCAAGACGTGAGATCCAGAAATCCGGCTGACCAAAGGATTTTTAATTTGGTGAGCAATCGGTTAATAGTAGATTATAAGCAGAATTTCATCGATGTATACCTGAGCGGACAGAGCCCTGTCGCGGACATAGACTATTCAATGTGGAAAGCGACTCGTAGATTCAAACGACCCCTTCAGTGGATACGAAGAAATGAAGAGAAAGCAGAAGCCTTTGCTCAATACCTAGCATCAGTATTCCAACACCATTGATATTCAAACCAGGATTGATTCTACGTATCAATCAGTAATAGTGATCAAACCAGTAACTTCAATAGAAGTAGCACAAGAAATAGATAGAAATCTAAATCCTAAAAAAGCACCAGAATTGATGAAATATCTCCCGGTCTATTTAAGGAATTATCGCGCATAGAAGCTATTATCATGCTAACATACGTATATAACGCTTGTTTTAGGTTAAAACATGTTCCGAAATGCTTCAAAATAGCGCAATTAAGCATGTTAAAGCAACCCGGTCAACTAGTAACTCAGATAACATCGTACAGACCAATATCACTGTTACCCTCAATATCCAAACTGGGAAAATTATTGCTGAGTGATTTCCAGTTTGCATTTAAAAATAAACATTTAGCCATCGACCAAGTGCATAGAGTAATAACCATAGTGGAAGGCATTCAAGGAAAGAAAATATTGACCTGCAGTGTTCCTAGACGTATCACAGGCTTTTGACAGAATATGACACGAAGGCCTCGTTCATAAAATTTTGTCAATTACTTAGTATTATATATCTGATAGAAGGTTCAGAGTATCGCATGAAGAAGTGTATTCAGAATGTTATCCTGCCCGGGCAGGTGAACCGCTAGGAAGTGTCTTAGGACCTCTTCTCGGTCTAATGTATAACGTTGATATTCCCACTACTGAAAAAAAACCTTCATAGGCACCTTTGCTGATGATACGATAGTAAAGGCAACTGCAGACATGCAAAGTCAAGCCACTAAAAAATTACAAAAAGTACTTGACGAAATAAATAGATGGACCCTTGATTGGAAAATCAAACTTACAACGAGTCACATTTGCATTGCGACGAACAAACAGCAATCTACACACTTGTCTTAAGGAAATTCAAATTCACTGTTATACAAGCAGATACAGCAAAATATCTTTGACTCCATCTGGATAGTAGGCTTAATTGGAAACATCACGTTAAAGTAAAAGCTGAGGAAATCAGATTGAAACAAAGATAAATGTTGTGGTTGGTTGGACATCATTCCAAGCTTAACCTCTACTATAAACGACTAATTTACCTTTCTATCCTCAAACCAATTTGGATGTATGGTATCCAGCTTCAGGGTCATATCGATTTGGATGTATAGTATCCACTTTCGGGGTCATATCAATCGGTCAAATCGTATTGTGATCCAACGAAGCCAAAACAAATTATTGCGTATAATTACCAATGCATATCGCTTTGTAATCTAAAAACTCACAAGGACTTAAAAATAAAATGCATTACCGACGTTATCCTATTAAACACGAAAAACGACTCCCCCACAACAACAACGTAGAAGCTATTCGATTTTTGGATATTATCCATGAAATGAGAAGGTTAACTTCATGAATAAACTTATTGTGTGTGTATAATTCACGTTTTCGGGAAGTTGGTCACGGCCAAAAATCGACTCCATTTGCACGGAAAATATATTCACTGCCCGCCATACCAGCACGTCTTCGTATGTACATATTATGTATAAAAGAAAATTTGATCAATATTTGTTCGTTTTTTTATAGATACTTTGCAACTCTTGCCGATTTAAGATTCGCGTTTAGAATTTGGAAAAACGACATTAGGCTACATTGTTTAAGAAATATGTAACTGCATATGAGATATTAAATATATTTATGAAAATACTATCAGAAAGTGAATTTGTTAAAATAAGCGAAGGCTTTACTATTGATGCAAATTTCCCCCACTGGGTTTAGGGGCTGTGAACGAGAAGCATATCAGAACTATTAAACCTACGAAATGAATTGTTTGAACCATGTTTTAAAATAAGCATTTTTTTCAATTGTTTCGATGGCGGTCGTTGACACTAATTGCAATTTAATATTTGTTAACGTTAGTGCAAGGAATATGAATTAAAGGTTTTTAAAAAATCTTCCTTTCGGTAGTGCCTGTTGAACAATACACTTAATTTACCACAGCCTGCTATGGTGCCTGGGACAAATGATTACATACCATACGTATTTGTTGCGGATGAAACATTCGCTTTCACAAAAAACTCACTTCGACCATGCAGTGGTCGCGAACTTGATGAAACAAAATAAATGTTTAATTCTCGTCTTAGCTGTCGCAAGGCGTTATCTCAAATTCGCTTTTGGTATAATGACTAATAAATGGAGGATCCTGCGTTGGCCATCAATCTATCTCTATTTGACAGCTGACATAGTAAAAATATATTTATTTTAAAACTAAAATTTTGGAGAATATTTTATGTCTGATCAGGGCGTGTACCATGGCAACGAAAACGTTATTTATATCTGTACTTAAAGAAATGTTTTAATAACAATTCAAAGTGCACAAAATTTTATATTTTGAGTACACACCTATACTTCGAATACTCTCGTAAATTACAGAATAAAAAGTGTAGCGTTTACTGTTTTTTTCGGCATCTAGTAGGTCCTCAAAATTTTCTTTTAAAATTTTACATACGTCACGCCAGGCTTTAAAAGTCTTGCTTTTCTCCTTATAGGATATCTTGTTTTATCTCACAGGAGATCTCTTCCAAAAAAATGATGAATGTTTTAGGATTAATATCAATAATTTTTAACCTCATCCAAATATGTTATACTAATATGGTGAAGCGCTTCCACTGAAATTTTAATTAGATATAACCCCGAAGTTCCCGGCTACCTGTGATAACTGCCCAAGTCTTGCAGACATTTTAAGTTCTAAAATGCACGATTTCTTTATTTTTAAAGGATGTTTTGGATGCTACATATAATGTTATAAAAGTATATTTTGGCAAGTGATACTTGTAATTTATGAATATTATGCTCTTTATTCTAGTTCATAATCATTAATTTGCAAAGTTTTTTTTCATTCCAGCATGATCTAACAGCTTGACTTAAAACATCGTCGTTCATTTTTCATGGGTCTCCAGTATTCCTTTTGTGTTGGTTAAATAGTCTAGCTGGTAAAATAGTTTTCTTCAAGTTCGAGGTGGCGAGAAGTCGAGGGTCTGGGAGTAGAATTAACGCATTTATATTCTGAGACTGAGCTCGTAGATCTGAAAGATAGAGGTGTGACAAGTAATTATTTATAAAATTTTGACACTTAATAGCATTTGCTAATGGTAAACTACATTAATAGATTTGCCGCATTTCCGAATGTATCAAATTCATCTTAGCGGATATTTTGTGCCAAAGATTCGGACCTACCGACTGCTTCTGAAACAGGTAGGTTTAGTTTTTTGGCAAGCACCGCAAGTTTCTTTGGAGATAACAATTTTTGAAGTTATATTTCTTTAGGCGCGTTATGAAAAAATTATGAGAATGAAATTTTACGAATGCAACAAAAAATAAATTAAATGAAGTTGCTCACTATGCAACAAAAATATATCGGAAATCAGCAGGATGAAGTTGCTCACTAAACATATATTTACGTAGTTTATTTGACAGGTGAGTGTGACACCATTTCATTTTTTTTGCTGGCTTTCCATTGTAACCCAAAAAATTAAGAAAACAATTCTTAAAAACTTTTTTTTAAAATTGTTTAAAAAATATTCGTTTATTTCTAACCATGTACATCGAAATTTAGACCTGCCTTTAAACTTCGGAACCCACTCCTTATTATTTTTAATAACATATTTACTTCCAAGGGCAAAGAAGTACTTTTAAAACAATCTAAATTGTCCTAAAATATTTTTTTTATTAGTTCGAAACGTCTGACACAAAATTTAGACACAGTACCAACCTTCGGAAGCGGCACCCTATTATTTTCATTACATTTAATATTTAAAAATGCAAAAGAGAAGTACCTTTAAATCAACCTTAAACTTTCCTGAATATTTTTTTTAAATTCTAAACAGCTGGAACAAAATTTAGACCCATCCCCATCGTGTATTTTAACTAATGCTGTACCAAGAAGTACTTGTTTATTGTGTGAAATTGAAGATGTAGCAGATAAATACTGTACTCGTACTGACCGACATTTCATACTTAGTATTGTTTAAATGTAATAATCTATGTGCATATATTCGACAAGATCCGAGGAGACGATATTGTGACGAATTATGCCCTTTTCGAAGACAGTTCAAACATTCATTTTATTTAGATACTTCACTATTTATTTTTCAAGGGTCGAAACTCTAAATTTAGAACAATGGAATATTCTATGACCCTTTTTACAATATCGACAAACAGGGTTTTTGCTAAGGAACTTATTGTCACTTGATGATATTGCAAAATATTTTAATGATTTGCTGGAGTATTATTTTTATTAATTTTAGAATGATCCTGACGTGTATTGTTTGCGCTGTCATTTGTATTAAAGTACGTTTCAAGCATATCTGTGCCATTACGTAAAAACATTGTGAAATAATTTAAGGAAGGATATTCCTTCATGTTATATTTAACTTCTTCACACTTGGAAAGGGTTACAGTATCTAATTTAGTTGAACCCATGTATATTATTAATGTATCCTACTTGTTGGTTGGTTGAACCAGTGAATTTAAAGAGCGCAATTTTTTTGTAATATAATCTACAATAGAAGGAAGGCTTCTATGAGATTCATGTTTTAAAGTATCAATGCTAAATAATGATTTTAAAATGGTTATTTATGAGTACGTTAACATTATTATATTGTTCGCAAATGATATTTCAAGCAATTTTATAATTTATCGCTGTAAATTCGTAACGTAACATCTCATAAACCAATCTTTCATTTACCTGTAATGGGATTTATCATCTTGATTGAGAAATCATAGCCATCTTCACCTTGCCAAAATATAATGGAATATTGCAGTGCATCATATGAGCGATGTGTTTCCTTAATACGTTGTAATTGATTATTTCGACGATGTAAACCAATATCACGTGACTCCAAATTTTCTCCAACTACAACAATGGCAACTTCATGGATTCATTCATCGACCGAACGCAATGGATCTATTGACGGCATTATGAATATTTTTTGGAGCATCTTTTAACATTTCGGACTATTCTTATAAATTGCTAAACAATGTAACTTTTCCTCCATACTAAATCTGGGGCCTTTATTTTCCACATTCTTATTTAATAATAGCTTTTGAACATATATCCTCTGACTTTCGCTTAAAGATTCCAACGGCTAGGTAAAAAAAAATTAAATCTCTCTTTTGGTTCAGTTTTCGCACCATTTCTTTTTTGGTTTCTTCCAGCTCGAGCTGCAAATAAAAAAGATTATTCAATTTAGAAGAATATACTTAACATTTTAAGTTTATAAATAATTTGTTTTTTAGGTTTGAAATAATAATAATAATAATAATGCTTTATTGTCTCTAAGGTTCTTACATAGGTTGGATCCCCCTTTTAAGTTCAATACTTGTGTTAGGAGGGTCCGCTCTTTATAACAGAAACCACTTTACAAATTAAGACAAGAAGCAAAAAATACAAGGCATGCAAATAGATTTAAATCCATAATTCATAGTGAGTATGTGTGAGAGTGTGTGTGTGTGTATTTGTGTGTGGTTGTGTTTACTTGAATAAAAGTGTTTCGGTTTCCGCATATGTTAAAGATTTTAACCAATTTATAATTACTATTTTGCATTTATTTCGTGTCAAGGGATATATAGTTAAGATTTTATTTATTGAGTTCTATAATTGTGATGACTTATACGTGTATTGCATTCGTGCAAATGAAGACTTGGCTGTGCTCACTGCAGCGATTAAGTGTTTTCTACGTCTTTTTAACAGTGTTGGATCAAACTTTAGGGACCTATGTATGCTTAGAACAGTGTTTAGTACATAGAGCTTCCTTACCGTTAAAACTTCACTCAGAGAGTACAGCTCATTTGTAGGAAAACGGTACGGTTTAAAATGGATTACTTTAAGTAGGGCCCTATGTGCCCTTTCCAGTTCTAAAAATTTTATCTTAGATGCACCTCCCCAGACTGGTATGCAATAACTCAAAACCGATTGAGCTAAGGAAATATAAATTTGAGTTAGAAGTGTTTTTGTAGCTATATATCTAAGTGTCTTGAAAACCCATATTAGTTTTCTTATCCGTCCCATCAATATCTCTACGTGTGAATGCCATGACAATCTCTGATCCATTGTGACTCCTAAATATTTAGTAGTTTCCACCTTCGAAATAATGGTGCATTGGCAGTTTGTAGTGTAGCTCTTATTACAAGTGTGTATCTTTATTTCGAAATTTTTATTAGGCTGAGTAGTTATATTTTTTGTGAAACACATGTAATTAGTTTTATTTTTGTTTAAGGTAAGTAAGTTAGAATTAAGCCATTTCGAAATCATTGTAAGACCTTTTTCTACAGATATACGAGTATTTTCCCAAGTGTCGCCCGTAAAAACTAGTACAGTATCATCGGCATATGAAAAAATATGTCCGTCTCTGAATTTCATTTCGCAAAGTTGATTTATATATATTAGAAATAGCGTGGGGCCGAGAACACTTCCTTGTGGAACACCAAAACCTACGCTTGTCTCTTCGCTCAGGGTATCACCCACTCTAACACTCTGCTTCCTTTCGCTCAGATAGTTTTTAAAAAGATCTAAAGGGATTCCTCGTATGCCTATGCTTTCCAAGCCTTTGCAAAAGGATGGAAACAGAGACGCTATCAAATGCTTTCTGCAGGTCTAGTAGTACCGCGAGGCATTTCCTACCTTTATCGATTTGTTTGGTTATTACAGTAGTCAAAGCAGCCACTGCATCTTCTGTTGAAAAACCTGATCTGAAGCCGAATTGAGATTTAGAAATTATATCAAATGAGTTCAGGTAATTGATTAGCCTTTTATTAATCAGTTTTTCAAGGATTTTGGAAATCGCAGGTAAAATGGAAATTGGCCTATAATTATTAATGTCATCTCTGCTTATCATCCACCCTTATGTATCGGCGTGATAATGGCTTTTTTAAATTCTTTAGGAAACACACCTTGATTAAAGCAAAGGTTGGCTAAATGTGTGATAATAGGTACTACTAATGTACTGGCCATTTTAAGAAATTTTGTCGGAATACTATCTACACCAGGGGCACTGTCTGTTTTCAGGCTTATTAATATTGACTGCACTTCTATGGGGTCAGTTTCAAGGAGCACAAACGATGAAACAGGTCTCTAGCTATCTGTGTAGAGATCCTGATGTGATGTTGAAGATTGTGCAATGATGTCTTCTGCTAATGATTTTCCGACGTTGGCAAAAAAGTTATTAATTAAATTAACTGATTTACTTGGTGTGGATTCCAGTTTTAACAGTTCATTATTAGAAGTTTTAATTTTATTACGGTTGGTAACATTATTAATAGTATTCCAAAGTTTTTTAGGATATTTACCGGCATTTTCTAGTTGTTGTTTTTGGAAGTTGTGTTTTAGTTGTTTGCTAAGGTTATTACAATAGTTTCGGTATCGCCTGTAAGTGATTTTAAGAATCTCATTTTCTGGATCAGATTCAGTCCAGGTTATCCAAGGTTTTAGGACCCTGTTTTTCCGTGGAATTAATGTCGTAATAGTATTTTCTAACAGACAATCTCTTACAGTATCTACCAATTTAGTGGCGAGTTGATTAGGATCAGTACAGGTCAGTAAGTCGTGTAAGTCTTTATTTTTTAGGGTAGCCAGGGAATTATCTAAATTTACGGCAACCTTTGTTTTATGCGTGGTATTCTTTTTCAATACTTGAGGTAATTTCAGGATAATTAAGCGATGGTCTGTAATTGTGGTGTCCAAAACAGCTATATGAGCTGGCATAGTAGTATTTTCTAGTTTTAATATATAATGGTCTAAACAATTTTCATTTCTAGTGGGTAGTGTATGCCCTGGAAGAAGTCCATGTGTAGCGAGCATTGTTAGGTAATTTAATCGATTTAGCCTGTCATGTGATTTTTCAATCTGGTAGGGTATTAAATTTATGTTTATATCACCCGTAATGATGATATTTTTATGTGATTTTATTTGTTCTAAATGGGCATTAAGAGATGCAATAAACTTATTTGCGTTTATGTTTGAGGGTGAACGATAGAACGATAGATTCATTTTGATTTAAGACATTTTGAGTGTAGTATGACGTATAGTTATAAATACCAGGGATAGTTTTGTATTGACTAAGTCTACATTCGCTCAACAGCATCAAGTCTACTTCAAATTTAAAATTACTTAAAGATATTTGTAGGTCGTCAATATTTTTATATACGCTACGTATATTTTGTGTGATTAGTGTAAAATCAGATTCTTGTACGTCTATATTCTTTACATAATTCTCAATGCTACATTCAATTGATTGTGCAATTTTTAATGAGTCTATTTCATTCACAAATTGTAGGGAGCTATCCATGTATGTATAAGTTTTCCAAATTGATTATTTTTAGAAAGGTGTAATGTATTTCAATTATATTAATTCGAGAAGCAAGTTTATGTGTTAATTGAGTTGTGAGGTGTATTTGTTGTTGCTAGGTTTGAAAAGAATTGTGTGTATATTGTTGTTTTTATTAATTGAGTAATACGTAATAAAGTAGGTAAATTGGTACTTACGGTTAGCAAGTATCTTGTGTGATAAAAATCAGTGGATTATTGTGTATATGTAGTGTATAGTGTTGTTTACTAGTGACAGATAATTAATAGTGTATTCCAGATACAAAGTAATAAATACAAAGAAAATTGTTGAGCGAGTTACAATTGTAAACAAATATAGTCATGTTTTTTGCATGAGGCTATGTACCTGGGATTCCGTTGTTATAGTAACTATCGGTGATACATCATTTTTTCTTACGTAGATCCTCCCGTACGCAGTCCAACAATATTTGTACAGTTTTGTTCTCATCAAGTCTCGAGCTAAGAAGTAAAGTCGGGCCCCTTTTGGTGTTAGTTGTTCAGAAACAAATACCGGAGCTTGTTAATTTTTCTTTAGGCCAAGGTGCTTACCACAGAGTTTCTCCTTATTTCGTGTATTGTGTGTCTTACAAGCTTTCAGCATAGATGTTTTTAATAATGTGGAACTTGATTCCACAATAATCGGGGACTTATTTTCGCCTTCTTTCCTGCTTTTTACTCTATAAATATCACAAATATCGCTGGTACTAATATCGCAGTTAATACTTTTTCCCAGGCATAACACCATACTTATTAGATCTTCTTTTGTTTCTTTCTCAGTTTTTGGAACATTTTTTATCTCTATATTTGCTTTTTTACTCTGTCGTTGTAAATCCTCTAGTCGCTCTTCTAAAATCATTATATATTCTCTATCCTTTCTGGCCTCTGATTCCAGTTTTTCTAATTTATTTTTCAATTCTCTATTCTGTTCTGTAAGAAAACTAATAGAATTCTCAATATTGCTATTTGTTTGTTTTATATCCATTAACGTTGGGGTGATCTTATTAAATTCCTTCTGTTGCTCTGTCATCATTGATTTAATCATTGCCATCATTTCTTCTTTAAAAGTTTTGAATTCGGAACCGTAATCATCTTCTCTTCTACGTTTGAGGCGCTCGGAGACAAACTTGGGTGTTGAATAATCCTCAGTGTCAGGTCCTAACACATTTAAGTTCGACTCAGACAGTGATTTGTTTAGCATGTTGTCCATTATATACGAATAAATTAATGACGAGTCGCATAACCGGTTCTCCACGGAACGTTGTCGCACTTGCTACTGGTTTTGAATAATATCACCCGTCTCTTTCCCGCGGAGGTGAAGTGCAGTCCCCGCGCTCGCTGCTGCTTGCCGTGGGCTTGATGCACGTACGATGTTTGATTATAATAGTGTATTTTAAATTGAATTTGTTAGAAATGTACCGGTTAATTAGATAAGGAATTCGCACTACGTATAGTTGTAATAGGCGCCTTTTTAGCGTGTACACTTATTATTTTAGTGACAGGCCGTAACACTTCCGCTCGCTATGAAATCTCGGACGAAAGAGGAAATAAATGCTCCATCATAATTACCTATCATACCTTGGAAAGTACTGGTTAGAGAGTTTCTCTAAATTTCATATCCCTAATCGATCTATGTTCTTGTACTTATAACGTATAACTTACATTAATACTACTTTAAAATCAATATATTGATTTTATGGGCGACATTGAAAAATATGTTCGAAAAGAGAAACTTTCAATTTAACACACTCAAAAGTAAACTTACTATTTATTAATGTTGGCTTTTTATAGGGTTCAGACCATATGTTGCAGGTGCCTTCTTGAGAGGGTCGGGGGCTAGGGTTGCTTCTCTCTTGAGAGGGTCAAAGGCTGTGGTTTACCATTTTTACACCGGCCGTACTTTCTTCAATTTCCTTATCTAAACTGAAAATCAATAACAAAATTATTGCATGTATATTATTGTATTTTTAAGGCTCAGATTATTGAAATGTAAAATGTAATTTTGATGGTAATGGCAGTTTTAACAATAGTAACATTATTTTAACAATAGCAACGGTATAATAAATTCAATTGAAAGAGAAGAATATGTAATAGAAAAATGTTAGGCACTGCCGTCCTCTTTAAAAATTTACACGTGTCTCCATGATATTTTTCCTCCAAATACGAGTGGCAGATGAATTTTGACCTCAGTTGACGGGCAAATAATCGCTTCAGCTCTTCGTAACCGATGTTGTCCAACCAAATTCTTCGACGTTCAACATCAACGGGGAGCCCTATTTTCGATTAGATGTAATATACCATTTACGTCTAATTGAAATAAAATATTAATAACTAATTTATAAGTATTTAAGATATTAATAGAAATAAGTTTTATACTTACAATGAAAATGATAAAAAGGAGATTTATGTCCACGACCAAACACACAACAAGACCGATCTACGCGCATACTTCTAATTATTACAAATAAATCTAATAAAGACAACAACAAAATTGTAATTAAATTTTAAAATATAGTAATAATATGAATTGACTCTATATTATAATTAAATGTAAAACTATTTTGGAAAAAATATTTTCATATCATGCAATTGTGCTCTGATAAGTTAATTCAAAAAGCGTCGCTTGAAAGTGAGACGATCATAAAGTACCAGAATAATTTAAAATTATTTAAGAAATTGATAGAAATAAGTTTCTACTTCCCATGAAAATGATAAAAAGGAGATATATTTCCACAACCCAACACACACGACCGATCTACGGGTATAATTATAATAATTACAAATAAATCTAATAAAGACAACAACAAAATAGTAATTAAGTGATAGAATATAGTAATAATATGAATTGACGCTATATTATAATTATTAACATATATAAATATATATTTGTGTGTGTGAATTATTATATTTTACTTTTCCTACCTTATTCAGAATTGTCACTTTCTTCTGTTGCCTCCGATGCTGCTACAAAGTTACCGCTATTATAGAGTTGTCCAGCAGCTTTCATGAACTCAACCGTCGGGTTTAAATTATTTCGTCGGATTTTGTTTATGAACATAAACTTTGCTAAATACCCTACAAAAAAATCTTTTATCCGACGATATTGTGGCATCCTGTGCTTTGCGTGGCGCCATAGTACTTCAAACATATTGGCGTCGGCCCCAGTTTCCGGACTAACAAAGTTGACCGAATGGTTGACGGTCAAATGACGATAATCTAATTCCTGTAAAACGTCATATGACCGCCAACAATCTGATATTGTGGTTCCGGAGAGAATCCATCTTTGTATAAGGGGTACGAGGGTTGCGGCGTCTCTTTGCTCTACAGGATAAAGAAAAAAGTAGCCACTTTCCCTCTCAATGCCACCGAATACCCATTGACCCTCCACGGAATGACCACGATAATATTTCCTTCGGCCAAACTTTGATTCGTCCACTTCAACGGTTTTCCCTATACCACCTAAAAGAAAATAAACAATGTATGTTATAATCTATTATTTTATTTCATAAATTAGAATATACTATAGAATTTTCATTTTTTTTTCTTACCAATAGGGTTTCCATTATTTATGCAATAATGAACCACGACTTCTCTGCAAAACGAATTCCAATCACAAGCTGTGTGATTGGAAATTCTGAGTTCTTCTCTGATATTGCTGATTTCGGTGTACGTTGCCCAATACCGGACATATAATAGTATTTGGGTGAGGGTTAGATGGGATTTATCAAAAAAAATGTTTTGTGACGAATAGTCAATTTATCATAACACCCCACCCTTTTTTTGGTTCTATCTCTATATCCGACATTTTTGCACGCCCACACGAAACCGTCAATACAGGAAGACTTCGGTGTTAATATTTTGTCGTGGTTACATTTTTTACATTTTATGTTACGGGCTATGGCGCCCCACTCTTGCAACAATGCTATCAAAGCTGCTGGATCTCTTCCTAACTCGATAATTTTATTTGTTGTAAATATAACAGACATTTTCGGCGAATATATCGTAGCAATTCTGATATAATTTCTTTTTTCGTAATTGTTTGTATTCTTTTTAGATCGAGTCAAATTTTTTTGTCTTTATCATTGATTATACAACTTCCAAACGAAACAAATTCTAATTTATTTAAATTATCATTGAATTTGGCGGTTACTTTTTTTTTTAATTTTATGGCTTTCATTTTATTTTGTAATTGCCTTATTTTTAAATATATTTTAAATTCATATCTAATTTTTTTATGATGATCATTTTATTATCAATTTAATTAATAATGAAAATTATAATATTAACAATATTTATTGCGTTTACTTAAATTTAGTCCTGTTAATGTAGCTAAAGCCCAGCTTAGCCTGCCGGTGGGCTAGTTTGGGCTGGGATTTTGTTTATTATTTCAACAAGGAATATGGAAAGTATGAGAGATAAAAATCTCCTTGCGCTTAAGACAAATGTATATAGATATATAAATATATATATATGTATATATATATATATATATACATACATGCATACATATATATATATATATATATATATACATATATATATATATATATATATATATATATAAATTAAAAACCAAAATTATATTTATATAGCAATGGTAATTGCAAAACTTCGTAGCCACAAATAAAAAAAAAGACATAAATTATAGATTCAAAGATATTAAAACCTATTAAGTTGGTATAACTGATAATTTTACTTATTTGACGTTTAAGACTGTTAAAAATTACTTTATTTTAACGTAATTTTAAAAATATATTTTAAACTATTTAATTTCATTAATTTCTAATTACTTTATGTTTGTGTCAAATGTGTAGTGTCTAATGGTAAATTTATTGTGAATATAGTGAGAAATAAACCATGTAATGTACAAATTTCGACATATTTATGGTGCGTATTTTTTTTTTAAAATGATTTTTTTTATAATAAATAAGTATCCGTTGCAGAATTTATTTCCTGATATATGGTTTTTAATGTATATACTTTCATCTGATTACAAAAAAAATGTCGACATGTTCCTGGTTGTATAGTGCATATGTTCCATATTTATATATTTACGACACACTTTATAATTTTTTATATTGATTAAGAGACCGATAAAAGTTCTTGTAGTGTCAGGCCTATGTGTTAAAAAATAAAATTGCGCTCTTGTATAGAGGAAACAAAAATTAATTTTCTTAAATGTCTTATTTAAATAATCGGACAAATTAACAATTTTGTATTTTTTTAGAAAAGTGAGGTCATTTTTCATAATAATATGTAAATGCTGCTCCGACGGAAGTCTTCGAAGCAGCACCATGAAACAAAGTACACATTGTGTCCTGCCTGTTACCTCCTCGATATATATGTATAACTTTAATATAGTATCTATGTATCTAACATACTAATCCATGAAACCCAAATGCGGAATCGTCGATACACAAAAAGCTAAATATAAACATTTATTTCGACAACAAAAGAAATGTCAGTTAATAATTCATTTTAATTCTTAAAGCGATGGCTACACTTCAAAATAGATTGAATATAAAAATGTTTTTGTAGTCGTCAATAAAAAGTTATTATTAGCTTATTTACCGTTAGATTGTTATTACTATTTTTATTTCTTATGAACAATTAAATATAATTTACGCGAATTTATGAAAAATTATTTTTTTGTTTTGATTTTTCAATACTGAATTTTTTGGTTTCTATTTTTTGGAAAATATAAGCTTTCTAAATTATATTCTACTTCTGTAACAGCAGGTCCATTTTTTTAGTCTCCTTCAGTATTTTATTTGCTTTAGAATATGAAAATAATTTTTTGTGTGAAATTATTGTTTGTAGGTACAATTGTTTTAAAAAATATACATGGAACAAAAGTCATTAACGTTTTTATTTTTGCTATTAAATTGAGATAATTTTTGAAAGTTAAATTAATTTTAATAACTAGAAGAAAAAATGTACCCAAAAACCTATACAAAACATTTTAAAACTTGATAGTGACTTAAAGAAAATTTTCATGTACGTAAGTATTATATCATGTAAGTAACTATTTACATTGTCTAACATAAATAGTGAAGTATATAGACCAAATTAATTTTGCGACATATTATTTAACACATTGTTGTTTTTTATCATTAATGATCACCATATTTTAGACAAGTGTCATAAGGAAAATATTTGTGATTAAAATAAGACATCATAATTTATCGTGCGCTATTTATGTTTCCTAATTCGCTTACTAATTACTAACATAAATAAAATTTTCATATTAACAATGATGCGAAATGAAATGTAAAATATCATACAACTAATATCGCATCTTTACTATAGACTATAGAGTAAAGAGTGTCGACTGGAAATTTGTCTGTGGGCCATAAACGCAAATAGCATAGATAATATACGCAAATAGACGGCGTCTGTTCGACCATATTCGACGCTAAAAATCTTGTTATTGCTATAATAACTTTCGTAACTTATTCTGCGGATTGGGTTTTTTTATTTCCGTAATAACTGTATTAAACGTTAATTTGTTTCGAATTTCAGGAAATTTACAATTTAATGTAGTGACTACTTACGGTCTACGCAGTTGTGGGTGCAGAATTTAGTGCCAAGTTAGAAGTAAGTTTCAACGTACGAAATGGTCGTCTAGAACTTTCGCTTCGCATCGAATTTAAGTCGAACAAACTATAAGACGTTGTGATATTGATAGACTTGAGTCGAGACTTGAAATGGGTTGTGCTTTGGATTAGGAACAACTAATTTAGCATCGGTTGTTTCTTTTGTTAATGTCTAATGTGAGGATATAATTGGGCAATGGATTACATAGCCATTTAAAGATTCTGATAGATCTTGTTTCTTCAGTGTGGTTTTTTTTCATATTGATTGATACTTTTTCATATTGATCATTTTGTTTAGTGTCTTCTTTCTAAAGAAATATTGTTAAAATTAAATATTAAACAATATATAATAAATATGTACTTCAAGAACATAAATTTCTGTAATTTAACTAATTCTTTAAATATTATTGTAAAAACTCAAATCAATGAATACAATTAAGCATTTCTCAAATGGAAAGCTAAATAATTGTAGCTTTATTAAAAAAATAAATTATATTTAACCCGGCATTTTTCGCTAGGCAAATACGAAAACAAAATGTCGTTACCGGGGAAAAATTAACACATTTTTCTTGGCCCCCTATTTAAATACAGGGAATTGATATTGAGCCTTGTTATTTTATTTTGTTTGTTCAAACTATAAGCGACAAATAAAATGTTATAATTATAATAAATCACGTAGCATCTTTATAATAGAAGTTCTAATAGTAAATGGATAAAAATCGCCACTCGAAAAATTTGCAGTCTTTATGTTCCGACCAAAGCTAATTATTCTTCACTTTATTTTTTGGGAACGACTGCCACAAATAGGAATTTTATGCTCTCGGCATATTATGTTGCATATTTCACAAGCTGCTTTTGTCTTCGATCTTTTTTCCAGTTGCAATCTTCACAGCGAGACGTGCATGGTGTCTGTCGATACCTAGTGGAGTCTGGCATATTGTCTCCGTTATTTCATCTAAACCTAGAATGAAGTTGATTTTTTTATGGCCTGTGGCATATTTCTAACATACAATTTGTGCTGTATAAGAGACGTCATTAAACCTTTGGCCACTTGGTATGGCCCTAGGCATACTACTTCTGGTTGAGCTAGAAATTGAATTGTTGCTTGCTGCGGAGAACAGTGTTTGCGGAGTCAGTGTTGCCATTGGAAAAAATATCGATTATGATACGTTTCCGATACTAGATATTTTATATCTATATATCGAGATGTTAAATGTCGCCAAATGATATTGATATAGCGAATAAAAAATATCTACACATCGATATTTTTTCTACAAGCCTACAAACACCCTCAGAATCGACTTCTTCCTTAGTATCACTGTTATTGTGGCTGTGCTCACCATGATCCTCCGTTTCCTATACGATTTCTTAGTCACTATCTTGTAAAATATCTTCTATTATATTTTGCAGTCTATCAATGGGAAATTCATGACAGTAGACGCGGGAAGCGCGTCTCTTATTTCTATGCGGAAAGGTACCTAAAGTTGTGTTCCTTGCTAAATTACGCAGAAAAAATGTGTGTTTTATTACCTCTGTGGCGAGTGCCGTTTAATGAAATCTTATTTTTATAATTTATATCAAGAAATTTGTCTGTTAATTTGAAATAGAAGAAATTAAAACACAATACTTTGATGGTTATTTCGTAGATTTAGTGGGTTTGATATGTGATCGATTATACTTTTTCGTTAATGTTTCGCGGTTAATTCGTATTTACTGTTTCATAAATTTATTATTATTTGTACCATCGCAAATATTTGTAGTTAATCATTTGAGTGGACAACTTTATCAAAACGTCTACAAAGTAATTTTGTTATTCCGAATGTCTTCAATTTCATAGCACTTTGTTGCTTTGATCTGTCGGTGACTGATTCGACCTATTTAGTCTAGAAAGTTTAACCCATAATTTGGATACTTGATATTACATTCTATTCTTATTTTACTTTTTTGGAGAGTGGATCTGGTTAAATTTGCCAGGAACTAAAAGCAGAGTTCCTTTGTTTTTATTTAATTTTCCTCTTAAGTAAAAAAAATCAGGGTTGAGACACCATGTAATTTTAACTTGTGTTGATGTCCATTTTCGGTGTTTATGGCATAATATTTTGACACCAATTCCTCAGTTGTAAAAGCTTTTGGTATAAAATCAACGTTGGACATACGTTTTTTAAGGTCCAACGTTGATTTTATACCAAAAGCTTGATATTCAGTCTATTTAGCACATGGTAGGTTTCACAGTGAGTCCTTAAAACGATATTGGTTTTTAGGGTTGGAACATTATTTTTGAGTGTTAATTCAAGTAAATTTAATAACTTAATGGTTACACATTTCACAGGAAGATTTAGCACGATCTTTGAAGTGATCTATAATATATTTGCATTAATTTAGTTGGAGTAATGCTGGTGATAAGTAAAATTGGTAATAAAAATTCATTATTTTTGAGTGTTCATTCAAGTAAATTTAATAACTCAATGGTTACACATTTCACAGGAAGATTTAGCACGATCTTTGAAGTAATCTATAATATATTTGCATTAATTTAGTTGGAGTAATGCTGGTGATAAGTAAAATTGGTAATAAAAATTCATTATTTTTGAGTGTTCATTCTAGTAAATTGAACGAATTTTAATGGCCAAATATTTCACAGGGAGATTTAGCACATCCTTGAAGTGACCTATAATATGTTTGTATTTATTTAGTCGGAGTTATGGCGGTGATCAATAACATTGTTCATCATTTTTGAACGTTCATTCAACTAAATTTAATGATTTAATGGTCACATGATTTAGCACATCCTTGAAGTAAGTAACCTATAATATATCTGAATTTATTTTGCTGGAATCATGGTCGTGATTGGTAACATTGGTAATAAAAATGAGTTATTTTTGAGTGTTCTTTCAAGTAAATTTAATGACTTTTAATGGTCATATATTTCACAAAAAGATTTAGCACTATCTTTGAAGCGACCTATAATATGTCTGTATTTATTTAGTTGGAGTCATGGTCGTGTTTAGTAACATTGGTAATAAAAAATTAATTATTTTTGAGTTTCATTCAAGTAAATTGAATTACTTCTAATGGTTACATATTTTACAGGAAGACTTAGCACTAAATTTGAAGTTATATAATATGTTTGCATTTATTTAGTTGGAGTCATGGTGGAGATCAGTAAAATGGGTAATAAAAATTCATAGAATTATTTTCTATTTGTTCATATATTATTTCCTTTATTATTTCAAAATTTAAGTTAAATGAGTTTGCTTTAATTTTAATATCGGATTTGGCAAGTGACTGTCTTTCTTTAAAATATCCATAACATTCAGGCGGTATATCGAGTATACCAGTACCCATTATATCATTTTAATAAACATGAAAATTATTTGCCGTTTTCTAATTGTTGCCAAGTTTCCATAAAGAAATTTAGTTTCACACTGCTTTGTGATAGAAGTGACAACCTTGGTAATCATTTTACTTTCGCAAGTTGGGTTAGCAGAGCTATATTAAACGTTAGTCATGTCACATAAATAGAATTGATTGCTAATAATTTTACATTTCTTAGATTATCTAAGTTTATCTAAGTTACAAAAATAGTTCTATCTCCAGTTACACCAATATATCTATTCGAATTAATCGATGGGGATATAAGATGCTATTTTGACTGAACATTTCAGCGCTTATTATGTCCTCAATTTTAAAAGATGTGTAATGTACCAAAAATGTGTTTAAAGACGGTTCCAACACCGCCGAACCGAGCTGAACGTTTAGATCATGTTGAAATTAAATGGGATATGGAATCAAAATTATTGATCTTATCATAATAACGTATAGAGAGAGGTTGAATGAGATTATGGCACTCCATATTGTTAAAAATATAATTTTGTTTGCAAAAAAACCTTACCGTTCCGAAGATAGTGTTCATGTTATCAAGGTGTGTCTTTATAAAGGAGATATCAATAGGAATAACCACACTGAGGTGGTCATTGACGAGTTTTAATGAGCCAACAGGATCAAAGTGTACACCAGGACTGCTCTTTATCGATTGTGTAAAATCGACATGTGCCTGGACGATGGCACTGTAACACGTGTAAAGTATAAATGTAAAGGCGATTATTTGTAAAAGTTGTATAAAAAACGTGTATAAGAATTATTTATGTATATGTCTAAATAGTAAAAGTATTAGTAAAGGATAGAGTGTTCCGCGTAAAGTGATATAATAAACTAAAGAAAACAATAATTAAATATTATTTAAGATCGCAGCGATTAAGATCGAAGCGTCATTTCTTCTTGCGAGTTTTACTTCGTCATAGTGGTGAACGACATGGCGACGATTTATTAATAAGGTCAAAGACTTTCGCCCATTTATTTTGATAACTTTATACGGTCCTTTCCAAATAGGAGAAAGGGCTTTGCGCAGCCTGAGGTGGATTCTGAGATAGACGTAGTCTTCAACTTGATACTATACGGAACCAGAGTGAGAGTCATAATAGGTTTTTGAGTTTTCTTTTGATGTTTGCGAGAGCTTTTTCCCTAGAGTACTTAAGACGGTGTTGTAGCATTTTTATGTAGCCGGGTAAGTCGCGTCAGGGGTAGTGTCGTAAATAAAATTAAGTATAAATGGTTTATGACCGAACAATAGTTCACGAGGAGAGTAGTGGGTGGTTGAATGTATGGCAGTGTTGCAAGCTAGCATCGCGGTATAAATGTATCTTGACCAATTATCTTGATTATCATTAATGTATGATTTTAAATACTCTTAACGTTCCAAGGCTCCTCGGGCCTGATATGGCGATGCCCATAATTGTTTTATTTTTAGAAAATCACAGGTTCTTTTAATAATATCTGATGTGAAGTTGGTCCACTGATCGTTGAGGATTGTTCTGGGTATACCGAATAAAGATATAAAACATATTAAGCACTCGCTAGTTTCTTCAGCGGTGATGCTTCGAATAGGATAGGCTGCTGAAAATTTTGTAAGATCGTCTTGTAACGTTCGAATATATTGAAGGTTTGTTTCTCCGGCTTCAGGTAAGTGTCACTATATCGAGGGCTAATCGTTGGAAAGGGGCGGTGGATGTGCTAGTGATTTGCATAGGTGCGCGATTTGCTTTTCTTAGTGCCTTATTTACTTGGCGCGAGGAACATTTCTTTACATAATTTTGGATATCTGTTCGCATATTTTTCCAGTGTACAATATTCAATTGTGATTTCAAGTTATAGGAATAGTCTAGATGGATAATATCTATGTGTGATTTCAAGTCATAGCAATAGTCTAGATAGACAAAGCCTTGAAAGCCGGAGAGAGCAGAATTTACAAGGCGCTGAAAAGTGGAAGGCGCATTTTTCAATCCAAATGGCATGCGCGTAAATTCGAAGTTTCCTCGAGGAACACTAAATGCGATTTTCGGCATGACAGCAGACATGGGGTCTGATGAAACCCTGAAGCGAGATCAAGGGTTAGAGATGCGAAATTCGGAGCAGATTTGAAACGTCATTAGTGCGTTGAAGTATGTGGGTTGAGGAGGAGAGATTTGTATTAACTGATAAACAGGTTTCAGTTTGCAGGGGAGTGAGGTGTAATTTTAAGTCAGAATTGACAAACAGATTTTTCAGAAGTATTCATGACAAAAATATTTATCCGGTTATTATCTTTCACTTGGACTATACAGTTTGCAATGGGAAGAGACTCGGAAATATGCTGATCGATACTATGCCTTTCGATTATTGTTTCACTGCGGGTTGGGACGGAATTTCAATTGAATATTATAATTATATATTTTTAGTGTTCTTATATTATAATCAATGATGCATTCTGAGTCAGTCATTAAATAGTTGCATATGATGCCATCGTAATTTGTATTAATTTTGTCAACTGCATGAAATTTATATGTTTATTTTGATTGGTGGTTTCGTTAGTCGTATCGATGCCCTTTAATTTTATTTTGTTTAAATTTAGAGTAGGCAAGGTTTGTATTGAAGATTTTCTTATTATACCGAAGAACCAGTATACTAAAATGATAAGAGGTGAGAAGTGAGGTCTGTTTTTAGGGTAATATAAGGTAAAAGTTTTTTGGAGTGGTTGGAAGCGATCTCGAATACCCTTTCGGAAATGTTTGAATTTTCTGTTTGTGAATCGATGTTTTGTGTTATTTTATTATTATTTTTCCTTTCATTACAAACGGCATTAGTAGTAGAGTGTGTAGTGCGAGTAGTATGGGTTGATTACCGTCTGGATTGTATTTAGTTGGCCGTGAGTTTGGGGCTGATTACCCTGTGCGTTGGCCTTATTTGGATTATTTTTTGATTGACCGTGAGTTTGAGGCTGGTCTTATTTGAATTAATTAAGAGGGTGTCGATTTTGGAAAAGGTTAGTCTTGCAAGACACCTTGGCGAGATATTTATTGGTTTAAATTGTTGAGGGTGTCGGCGTCTATATTTGGACTAGAAGAGTCGTCGTTATCTTTTAGGAAATGTACGCGGGGTTTAAGATTTCTGTCCGTAAATGGGTGGTTGTCCGGAATTGAAATTACTAGGTCCCGTTCTAAATATATCGTTATTATATTTTCTTAGATGGCACACTTCGAGAGTGTGATCTAACTTTTTACAGTAACGGCAAAAGGGTGTATCTTTAGGGGAACGCTGATTGTAGGAATTATTTGGTTTCGGCGGGTTATTTTTAAAATTTAAATTAGGTGATATTCGCTCAGTAGGATTTGGCTTTGGGATGTAGGGATTTTGTGAATAGAGATATTGTTGAATTTTCTCCTCTGAAACGGCAAGGTGGTGCTTCATTTAAATTTCTAGGATCTCGACACCAGATTATTTTAGAAATCTGAGGGTGAACACCCATAATGAAAGTATTTAGGGCCAGGTCTTCTATTGACGCTAGTCTTTTATTGCCATTGAGTTCTCTTTTAATATTGTTGGACCTCGGTCAAAAGTTTAGAGAGGCAAGTCTCCACGCGCAGAAAAAATTTACTTATGGACTTGTGACATTCTTGTTTGCAAGCTTCTAGATCTGTGAGTAAATGGGCGTAGTGTTTGCGTTCCCCGAATTGTTTTTTTAGAAATTCTTTCAAAGAGATCCAATTTTCGAATTCTTTAGCGAATGAATTAAAATTTAATGAATTGTAAGATTATGCTAAGAGGAATGTTTTCTATATGCGATTGTACGCCTAGCCGAGTTACAATTAATTACAATACGGTATAACTTGTTTAACCTTCCGTGAACCACGTGGATAAAAGTTGCGTCCAGCACTATGTGGGGTTAAGCATACCCCAACATAATTTTATATTTTTGTAGGGAAAATCTTTTTAAAGTTTATTTTTTATGCATTAACATTGTTTTTGAACTATTGGGAAATAAAAATAAAATAAATTTGTTAAAAATAATAAATATTTTTAATATCTCTAGGGATAGTAACAAAAATAGTACTTTTTTACTAACTAAGAGGAGACTATCTTCTTTGGTTCAGCCTTATAAAAAAAAACTTAACTAATAAATTCTGATTGACCTTCATTTCAGGCCCTAATGAGATAAGAAACAAAAATAATAAAAAAATAAATAAAACAACAAATTTGAAAAAAAAAATTTCACTGGACTTACAGTATGTAATTATGACTAATTACCTTAAAACTATTCTAAATATATAAATAAAATTGTTACATCACATCAGATTTAGTAGTGAAAGACATTTGATTGATTTTAGTAAAATTCGTATGAAAGTGTGATATAAATTTTTATTCTGCATTAGAGAACATGTTTTTTTTGAACGTTTGGCTTTTCTCTTGTAGCCAGTAGACACAGTGTCCCTCTGGAGGCTCCAACAGTAGTCTGCAAGCATGGCTGGCTCCCATCTACCCTGATAACGCTTCTCATTTTTTTGTGACATCGATAAAAGCCAACCATGCCTGTCTTTCAATGGGTCTGAGGCTAGATAAAAAATCGGGATCATTGATTAATTATCTTAGGTCAGGTCCAATAAAAATTCCTTCTTTAATTTTCGCCTCATTTAGCGTAGGAAATTTGGAAATAAACAGTTTCCACTCTTGTGACACGTGTCTGTGACCTAATGCTGACATTAATCCATCAATATTATTATAGAACTCTAATCCATCTGCTTTTGAATAAAAGGTAGCTAAAGAAATGTGACGTTTACGATAAGTTGTAATTTTAACTCCAGCTTGTAATAGATTCCACTGTTTTAATCTTGAGCCTAATATTTCAGATTTTTCTTTGGTTCAATCTAAATCTCTGGCAAGGTCATTTAGTTCATATTGGTTAATCAAATGTGGTTCTGTAGTTATTTGATCTTGAAATACCTCTCCACTACTAGATGAGCCTGCTTCGTCGTCTTCTTCCGTACTCGAACTCGATGAACTAAAAAATCTTTCCGGTACTGGAATGTCTGGAGAATGTGGTAGCGGCATCGATATTGATGTCACATTAGCATATTTAATCGACTGTTTTGATTTTTTCGAAAAATCTCAATGTTGTCAAACAGAAGTAACAGTCGTCTACGTGATTTTTGGGTTCACGCCACTGCATTGGTACACCAATAGGCATTTGTTTTATAGTACCCTTGTGCCAACCCGTCTAATATTTATAGCATCTTAAACAAGACAGTTTAGGCACCCACGATTTATCTTGATTTTTAATTGTAATCTTAAAATAATCTTCATAACACTTCTCAAACAACGTAGAAATGGTATTTTTTTCACTTTTAGGAGTGAATTCACCACAAACATAACAAAATAAGTTAGGAGAATTAACACAAACACGCGACATTTTGTAGATTAATGAGTAATCTTAATGTTTTGTTGACTTTTGTACCCAGAAAAGATATATTTTTATGACTACCCACAAAAAAGTGAAGCAGAAAGTAAAAAAACTAAGATTCCCGTTATCTATTTTTTGTGACGTGTTATCCAAATAAAAAAGTGTTTTCTGTATTTCACTAAGTATGCTTTATACGAATTACCATTCGGGATACCAGTGATTTTTTTTGTGTTGCATAGTGATTAGTCTTCTTGAGATTCCAGTTGGTTTAAATCTGTACAATTTTTACAAAAAAAATATGCGTGCTCTAAACATATAAGTACTTCGCATCGCTCGCAATCGTACTTTGTCTTTCGACCTCTTCGCCTATCGCATTCCGAACATCTTGTTATACGTCTTGGCATCTTCTTTGGTGGTTCCACACTTGTTTTACCGAGTAAAACATTAATGCGCTTACGAGAATCCCTTGGAATTCGTGGATTATCTTTGCGGTTTCTCAGGTGCTCTTCAATCAAAGCCATTCCCAAATCACGAATAAACTTCCTCCTTTTGTTAGATTTCCCTGCTTCAATGCCATTATTGAACATATGTAAAATCATAGCGTCGATTCCTGCATGATTGAGAATCGAGAAAAATATAGTGAGAGACCAGCATTTGCTGTTGCGAGAAACGTCGTATGTTCTGGCGAGTTTGTCGACCACATCTACTCCACTTTTAGTTTCATTATAGAAAGTTATCATTGTTGGTTTCTGCTTGATTCCAGTTTCATGGTCGATTTCTTTATCGTGGTGAAGGGATGACATCATATGAACGTACTTTCGAGGCTTTGGAACATAACTAACGAGACTAACATCTTTATGAAAGCCAAACCGTGATGCATATAACTCTCGAGATTGCTTGAAGCATGGCGGAATGCAAGCTTTATTAGCTCTCAAAGTACCAACTACCGTTAATTTATGTTTCTGTAACAAGTTTTCAGCAGTTTCATGACTGGTAAAGAAATTGTCCATGGTAACATTTCTTGACGAGCCGGAAACGCAGTTCACCATACGATCTACTAAGTCAAATGGCTTATTGCTCAACATAAACGGACTGTTATCTGGCTGTTTACCGCAGTCAATTTCTAAATTTAGAGTATAAAATGTTTTAGCGTCTACTAAGACATATATTTTTATTCCATACTTTGCGGGTTTTGATGGGATATACTGCCGAAATCCACATCTCCCTCAAAAGGCAACCAATTCTTCATCAAGTGTTAGATGTTCGGATGGTGTATATGCGTTTTGGCAAAGCTGGACAAAGATGTCAAATATGTCTTGGATTGGTGCTAAACTATCAGTCTTCTCTAGTCGTAGCAGCATCGAATCTCATATTATTGAGTAGGTATGAGAATCGATTTTTAGACAGCGTGCACCGAAATATTTCAATTCCAGTACCATCTGAAGCCCAGAGGTCATCGAGGTTTTGTCTCCCAGAACGGTATAATACCGCTAAAAATAAAAGCCCAAAAACTGCTTTCATCTCATATGCAGTTGTTTTTTTATAGAGAACATTTAGCGGTTCACCGTCTGGTGGCTGTGGTCTCGAAAGACATATCTTTGCATTCGTATGTTTTACAATCGTTTCATGTATCTCATGGGAAACAAATACTTCGAAGCATTCTAAACTAGTTTTCTTGTCTTTATATTGACTTTTCATTCCCTGCAAATGTGTAATTATATTTTCTCGTCTTGTACGAACGTTAGTTCTCAGCGGCTCCTTTAGCCATTTTGTTTTGCCATCTTTACCAATATAAAAACCTTGCGAGCTAGAAGACTCACCACCTGAAGAAATGTCCCCGCCCTCTACATCCTCTTCAATGTCACTTTCAGATTGAATACTCAAATGATCCGAATCGGGTTCACTTCCGGATAAATATAGCTCATCTGTGTCACTCTTTATCATCCATAAGTGCCGATAACATTTCGTTTTCTTTTACACGGCGAGCCATTTTGAGCCCTGGAAATAAATTCACAAACGATTGAAGTAATAAAGTTTTGTTTTTCAAAATAAATAAATATTTTTTATAGAAATAGATGTGTTTTGCATGTCATACTGCTTACCTTTTAGACGACGTCCCGAACTACATGGGGTTTATGACACCCTGCCACATTTTGCGGGCGACCGTCCGCTGCGCCTGTGACGCTACAACTAAACCACTGTTACTATGCGATCTGGCAACGTCGCAACTCCAGCTACTCGATGTTTCGTGGAATTCGCGCGACCGTTTTAAAAGATACGACAATTTATGTTTCGCTGGGGTATATCAAACCCCACGTGGTGCACGGAAGGTTATTTGATAACAGTCACAAACGAAAAGTATTTAAATTTCGTACTTACCGATGAAAACATTCGCCGAAAAATTATATCAGCGCGACCGCAAATACACACAAACCCGTTTCTCTGACTTGCTGCGAGCGGACCACAGATCATATATTAAATAGATGGTCAACTTCAAGCAATTGTGCGAACGAGATAGCACTTTCGCGTTTCCAAGTACTAAGCCTCTATATTCCCCTATTGCCTAGTCTAATGAAGTTGCAGCGAGTGCTCAGCAAATGTGCACAGAATATTTTTGACAGGTGTACTTTTTTACATTTTTAGGTTATAATTACGTATAAATGAAACGACAATTTCTAAATTATCATATTTTATTATACAATTCCGCCGGTTCGAAAGAGACCATTAGGAAGAACCGACAAAGAAACCTAATGGCCACATACAATTTCAATGAATGAACATTTACATTTTACAAATAATCCGCCGATTCTAAACACACCATTAAGACGAATCGAAAAAAGATCTTAATTTCTTAGCTTCAATTAATAAATAAATTGTTAACTCTAATGTATTCTAACTCGAAGTTTTTAAATACTAATTCATTTATTAAAATTAATATTTAGTATCTTGGTTCACATCTTAATAAAACAAAAGTGACTTTGTTTTGAATATAATATTTTTACGGTAGAAAACCAAACTTCAATTTTATGTTACAAAGAGAAAAAAATTACTTTTATTGTGTAAATTAATACTTCAGTCTTGTGAAGATATTAGATTTCAAAAAATGTTAAATTGTTATTTTCTATTTGTTTAATTATTTTAAATAAATGTAAACTGTCTTATGTAATCAAATAAAAATCATGTTTCTGCGCATAATTTTTGATTTTAATGATTTTTGTACTTATCATGAGCTAGTTTTTGTATTGTACTTAATCTATCATAAATGTTTCGTATGTTATCCACACCATGTAATAATGCATTAATTACTTTACACCAATAATTGATTTTAAATATAATAGTTAAATAAACAAAGTTAAATTTAATAATATCATAGTGGTTTTTATCTATACATTCTAAGAAACTAAAATCTAATCTAATCCATAAATACTCAAACAATCAATTAAATTATCTTTTTGAAAATTATTTTCTAAATAATCCTTTATTAATTGACTACATGTACTAAATCTACACATGAACAAATTACTAGGTCGTATTAATGAATTATTCTTATCTTTTAAATCAATAAAACGATGTTGTATATTAGTACTATTAGTATAAATCTTACTTCTACAATCTATACAATGTTTTGTTTTGAGAAGTTTTCGTGCAACTCACCCCGATACATATGCATCTGCATATGCAGTATTGCGGTTTCTAATCACATCTATGGAAGTTAAAGGCAATATTTGTGTTTTACCGATTTATCTTAAACTTGTATTCGGAAAGCTGACTTCATTATGGTAATCACTTGAATTGGGTACGGAAGAAATAAATTTAGTAAATAATAAATTTTTAGCACTTTATATCGGCTTGGGTTGCGTACCAAACAATACCATAATTCTTTTTAAATCCATAATATTTTTGGAAAAATCTACTTCACAATTGGAAAGTTTAGAATGAACAGTAATATCTGAAATAAGTAAAGCTTTCATAGAATTTTGAAACGATATACAAGACGGATTAATATTTCGAACACCATAAGAGCGAATTTTACCAAATAAATTTTCTAGAGGATCTTGATTCAAATTTCTTGGAGAAAAAAAATTATGTTCTTTGATTTCAAAAATTTCCACAAATGAATAAAACTTTTCAGTGTTATCCAATTTTTTAGACTTGAGCAAAATTTAACACTACCACTATTGTCAACAAATTTCATATCATTTAAGCGTTTAATTGATTCTAACCAAAAGGATTCATGATCAGTTTTAAATGTTACCCTAGTCCTTAACTTTCCTTGACAATATTTTTGCGAGCCATTAACGCTATCAAATAATTTATCTAAAAAGCCTACTATACTTGCAGTGTCCCCTGTAGTTTCACCAACAGTCTTAGAATTAATATCCTGTCTTCCAGCTGTAGAGACCAAAACTATATCAGCCACAAACATTAAATTTATAGCCAAAACTAATTATAATATTTTTAAATCTAGTGAACCAACATTACATTTATGTACAGAGGTCAAACTACTCTAAACTGAAGTAAATTTGCTCATAATTTTTTAAAACATAATGGAAATTGAAAGAATAATGATAATAGTACGAATGTAAACAAATTTGAAGGAAGAATTGAGAAAATCGCATTATTATTACCGTGTGGTGCTTGCAACAATAGCATACAACGAACCGTATCACTAAACACTTGCGCACAACAACTCACTTTCATCTTACGTATTTTACTAGGATACACATGCTCATCTGTCAATTTCTTCATCGTCCGTGAACCTCCTATTGCACCATCTCTTTTATAAAAATCTATAATATCTTTCCATTTTGCACGCTTTCGATCCCTATCAAATAAAATATCATACTTCAACATATTATTTCTCAAACCTTTCAGAAGATGCGGTGGATCATATATAATAAACAACTCTACGCCTGAAACCTTAACAATATACTCTTTACATTTTAACACTCCTGATATACTCATCTGCAAATAATTTATAGCTCCTCTATTTGTAGCAGCTTGATCACATGCCAAAGTTAACGGATACCGATTACATTCTTTCACAGTTTTCACTACTTCTTTCAAAATCACACTCAAACGATGGGATGGAGTGGTACCCTCACAGAAATAATACGCAAACACTTGCTTCCATGACTCACAAACACCTCTTAACATAAATACTAACGCATGATCAGCAAACCTTTGTTCCCTTTCACCCTGCTCAAAATCCACAATGCCAACAATTTTCTTTTCCGAACAACTAAAATGAATCCCGGAAGATAAAGCTACCTCATGAAAAATTATAGAACAATATTTTCGACGATCACTCTAATTATTAGTTTCGTTTTTAAAAAAGTTACGATGTTATTATTTAAACCCGGACCAAATTTAACAAATTTTAAAAGTGAACGCAATAGACCTATTGACGGCATTGTTAATAATTTTTGGAGCAACTTGTAACATTTCGGACTATTCTTATGTATTGCCAAACAAAGTAATTTTTCATCCATACTAAATCTGTAGCCTTTCTTTTTCACATTCTTACTTAACAACTGCATTCTAACAAATATCTTCTGACTTTCATTTAAACCTTCCAATGACTCATTCAAAAAAGCATTAAATTTCTTGCTTCGTTCGGTTTTCCCACCATTTCTTCTTTTTTGATGTCTTCTTCCACCTCGAACTGCAAATAAAATAAAAATTGATTATTCAACCTAGAAGAATATACTTAACATTTTAAGCTCCACCATAATTATTTATCGCACCTGGGAAAACGGAAAGTTTCTCTTAACTTCATATCCCTAATCGATCTATATTCTTGTACTAAAAGATATGTATAACTTACATTAATATTGATTTAAAATTAATATATTGATTTTTGGATCATATTCAAAAATATATTTGAAATGAGAAAACTTTCAATTTAACACATTCAAAAGTTAACTTACTAAATCTTCTATTTATTAACGTTGGCCTTTCGTAGGATTCAGACCATACGTTGCAGGTGCCTTCTTGAGGGGGTCGGGGACTAGGGCTGCATCCTTCTTGAGAAGTTCGGGGGCTATGGCTGATTATTTCTTCACATACCGTACTTTCCTCAATCTCCTTATCTAAAATGAGTATTATTAAAATAATTGCAGATATATTACTGTATGTTTAAGACTCAGTTTCTTGAAATACGAAATGTAATTTCGATGATAATGACAGTTTTAACTACAGTAACATTAAGAAAGTATAATAAACTAAATTCAACGAGAAGAATATGTAATATTTACCGAAAACTAATGGAAAAATACGGATAAATAAAGAGTCGGCACAGCCGTCCTCTTTAAAGATTTACACGTATTTCCATGATATTTTTCCTCAAAATATGAGTGGCAGATGAATTTTGAACCCAGTTGTGCAGATAACCACTTCAGCTCTTCGTGACCGATGTTGTCGAACCAAATTCTTCTACGTTCGGCATCAAGTGGGAATCCTATTTTAAATTAGATATAATGTAACATTTACGTGTAATTGAAATTAATAAATTATTTAATAATTGAATAGAAATAAGTTTCAACTTACGATGAAAATGATGAAAAGGAGATTTATGACCACAACCCAACACAACAAAACCGATCTACGGTCATAATTCTAATAATTACAAGTAAATATAATAGAAACAACAACAATATATTAAAGTTAAAATATAGTAATAATATAAATTTGAACTAAATATTACAATTAAACGTAACTATTTTAGAAAACAAGTTTTCAAATTATGGAATTGTACTTCGACACACTTTGACAAGTCAATTCAAAAGCGCGCTAAGCGACACTTCAAAGTGAAATTGTTTTCGTATCATAGAGTAATGACTTGCTCTATAATCCATAACCAATATTTATGTGTTACTATAGAATTTTTTTATATACATAGATATACATTACGTGTGTGAAAGAGATAGGGCTTCCGCGTTTCAGTTCAAATATTTGTATGAAGTAAACCCACTTTGGAGCGGACTAGCGAAACCTGTCACTGCCTACTCCCGCGTCGCACCACCGCGCTTCACCTCACGTCCCGCGTCTCCACGCGCTGTCGTTGTCAAGTCATAGGTATGGGCGGCATTACCCCGTGAGCGGCGTTACCCCTGCTTACCCTAAATTTACTGACTTAATGGTCATATATTTCACAAGAAGATTTAGCACTATCTTTGAAGTGACCTATTATATGACTGTATTTATTTAGTCGGAGTCATGGTCGTATTTAGTAACATTGGTAATAAAAATTAATTATTTTTGAGTTTCATTCAAGTAAATTTAATTACTTCTGATGGTTACATATTTTACAGGAAGACTTAGCACTAAATTTGAAGTTATATAATATGTTTGCATTTAATTAGTTGGAGTCATGGTGGAGATCAGTAAAATGGGTAATAAAAATTCATAGAATTGTTTTCTATTTGTTGGTAAAGTTATTCGGGTGATTATACGATAAAGGGGATTATCCCCTTGAAAAGTTATCAATTGAATTAAATATTTATTACATCAAAAGGTAACTTAATGTTTATTACAGTTTTACGAGGTCCAAAAGATATTGCTATTATTTTAGAAGTACAGGGAGAAAATTTGTAAGTACACTATGCACGGAGTAGTGACATATTGAGAGAGGGAAATGACACCCTCCTATAGTATTAGAAGGTATAATTAAATAAAACACATGTTTACTTGTATCACATATCGAGGTTTATAATTTATCTTTTCAGTTAAAAACAAAATTTAAAACTAAAGAAGACATTAACACAAAATCTATTTAAAAATAATAACTAACATTTGGAACGGAGTATTACAGTAGGTATAACTTCTTTTTATTCTAATAATAAACTATTATTATCTTTAACAATATCAAAATAAACTAAGTACTTGTAATTGAAATTATCAAAATATCCTGGCTAAAACAGTTTCTTATTGTATAGAGATACAAAAGAAAACGGAACTAAAAGTTCTCAATAAAAATAAAATCAACTTTCTGCTTTAAAATTAATATTTAAATTCCAATAAGAAGAGATCTGGATTTTTGAGCAAAACATGAAATATAAAAAAAAATGCAAACAAAATGAACGTATTTCTTAATAGACTAAAAACAATACCTGTTTATTGATAACCTGGTTGATTATATCTGACCTAGTTTTTCTAATTTATAGACTTCCCTGTTACCTTATAAAACTATATTTGGAACTGGTAATTTTTCTAAAATTTGTTCCCATTTAACATCTGAGATGTCATTCTAATCTACTTTATAAAGGCTCCTAATTTTATTACGGATCTTTAGAAAAGTAACAGGGATCTCTCCATCTTCATAAAAAATTGGACGAACACACACCAGCATATCTATATTCTTTTTTTTGTGCTAATATTGTATAAGAACAAAATCACCTTTATAACTGTCATTCATATCGGCGGTAGATTTTGAAGAGGAAGACTTGTTTGCATTGAAATTATTATCTTCAGTAGTATCTGAATTGCCAGTGTTTCCGTGAAGACATTTTTTTACACATCAACCTCTGAATCGGTATATATTTCAGCAGCATTCATTTTGTAGTATTCTGTTGAGGAATAAGTAATGTTCGTCTTTTATTATTCACCTTTTTAAATTTTATAGCTTAATCAGCATTGATGGGTGTAGATGTTAACACTTCTGATTTTTGCCTCTTGTGTTTGCGACCTGTTTTAGGAGCATCTATAACTGGTATGGGTCTGATTTGCAATGGTGTAAGATTCGCTGCAGATTTAAAAAATCTGAACTGGTAAACCCAAAAAACAAGCTATCTAATTTTTTTAAGATAGGCACATAACTCTCCTTCTTGTTCTGGACTAAAAACAGATGTGAACCTACCCAATTTCTTCGATTTATTTCCAGACTTAAGGTGTCTATACAAAGTTCTAAATGGAATATCAAATTTCTTCGCAGTTGAATTATGTATTGCTTGTCATCTTTTACAGCTTTCAATGCCCTTTCTAGTGTTTCTTCTGGCCATGCTGCTCGATCACTTTTACATGTATATTTAAACACCATCTAAATAAAGCAGAATATTTGATTTATATGTTTTGATTGTAACTTAATCTAATATATAAATACCAGTTAGGTATAAATTAAACGTAGATCCGTGTAAAATTAGCTGAAGTGGGTAAAAATACTAAAACGAGGCTTATTTAAGATGGACTAGATTAAAATACTAAACGGGCAAAACGGTTAGGGTATCCGTTTTGCCCAATATTTGTACCGATATTTGCAACAAGTGATGACTTGAAATATTGCAAATAGTTAATAATCACAAATATAATAATAATAATCACAAATTACCCTCATTTAATCTAGCAGTAGAATAAACAAATATTATTTGTAAGTAACTGATTGGTAATATAAAAAGTTAGTGTTCAAAACCTTTGCAAAAATAGTAAGAAAACAACTTAATTTTTTTTTTTATGTCGACAACACTTACTCGCGCTTATTGTTTTGGTTGAACTGTCATGGCGACACCGGTCGCACTTGCCAGGCCTAGATAAAGTATAGTAACACCATCTATTATAGATTTTCAGAAAAAACGATTGTTCTTTTTACCTGCCCTATGCCTCTTCCCGGGTTTCCCCTACCAACTGGACGTGGGATTGATGGTTTTCAATTATTGGTTTTTGTTATTGGATTTCCTTTTCAGGAATAATAAATATTTTAATACCAGGACAATGTTCTTCTATAACCTTAGCAAAATTGTCTATAGTAGGTATGTCGTCGGGTCCAGATGCGACATTTTTATTGGTGATACGTTTGTAGTGGTAAATGGAAATGTGGAAAAAACATGTCTATTCCGGTATTGTGTCATGGGACCATCACTTAGAAAATGTATATTTTCTGCTGAACACAGCAGGAGAACCATTATAGTTTTAAGTTGAACCCAAATGACAGCTAGGTTATTCCTTACGTTTTCAGACGCTGTAGTGAAACCTTTCGTCCCCTCCTTCGAATATGTACATTATCACAGTGTGCAAACTTATTTGGATGCCTGACCTACTGAAATGGAAAAATTGAACTTCAAAATATTTTGTGTTATAATTTAGTTAAGTTTTGATACTTTGGTATTGACGTACAATACTTGTCCCGTCCCTTAGAAAGTACTTTTGTAATCTTCAAGTTTCATTACAATGCCTTTTGAAGCACATCTTGACGTTTGTTGTTTTTTTTTCGGATCTCACGGCTTTTTTTTGGTTTTAATGTCTAAAATCGTTGAACTCGTGATAATGTGTTGAGCGTATTCTGCAGTTTGTACATTATCGTACATTAGGTATTTTTCATTGTATCGATCTGTTGTACCCTGTACTTGCTAGCAGAAATGCTTCCACACCTCATGATTCTCGTATTAACATGATAAGAGCACCCGGCTGCCAGAGTATCGCATTACCACGACAAGCCCTGTTCCCAGGCTTGTCAGCAAACTACATTCCCAGATGCCTCAGCATTTCTTATCCTTTATAAACCCTGGACGGAAACCCCGTGGAGTTCAGATAATCTTAGTTCAATCAGGTCCTTAGTGATCCAGATACAAGTGCAACCAAAGTCTAACTAAATATTTTATAAAACATAATAATTAGTAAACAACTTGTAATAATTCGTAATAAATTGTAATAATCTGAGAATAAATTGTTTTTTTAAATCAAATCTTGACGTCGTCATAACATTGTTCCCCGTTGAAGAGTAAACTTACACCCTTGTGTAAGTTTATGTCATAGAGGTTCTGATTCTAGGTACTGGTATCGGGAGGTTGACTGAGTTTGTTTCAGAGGCATGTTCGGATTCGACGTTATTTGAGTTAGGTACAGGTCTACTAGATATTTTTTACATCTGAGTTTACAATTATAAATCTTATAGCTAATATAGATTACAATGCTGAAGAATATACAAATAGTGGTATATGAATAATATTGTCCATATTCTGAAATATGAGGTTTACCTTTGAATCTAAATTATTCGTGATTTCTTTGAATATTTTGCCATTTTCTTTAAGATACTAAGTTAATGTTCTTTATTTTTACAGCATGTGTATTAAATTTCATTTCTTCGAATTTTAATTTATTGCGACATATATACTTCATTATGTCACACTATGATAATTGGGTTTGCTTTAATTTTAATATCGGATTTGGCAAGTAACTGTCTTTCTTTAAAATATCAATAACATTCAGGCGGTATATCAAGTATACCAGTACCCATTATATCATTTTAATAAACATTTTCTTTAGGGCAATCTATCGAAATTTTTGAGAAATGATGAAAATTCATTGGCCGTCGTTTTCTAATTGTTGCCAAATTTCCGTGAAGTAGTTTCACACTGCTTTGGAATAGAAGTGACAAACTTGGAAATCATTTTACTTTCGCAAGTTGGGTTAGCAGAACTATAGTAAACGTTAGTCATGTCACGTAAATAGAATTCGTTGTTAATCATTTTATAATCCCTTAGATTATCTAAGTTACAAAAATAGTTCTTATCTGTAGTTACACCAATATATTTGTTTGAAGTGATTATAGTTGCATAGGTTTTGGGGTTTGTTGTAAATGGTAGGTTATGATATAGATTTAATTCTAGAACATTAACTAATGGTATCTTTAATACAAATACAATTTTATTGTTGGAATAATAGCTCAATATTTCGGATATGTTATTTGAGATATGAATATGATCTAAATCTAACGATACAGGTAATAACTTAAAGCTAGGTATGATTATCCACTAAATCTTGGTAGAGTTGGTTGTTTTGGTGAAATAATCGATGGATATAAGTAGTTATTTTTACTTTACATAACAGCGTTTATTATGTCCTCAATTTTAAAAGATAATGTGAGTAGACTATTTTCTAGCATATCTAATAATTCCAAATTCATGGAGAGGTGAGGGGAACTATAGGCTTTCAGCAATAATTTATTCGCCGCAATGGTCAACTTTTTCAAACTTAATGCAATATTTTCAACAGCGCTATTCAACTTTATTCATTAGTATTTATTTTATTTGGTATCTCTTGGAAAGCAGACAGGGTCGTTGATGTAATTAGAATATTTTCCTTCACGTATTTTGCTAACATTCTTTGATCTGTTTCCTTTTTTGAATAGCATTGTTATATTCGATAGCGTCATCTTCAGCTAATGTACCAAAAATGTGTTTAAAGACGGTTCCAACGCCGCCGAACCAAACTGAACGTTTAGATCATGTTAAAATTAAATGGGATATAGAATCAAAATTATTGATCAAATCATAATAACGTGTAGAAAGGGTTCATTGAGATTATGGCGCTCCATATTGTTAAAGATATAATTTTGTTTGCAAAAAAACCGTTCCGAAGATAGTGGTCATGTTATCTTGGCATGGCTTTATAAAGGATATATCAATAGGAATAACCACACTGAGGTGGTCATTGATGAGTTTTAATGAGCCAACAGGATCAAAGTGTATATCAGGGCTGCTGTTTATCGGTTGTATAAAATCGGCATGTGCCTGGACGATGGCACTGTAACACGTGTAAAGTATAAATGTAAAGGCGATTAATTTGTAAAAGTTGTATAAAATACGTGTATAAGAATGATTTATGTATATGTCTAAATAGTAAAAGCATTAGTAAAGGATAGAGTGTTCCGCGTAAAGTGATATAATTAACTAAAGAAAACAATAATTTAATATTATTTAAGATGCGGTAGCGTCATTTCTTCTTGCAAGTTTTACTTCGTTATAGTGGTGAACGACATGGCGACGTTTTATTAATAAGGTCAAAGAATTTCGCCCATTTATTTTGATAACTTTCCTTTCCAAATATGAGATGTATTAAAATGTGATTGTTCCGGTAAGGATTCCAGGAATTTGGAATATGACTCATTCAGGATGTCGTCATTAACTAAAGGATTAAGATTTTTAGGATCAGAGGGAGGTTCTACTATTATGTGTTAAGAAGGATTTGAGGATGGAACACGAGTATCGTTGCTATCTGGTTGAACAGAGTTTACAGGATGACGAGAGCGAAGTTTAATTTTCCCTTTCTATAGACAATTCTTCATATTCTTCTAGTTTCAAACGCCACCGTTGACGTTTACTACTTGGGTCCTTATGGTTAAATAACCATTTAAGGGGGCGGTGATCAGTAACAATATCGAATATACGACAAAAGAGATATGGTCGAAAGGTTTTACAACCGAAGATGATGGCTAACAACTCTTTTTCTGTCGTGTTAAGATTGCATTCACACTTATTAAGTTTTCGAGAAGTACATGAAATGGGTCGGTCTTCACCGATTTCCCCTTGTGAAAAATTGTGCTCATGGCATAGTTAGATGCGTCAAAGGTTAGTAAAATCGTTGTCGGGTTTCGTAAAATCTGGATAAGCAAGTAAAGGAGTAGAGATTAACTTAGATTTTAAAGTTTGTTGTTGCTCGTCTTCCCATAGAAATGTCACATTCTTTTTCAGAAGGCTTGTAAGGGGTTTTGCTAATTTCGAAAAGTCTGGAATAAATCTTCGATACTAGGACACGGGACCAAGAAAAGATTTAACGTTTTTCGGCGATTTGGGTATTGGGAATTTGCGCATTTGTTGGGTTGAAGTTTTAGATTGAAATTTTGTAATCGTTCAGACAGTAGAGGTAAGTTATCTATGTGTGATTTCAGGTCATGGGAATAGATAACGACGTCGTCTAGATAGACAAAGAATCATCAAAGACATCGAATGCCTTGAAGGCCGGAGAGAGTAGAATTCATAAGCCACTGAAAAGTGGAAGGCTCGTTTTCCAGCCCAAATGGCATGCGCGTAAATTCGAAGTGTCCTTGAGGAAGACTAAATACGGTTTTCGAAGCATCTTCAGCAGACGTGGGAATCTGATGAAACACTGAAGCGAGATCGAGGGTTGAAACATATTTGCTTTTACCCAATCGATAAAGATTCACCAATAGCGATGTCGTTTAATTTTCTGTAGTCGATAACTACTTGCGTTTGAGGCGTCTAATTTTTTTGGGACTATCCAAATAGGAGATGACCAAGGTGACATAGAGGGTTTGATTTATACCCTGATTCAACATTTTATTTATTTGCTCGTTTACTTCTTGTTTGTGACATTCAGGAAATCTATAGGATTGGGTTTAGATTGGTAAGTTTGAAGTTGTCCTAATTGCATGCACAACGGCATTAGTTTTACTTATTGATCTGAAGGCAGATGAAATATATCGGAATATCGGGAACATACATCGTATAAGGAATTAATCTCTTCGTTATTAAGATGCGAAATTCGGAGTAGATTTAAAACGTCGTTAGCGTTGGAGTGAGTTCATAGAGTGGATTGAGGAGAGATTTGTATTATAGGGTAAAGGTACCAAAGACTGCGGAATTTTCAAAGATAATTTATTTAAAAAAACCAGCTTTTGAGTTACAGTCTCCAATTTTACTTATAATTAAGCTTTGATTTTTTAAGAACACATTTTTATTCTTAAAATTAACAAAAGCTTCATACAATATTTAATAATTAAATAAATCTAGGACTTGTCTCATGCGCACTCTTACGGTACAGTGATCTAAAGAGTGCGCATCTATGACTCTCCATACAAGTTAAGATTACGCAAGAGACTAATTGAGGCTTTATCCAAAGTTTCACGTCTAATGGCAACTGTCACACTTAAAAACTCCAAATCCCAAGTAACCGGTGCACTCGTCGTGCCACCAAGCTTCACATCTGCTACATTGAATCCAGTCTTCAACTGGAGGATCAAAGTAGACTTCAATACATAGGGGACATCGATTAATTTGTAAACCTGTATCTGTAACCACCGGTGCTGGTCTATTTGGTGTCGTAGATTTCTTTTTTTTAATGTCGTCTTTGTCTTCTTGGCCTTCTTTTCCTTTTCTTTTAGATTTGTCTCTAATTGGATTTTATAAGCAGAGCTGGTAAGAATTTCTGATTTCTTACGTTTTATGTTACTTTTTTTCTGAATATTTGATTTTAGTAATGGTAAGATATCCGCTGGTTTTATAAAATTTGAAACTGGAAACTCATTAGCAACACCACCCAATAAGCTTTCAGGTGTTTGATAAGTTTCTCCAATAACTTGAAGAACATTCCGCGGTGACGGGCGTTAGATTTGTACGCATTCAAACTGTTATTTAGTCATAAATTATAACAATGACGGGTGTTACAAGTACTCTTTTCAAAATGCTACCTTAGTAACCAATCATCAGAAGTCAGCTAAATTAGGAATTTTCATCACAAAATAAATACTTAAGTAGTGAGTTAATACACCTTCCTTTCTTATAACTGTTAAGTATTTTATGAATATATTATTTTTCTTGTCTTTTTTCTATAAGCAACGTTGTGACGGGTGTTACGAGTATAAATAAAACAAAAATTTAAGTATTTTTTTTGATATTATTTATTATTACAAATTTTAATTAAGTAATTCTAGTATTAAGTAATTGTAATTTTGGCTAATATCACATATATTGAATGAAATTTTTATCACTTTTCAAAAACGTTCACTGCTGAGGCAAATTTATAAAAAATCCTGTTCCCCTTTGTTATTACATCGGGGACAGGCAACTTCTCTAAAATTTGCTCGAAAGTCACATCTGACACATCCGTATCATCTATTTTAAAAACACATCCAGAATTGTCACAAACTTTCAAAAATGTGACAGTGACCTCACCCTCCTCATTGTCAATGTTGTGTGCGATACCTGCATACCGATATTCAGTTTTTTTATTATTAAACTTGACCAAAATATAATCGCCATTCTCATATTTCTGTACAGACAGACCACTGCATTCTGGTGTTCGTTCTTCCAGAGACCTTTCTTCAAAAGACTTTCCTTCATTATTAGTTTTTGTCTTATTTTCTGTATTTTCTTTTACTTCGTTATCCTTTCTTTCTTCTTTTTGATTTCGTGAACTGCACTTTTGTTGGGCGGTCTCATCTGTATCTTTCTTCTTAGTACATTGTTTTTCGTTTTGTTTTTCTGGTTTTATAGCTTTATTCATCTTTTTTCTGCTCTTTTCTATTTCTTGGTTTTCTTCATTTTCTGAATTTGAGTAGACGTCTTCGTATGCAACTTTGTCTTTGAACAAAACAGCTTTTTGGGTACGTGTACTGCCTGTAAGTCCACATGAAATGTAGTTTCCTCCTGAATAACAGAAATAATGTTGTTTTTGCAGTTGTGGTATTGTCCTTAAATTTTCCCATCTGGTCATTAACTGGTTTTCTCGATCAAGAATGTCCATTTCACTGACAAAACTGTATTTGACGCCTTTTAGGTCCGCAGACAAGTATTCATAACATTCCCAGGCTGTGTTGATGAAAGTTTTCCGAGACTTTATCGCTCGCCATAGTCTGCCTTTCGCAGTTGCGCCCAAGCCGTCCACAGCGCCTTTACCGTGGCTGGTAGCGAAAAATGTCCACTCTAATTCAACTCCCCAGTCCTCCTTACTATAATAGACACTAGATATAGTCGTTATGATTGCGCCGATATAGTGAATCAGTTGCAGTTTCGTGTGCCAGGGAGAGCGACCCGTAGCATCGCACTGTTCCATCTACCTACCGCTCGCACTAATGCTGGTGCTCGTGTACCACTACGCAGGCTTTGTGATGATTGCGACGGAAAATTTCATTCTCTAAATATATTTGCCAGCTCAGTACTTCAATACAAACAGTCAGTTAAACGGATACTATACAATCATTAGTCCTTTGAAAGCATTGACACTACATTTTTATTTATTCAAATCGACCTGATATATTTTTTTTCTTTTTGTTTAATCGATATTATTATAAGTGGGATAGTGATTACTATTAATTCTATTATTGATAACTGTTACAGTGAACTTTAAATGAAAGGCTGATTTCAATAATTTCAATAGTTATTGCTTGATTGTTAACAATATTACTTTATTAAAATTTAATTTGATATTTTATAAAATTTCTGAATATTTAATGTATCATGGAAATATCTAGAAAAGACTGAGGATATATGTATGTAGAATACTACTTTCATGTGGGAATGTCAGGATATAAGTTAACTTTATTGTCAAAAAACTCTTAATTTGTATTTCACTATGACTTGTATCTGTTTTTTCTCCATAGGTGATAAATAAATAAATAAATAACAGATATGGTAAATCTGTTCTTAAATTGGGCTGCGCATCCGTCTGAAAAAGCTGTAATTTTCTTCAGACCAGGGTATTGTGTCTTCAAGTCGTCAATAATTGTTTTCAAAAACCTTATATTTGTTTTCAAAAACCTTATATTTGTCGTGATTAGCAATGATTTATTGCATATATCTTATTATGCAATAAATCATTGCTAATCACGACAAAGCTGACAACTAGGGATTGCAATCCAGCAAGGTTTTCAATCCAGCTGGATTTTTGCTGGATTGACTTAAATCCAGCTGGAACCAGCGCGGATCCAGCAAAATATGGAATGAATAAAAAACATAATTTTTAATAAAATTTCTAGTCATTTTTTATATCAACTTTTTTATTACAAATCATGTATTAAAAAAATAAGGGGTACCTACTTATTTAGTAATTACTACATATTTTTGGTTTAGTTTTTTAATTCTTTGTCATTTGAGATCGAAACAATTATTGACTTAAAATTACACTTCTATTATTATGGTTCAGGAAGTGAGAAAAATAAAATACAAAATCAAATGCAATGCTTCTAAACGATATCTTAAACAATGTAATAATCAATTCTACCGAGAGCTAATGCTACAACTTCAACTACAAATCACAAATATCAGCCTGTATTCCGAGAAGTCTCGAAACGATCTTCTTTGCAGCCATTTAAAATATAATTTTATATTACCACCGTCACTGTAAGCGAGATTAAGACATCTTATGAAAATCAAAAGCTTATAATCAAATTAGGAAGTTTAAACTCTGACAACAGAAAGATAAACTATTTAGTTTTTTGAATTCGCTGAAAGTAAGACCTTAAATAACAAATTTTATCTATAGTCTTATCGCCTAACCTACTTCGCACAGAACTGCATATATAACCGGCTGCTGAGAAGGCCCTCTCGGCCTCTACGCTGGTCGGTTTCAAGGTCATTAAATAATCATAAATCATAGATAAATGTTCGCCCTTCACTCCCTCACTCTCAAAAGCAGTCATTTCCTTTTTTAGTTCTAATTCTTCAATAATTCGTTTCTTTTTTCCTATCTTCTTTTCTTGTCTCTTTCCTTCTCCTTCTCTAAGTGTAGTTATTGTCACAACAATGCCAATGTTTGCTGCCACTAAAAGAGTATAACTGTCGAGGTCATCGTTATACAAATCATTCAGTCATTTTTTTTTAACTTTTCTCGACTTTTTCTCTTTCTTGCAGTAAGTCATACAATTAATCCAAATGCAATTGTACAAAGTTATTATTTGCTTAAAAATTGCATTGATAAACATATCGCCTTAAAAAAAATCCATAATTTTAGTCAACTACTCAACATATTACATATTAACATAATGAGCAAAATTGTGACGGGTGTTACCATAATAAACCATCTTATATTTCAACTCAAAACCCTTATGAAGACACAAAATACTTTCCATGCATTGTTTTAAACACATAACCTCACTTTCACAAGATCAGTACAAATACTGATTAAGTATAGCTCTTATAGGATAAACTTTTGTGTGTATTTTGTGACGGGTGTTACACAAATACCTGCAGTCTCATTTTTGTAATTAAAATGATTTTTACTTACCTAAATAACTCCAATTTATTCCCAGTAAATAATAACGAATTACAGCGCCGAAAGCGTTTTAATAAAAAAAAATATATATATATGTATTTGTCATAGTATGATCTCAGGTTGAACGATTTATTACGAAAAATATCGACAATATTGGTAAATCTCTCTTTAAGTATGAAAACTGAAAATAAAAACAAGGTTATTTTTCTATTTTGGCGTAAGTATTTGCGTATTATTTTTAAACCTTTTTGGTATCTATTACCGCGGAATGTGCCTTGAGACGATTCTCCATCAGAATCTGGAATAAGTGATAGGTCAGCATCAGGGCCTTGGGAAACAGTTTTTGTAGCTGATAGTGGCAATCCTGCAGCTAGATTTGAGCTATAGATCGTTTCTTCTCCGGTACTTGAAGTTTCTGTAGCTGGATAAGGATGGTCAGTGACCTCTGCAGGAGCGAAATCATCATGGGAAAAAATCATCGTTAAAAGGCCATGTGCCACATGATTCAAATGATTTTTTACCTCTATCAATCGAAGCAACTTTATAATATGCTGTGCCAAATTCATACAAGCTAAGAGTGCGTACTCTTTGGGTATACGCGTGCGCGTATACGCGCTTTAAACGAGTTTTGAACGCAACCTCGTTACCTAAGCATACGGAGTTATCGTGAAACGTGCATCTACTGCGCGTATACACGCAGATACAGCGATACAGACGCGCTGTAGTCGCTCGTAGCTTCCGCGTATTGGTCAGAGACTCGTCGACAGTTGTACAATGGCTTCGGTTCAGACAGCACTGCATACGTTGGCTTTAGTACTGCTCTTAAAAAGAAAAAGACGTAAAAATATCTATTGGAAGCGTAGATAGCGAATCTATTGGATAGATCCATTTACGAGTGAAAGAAGATTGTGTTGTCATTATCATACAACGTTTACACAATTGGTAAAAATAGAAAATGGGAAAAATTTTCTAAATGTTATCGAATGTCATATTCGCCATTCCAAGAACTTCTTTTGATTCTAAAACCGGAGTCAGTCGTAAGTCGTCAAAATACAGTAATGAGATCATGTATATCGGCAGAAGAACGTTTACTCATCACATGGAGGTAAGAAAACAACCGGTTTTTATTTATTTAATCATTTATTTATCTATTACAACTGTAATCAATCGTTAAAAGTTATAAGATGTAATCAAGTGCCCTCAGATTATGAATAAGATAATAATATTTATTTACTCATTATCATACATGTCAGTTATGATGTAGGGGTCATTTGTAATCGATTCATTACTATCAAAATTTAGTAGTGTAGCATATTCATTTCTTGGTGCCGCTTGATTACTTGGATATTCAGGTTGAAATTCAGACTGATCCAGACTGGTATCCATATCGATGTTAATATTGCAATCCACCTTGGCATATATTTCCATGTAAAGTTCTCGATGACTGGCCCATGTTTTTGTATTTACGAATTAAATTTATCATGTCAGCTTTGGTCTCCAATATATATTCGTCTTTGATGACAGAAAAATCACTACCTAACGAAATTAAGAACAGTTTGTCTGGATTTTCAGATAAAATTGTATTATTTATTTCCTTAGACTGTTTGAGATTTGCAGTTAGAGCTTCATACAATTTATCTTGTGGGTTTTCATTTTTTGGATTCCTTTTAGACTTCTTCGGTGTATTTCGCTTTTGAAAATCACAGTCTTCATCATGTACCTGTGCTGCACCATCATTTTGACTTGAGCTATTTGAACATTGACTTGGAGATCTTATTTCCGCAAGCGGGTCTAAAACAGTTAGCAAATTGGAATATATGTAGGGTCTTCTAGGCTTAGCTCCAGATCCACTGGCACAGTTTCGGTTCTTTACTTTGTCTCGATTATACGCGTCCTTAATGCTCTTCCATTTTTTTTGAAGATCAATTACTGAAAACAATAGTGGTATTTTTTTCAGGTATTTAGCTACGGGTTGCTATTTCTCAGATATTCACTATGACTTTAAGTGTGGACAATCAACGCCACGCGTTATAGTCCGTGAAACAGTAAAAATAATATGGTATAAACTAAAAAATATCTGTATGCCAGAACCTACCGAAGAAACGCATCTGAAAACGGCTGAAGGATTTTTGAAATACGCAAAATTTTCTAATGTGCTTGGCGCAGTCGACGGAAAACATATTAGAGTTATAAAACCTCAACATAGTGGATCAGAACATTTTAATTTTAAAAATATTTTTCCATCGTAGTGCTTGCAATATGTGACGCTAATTACAAATGTATCGATATAGATGTTGGATGCTATGGAAAGGCTGCAGACTCAACAATAAATGAATGTAGTCAATGGACTAAAAAAATAAGGCAAGGAAATTATAATATACCAAATGCGAGACCAATATCAAATAATGGACTGCCAATACCATTTACGTTTATTGGAGATGAAGGCTTTGCACTATCTCAACATCTACAGAGACCTTACGCTGGAAAAATCTTGCCACGAGAAAAAAGAATATATAGTTATCGCCTGACGCGAGCAAGACGATACATTGAATGTACATTTGGTATACTAAGTAACAAATTTAAAATCTTTAATCGACCACTGAACGTTAGCGTGGACTTTAGTGTGGATATTGTAAAAGCCTGTTATGTACTAAATAATTTCATACGTGAACGAGACGGCTATAATTTTCATATATATAGCTGGTTTAGAAGATCCTCCTGAAGATGTAAGTTTCATTTCGATTCATGAAAGACGGTCTCACTCACAATTAAGTGGAACTGCTATACGAAATATGTATATTGATTATTTTATTAACGATGAAGGTGCAGTATCATGGCAATATTCTAAGATTTAGTGTAATTAAACTTGGCTGTGTAAAAAAAATCTGTTTTACTGTTCTGTGTGTGATTATGGTGTGGTCTTGAAACAAATATGTATTTTTTTCTTAAATATGTGTATAATAAATCTTACCTGCCAGGTTTTTTTCTTTACTGGTTTTTTCGTTGAAATTGTCATAAAAAGATTGGCATAATTCATCCCAGGCATTTCTTTTTAAAATTTTGTACGAATATTCGGGCAGCAACGAATTCCATGTAACTGGACCATTGTTTATTTCCGTTATAAAGCGGTCGGTGTCAAAAGGTTCCCTTTTAAATCAAAATACACGCGCAGCACACAATAAAATAACAATAATACTGACGCAGCGAGCGGCGCGGCCGGTGAGGTATGGTTGCGGTGGCACAAGCGCGCGCCCCTTCTCCACCCCTCCTCTGGCCCTTTGTACGCGCATCAAACGAGTTTCGAACGCGATTCAGACGCGCGTCCGTATCGCGTTTTACGCGCGTTCGTAGCTATGAAAACGCAAAAATCATCATCTACGGCGCAGAAAACTCGCGTTCCCGAAACGCGCGTCGTCAGCGCGTTTAAAATACGTCGTGTGCTAGGGGCTTAACTGTACTTCTATACAGCGGAACGTCGGCATTGATTTAGTTAGAAGCAACATAAAATTATTTTTTTATTCGTCGCTGATAACTGTTGTCCTTTGCGGCGTGTCGGCGTTATCGCTAATAGATCTGTTTCGCGGGTTTTAAATTCGCGTTATACTTGTGGACGCAATGTATTAGTGAGCATAACCTCGCCAACGCGCGTATGAATTTGCGCGAAACGACTCGCAGCTAATTCGCTCTTTCTGGATAACTGAATTTCTTCAATTCCATCTTTGCCTTGTGTTTTTGTTGTCCATATGCTGCTGTTTAACCTAAACATAAGTAAAACATAGATTTAAAATATAGACAAGTAACAAGTGCTTATTCATCTTTAATTAGCTAACAAAAACACCCATAATAATCCCACACCAACATGATCAACACCTGCATGCGAAATAGTAAAGTTTAGGGCACATATTTTACATATAGCATTATAATCACTTTTAGGATCACACGTTAACCAACCAAATTGACATTCCCATTCTTGCAAATTCTTTGGTTAACCTTAGTTGATTTGGTTTTCTTCCTAGGTGTTGAAGGAAGATAATTAGATGAATCTGAACATGAATCGTTTTTACTTTTCATGTTTTATATAAAAAAAACGAAAACTGTAGGTACGGAAATGACAGGAACAAATGGCTTCAAAACGTTATGTTCTGCGTTCATTGCGCGTGCGTGCGTGATATTGATAGTTTATTTTTCATATAACTCCGGGTACCAGTGACGATGAAAACAGTATTTTGTATACTTTTTTTATTAAAATAGTAAACAGTATTATAGAGCAAAAGAAAGTATAATACTCTTTATAACTGTATGGTTTGCAACCCTATCGGTGGTGGCTGAAGGCCTCAAGGGCCCACTGTGCTGCATTGTGGCGTTCGGATTTTTAACTGTGATAAATATTAATGTGTAGAATTAGCTATATTTTAGTGGAGAAACATGTTTAATAACTCACTTTTCTCGCAATTTTACAGTGTTTCTTGCGAAAAAGAAAAACGTGATATTTGCCGAGACTTCCCTCTCCCACGTGAGATTCGGCTCGACCCCTTTACCTCCTAAACGCATTACGTAATTAATGGGTGCCACCATATATGTAACGCATGCTATCCACACCATGTAATTGTGGATTAATTATTTTACGCCAATGATTTATTTTAAATATAATAATCCAATAATCAAAGTTGAAGCTAAGGTTGTAACATTCTACAAAACTAAAGTCTGATCTATCTAATATATAAATACTCAAATAAATAAATGATTTTTAAAAAAAATTATTTTCTAAATAATCTTTTGTTAATTCACTACATATACTTATTTTATTTTTTTTTGTGAGAGTTATTTTTATTTTTTAAATCAATATATCGATGTCGTATATTAGTATCATTACTAAAAGTCTTACTTCTACAATCTACAATGTTTTGTTGTAATAAGATTCTAGAGAATCTTGATTAAAATTTCTTGGACAAAAATAATTAAAAATGATGTATATGGAAATATTTGAAAAAAAAATTAATAAAACTTCAATGTTGTTATCCAATTTTTTAGACTTGATATTTGCCATCCATAATAATTCATGATTATTTTTAAATTTTAATCTAGTCCTTAACGTTCCTTGAAAATATTTTTACCAGCCATTAACATTATCAAATAATTTATCTAAAAAGCCTACTACACTTGCAGTGTCTCCCGTAATTTCACCAAAACTATTATAGTTAATATCCGGTCTTTGATTTCGATTCATTGTTTGTATCTGATTAATTAGAGATCAAAATTAATCAGATACAAACAATTAAATTTACACCCAAAACGAATTTTCTAGTAATGTTTTGAAATCTAGCGAACCAAACAACATTGCATTTATGTATAGAGATCAAATTCCTTAAATTAAATTAAAATTGCACATTATTTTTTACAACATAATCGATTTAACAATATATAAGTAACATACGTCACAAAACTTCAAGGAAGAAAGATATAATCGCATGATTATTACTGTGTGGTGCTTGCGACAATGGCACACAACGAACCGTATCACTAAACACTTGCGCACAATAACGCACGTTGTTTACGTATTTTACTTGCGTATATATACTCATATGTTAATTTCTTTATCATCCGTGAACCCCTTATTGCATCGTCTCTTTTGTAAACATCTATATCTTTCCATTTTGCACGCTTTCGACCACTATCAAATAAAATATTATATTTCAGCGTATTATTTCTCAAACCTTTCACAAGATACGGTGGATCAAATATTTTAAACAAATCTATTCCTGAAATTCCAACAACATATTCTTCGCGTTTTATCACTCCTAACGTACTTATCTGCAAATAATTGTCGTTCTACTATTTACGGCATCGTGATCGCAAGTTAATGGATACAGATTACATTCTTCCACAGTGTTCCCTACTTGTTTCAAAATATCACTCAAATGATGGGATGGAGTGGGTATCCTCACAAAAATAATATGTGAACACTTGCTTCCATGACTCTCAAATACCTTTTAACGTAAATACTGACGCATGATCATCAAACTTTAGTTTCCTTTCACCCTGTTCAAAATCCACAAAGCCAAATTTTTTTTTTTTGTCCAACTAAAATTTAATACCCGAAGATAAAACTACCTCATCAAAAATAATAGGACAATATTTTCTGCGATCATTTTAATTATTAGTTTCATTTCTTAAAAAGTTACGATGTTATTATTATTTAAACCAGGCTAAATTTAACAAATTTTAAAAACCAACGCAATGGATCTATTGACGGCATTGTGAATATTTTTTGAAGCATCTTGTTAACATTTCGGACTATTCTTATAAATTGCTAAACGATGTAACTTTTCCTCCATACTAAATCTGGGGCCTTTACTTTCCACATTGTTATTTAATAATTGTTTTTTTAACAAATATCCGCTGACTTTCGCTTTAACCTTCCAAAGGCTAGTTAAAAAAATCTTTTCGTTCAGTTTTCGCACCATTTCTTTTTTGGTTTCTTCTTCCAGCTGGAGCTGCAAATAAAAAAGATTATTCAATTTAGAAGAATATACTTAACATTTTAAGTTTATAAATAATTTGTTTTTTAGGTTTGAAATAAATGCTCCATCATAATTAGCTATCATACCTTGGAAAGTACTGGTTAGAGAGTTTCTCTAAACTTCATATCCCTAATCGATCTATGTTCTTGTACTTATAACGTGTAACTTACATTAATACTACTTTAAAATCAATATATTGATTTTATGGGCGACATTGAAAAATATGTTCGAGAAAAAAACTTTCAATTTAACACACTCAAAAGTAAACTTACTATTTATTAATGTTGGCTTTTTATAGGGTTCAGACCATATGTTGCAGGTGCCTTCTTGAGAGGGTCGAAGGCGGTGATTTACCATTTTTACACACGCCGTACTTTCTTCAATTTCCTTATCTAAACTGAAAATCAATAACAAAATTATTGCATGTATATTATTGTATTTTTAAGACTCAGATTATTGAAATGCAAAATGTAATTTTGATGATAATGGCAGTTTTAACAATAGTAACAGTATAATAAATTCAAATGAATGAGAAGAATATGTAATATTTACCAAACACAAATAGAAAAATTTTAGGCACTGCCGTCGTCTTTAAAAATTTACACGTGTCTCCATGATATTTTTCTTCCAAATACGAGTGGCAGATGAATTTTGAGCTCAGTCGACGTGCAAATAATCGCTTCAGCCCTTCGTCACCAATGTCGTCCAACCAAATTCTTCGACGTTCAGCATCAACGGGGAGCCCTATATTCGATTAGATGTAATATACCATTTTCGTCTAATTGAAATAAAATATTAATAAATAATTTATAAGTATTTAAGAAATTAATAGAAATAAGTTTTATGAATGAAAATGATAAAAAGGAGATTTATGTCCACAACCAAACACACAATAAGACCGATCTACGCGCATACTTCTAATAATTACAAATAAATCTAATAAAGACAACAACAAAATTGTAATTAAATTTTAAAATATAGTAATAATATGAATTGACTCTATATTATAATTAAACGTAAAACTATTTTAGAAAAAATATTTTCAAGTTATGAAATTGTGCTCTGATAGTCAATTCAAAAAGCATCGCTTGAAAGTGAGACGATCATAAAGTACCAGAATAATTTAAAATTATTTAAGAAATTGATAGAAATAAGTTTCTACTTCCCATGAAAATGATAAAAAGGAGATGTATTTCCACAACCCAACACACACGACCGATCTACGTGCATAATTATAATAATTACAAATAAATCTAATAAAGACAACAAACAACAAAATAGTAATTAAGTGTTAGAATATAGTAATAATATGAATTGACTCTATATTATAATTATTAACATATATAAATATATATTTGTGTGTGTAAATTATTATATTTTACTTTTCCTACCTTATTCAGAATTGTCAATTTCTTCTGTTGCCTCCAATGCTGCTACAAAGTTACCGCTATTATAGAGTTGTACAGCAGCTTTCATGAACTCAACCGTCGGGTCTAAATTATTTCGTCGGATTTTGTTTATGAACATAAACTTTGCTAAATACCCGATGAAAAAATCTTTTACCCGACGATATTGGTGTGGGTCCCCGTTTCCGGACTAACAAAGTTGACCGAATGGTTGACGGTCAAAGACGATAGTCTAGTTCAGTTCAGTTAGTAAAACGTCATATGACCGCCAACAATCTGATATTTTTGTGGTTCCGGAGAGAATCCATCTTTGTATAAGGGGTACGAGGGTAGCAGCGTCTCTTTGCTCTACAGGATAAAGAAAAAAGTCGCCACTTTCCCTCTCAATGCCACCGAATACCTATTGACTCTCCACGGAATAACCACGATAATATTTTCTTCGGCCAAACTTTGATTCGTCTACTTGAACGGTTTTCCCATGACCACTTAAAAGGAAATAAACAATGTATGTTATAATCTATTATTTTATTTCATAAATTAGAATATACTATAGAATTTTCATTTTTTTTTACTTACCAATAGGGTTTTCATTATTTATGCAATAATGAACCACGACTTCTCTGCAAAATGAATTCCAATCACAAGCTGTGTAATAGGAAATTCTGAGTTCTTCTCTAATATTGCCGATTTCGGTGTACTTTATCCAATACTGGACATATAATAGTATTTGGGTGAGGGTTAGGTGGCATTTATCAAAAAATGTTTTGTGTCGAATTGTCAATTTATCATAACCCTTTTCTTGGTTCTATCTCTATATCCGGCATTTTTGCATGCTCACACGAAACCGTCAATACAGGAAGATTTTGGTGTTAATACTTTGTCGTGGTTACATTTTATGGTACGGGCTATGGCACCCCACTCTTGCAACAATGCTGTCAAAGCTGCTGGATCTCTTCCTAATTCGTTAATTTTGTTTGTTGTAAATATAACAGACATTTTCGGCGAATATATCGTAACAATTCTGGTCTAATTTATTTTTTCCTATGTGTTTGTTTTCTTTTTAAAACAAGTCTAATTTTTTGGTCTTTATCTTTGACTATGTAACGTTCAAACGAAAGAAATGCTAATTTATGGAAATTTCCATTGAATTTGGCCATTAAATTTTTTTTTAATTTTAAGGCTTTCGTTTTATTTTGCAGTTGCCTTATTTTTAAATATATTTCAAATTCATATCTTATTTTTTGTGGTCATCATTTTATTATCAATTTAATTAATAATTAAATTATTAATTAAATTTAGTCCTGCTAGTGTAGCTCAAGCCCAGCTCAGCCTGCCGGCGGGCTAGGCTGGACTGGAATTTTGCTTATTATTTAAAAATATTTTTAATAATTTTTTTTTTGGAATTAAACATTCGTTATGAAAATTATTTTATAAAAATTTTTTTTAATACATTAGCCACGTCTAAAAATTACTATAGTTATGATTGGATTGGGTTGGGTTAGGTTAGATTAGGTTATGTTAGGTTTCATTAGATTGAGTAAGGTTAAATTAGGTTAGATTATTTTAAAAGTTTATTTTAAGTGATTTAATTTCATTAATTTCTAATTTCTTTGTGTGTGTGTCAAATGTGTAGTGTCTAATGATAAATTTATTGTGAATATAGTGAGAAATAACCATGTAATGTACAAATTCCGACATATTTCTGGTGAGTATTTTTTTTTGAAAATGGTTTTTTTTAAACAAATAATCATCAGCTGCAGAATTTCTTTCCTGATTTCAAAAAAATTGTCGAAATGTTCCTGGGTGTAAAGTGCATATGTTCCGTCATTTGTTTTTATGGGGTGAATTATTTTCCACTCTCCTTCTCTTATCAACACTTCGTCGATGTCTATTATTGCTAAGTCCCCATTGAGGTGTTGGATTCTGGCGAAGGCCCTGATAAGTTTTCCTGTAACAATAAATATTATTTTTTGGCTGCGAGTCGGACATAGGCATACAGATCTGCAAATATATTTAGGCTTGGAATAACAACCATCAGTCGCATCCTGAATGAGGTGTGTGTAGGAATTTGGGAAACGTTACATGATGAATGCATACCAACAAAAACCTCTGATGTGTGACAAGAGACATCTGTAGGATTCCTTCAAAGGACCAATTTATTTAATTTTGGAAGTGCCATTGATGGCAAGCACATAAGAATCATACAGCCAGAGGATTGTGGATCCATCTTCTACAACTATAGAATTTTTATTCCATAGTTTTCCTGGTTATGTGCGATGCAGATTATTGTATCAGTTACATAAACATAGAGGCATATGGGAAAAACTCAGATTCATCTGTACACCAAAACAGTAAGCCTAGAAAATACCCCGTTAAATATACCAGGCCCTAAGCCTTTGCCCGAAACAAGTGTCCTTATGTGTGTTGAGGTTTTTGGAATATCTAAGAACATATTAAAGTCGCATGAATGAAGTAATATGACCCACAAAAAATATTTTTAACTGTAGACTAAACCGCAGCAAAAGATACATGAGTCCACATTTGGTATAATGTCAAACAAGTTCAGTGTTTCATACATTTGAGAATGTAAGATTTATTGTTGCAAAGAATATTGTAAAAACATGCTATGTGTTGCATAATTTTATAAGAGTTCGTGACGGATACAGGGTTAAACATACGCTTACAATTGAGTGTGGTATATGTAATATACAAAATAATTTGCCTACAAATGGGTCAGGAAACGCATTGCGAGGACCTTTCGAGTACTTTTTCAGTCATACCGGCAGCGTACCCTGGCAAGACTAATGTATCTCAACGCGTACGACCGCGCACAGCTCAGAGCTGATTGGTCAGTGATATTCAGGAACGTTTCATAGTAATACGTACATATTGACCTATCACCAGCGAACCTAAAACCAGCCTCAGTGAGTTAAATTTCGTATAAAGGAGACCGGCAAAAGTCTATACAGTGTTAGGCCCAGGTGTTACAAGAATAAAAATGACACAGTTATAGCGAGAATTTTAAAAAAGCTCCTTAAAAATTTTGTAAAAATCGTGAGACAAAAGAAATCTTGTATTTTTTATGAAAAGTTGGGTTATTTCTCATAATAGATTGTAAATGTAATTCGTTGAACTAGCGAGATATAACAAAGTACAGATTGTGTCTTGTTTTATCCTCCATCCACAGGTGTACCATATTAATCCATAATGCTCAAAGGTATGATAGGGTCGTCGAAAGAAGTTACGTAAACCTCGATAAGAGGGAAAAAGCCATTTATTTTGACAACAATAGAACCATTATCAATGTTTGTTAACTGTTTCTTTTTAATTAATTTAGGCAATGGCACTCTAAAGAAAGCAAGAGGCGTTGATTATTTTTTGTAATCGTTTCTAAAAAGTTAATATGTATTAATTTTTTTTGTTATTATTTATTTTCAATTAACAATTCTTTATATTATAAAAATATAAAATATTTTTTAAAAAAATTTACTTCAAAACAGGTACCTATTGCAAATAAGCAATAAGCCTTATTGCAAATAAGTAGGTACCTACTTATTTGCAATAAATAACTAAGTTACTTATTTTTGAAGTCGGTGCCAGCACTGTCGACCAACTCTTTTTAAGTTATTTTAGAATTTTTGGTGATTAATACATTAATATTAATCATCAAAATTATTTTCTTTCTCAGAATATTGGATAATTATTAAAAGTCACGGGCAAAATCTAGTAAATAAATAATTTCCTCTTTGTCTAAAATTGATTATTAAAAAAACATAGAAATGAAGCGATAGTAGTCGCCGCCAATGGTTAGCTGTTAGCCGTTGAGGAGTTCCGTTTTCGGATCCACGTTCTCGGATATACGGAATGCAATATCAGATTTTGCAAAGTAATAACTAAAGAAACAACTAACTAGTAATATATATATATATATATATATATATATATATATATATATATATATATTTTTTTTTTTTTTTTCTTTTTTTCTTCACTATACCGTTTTTTCTTATTGTTTTTCTTGCTTCGGACATCAGTAAATTCTTTTTCCAATTCTTCTTCATACGCACAATATTCGAGTGCTTTGGACACTCACTTATATTGGTCACTGTTGATTATGGAGTTGACAAAGTTTTAATATGTGTTTCAAGTGAATTAAATTTCTGCTGTAACTCATTTATTGTTACGTGTTGTTGTTGACATAAAGTCAATGGTTGTCGGTATGTGGCCACTACGTGTTCATGTGAAGTCATGTTATTCATGCGGATATCATTTCATAATTATAGAAAACAAAATGATTGCGTTTCCTGGTCTCGAACCCAACGCGCTTTCTGTCACGGGTTTGTGCATTATACGCTGCGCCACAAGTGCGGTATGCGGTGTGTGGAGTTGCAAATAGCGGCTGGCAGAGCGCCATACGAATATAAATAAGCAAAAGCCATGTTTGTAAACAAATTAATTTTTGACTTCAATAATTTCGTTCATAATGTCACTATGTAGTACGCTTATATTTATGTTTTAAGCTTTATTTAAGTAATAATGCACTATTAACATTTTAGTAACTTTAATAATCACATTATTTCCATTTTTCAACTAATAATATCAGTTTGTCGCAAGTATATATTAAATTGAATAGGAGCTAATCAAGTCACGTTCATATTGGCTGACGAAAGCAGAGAAATTTGACAACTTGACCGATTTAAAAGCAATATTCTGCACTATTGTTAACTTGGAGCAACAGGCACAGAAATTTATTGAATATTTACACCTGGCCGCCAGTAAGACTTCCATCCTAAGAGATAAAACACAATAAGAAATAAAATTTCCTGCCGACATTAGAAATCTATTCAAGGAGAGGCGAAAAGCAAGACGTGAGATCCAGAAATCCGGCTGAGCAAAGGATTTTTAATTAGGTGAGCAATCGGTTAATAGTCAAAGATTATAAGCAGAATTGCATCGATGTCTACCTGAGCGGACGTAGACTATTCAATGTGGAAAGCGACTCGTAGATTCAAACGACCCCTTCAGTGGATAAGAAGAAATGAAGAGAAAGCAGAAGCCTTTGCTCAATACCTAGCATCAGTATTCCAACCACATTGATATTCAAACCAGGATTGATTCTACGCATCAATCAGTAATAGTGATCAAACCAGTAACTTCAATAGAAGTAGCACAAGAAATAGATAGAAATCTAAATCCTAAAAAAGCACCAGAATTGATGAAATATCTCCCGGTCTATTTAAGGAATTATCGCGCATAGAAGCTATTATCATGCTAACATACGTATATAACGCTTGTTTTAGGTTAAAACATGTTCCGAAATGCTTCAAAATAGCGCAATTAAGCATGTTAAAGCAACCCGGTCAACTAGTAAAACAGATAACATCGTACAGACCAATATCACTGTTACCCTCAATATCCAAACTGGGAAAATTATTGCTGAGTGATTTCCAGTTTGCATTTAAAAATAAACATTTAGCCATCGACCAAGTGCATAGAGTAATAACCATAGTGGAAGGCATTCAAGGAAAGAAAATATTGACCTGCAGTGTTCCTAGACGTATCACAGGCTTTTGACAGAATATGACACGAAGGCCTCGTTCATAAAATTTTGTCAATTACTTAGTATTATATATCTGATAGAAGGTTCAGAGTATCGCATGAAGAAGTGTATTCAGAATGTTATCCTGCCCGGGCAGGTGAACCGCTAGGAAGTGTCTTAGGACCTCTTCTCGGTCTAATGTATAACGTTGATATTCCCACTACTGAAAAAAAACCTTCATAGGCACCTTTGCTGATGATACGATAGTAAAGGCAACTGCAGACATGCAAAGTCAAGCCACTAAAAAATTACAAAAAGTACTTGACGAAATAAACAGATGGACCCTTGATTGGAAAATCAAACTTACAACGAGTCACATTTGCATTGCGACGAACAAACAGCAATCTACACACTTGTCTTAAGGAAATTCAAATTCACTGTTATACAAGCAGATACAGCAAAATATCTTTGACTCCATCTGGATAGTAGGCTTAATTGGAAACATCACGTTAAAGTAAAAGCTGAGGAAATCAGATTGAAACAAAGATAAATGTTGTGGTTGGTTGGACATCATTCCAAGCTTAACCTCTACTGTAAACGACTAATTTACCTTTCTATCCTCAAACCAATTTGGATGTATGGTATCCAGCTTCAGGGTCATATCGATTTGGATGTATAGTATCCACTTTCGGGGTCATATCAATCGGTCAAATCGTATTGTGATCCAACGAAGCCAAAACAAATTATTGCGTATAATTACCAATGCATATCGCTTTGTAATCTATCGAAAAACTCACAAGGACTTAAAAATAAAATGCATTACCGACGTTATCCTATCAAACACGAAAAACGACTCCTCAACAACAACAACGTAGAAGCTATTCGACTTTTGGATATTATCCATGAAATGAGAAGGTTAACTTCATGAATAAACTTATTGTGTGTGTATAATTCACGTTTTCGGGAAGTTGGTCACGGCCAAAAATCGACTCCATTTGCACGGAAAATATATTCACTGCCCGCCATACCAGCACGTCTTCGTATGTATATATTATGTATAAAAGAAAATTTGATCAATATTTGTTCGTTTTTTTATAGATACTTTGCAACTCTTGCCGATTTAAGATTCGCGTTTAGAATTTGTAAAAACGACATTAGGCTACATTGTTTAAGAAATATGTAACTGCATATGAGATATTAAACATATTTATGAAAATACTATCAGAAAGTGAATTTGTTAAAATAAGAGAAGGCTTTACTATTGATGCAAATTTCCCCCACTGGGTTTAGGGGCTGTGAACGAGAAGCATATCAGAACTATTAAACCTACGAAATGAATTGTTTGAACCATGTTTTAAAATAAGCATTTTTTTCAATTGTTTCGATGGCGGTCGTTGACACTAATTGCAATTTAATATTTGTTAACGTTAGTGCAAGGAATATGAATTAAAGGTTTTTAAAAAATCTTCCTTTCCGTAGTGCCTGTTGAATAATACACTTAATTTACCACAGCCTGCTATGGTGCCTGGGACAAATGATTACATACCATACGTATTTGTTGCGGATGAAACATTCGCTTTCACAAAAAACTCACTTCGACCATGCAGTTGTCGCGAACTTGATGAAACAAAATAAATGTTTAATTCTCGTCTTAGCTGTGCAAGGCGTTATCTCAAATTCGCTTTTGGTATAATAACTAATAAATGGAGGATCCTGCGTTGGCCATCAATCTATCTCTATTTGACAGCTGACATAGTAAAAATATATTTATTTTAAAACTAAAATTTTGGAGAATATTTTATGTCTGATCAGGGCGTGTACCATGGCAACGAAAACGTTATTTATATCTGTACTTAAAGAAATGTTTTAATAACAATTCAAAGTGCACAAAATTTTATATTTTGAGTACACACCTATACTTCGAATACTCTCGTAAATTACAGAATAAAAAGTGTAGCGTTTACTGTGTTTTTTCGGCATCTAGTAAGTAGGTCCTCAAAATTTTGTTTTAAAATTTTACATACGTCACGCCAGGCTTTAAAAGTCTTGCTTTTATCCTTATAGGATATCTTGTTTTATCTCACAGGAGATCTCTTCCAAAAAAATGATGAATGTTTTAGGATTAATATCAATAATTTTTAACCTCATCCAAATATGTTATACTAATATGGTGAAGCGCTTCCACTGAAATTTTAATTAGATATAACCCCGAAGTTCCCGGCTACCTGTGATAACTGCCCAAGTCTTGCAGACATTTTAAGTTCTAAAATGCACGATTTCTCTATTTTTAAAGGATGTTTTGGATGCTACATATAATGTTATAAAAGTATATTTTGGCAAGTGATACTTGTAATTTATGAATATTATGCTCTTTATTCTAGTTCATAATCATTAATTTGCAAAGTTTTTTTTCATTCCAGCATGATCTAACAGCTTGACTTAAAACATCGTCGTTCATTTTTCATGGGTCTCCAGTATTTCTTTTGTGTTGGTTAAATAGTCTAGCTGGTAAAATAGTTTTCTTCAAGTTCGAGGTGGCGAGAAGTCGAGGGTCTGGGAGTTGAATTAACGTGTTTATATTCTGAGACTGAGCTCGTAGATCTGAAAGATAGAGGTGTGACAAGTAATTATTTATAAAATTTTGACACATAATAGCATTTGCTAATGGTAAACTACATTAATAGATTTGCTGCATCTCCGAATGTATCAAATTCATTTTAGCGGATATTTTGTGCCAAAGATTCGGACCTACCGACTGCTTCTGAAACAGGTAGGTTCAGTTTTTTGGCAAGCACCGCAAGTTTCTTTGGAGATAACAATTTTTGAAGTTATATTTCTTTAGGCGCGTTATGAAAAAATGATGAGAATGAAATTTTACGAATGCAACAAAAAATAAATTAAATGAAGTTGCTCACTATGCAACAAAAATATATCGGAAATCAGCAGGATGAAGTTGCTCACTAAACATTTACGTAGTTTATTTGACAGGTGAGTGTGACACCATTTCATTTTTTTTGCTGGCTTTCCATTGTAACCCAAAAAATTAAGAAAACAATTTTTAAAAACTTTTTTTTTAAAATTGTTTAAAAAATATTCGTTTATTTCTAACCATGTACATCGAAATTTAGACCTGCCTTTAAACTTCGGAACCCACTCCTTATTATTTTTAATAACATATTTACTTCCAAGGGCAAAGAAGTACTTTTAAAACAATCTAAATTTTCCTAAAATATTTTTTTTATTAGTTCGAAACGTCTGACACAAAATTTAGACACAGTACCAACCTTCGGAAGCGGCGCCCTATTATTTTCATTACATTTAATATTTAAAAATGCAAAAGAGAAGTACCTTTAAATCAACCTTAAACTTTCCTGAATATTTTTTTTAAATTCTAAACAGCTGGAACAAAATTTAGACCCATCCCCATCGTGTATTTTAACTAATGCTGTACCAAGAAGTACTTGTTTATTGTGTGAAATTGAAGATGTAGCAGATAAATACTGTACTCGTACTGTCCGACATTTCATACTTAGTATTGTTTAAATGTAATAATCTATGTGCATATATTCGACAAGATCCGAGGAGACGATATTGTGACGAATTATGCCCTTTTCGAAGACAGTTCAAACATTCATTTTATTTAGATACTTCACTATTTATTTTTCCAGGGTCAAAACTCTAAATTTAGAACAATGGAATATTCTATGACCCTTTTTACAATATCGACAAACAGGGTTTTTGCTAAGGAACTTATTGTCACTTGATGATATTGCAAAATATTTTAATGATTGTTTTGCTTGAGTATTATTTTTATTAATTTTAGAATGATCCTGACGTGTATTGTTTGCGCTGTCATTTGTATTAAAGTACGTTTCAAGCATATCTGTGCCATTACGTAAAAACATTGTGAAATAATTTAAGGAAGGATATTCCTTCATGTTATATTTAACTTCTTCACACTTGGAAAGGGTTACAGTATCTAATTTAGTTGAACCCATGTATATTATTAATGTATCCTACTTGTTGGTTGGTTGAACCAGTGAATTTAAAGAGCGCAATTTTTTTGTAATATAATCTACAATAGAAGGAAGGCTTCTATGAGATTTATGTTTTAAAGTATCAATGCTAAATAATGATTTTAAAATGGTTATTTATGAGTACGTTAACATTATTATATTGTTCGCCAATGAGATTTCAAGCAATTTTATAATTTATCGCTGTAAATTCGCAACGTAACATCTCATAAACCAATCTTTCATTTACCTGTAATGGGATTTATCATCTTGATTGAGAAATCATAGCCATCTTCACCTTGCCAAAATATAATGGAATATTGCAGTGCATCATATGAGCGATGTGTTTCCTTAATACGTTGTAACTGATTATTTCGACGATGTAAACCAATATCACGTGACTCCAAATTTTCTCCAACTACAACAATGGCAACTTCATGGATTCATTCATCGACCGAACGCAATGGAACGCTATTGACGGCATTATGAATATTTTTTGGAGCATCTTTTAACATTTCGGACTATTTTTATAAATTGCTAAACAATGTAACTTTTCCTCCATACTAAATCTGGGGCCTTTATTTTCCACATTCTTATTTAATAATAGCTTTTGAACATATATCCTCTGACTTTCGCTTAAAGATTCCAACGGCTAGGTAAAAAAAAATTAAATCTCTCTTTTGGTATAGTTTTCGCACCATTTCTTTTTTGGTTTCTTCCTTCTTCAGCTGCAAATAAAAAAGATTATTCAATTTAGAAGAATATACTTAACATTTTAAGTTTATAAATAATTTGTTTTTTAGGTTTGAAATAATAATAATAATAATAATAATGCTTTATTGTCTCTAAGGTTCTTACATAGGTTGGATCCCCCTTTTAAGTTCAATACTTGTGTTAGGAGGGTCCGCTCTTTATAACAGAAACCACTTTACAAATTAAGACAAGAAGCAAAAAATACAAGGCATGCAAATAGATTTAATTTGATCCATAATTCATAGTGAGTATGTGTGAGAGTGTGTGTGTGTGTATTTGTGTGTGGTTGTGTTTACTTGAATAAAAGTGTTTCGGTTTCCGCATATGTTAAAGATTTTAACCAATTTATAATTACTATTTTGCATTTATTTCGTGTCAAGGGATATATAGTTAAGATTTTATTTATTGAGTTATATAATTGTGACGACTTATACGTGTATTGCATTCGTGCAAATGAAGACTTGGCTGTGCTCACTGCAGCGATTAAGTGTTTTCTACGTCTTTTTAACAGTGTTGGATCAAACTTTAGGGACCTATGTATGCTTAGAACAGTGTTTAGTACATAGAGCTTCCTTACCGTTAAAACATCACTCAGAGAGTACAGCTCATTTGTAGGAAAACGGTACGGTTTAAAATGGATTACTTTAAGTAGGGCCCTATGTGCCCTTTCCAGTTCTAAAAATTTTATCTTAGATGCACCTCCCCAGACTGGTATGCAATAACTCAAAACCGATTGAGCTAAGGAAATATAAATTTGAGTTAGAAGTGTTTTTGTAGCTATATATCTAAGTGTCTTGAAAACCCATATTAGTTTTCTTATCCGTCCCATCAATATCTCTACGTGTGAATGCCATGACAATCTCTGATCCATTGTGACTCCTAAATATTTAGTAGTTTCCACCTTCGAAATAATGGTGCATTGGCAGTTTGTAGTGTAGCTCTTATTACAAGTGTGTATCTTTATTTCGAAATTTTTATTAGGCTGAGTAGTTATATTTTTTGTGAAACACATGTAATTAGTTTTATTTTTGTTTAAGGTAAGTAAGTTAGAATTAAGCCATTTCGAAATCATTGTAAGACCTTTTTCTACAGATATACGAGTATTTTCCCAAGTGTCGCCCGTAAAAACTAATACAGTATCATCGGCATATGAAAAAATATGTCCGTCTCTGAATTTCATTTCGCAAAGTTGATTTATATATATTAGAAATAGCGTGGGGCCGAGAACACTTCCTTGTGGAACACCAAAACCTACGCTCGTCTCTTCGCTCAGGGTATCACCCACTCTAACACTCTGCTTCCTTTCGCTCAGATAGTTTTTAAAAAGATCTAAAGGGATTCCTCGTATGCCTATGCTTTCAAGCCTTTGCAAAAGGATGGAAACAAAGACGCTATCAAATGCTTTCTGCAGGTCTAGTAGTACCGCGAGGCATTTCCTACCTTTATCGATTTGTTTGGTTATTACAGTAGTCAAAGCAGCCACTGCATCTTCTGTTGAAAAACCTGATCTGAAGCCGAATTGAGATTTAGAAATTATATCAAATGAGTTCAGGTAATTGATTAGCCTTTTATTAATCAGTTTTTCAAGGATTTTGGAAATCGCAGGTAAAATGGAAATTGGCCTATAATTATTAATGTCATCTCTGCTTATCATCCACCCTTATGTATCGGCGTGATAATGGCTTTTTTAAATTCTTTAGGAAACACACCTTGATTAAAGCAAAGGTTGGCTAAATGTGTGATAATAGGTACTACTAATGTACTGGCCATTTTAAGAAATTTTGTCGGAATACTATCTACACCAGGGGCACTGTCTGTTTTCAGGCTTATTAATATTGACTGCACTTCTATGGGGTCAGTTTCAAGGAGCACAAACGATGAAACAGGTCTCTAGCTATCTGTGTAGAGATCCTGATGTGATGTTGAAGATTGTGCAATGATGTCTTCTGCTAATGATTTTCCGACGTTGGCAAAAAAGTTATTAATTAAATTAACTGATTTACTTGGTGTGGATTCCAGTTTTAACAGTTCATTATTAGAAGTTTTAATTTTATTACGGTTGGTAACATTATTAATAGTATTCCAAAGTTTTTTAGGATATTTACCGGCATTTTCTAGTTGTTGTTTTTGGAAGTTGTGTTTTAGTTGTTTGCTAAGGTTATTACAATAGTTTCGGTATCGCCTGTAAGTGATTTTAAGAATCTCATTTTCTGGATCAGATTCAGTCCAGGTTATCCAAGGTTTTAGGACCCTGTTTTTCCGTGGAATTAATGTCGTAATAGTATTTTCTAACAGACAATCTCTTACAGTATCTACCAATTTAGTGGCGAGATGATTAGGATCAGTACAGGTCAGTAAGTCGTGTAAGTCTTTATTTTTTAGGGTAGCCAGGGAATTATCTAAATTTACGGCAACCTTTGTTTTATGCGTGGTATTCTTTTTCAATACTTGAGGTAATTTCAGGATAATTAAGCGATGGTCTGTAATTGTGGTGTCCAAAACAGCTATATGAGCTGGCATAGTAGTATTTTCTAGTTTTAATATATAATGGTCTAAACAATTTTCATTTCTAGTGGGTAGTGTATGCCCTGGAAGAAGTCCATGTGTAGCGAGCATTGTTAGGTAATTTAATCGATTTAGCCTGTCATGTGATTTTTCAATCTGGTAGGGTATTAAATTTATGTTTATATCACCCGTAATGATGATATTTTTATGTGATTTTATTTGTTCTATATGGGCATTAAGAGATGCAATAAACTTATTTGCGTTTATGTTTGAGGGTGAACGATAGAACGATAGATTCATTTTGATTTAAGACATTTTGAGTGTAGTATGACGTATAGTTATAAATACCAGGGATAGTTTTGTATTGACTAAGTCTACATTCGCTCAACAGCATCAAGTCTACTTCAAATTTAAAATTACTTAAAGATATTTGTAGGTCGTCAATATTTTTATATACGCTACGTATATTTTGTGTGATTAGTGTAAAATCAGATTCTTGTACGTCTATATTCTTTACATAATTCTCAATGCTACATTCAATTGATTGTGCAATTTTTAATGAGTCTATTTCATTCACAAATTGTAGGGAGCTATCCATGTATGTATAAGTTTTCCAAATTGATTATTTTTAGAAAGGTGTAATGTATTTCAATTATATTAATTCGAGAAGCAAGTTTATGTGTTAATTGAGTTGTGAGGTGTATTTGTTGTTGCTAGGTTTGAAAAGAATTGTGTGTATATTGTTGTTTTTATTAATTGAGTAATACGTAATAAAGTAGGTAAATTGGTACTTACGGTTAGCAAGTATCTTGTGTGATAAAAATCAGTGGATTATTGTGTATATGTAGTGTATAGTGTTGTTTACTAGTGACAGATAATTAATAGTGTATTCCAGATACAAAGTAATAAATACAAAGAAAATTGTTGAGCGAGTTACAATTGTAAACAAATATAGTCATGTTTTTTGCATGAGGCTATGTACCTGGGATTCCGTTGTTATAGTAACTATCGGTGATACATCATTTTTTCTTACGTAGATCCTCCCGTACGCAGTCCAACAATATTTGTACAGTTTTGTTCTCATCAAGTCTCGAGCTAAGAAGTAAAGTCGGGCCCCTTTTGGTGTTAGTTGTTCAGAAACAAATACCGGAGCTTGTTCATTTTTCTTTAGGCCAAGGTGCTTACCACAGAGTTTCTCCTTATTTCGTGTATTGTGTGTCTTACAAGCTTTCAGCATAGATGTTTTTAATAATGTGGAACTTGATTCCACAATAATCGGGGACTTATTTTCGCCTTCTTTCCTGCTTTTTACTCTATAAATATCACAAATATCGCTGGTACTAATATCGCAGTTAATACTTTTTCCCAGGCATAACACCATACTTATTAGATCTTCTTTTGTTTCTTTCTCAGTTTTTGGAACATTTTTTATCTCTATATTTGCTTTTTTACTCTGTCGTTGTAAATCCTCTAGTCGCTCTTCTAAAATCATTATATATTCTCTATCCTTTCTGGCCTCTGATTCCAGTTTTTCTAATTTATTTTTCAATTCTCTATTCTGTTCTGTAAGAAAACTAATAGAATTCTCAATATTGCTATTTGTTTGTTTTATATCCATTAACGTTGGGGTGATCTTATTAAATTCCTTCTGTTGCTCTGTCATCATTGATTTAATCATTGCCATCATTTCTTCTTTAAAAGTTTTGAATTCGGAACCGTAATCATCTTCTCTTCTACGTTTGAGGCGCTCGGAGACAAACTTGGGTGTTGAATAATCCTCAGTGTCAGGTCCTAACACATTTAAGTTCGACTCAGACAGTGATTTGTTTAGCATGTTGTCCATTATATACGAATAAATTAACGACGAGTCGCATAACCGGTTCTCCACGGAACGTTGTCGCACTTGCTACTGGTTTTGAATAATATCACCCGTCTCTTTCCCGCGGAGGTGAAGTGCAGTCCCCGCGCTCGCTGCTGCTTGCCGTGGGCTTGATGCACGTACGATGTTTGATTATAATAGTGTATTTTAAATTGAATTTGTTAGAAATGTACCGGTTAATTAGATAAGGAATTCGCACTACGTATAGTTGTAATAGGCGCCTTTTTAGCGTGTACACTTATTATTTTAGTGAAAGGCCGTAACACTTCCGCTCGCTATGAAATCTCGGACGAAAGAGGAAATAAATGCTCCATCATAATTACCTATCATACCTTGGAAAGTACTGGTTAGAGAGTTTCTCTAAATTTCATATCCCTAATCGATCTATGTTCTTGTACTTATAACGTATAACTTACATTAATACTACTTTAAAATCAATATATTGATTTTATGGGCGACATTGAAAAATATGTTCGAAAAGAGAAACTTTCAATTTAACACACTCAAAAGTAAACTTACTATTTATTAATGTTGGCTTTTTATAGGGTTCAGACCATATGTTGCAGGTGCCTTCTTGAGAGGGTCGGGGGCTAGGGTTGCTTCTCTCTTGAGAGGATCGAAGGCTGTGGTTTACCATTTTTACACACTCCGTACTTTCTTCAATTTCCTTATCTAAACTGAAAATCAATAACAAAATTATTGCATGTATATTATTGTATTTTTAAGGCTCAGATTATTGAAATGTAAAATGTAATTTTGATGGTAATGGCAGTTTTAACAATAGTAACATTATTTTAACAATAGCAACGGTATAATACATTCAATTTAAAGAGAAGAATATGTAATAGAAAAATGTTAGGCACTGCCGTCCTCTTTAAAAATTTACACGTGTCTCCATGATATTTTTCTTCGAAATACGAGTGGCAGATGAATTTTGACCTCAGTTGACGGGCAAATAATCGCTTCAGCTCTTCGTAACTGATGTCGTCCAACCAAATTCTTCGACGTTCAACATCAACGGGGAGCCCTATTTTCCGATTAGATGTAATATACCATTACGTCTAATTGAAATAAAATATTAATAAATAATTTAAAATTATTTGAGAAATTAATAGAAATAAATTTCTACTTACCATGAAAGTGATAAAAAGGAGATTTATGTCCACAACCAAACACACAAGACCGATCTACGCGCATACTTCTAATAATTACAAATAAATCTAATAAAAACAACAACAAAATAGTAATTAAGTGTTAGAATATAGTAATAATATAAATTGACTCTATATTATAATTAAACGTAAAACTATTTTACATTATTTTTATTATTATTTTATTAACGTATATAAATATATATTTGTGTGTGAATTATTATATTTTACTTTTCCTACCTTATTCAGAATTGTCACTTTCTTCTGTTGCCTCCAATGCTGCTACAAAATTACCCCTATTATAGAGTTGTCCAGTAGCTTTCATGAACTCAACCGTCGGGTCTAAATTATTTCGTCGGATTTTGTTTATGTACATAAACTTTGCTAAATACCCTACGAAAAAATCTTTTACCCTACGATATTGTGGCATCCTGTGCTTTGCGTGGCGCCTTAGTCCTTCAACCATATTGGTATGGGCCTCCGTTTCCGGACTAACAAAGTTGATCGAATGGTTGACAGTCAAATGACGATACTCTACTTCCTGTAAAACGTCATATGACCGCCAACAATCTGATATTATTGTGGTTCCGGGGAGAATCCATCTTTGTATAAGGGGTACGAGGGTTGCGGCGTCTCTTTGCTCTACAGGATAAAGAAAAAAGTCGCCACTTTCCCTCTCAATGCCATCGAATACCCATTGACCCTCCACGGAATGACCACGATAATATTTCCTTCGGCCAAACTTTGATTCGTCCACTTCAACGGTTTTCCCAATACCACCTAAAAGAAAATAAACAATGTATGTTATAATCTATTATTTTATTTCATAAATTAGAATATACTATAGAATTTTCATTTTTTTTTCTTACCAATAGGGTTTCCATTATTTATGCAATAATGAACCACGACTTCTCTGCAAAACGAATTCCAATCACAAGCTGTGTGATTGGAAATTCTAGTTCTTCTCTGATATTGCTGATTTCGGTGTACGTTGCCCAATACCGGACATATAATAGTATTTGGGTGAGGGTTAGATGGGATTTATCAAAAAATGTTTTGTGACGAATAGTCAATTTATCATAACACCCCACCCTTTTCTTGGCTCTATCTCTATATCCGGCATTTTTGCACGCCCACACGAAACCGTCAATACAGGAAGACTTCGGTGTTAATATTTTGTCGTGGTTACATTTTTTACATTTTATGTTACGGGCTATGGCGCCCCACTCTTGCAACAATGCTATCAAAGCTGCTGGATCTGTTCCTAACTCGATAATTTTATTTGTTGAAAATATAACAGACATTTTCGGCAAATATATCGTAACAATTCTGATATAATTTCTTTTTTCGTAATTGTTTGTATTCTTTTTAGATCGAGTCAAATTTTGTTGTCTTTATCATTGATTATACAACTTCCAAACGAAACAAATTCTAATTTATTTAAATTTTCATTGAATTTGGCGGTTACTTTTTTTTTTGATTTTATGACTTTCATTTAGTTTGTAATTGCCTTATTTATATATATATTTTAAATTCATATCTATTTTTTTTTATGATAATCATTTTATTATCAATTTAATTAATAATGAAAATTATAATATTAACAATATTTATTGCGTTTACTTAAAATTAGTCCTGTTAATGTAGCTAAAACCCAGCTTAGCCTGCCGGTGGGCTAGTTTGGGCTGGGATTTTGTTTATTATTTCAACAAGGAATATGGAAAGTATGAGAGATAAAAATCTCCTTGTTCACTATACAATTTTAATTATAGTTTCTACGTGTTTATAAAACTATGTATTCCTGTAAATTTTTTTCACAACGAATATTAACAGGTCAAGTTGCGTTCTTAAGACAAATGGACATAATTAAATTATAAGGGTTCCGTTTTTACTATTCGATTATGAAACTCTAAAAAGTAGATATAAGTTATAAATAATCGTAACTATACGCAATTATTTCAAAATATTTTTAATTATTATTTCATCAATCGTAAGTATATGCAATTATTTCAAAGTATTTATAATTTATTATTTTAAAATATTTTTAATAAATTTTTTTTTATTATACATTCGTTATGAAAATTATTTTTTAAACAATTTTTTTGATACATCAGCCACGGCTACAAATTATTTTAGTTACAGTTGGGTTCGGTTGTGTTAGTTTAAGTTATGTTAGGTTAGTGTTGTTTGATTGGGTTAGGTTAGGTCAGCCCAGCCCAGCCCAGCCCAGCCCAGCCCGGCCGGGCCAGTCTGGGCTGGGCTGGGCTGGGCTGGGCAGGGCTGGGATGGACTTGGTTAGGTTATGGCATATATCTTTTTTGGATAGTTTAAGGTATTCATTTCATATTATAGTAAATTATTAATATTGACAATATTAATTATTGATTTAATTAAATTCAGCTCAGGCCTGGCTGGCATTTTATTTATACTTTAAAAATACTTATACCAATTTTTTAATACAATAGCCACGGCCGGTAATTATTTTAGTTACATTTATATGTATTAATAAATAAAAAAAAAAAAATATATATATATATATACATATATATTATATATATATATATATATATATATATATATATATATACATATATATTATATATATATATATATATATATATATATAATATATATATATATATATATATATATATAAATTATATTTATATAGCAATGGCAATTGCAAAACTTCGTAGCCACAAATTAAAAAAAAAGACATAAATTATAGATTCAAAGATATTAAAACCTATTAAGTTGGTATAACTGATAATTTTTTTTATTTGACGTTTAAGACTGTTAAAAATTACTTTATTTTAACGTAATTTTAAAAATGTATTTTAAACTATTTAATTTCATTAATTTCTAATTACTTTATGTTTGTGTCAAATGTGTAGTGTCTAATGGTAAATTTATTGTGAATATAGTGAGAAATAAACCATGTAATGTACAAATTTCGACATATTTCTGGTGTGTATTTTTTTTTAAATGATTTTTTTTATAATAAATAAGTATCCGCTGCAGAATTTCTTTCCTGATATATGGTTTTTAATGTATATACTTTCATCTGATTACAAAAATAATGTCGACATGTTCCTGGTTGTCTAGTGCATATGTTCCATATTTATATATTTACGACACACTTTATATTTTTTTATATTGATTGAGAGACCGATAAAAGTTCTTGTAGTGTCGGGCCTATGTGTTAAAATAATAAAATTGCACTCTTGTATAGAGGAAACAAAAATTAATTTTCTTAAATGTCTTATTTAAATAATCAGACAAATTAACAATTTTGTATTTTTTTAGAAAAGTGAGGTTATTTTTCATAATAATTTGTAAATGCTGCTCCTACGGAAGTCTTTGAAGCAGCACCATGAAACAAAGTACACATTGTGTCCTGCCTGTTACCTCCTCCATATATATGTCTAACTTTAATATAGTATCTATGTATCTAACATACTAATCCATGAAACCCAAATGCGGAATCGACGACAAAAGCTCACGTAAAATTCACAAAAAGCTAAATATAAACATTTATTTCGACAACAAAAGAAATGTCAGTTAATAATTCATTTTAATTCTTAAAGGCGATGGCTACACTTCAAAATAGATAGAATATCAAAATGTTTTTGTAGTGTCAATAAAAAGTTATTATTAGCTTATTTACCGTTAGATTGTTATTACTATTTTTATTTCTTATTAACAATTAAATATAATTTACGCAAATTTAGGAAAAATTATTTTTTTGTTTTGATTTTTCAATACTGAATTTTTTGGTTTCTATTTTTTGGAAAATATAAGCTTTCTAAATTATATTCTATTTCTGTAACAGCAGGTCCATTTTTTTAGTCTCCTTCAGTATTTTATTTGCTTTAGAAGATGAAAATAAAGTTTTGTGTGAAAATATTGCTTGTACAATTGTTTTAAAAAATATATATGGAACAAAAGTCATTAACGTTTTTATTTTTGCTATTAAATTGAGAAAATTTTTGAAAGTTAAATTAATTTTAATAACTAGAAGAAAAAATGTACCCAAAAACCTATACAACATATTTTAAAACTTGATAGTGACTTAAAGAAAATTTTCATGTACGTAAGTATTATATCATGTACGTAACTATTTACATTGTCTAACATAAATAGTGAAGTATATAGAGCAAAATTAATTTTGCGACATATTATTTAACACATTGTTGTTTTTTATCATTAATGATCACCATATTTTAGACAAGTGTCATAAGAAAAATATTTGTGATTAAAATAAGACATCATAATTTATCGTGCGCTATTTATGTTTCCTAATTCGCTTACTAATTACTAACATAAATAAAATTTTCATATTAACAATGATGCGAAATGAAATGTAAAATATCATACAACTAATATCGCTTCTTTATTATAGACTATAGGGTAAAGAGTGTCTACTGGCAATTTGTCTGTGGGCCATAAACGCAAATAGCATAGATAATATACGCAAATAGACGGCGGCTGTTCGACCATATTCGACGCTAAAAATCTTGTTATTGCTATAATAACTTTCGTAACTTATTTTGCGGATTGGGTTTTTTTTTATTTCTGTAATAACTGTATTAAACGTTAATTTGTTTCGAATTTCAGGAAATTTACAATTTAATGTAGTGACTACTTACGGTCTACGAAGTTGTGGGTGCAGAATTTAGTGCCAAGTTAGAAGTAAGTTTCAACGTACGAAATGGTCGTCTAGAACTTTCGCTTCGCATCGAATTTAAGTCGAACAAACTATAAGACGTTGTGATATTGATAGACTTGAGTCGAGACTTGAAATGGGTTGTGCTTTGGATTAGGAACAACTAATTTAGCATCGGTTGTTTCTTTTGTTAATGTCTAATGTGAGGATATAATTGGGCAATGGATTAAATAGCCATTTAAAGATTCTGATAGATCTTATGATCGAGGTATCATGCCATACAGTACTTCTTGTGTGAACTTTATTGAGGAAGTCTCATCTAAAAGTATATTTTTCCTTATCCTTCTCTCATTTTTAAAATCGTCCTCAAGATGTCTCCATAATATTATTTCACTCTTTTCACTTAGTGCACTTTTTCTATTGTGTCTCTGGTATGTGGTTTTAATTTCCTTAAAATATTGTAGAACGTCGTCCTTTTGAAATTAGGTGAGGCCTCATCATTATTCATCTCCATAAGAGCCTTATCGATCGTAGCTAGTTCATTTAAAAAAAAAAGTATGGATTTTGCATCTAATCACGCTAAACTCTAGATCATCCAATTTTTAAAATTTTGTCAATCTTAGCGGGTGAGGCAAAAGGTGAACTGATGCGTCCCACTCTTCTATATTCCCGAACCGTCATGTACACTGTGATTAGAACAACACCTGTAATTGTAGCCGTTTGCTCTGCCACATATTTTTTATAAATGTGCTTTCTATAGACGTAATCTTTTCTACGTATTTATATACGTTTATTAAGGTGTTTTTTCCTTCGAGCTTAAATCATTCTTCTTGGGGCGTTTCTTCATTGATGATGAAAATGTTAGTATCCCGCTCTTACCTGGTACTTCCGCCATTTAAATTACACAATAAAACACACTTTAAAAATAACCCATATTATTATATTACACACCGAACTAAATACTATAAATCGAACAATAATATAAGAACTTAATGTAATACAAAGTCATGGAATAATTTTATAAAACGCCAAAAAATCAGCGAGCAATAATTGGAAACGTCAAAGTCGTTCAAAATTCCAATAGGAAAGTATGTTCGCTAGTTGCGGACTGAACTCTCACGCCTCGCCGTCATGTTGTTCTCCTTGCTAACGGTGCACACATGGGAATGCGGTGCACAATGATGAACGGGTTCAAGAAGAACAACCACCAACAGTACCTTCAACATAAAGATCTAGTAACGATGCCCACAAAAAGACACGCCTTCAAAGTACTCGGCTAACATGTGCCTAGTTGTAGAATTGCTTACTAACTTTCGGAAACGGTCCAAGCAAGTAGCAAAGGTACTCACATCTCTGGATTATATCAGTGATAAAAAGGAAAGGGAAAGAAAAATAAAAAGATTATGGAGAAAAAACTTAATATTACAAAAGCAAAAAAATTAAATTAGATTCAAATTCTGAGGAAGAAGAAACGATAGAATTAGCCAATGGAAATTCCGGTGTTGTGGCGAGTCGCGTGTAAATAGCAGAAACGCCAAAAGAAAAAGAAAATATGTTATCGTATTAAACAAATTATATTACCAAATTTAATAATTTATGAAGCAACATATTTTAACAAATTAATCCTTTAAATAATAATTAATTTTTGAATTAAAATAATATTTTGGCAATTAAATTAAGTTTTAATGAGTAATGTATTCTTCTCCACCAGATGGTCCCCTGAAATTGATGGTGCTGAATCTCGACTCAAAGCTGGTTCTCGATTTATCGGCATCATACAAAGATCGATCGGTGTTAGTCCACAGGATAATTACGAGGTGTAATTTAATTTGAAAACAAAAACCTTTCTGATGTGTCTTCCGAATAAAAGATCAGGCCTAGTGTTATTCTTTATTTTTATGTTATTCTTTATAATACACAATTTATCAATATTTTAAGTGCTCATGCTTTAATATCAGGATATAGAATTTTCTCGAGTGATCCGTTCTAAATTTGTTACACGAATACAAGAAACATTTACGCGAATGTTATGAATTTATTCCATTTTATGATTCGGATTCACTATTCATATCCGAGTAATTTGAAACTTACACAGAACTTCCAGGCTAGCATCTACAGTACATTACTGCTAGGATTTACAAATAATATCCAAGTGCCTTAAGAACTCAATCAGAACTGCTGTTGGATTTACAAATAGATATCCAAGCACCTTCAAAACTAAATCAGAACTGAACCCTGAATATAATATTTAAAAAATGTAGTATTTGTAAAGCCATCTAAAAACTGTATGTGCTGTGTACTTGTAAACAGTACCGAAAAGACTGAATGGAAATTTTTTCTTAAAACGCGAGTTAAAGTTAAATGCTCTCCGTAATTCAAAAAAATATAATTTTTGTTTTAAAGAGATGTTACAATAGCAAGTACTTATGTTCTACTTAAATGACTATAACTGAACAACTTGTATTGGCCCGCAGGCCTTTTATATTTGTTTTTATCTCTTAAATTACCTTACGCAGTTATGATGTGTGGTGTCGTTATCAGAGTGATTCCGGAGTTAACCTCTTCTTTATCTGTGTCGTTCGTGGGTCTGTTCCTTTGACTCCCCCTATCCAGTCTGAAGTTCATCTTAAGTGTTTTTATAGATGAGCTTATAGACGGTTATTATTTATTGTTGAGGATCATTATTCCTAATATCCAGTTTAATATTCCTTGCTTAGAAGTTTGCTCATTGTGGATTTTCAATAGTGCTAGTTGACTATCCATTGACTTATCCTGAGTGTTCCTTATTATAGTATAATTGTTTTCTGCTGGTTTTTCTTCATACTGGATCACTTCTATGTTAGTGTTGCTTTCACTTTATGTACAGTCTTGCGTGTTATGTAGGAGTGATCCTTTGACCGCAGATTCTGTGTGGTCGCATACATCTTGTATCTTCGTTTCTTCATCTTATATTGATACCACAAGTGATTGGTTATTTTCTCCTTGATATGATGTGGGCAGATGACCTATAGTTTCTCGCACATGTTTTTCCTTTTTATAACACTTTCCTGTATGCAAGTTTTGACTGTCTCTGAAGTATAAATGTTTTGAGTACATTCTTTTAATTGATATCGACCTGCTCATATCATATCAAATATTGTCCTTTGACTGTGTTTGGAATTGTGAAAAAATTATTTTGTTTAGAGTTGATAGATAAAACATATTTTCTGTAATTTTTATTTTTTTGTTAGGATTGGGATAGGTAATTCGAATATTATCATATTAGAGGATATTTCTACATTTGGAGATATTTGGGATTCGAGTGCTAACAAGTCTATAGGTAAGTTTATGATTTCCGGTATTTTAGAAATGCTTCGTTCTAAATGCAATTGCGATATAATAGAGGGGTGTAGTATACCATGTTGTGCAAATACGTATGCTTCGTTTATGCCGAGGCATACATTTATTCTATTTCTCCTTTTATATATTATGTTCAAAATTGTATTAATTTGTTGTGACCCATTTTAAATTTGTCGGTGTACTTCATTCAACATATCAGAGGTTATACTGAATTTATTTTCTATGTCTATTAAATCATTATTGTCTGGATTACCTATTTGAGCCTTTATTACTGTGCCTAGTCCATTAACTAGTCCTCTTTTGGCGCGAGTCTTTGTTTTTCAATCGGTTGAGACAATCGAGTAATTGTTTATCTAAGTATTTTATGTGAGGTACCGTTTCGTTTAGACTATTACCGTTTGGACTTTATGATATTCAAGGTATAGAGCATTTGTTTTTATGGCGTGCATTATGTTCCACTCTCCTTCTCTTATCCACACTTCGTCGATGTCTATTATTGCTAAGTTCCCGTTGAGGTGTAGGATTTTGGCGGAGGCCCTGGAACACGTATTTCGTTTATGTGTATTTTTCTATCTTTTCCTTTGGAATAATATAATTTTAAAGGGTCCATTATAAACATTTTTCTTTTTATTTCTGCTGTCGCTTGTTATGTAAAATTCATCTTCTACCTTTAATTTAGAGTCTTTTAAGTTTATCCGTTTATTACGGGCGTTTCTCTTTAAGGTATCTCTTTTTGTAGTTTCTAATCTTTTTTGTATATCTAATAAATAGTCAGATGTTATATTATTATTAATATAACATCTGACTATTTTATAAATAGTCAGATGTTATATTATTTATTTCCTGTTGGATTCTTAATATTTCTATTAATGTGGAGTGTAGTCTTTCTATGTCGCCATGTGATGTACGATGCTTCGGTGTTGCTGCATAACATTTTATATCAAGGGAAGAGAGGAATTCTTTTATGAGTTCGCTGCTTAGGCCTGTTTCATTATCGACCGATATGATTTCATGTTTTCCTACCAAGGAAAATAGTTTAATTAGTTCTCGCAATGGTGATGCTAGTGCTGTCTTGTAGTGGGATTATGAATCCCCATTTAGAAAACAAATCTATCCCGGTTAAGTATTTTTTCTATTATCGAAGAAAAAGGTGTCTAGTTGCCATTTTGACATGGGTTTATCGTATGTTGGAGTTAGTTCCAAAGGTGCCCTTATTGGGTGTCTATTATATTTAGTTCTATTACAAACATCGCATTGTTTGACAAAACTTGAGGTGTGCTGCTTAATATTTTCTATATAATAGTTTTTTGATATTTCTGTTATTAGTGCACAATATGTCGATTATATTTTTCGTGTGTTTCTCGTATAATTTTCAGTACTTCTTCTTGGTTCCATATTTCTGACTCCGCGGTGACTTAAACCATATTATTTCTAGGGTTTGAGTATTGTAATTTTTTCTATAGACTTCAGAGGTTCGTACACCTGTTTGTTCAGTTATGACGGCGTAACGTTTGCCTCCACAATGCTCTATTATAAATCTTTTGAATTCCATTGGTTCTTCTAGCTTAACGTAGTAGTCGTGAGTTCCTCGCGGTTTTTTAAGTATGTGTACGTCATGCGTGTTCTTTTCCAAATAAATGCGATTCATTCTTCGCGGTGGGTGTTCATGTTTTATTAAGAAACCATGGTCTGAGTCGTCAGCATTACTGTGTGTCGTGGCTTGGTCTGAATTATGATTCAACTCTATATGTGACAGCGCATCTGCTACGTAATTATTCTTTCCTTTTTTATGTCTAATTGCATCGTCGTATTCCTGTATTTCTTTAAGTTTCGAAATCCATATTAAAGGTTTATGATCTGTTTATAATATGAAGCGTCTACCGTATATGTATGGTCTAAACTGTGTTAGAGAATATAATATTCCTAATAGTTCTCTTTCCGTGACGTTATATTTTTGCTCTGTTTCTATGGTTTGTCTGTATGTAAAGCTATGGGTCTGTCTTCCTGAGATAACACTGCGCCTAATGCAATATCGCTTGCATCCGACGTTATCGTGAATCAAGGTCCAGGTAAGCTAAAACTGGTGGGTTGGTTATTATTCGTTTAGTTCTTTCGAACGCTTCGTCGAATCACGCGTCGTGTTTTATCTTAATTCCCTTTTTTGTTAATTCTGTAATCAGTTACTCTATCTTCGAGAGGTCGGGTATGAATTTACGATAATACGATACTAATCCTAAGAAGGACCTTATCTCCTTTACGGTGTTTGGTTTGGGAAAGTTTTGTATTGCTTTTATTTTTTAGGGACAGGGTTTTAATTCTTCTCCAGTTAATATATGCCCTAAAAATTCACGGAAGTTTGGAAAAAATTACACTTAGACTGTTTTATTTTTAAATTATATTGATCTAAAGTTTCTAACACTGCTTTTAAGCATTTATGATGTTCGTTTTCGTTTGGCGCGTAGATTATAACATCGTCTAAATATACTAAACAATGATCAGCTTCTAAATGCGTTTTGAGAATATTGTTCTTCATTCTGGGGCTGTTTTTATGCTAAAGGACATTATTGTATATTCATGATGTCCGTCGGGTGTAGAAAAAGCAGTCCCCCGTACTCCGTTGTTAAGTCGATAGTTGTGAAATGTTCGGCTTCGTTTAGTTTGGAAAAAATGTCTTCTATATTTGACAAAGGAAATTTATCGTCCCTAGCCTGTTCGTTGAGTTTACGCTAATCTATTACTAATCTCCATTTAGGGGCGTGTCCTTTCTCTACATGTTTAGAAACTAAACGTGCTGGACTAGACCAAGGCAAGTCTGATGGTCTTATTATTTTATTCCTTAAAATTTCTTTTATTTGTCGCGTGATCTCTCTACGTGAAGACTCCGGTAGTCAATACGGTCGTTGATATATCGGTTCATTTCGTAGTAACTTTATGCGATGTTGTATAATATCAAAGCATGTTTCGTAAACTGTGTCGGCGAAGGTGTTACTATGTTGATGTAGTATTTCGTTTAATGATAAAGCCTTGTTTGTTATATGGAATAAGGCAATGATACGGTCGTCCGTTGTAACTATATTCTGTTGCAGTTTAATCGTTATATTTAGTTTGGACAGAGCACCCAACCGAGTAAGTAATCGTATTTATTAGAAAATTCGAACACAAAAATCTAATGGCGTAGTATTAGGTCCAAACACGTTATCGAATGGCGGTATAGTTATCTTTCCTTGGTGTTTAGTGGCTTTGTGGGCCGTTTGTACTGTAAATATTTCATCGGTATATTTCGATATCCCTTGTTTCGTATAACGTTCCATACATGTTGTATGTATGTATGTATGTTTGTGTATGTATATATATATATATATATATATATATATATATATATATATATATATATATTAGGGTGGAGCGAAACGGGCCGAAATTTCTTTTTATTTTTAAATTCCTGTGTTAAATACAACAAAATACACAAAGGCACCTTGATAGAAAATATCTTAAATTGCAAAATATGACCTTCCTACGATAACATCTTCAGGTGGCGCATAAGCGATAAAATTTTCAAAATTAGTGGAAATTCAAGGTTTATAAAAAATACAATTCGTTTAATTTCAGGCTTTATTTGAGTATTTTTAACGTAAATGGTATAGGAACCATAGTCCACTAGAAAAAAAATAATTAACTGCTTACATCAGAAACTGAATCTTTTTCTTTTATATTAAAATATTGTGATTTTGTCTCAAAAGTTAGTAAAGATTTTCTTGACAGGATCCTGGCTTTGATGAATCCATCTCGAACCTCTAGACCGCAAACTAGTAACTATGCCTCTGTAACAAGTTTAACACACCGTTCGACAGCCTGGGTGTGACAAGGATATCCAAAAACTTGCTTCAATCTGTCTTCATTTGATAGTAATTGTTGTAATTCCGAAATACTAAAACGTTTTGTAAGCGGTGGCTCATAGATTTTTTCTTTGGTCAAATCTATTATATTATAGTAAACTGAAGAAAGTCCGCTCTCCCAAATCGCCCCTAATTGATGAGGCGCTCTGGGAAATGTGCCCTCAAAATCCATCGACGCTCTTGAAGTGTTGGCCGTTGTACCGTCTTGTTGAACCAAATGTCCCCTAAGTCTAACTTCTCTAACCGTGGAAAAAAATCCTGTAACATGTTTACATATCGGTCCGAATTCATTGTCACTGCGACTTCATTATCCTCAAATAACCAGGGACCAATTACACCAGCTGAAGAAATTGTGCACCACACTGTGACTTTAGCTGAATGCAAAGGCCTTTGACGCAATTCTGGACGATTGGTGTCAGCCCAGTAGCGCATGTTTTGTTTGTTGACGGATCCACACAAATGAAATTGGGCTTCATCACTAAAAAAACAGTAGCGTCCTCAGGAACGACTTCCAGAAGCACATCAAATGCATTCATCCGAGAATTGAAGTCACGTTCAGAAAGTTCCTGTACAATCGCCATCTTGTAAGGATGGAAATGAAGATCATCATGAAGAATTCTCCTCACAGAACGATCGGAAAGACCAACGGCAGACCGCCGTGGTGATAGCAACATTGAAGCTCTCACTGCTTCAATGTTTTCCGGTGATCTAATGGGCCGAGGAACTTTAGTTCTTCGTCTTGTCGCACTTGCAGTTTGTCTGAACGTAACAATTGATTTCAGGTCCGTGACAGGGGCCAACGGGGCTAAATTAAAGCGATTCCGAAAGGCGCGCTGAGTTGCGATTACAGACCATCGGCTCGAAAAGTAAGCCTCAAAGGCAAAAGCACGCTCCTCACTGTTCCAACGCACGATGGCGACTGAACTGCGTCGGTACAAAACTTTATAGTCCCGCCTCTCGAACGAAACCACTAGCGCTCTGCTACGACATCAACCGACTGAATGGCGCGCATTTTAAAAGAGGAAGTTATGTTGCCGCTCCCCGTATCTGCTCAGACTGTAATTCGTTACCCGTCTCTGAGTTTTCAGAGGTATCTTGAATATTGCTTTGTGTTATTTTATTACGTATTGACCTTTCAAGAAACATGAGACGTTTAAAATATACATAACGAATCTTCGAAGTTCCAGAGCCTGGCGGTGCATTCTTTGTTTTTTTTTTTATTTCACGGACAAATGTGTCGCGAAGATTTCTCCACTTTTTCTGGAGGGTATTACCTGAGATGACCAGTTTTTAATAAGTTTTTATTTTTATTTCAGATATTAGGCTACTAGCTATTATTTTGCTGACTTACATTATGCGTACTGATTATGAAAATCAACTGTAATTGATATTGTTCAGAAAACTGTAGACGTTATTTAGAAGTTAAAAATAGAATAATGAAAGAAACTTCGACAGAGGAGTGCGAGGAGATTGCAAGAGGATTCGAAAAATATACAAAATTTCCCCAATTACATTGGAGCCATTGATGGAAAACATATTAGCATATTGGAAAACATATTATATCATGTTTTCAGATTCCGGCTCTATGTTCTAAAATTATAAGCATTTTTTTCTACTGTACTGCTTGCCGTGTGTGATGCAAATTATTGCTTTATCTGTGTAGATGCTGGAGCATGTGGGAAGATCAACGATTCAACGATTTTTAAAAATTCTACATTCTTCAAAAACTTATGGAAACATTTTTAAACATTCCGGGACAAAAACCAATATCAGAAATACGTATACCAAGTTTACCTCGTGTTTTAGTTGGGGATGGGGCATTTAGCTTATCGGAAAATATTATGCGACCATATCGCGGAAAAAAATTAACCAAAGAAAAGAGAATATTTAATTACTACCTTCCTAGAGCCAGACGTTGTATTGAGTGTTGTTTTGGAATCCTGGTAAAGAAATGGCGAATATTTCACAAACCACTTAATGTATATACGAATTTGCCCAAAACATAATTAAAGCTTGTAGTGTTCATCACAATTACGTCAGATTAAGAGATGGCCACAGATATGAAGACAGTCGTACATTGTTCGAAACAGCTTATATGGTTGGAATACTGCCAACCGTAAGGTCTCGAAGTGCGAGGGATGTATTAGCTGATTATTTTCTGAAAGAGAGTCAACTGCCATGGCAGAACAAAATGTTCTCACGAATTTCTGCCTTTTTTACTTCGGAATCATCTTTATCAGAAAATATTAACACTAATTCTTCCCAAGCTCTACGTCTTAACATTCTATTGGCACAATCAGATGATGCGCCGGTCTTTTTTCTACTTCGTTTATAAACAATTTCGTATCAAAATTTTGCCTCTCAATTTCCCTTGATACCTGTACTCGCTCTGAAGTTCGCGCATAAACTGGTCGATAGTCTGGCGAAGTGCACGTGAGTTACGCGAGGCAATGGATATGAGGCGATAGTTGATATAAAAATAAATTTATTATTTTAAAACTACGGTACACTTGTTGTGTGTTACAGTAGTTAATAACTTTAGGCCTGGATTTGTTATAAAAAAAATTATTATTAAGTACAAAAATATTTACTTATGGACGTACAATTCGTCCTAAAAATAAAAATGGAATGAGCATTTAGTTGGGTGTGGAGGCCGCTTTTATATTGTCTAAACAGGATGCAGTAAAATATAACTTAATTACGTATAGATTATTCTGTCTGGTTCAGATATTGGGGGTGAAGTCCGGCTCCTTATAAAGGCTGTGGGCGAGCGTTGGGTTTTTACATCCCCCACCCAGTCTGGAGTACATATCGTTTCTTTTTGAGATATCGCAGAAGACGTTCAATAAATCAGCGAAGACCATCAGGGCATATGTCATCACGTGAAGACTGTCGATGCGTCCTTCCGTTAATTGATGTCTTCGGAGGAGTTGAATTTGTTCTTCGATTTGTTCAGGCTCCGCTGAGATGAGAATAGGATAATCGTTGTAATTTTTCACTTCTCCTTCTGATTGATGTAGTTGTATATCTGTAGTTGTTTTCTTTGTACAATCTTTGTCGTTTGTTATGTACGATCCTTGTACAATATTTGTTTTTGCGCGCAGTGATCTCGCGTGGGTTTTCTTCATCTGTGTAACGGTAGTATAAGCCATCTTGAATCTTTAAAGAATATTCTTTGGGACAGAATATTAATAATTCTTAGCAGGTATTATTTTGTTTAAGCAGAGTGGTTTGTTTTACTGTAGTTGGTTCGATTGTGCTTATCTTCTGTACGCATTCCTTTGCTTTACACACTTAATCGTTTTTTGTTAAATAGCGACCAGGGGTAAGGTTAGGGAGTATTCAATGAGGATCTATATTTTTTATTATGGGTACAAGAAATTCTAGATCATATACTTCGGTGGATAATATAGGAATAAGAAGCTGGAAAACAATCATGTCGGATTCTAAAGATACACGTGAGAAGACGATCGTCTCAATGTCTAGAGGGTCCCTGAGTATATTGATTTCGTTAGGAATTCTTATTAGACTTTCCTTCAGTTGTAATTGATCTATTATTGAAGGATGTAAAATGTTATGCTGTGCGAAAACAGGCTTTATTAATGCTAATACCCGTATTCCTTAGGCTTTCGTATGCAAATAATAATTCATCTAATAGGTTGGATATTTCCGTCTTTGGTGTATTTTATTTACTATACTATTTATTTGATAGGATAAAGAATTTAATTTTTTGTTTAAACTTTCTGTAATGTCTGCCGTTAGGCTGAATTTATTTTCTATATTAATCAGGTCTGTATTATCAATATTTCCAGTTATGGTTTTTACTATTGATTCTAATCCATCGATTAGAATCAATAGTACTTGCTGCGCTCTCAAGCGTTCTATTATAGTGGACTGAAATCTCTCTATATCTCCGTGCGATATGTGATTATTAGGCGTAGTTGTATGGAATTCTATTCCTACCATATTTATAAATTGTTTAAATAATTCACTCGTAAACATAGTTTCGTTATCTATAGAAATTTGGTTAGGTTTTCCTACTATCATAAATATTTTTAATAGTTCTTCCGTTACCTTTTGGCTAGTATTTTCTTCTAGAGGTGCTATGAAAGACCGATTCATTACTATCCAAATTTAATAGTGTAGCATATTCATTTCTTGGTGCCGCTTGATTACTTGGATATTCAGGTTGAAATTCAGACTCATCCAGACTGGTATCCATATCGATGTTCATATTGCAATCCACCTTGGCATATATTTCCATGTAAAGTTCTCGATGACTGGCCCATGTTTTTGTATTTACGAATTAAATTTATCATGTCAGCTTTGGCCTCCAACTTATATTCGTCTTTGATGGCAGAAAAATCACTAGCTAACGAAATTAAGAACAGTTTGTCTGGATTTTCAGATAAAATTGTATTATTTACTTCCTTGAGACTGTTTAAGATTTGCAGTTAGAGCTTCATACAATTATCTTGTGGGTTTTCATTTTTTGGATTCCTTTTAGACTTCTTCGGTGTATTTGGCTTTTGAAAATCAGTCTTCATCATGTACCTGTGCTACATCATCATTTTGACTTGAGCTATTTGAACATTGACTTGGAGATCTTTTTTCCGCAAGCGGGTCTAAAAAGGTTAGCAAATTGGAATATATGTAGGGTCTTCTAGGCTTTAGCTCCAGATCTACTGACACAGTTTCGGTTCTTTGCTTTGTCTCGGTTATACGCGTCCTTAAAACTCTTCCATTTTTTTTGAAGATCAAGTACTGAAAACAATAATAGTGAGAATTTTTTCAGGTATTCAGCTACGAATTGCTATTTCTCAGATATTCACTGTGACTTTAAGTGTGGACAATCAACGGCACCCGTTATAGTCCGTGAAACAGTTAAAATAATATGGCATAAACTAAAAAATATCTGTATGCCAGAACCTACCGAAAAAACGGATTTCAAAACGGATGAAGGATTTTTGAAATACGCAAATTTTCCTAACGTGCTTGGCGCAATCGACGGGAAACATATTAGAGTTATAAAACTTCAACATAGTGGATCAGAGTATTTTAATTATAAAAAATATTTTTCCATCGTATTGCTTGCAATATGTGACGCTAATTACAAATTTATCGATATAGATGTTGGATGCTATGGAAAGGCTGCAGACTCAACAATAAATTAATGTAGTCAATGGACTAAAAAAATAAGGCAAGGAAATTATAATGTGCCAAATGCGAGACCAATATCAAATAATGGACTGTCAATACCATTTACGTTTATTGGAGATGAAGGCTTTTGCATTATCTCAACATCTACAAAGACCTTACGCTGGAAAAATCTTGCCACGAGAAAAAAGAATATATAATTATCGCGTGACGCGAGCAAGACGATACATTGAATGTACATTTGGTATACTAAGTAACAAATTTAAAATCTTTAATCGACCACTGAACGTTGGCGTGGACTTTAGTGTGGATATTGTAAAAGCCTGTCGTGTACTACATAATTTCATACGTGAACGAGACGGCTATAATTTTCATCATACTTTAAGTATAGCTGGTTTAGAAGATCCTCCTGCAGATGTAAGTTTCATTTCGATTCGTGAAAGATGGTCTCACTCATAATTAAGTGGAACTGCGATACGAAATATGTATACTGATTATTTTATTAGCGATGAAGGTTTATTTTATTAGCGATGAATATTTATTTTATTAGCGATGAAGTATCATGGCAAGATTCTAAGATTTAGGGTAATTAAACTTGACTGTGTAAAAAAAAATCTGTTTTACTGTTCTGTGTGTAGTTATGGTGTGTTAAAACAAATATGTATTTTTTTCTTAAATATATGTATAATAAATCTTACCTACCAGGTTTTTTCTTTACTGGTTTTTTCGTTGAAATTGTCATAAAAAGATTGGCATAATTCATCCCGGGCATTTCTTTTTAAAACTTTGTTCGAATATTCGGCCAGCAACGAATTCCATGTAACTGGACGATTGTTTATTTCCGTTATAAAGCGGTCGGTGTCAAAAGGTTCCCTTTTAAATCAAAATACACGCGCAGCACACAATAAAATAACAATAATACTGACGCAGCGCGCGGCGCGGCCGGTGAGGAATGGTTGCGGTGGCACAAGCGCGCGCCCCTTCTCCACCCCTCCTCCTTTGTACGCGCATCAAACGAGTTTCGAACGCGATTCAAACGCGCGTCCGTATCGCGTTTTACGCGCGTTCGTAGCTATGAAAACGCAAAAATCATCATCTACGGCGCAGAAAACTCGCGTTCCTGAAACGCGCGTCGTCAGCGCGTTTAAAATACGTCGTGTGCTAGAGGCTTAACTGTACTTCTATACAGCGGAACGTCGGCATTGATTTAGTTAGAAGCAACATAAAATTATTTTTTTATTCGTCGCTGATAACTGTTGTCCTTTGCGGCGTGTCGGCGTTATCGCTAATAGATCTGTTTCGCGGGTTTTAAATTCGCGTTATACTTGTGGACGCAATGTATTAGTGAGCAGAACCTCGCCAACCGCGTATGAATTTGCGCGAAACGACTCGCAGCTAATTCGCTCTTTCTGGATAACTGAATTTCTTCAATTCCATCTTTGCCTTGTGTTTTTGTTGTCCATATGCTGTTGTTTAACCTAAACATAATTAAAAAAACATTTAAAATATAGACAAGTAACAAGTGCTTATTCATCTTTAATTAGCTAACAAAAACACCTATAATAATCCCACACCAACATGATCAATACCTGCATGCGAAATACTAAAGTTTAGGGCACATATTTTACATATAGCATTATAATCACTTTTAGGATCACGCATTAACCAACCAAATTGACATTCCCATTCTTGCAAATTCTTTGGTTTAACCTTAGTTGATTTGGTTTTCTTCCTAGGTGTTGAAGGAAGATAATTAGATGAATCTGAACATGAATCGTTTTTACTTTTCATGTTTTATATAAAAAAACGAAAACTATAGGTACGGAAATGACAGGAACAAATGGCTTCAAAACGTTATGTTCTGCGTTCATTGCGCGTGCGTGCGTGCGTGATATTGATAGTTTATTTTTCATATAACTCCGGGTACCAGTGACGATGAAAACAGTATTTTGTATACTTTTTTTATTAAAATAGTAAACAGTATTATAGAGCAAAAGAAAGTATAAACTCTTTATAACAGTATGGTTTGCAACCCTATCGGTGGCGGCTGAAGGCCTCAAAGGCCCACTGTGCTGCATTGTGGCGTTCGTATTTTTAACTGTGATAAATATTAATGTATAGAATTAGCTATATTTTAGTGGAGAAACATGTTTAATAACTCACTTTTCTCGCAATTTTACAGTGTTTCTTGCGAAAAAGAAATACGTGATATTTGCCGAGACTTCCCTCTCTCCCACGTGAGATTCGGCTCTACCCCTTTTCCTCCTAAACGCATCACGTAATTAATGGGCGCTACCATATATGTAACGCATGTTATCGACACCATGTAATTATCGATTAATTATTTTACACCAATGATTTATTTTAAATATAATAATCCAATAACTAAAGTCGAAGCTAAGGTTGTAACATTCTACAAAACTAAAGTCTGATCTATCTAATACATAAATACTCGAATAAACAAATGATTTTTAAAAAATATATTTTCTAAATAATCTTTTCTTAATTCACTACATGTACTAAATCTATACATGAATAAATGAGTTATTTTTATTTTTTAAATCAATATATTGATGTCGTATAAAAATATCATTACTAAAACTCTTACTTCTACAATCTACAATGTTTTGTTGTAATAAGATTCTAGAGGATCTTGATTAAAATTTCTTGGACAAAAATAATTAAAAATTATGTTTATGGAAATTTTTGAAAAAAAAATGAATAAAACTTCAATGTTGTTATCCAATTTTTTAGACTTGATATTTGCCATCCATAATAATTCATGATTATTTTTAAATCTTAACCTAGTCCTTAACTTTCCTTGAAATTATTTTTACGAGCCATTAACATTATCAAATAATTAATTTAAAAAGCGTGCTATACTTGCAGTGTCTCCCGTAATTTCACCAACATTCTTATAGTTAATATCCGGTCTTCCAGCTGTAGAGATCTTAAATCAAATACGAACAATTAAATTTACACCCAAAACGAATTTTCTAGTAATGTTTTTTAAAGCTAGTGAACCAACATTGCATTTATGTATAGAGATCAAACTCCTTAAATTGAAATAACATTTCACATTATTTTTTACAACATAATCGATTTAACAATTCCATAAGTAACATATGTCACAAAACTTCAAGTAAGAAAGATATAATCGCATGATTATTACTGTGTGGTGCTTGCGACAATGGCACACAACGAACCGTATCACTAAACACTTGCGCACAATAACGCACGTTGTTTACGTATTTTACTTGCGTATATATACTCATATGTTAATTTCTTTATCATCCGTGAACCCCTTATTGCATCGTCTCTTTTGTAAACATCTATATCTTTCCATTTTGCACGCTTTCGATCCCTATCAAATAAAATATCATACTTCAGTGTATTATTTCTCAAAACTTTCACAAGATACGGTGGTTCATATATTTTGAACAAATCTATTCCTGAAATTCTAACATATTTTTCGCATTTTATCACTCCTAACGTACTCGTCTGCAAATAATTATCATTCTACTATTTACGGCATCCTGATAGCAAGCTGAAGCTAATGGATACAGACTACATTCTTCCACAGTTTTCACTACTTGTTTCAAAATAACACTCAAATGATGGGATGGAGTGGGTATCCTCACAAAAATAATATGTGAACACTTGCTTCCACGACTCTCAAATACCTCTTAACGTAAATACTGACGCATGATCATCAAACTTTAGTTTCCTTTCACCCTGTTCAAAATCCACGAAGCCAAAATTTTTTTTTTATGACCAACTAAAATTTAATACCTGAAGATAAAACAGATAGTTTAAGAAAATATTGTCCTATTATTCAAAAATAATAGGACAATATTTTCTGCGATCTTTCTAATTATTAGTTTCATTTCTTAAAAAGTTACGATGTTATTGTTATTTAAACCAGGCTAAATATAACAAATTTTAAAAGCGAACGCAATGAATCTATTGACGGCATTGTGAATACTTTTTGGAGCAACTTGTTAACATTTCGGACTATTCTTATATATTGCTAAACAATGTAACTTTTCCTCCATACTAAATCTGTGGCCTTTATTTTCCACATTCTTATTTAATAATTGCTTTTTAACAAATATCCTCTGACTTTCGCTTAAACCTTCCAACGGCTAGTTTTCGCACCATTTCTTTTTTGGTTTCTTCCTCCAGCTCGAGCTGCAAATAAAAAAGATTATTCAATTTCGAAGAATATACTTAACATATATATTATAGTAATAATATAAATTGACTCTATATTATACTTAAACGTAAAACCATTTTAGAAAAAATATTTTCAAATTATGAAATTGTGCTGTGATAAGTCAATTCAAAAAGCGTCGCTTGAGTAATTTAAACTTATTTAAGAAATTGCTAGAAATAAGTTTCTACTTCCCATGAAAATGATAAAAAGGAGATGTATTTCCACAACCCAACACACAAGACCGATCTACGTGCATAATTATAATAATTACAAAAAAATCTAATAAAAACAACAACAAAATAGTAATTAAATGTTAGAATATAGTAATAATATAAATTGATTCTATATTATAATTAAACATAAAACTATTTTACGTTATTTTTATTATTATTTTATTAACGTATATAAATATATATTTGTGTGTGTGAATTATTATATTTTACTTTTCCTACGTTATTCAGAATTGTCACTTTCTTCTGTTGCCTCCAATGCTGCTACAAAATTACCGCTATTATAGAGTTGTCCAGTAGCTTTCATGAACTCAACCGTCGGTTCTAAATTATTTCGTAGGATTTTGTTTATGGACATAAATTTTGCTAAATACCCGACGAAAAAATCTTTTACCCGACGATATTGTGTAGTCCTTCAACCATATTGGTGTGGGGCCCCGTTTCCGACCTAACAAAGTAGACCGAATGGTTGACAGTCAAATGACGATGCTCTAGTTCCTGTAAAACGTCATATGACTGCCAACAATCTGATATTTTTGTGGTTCCGGAGAGAATCCATCTTTGTATAAGGGGTACGAGAGTAGCAGCGTCTTTTTGCTCTACAGGATAAAGAAAAAAGTCGTCACTTTCCCTCTCAATGCCACCGAATACCCATTGACTCTCCACGGAATGACCACGATAATATTTTCTTCGGCCAAACTTTGATTCGTCTACTTCAACGGTTTTCCCATGACCACCTAAAAAAAAAATAAACAATGTATGTTATAATATATTATTTTATTTCATAAATTAGAATATACTATAGAATTTTCATTTTTTTTTACTTACCAATAGGGTTTCCATTATTTATGCAATAATGAACCACGACTTCTCTGCAAAATGAATTCCAATCACAAGCTGTGTGATAGGAAATTCTGAGTTCTTCTCTAATATTGCCGATTTCGGTGTACGTTACCCAATACCGGACATATAATAGTATTTGGGTGAGGGTTAGGTGGGATTTATCAAAAAATGTTTTGTGTCGAATTGTCATTATATCATAACACCCTCCCCCCACCCTTTTTTTGGTTCTATCTCTATATCCGGCATTTTTGCATGCCCACACGAGACCGTCAATACAGGAAGATTTTGGTGTTAATACTTTGTCGTGGTTACATTTTATGGTACGGGCTATGGCGCCCCACTCTTGCAACAATGCTGTCAAAGCTGCTGAGAATATATCGTAACAATGCTGGTCTAATTTATTTTTTCATGTGTTTTTTTTTTTAAAACAAATCTACTTTTTTTCGTCTTTATCTTTGACTATGTAACGTTCAAATGAAACAAATGCTAATTTATGGAAATTTCCATTGAAATTGGACATTACATTTTTTTAAAATTTTGTGGCTTTCGTTTTATTTTGCAGTTGCCTTATTTTTAAATATATTTCAAATTCATATCTTATTTTTTGTGGTCATCATTTTATTATCAATTTAATTAATAATGAAAATGCTAATATTAGTAATATTTATTGCTGTTTACTTAAATTTAGTCCTGCTAGTGTAGCTCAAGCCCAGCTCAGCCTGCCGGCGGGCTAGGCTGGACTGGAATTTAGTTATTATTTCAAAATATTTCTAATACATTTTAAAATTATTTTATAAAATTTTTTTTTAATACATTAGCCACGTCTAAAAATTACTTTAGTTATGATTGGATTGGGTTGGGTTAGGTTAGGTTAGGTTTCATTAGATTGAGTAAGGTTAAATTAGGTTAGATTATTTTAAAAGTTTATTTTAAGTGATTTAATTTCATTAATTTCTAATTTCTTTGTGTGTGTGTCAAATGTGTAGTGTCTAATGATAAATTTATTGTGAATATAGTGAGAAATAACCATGTAATGTACAAATTTCGACATATTTCTGGTGAGTATTTTTTTTTGAAAATGGTTTTTTTTAAACAAATATGTATACTGATATATAGTTTTTAATGTGTTTACTTTCATCTGATTTCAAAAAAATTGTTCATGTTCCTGGGTGTAAAGTGCATATGTTCCGGCATTTGTTTTTATGGGGTGAATTATTTTCCACTCTCCTTCTCTTATCCACACTTCGTCGATGTCCATTATTGCCCCATTGAGGTGTTGGAATCTGGCGAAGGCCCTGATAAGTTTTCCTGTAACAATAAATATTATTTTTTGGCTGCGAGTCGGACATAGGCATACAGATCTGCAAATATATTTAGGCTTGGAATAACAACCATCAGTCGCATCCTGAATGAGGTGTGTGTAGGAATTTGGGAAACGCTACATGATGAATGCATACCAACAAAAACTCTGATGTGTGACAAGAGACATCTGTAGGATTCCTTCAAAGGACCAATTTATTTAATTTTGTAAGAGCCATTGATGGCAAGCACATAAGAATCATACAGCCAGAGGATTGTGGATCCATCTTCTACAACTATAGAATTTTTATTCCATAGTTTTCCTGGTTATGTGCGATGCAGATTATTGTATCAGTTACATAAACATAGAGGCATATGGGAAAAACTCAGATTCATCTGTACACCAAAACAGTAAGCCTAGAAAATACCCCGTTAAATATACCAGGCCCTAAGCCTTAGCCCGAAACAAGTGATCCAGTTCAAAATGTCCTTATTTGTGTTGAGGTTTTTGGAATATCTAAGAACATATTAAAGTCGCGTGAATGAAGTAATATGACCCACAAAAAATATTTTTAACTGTAGACTAAACCGCAGCAGAAGATACATAGAGTCAACATTTGGTATAATGTCAAACAAGTTCAGTGTTTCATGCATTTGAGAATGTAAGATTTATTGTTGCAAAGAATATTGTAAAAGCATGCTATGTGTTGCATAATTTTATAAGAGTTCGTGATGGATACAGGGTTAAACATACGCTTACATTTGAGTGTGGTATATGTAATATACAAAATAATTTGCCTACAAATGGGTCAGGAAACGCATTGCGAGGACCTTTCGAGTACTTTTTCAGTCCTACCGGCAGCGTGCCCTGGCAAGACTAATGTATCTCAACGCGTACGACCGCGCACAGCTCAGCGCTGTCACTCGTCAGCGCTGATTGGTCAGTGATATTCAGGAACGCTTCATAGTAATACGTACATATTGACCTATCAGCAGCGAACCTAAAACCAGTCTCAGTGAGTTAAATTTCGTATAAAGGAGACCGGCAAAAGTCTATACAGTGTTAGGCCCAGGTGTTACAAGAATAAAAATGACACAGTTATATCGAGAATTTTAAAAAAGCTCCTTAAAAATTTTATCAAAATCGTGAGACAAAAAAGAAATCTTGTATTTTTTATGAAAAGTTGGGTTATTTTTCATAATAGATTGTAAATGTAATTTCTATGGAATTCGTTGAACTAACGAGATATAACAAAGTACAGATTGTGTCTTGTTTTATCCTCCATCCACAGGTGTACCATATTAATCCATAATGCTCAAAGGCACGATAGGGTCGTTGAAAAAAGTTAGGTAAACCTCGATAAGAGGGAGAAAGTCATTTATTTTGACAACAATAGAACCATTATCAATGTTTGTTAACTGTTTCTTTTTAATTAATTTAGGCAATGGCACTCTAAAGAAAGCAAGAGGCGTTGATTATTTTTTGTAATCGTTTCTAAAAAGTTAATATGTATTAATTTTTTTTGTTATTATTTATTTCCAATTAACAATTCTTTATATTATAAAAATATAAAATATTTTTTAAAAAAAACTGACTTCAAAACAGGTACCTATTGCAAATAAGCAATAAGCCTTATAAATATATATATATATATATATATATATATATATATATATATATATATATAAATATATATATATATATATGTATATATATATATATATATATATATATATATATATATATATATATATATATATATATATATATATTGAATTACGATCGATTAAGGAGTTACAATATTCATTTTCAGAATCCATTATCACACATTGAGCTGGTCGATGATGCAGTTATTTTGCAAAGTGACAACTACCAGTAGCAAATATCTTGAATCACTTTCAATTTACACCATCCGTTAAGGAGTTCCATTATTCATCTCCAGAACTCATCATCAGAACCTGACCTGGTCAACGGTGTAGTTAGTTGGCAAAGTGACAACTACTAGTAGCAAATATCTTTAATCACGGCTGATTTACTAATATCCGTTAAGAAGTTCCATTGTTCATATCCAGAACTTATCATCAGACGCTGACCTGATAAGTGGTGTAGTTATTTTGAAATTAATTTCCGGACCTCGTCATCAGATCATCATCATATTTATATGGGACCACACTTATTGCACCCTCTTTCTAACAAAAAAAAATCATCAAAATCGGTTCACTTAGTAAAAAATTATTGCTGGACACACATAAAAAAAAAGATTCCGTCGAATTGAGAACCTCCTCCTTTTTTGAAGTCGGTTAATACGAGTAAATAACATAGGCGCATTTACGATGCCCTTTTTTGTTTTTTATTATGGCTACAAATTTTAATTTTCTTTTTTTTTTTTCCTGATTGACCATAACTGAATTGTTTGGTTTTTTATATGCTAAAAAATACTAGTTTTTTCAAAATTATGTTTTATCTCTGTAACATCTGGGCCCATTTTTGCCGGTCTCATTTATGTCTTTCTTAAGCATTTTATCACAAGCATTTAATTGTTTTTTACATTTTAGACTATAATATAACTTTGAGTTCAATACAGTGTTTTGTGATAAATTTGCATTCAGTTAATTCAGTAGCTTTCGGAATTGATCCCGATATCTTTCAATGCCATTAATTTCCAATGATCTACTCATATTTTCAAAGTGCTGATGCGACTGAAATATAATCCTATACTGTTATCGATTAGGATGATATCGATTAATTTCGCAAGAGACGCACAGACGTTAGTATATATTCTGAAAATGAACTGTTTGTTTTTTAGTTATTTTTTCATTCAAAGGCTCACGAAACAAGTTAACCGTCACATAAGTATATAATAAAAGGTCAGACTATAAAACTTTCCCCACGTTTTGCTTCTGATTCCGTCCTTTGTCAGTTCCGTTAAAGTTAGATTATAGGTATTTAATTTAGACTTGTAATAGAATGCGGTCAGAATAACCTCTCGGACATTGGAGTACTGTTTCTAAATCAGAAATCACGACTTTATCATCTTTAGTTATGTTTCTCCGATCTCCTTGCTTTTGAATCCTGCTTAGTGATTTTTCTTCTATTTGTTTATTAAACTTTTCTTCCAAGTCTATCTTTTTTTCGGCAATAGAGCATTTATCCTTCTTAGACTGGAAAAAACTCAAATTTAATTCTGTAGTAAATATTTTTTAGTAAGCTATGTAACTTCCAAACTCTTTATTGTCTTTTTTTTTGTTGTTCAACGAAATTATTATACAAATCTTTAATAGTTTTTCGACCATCAATATATTCTCCAAAGTAATAGCTTGCATATAAAGGGATTCTAACTTTGTAATACTCTGAATATTTATGTCCCTTACTAATTCCGAATTAAGAGTCTTGTGTCTATTGTGCCTGCCTCTCATGTTTTCAAACATAAAGCGGTGGTCACTTTTGTTTGTATAGTATAAATCATATGATCCGAAATATCCAGGGTAGAATTAAAGAAATGTTTTACAGATTTATTTATTATTGTTCCATTTTCGTTTTGACAAGTAATTTTGATATCGTTATTCAAAATAGCCTTGAATTGTACTAAATTTTTAATTAATTTAAAACCTTGTGTCTGCGTCTATTAAAGTCTTCAACATTGCTCACATTAACTGGTGGAGACAATGGGAGTTTTGTTTCTTTTATTTTATTGTTTTCGAGTTTGGTTGAATTTTTTTTTTTGCGGATTTTTCCGATGACACATTTTCTTCACTATACCGTTTTTTCTTATTGTTTTTCTTGCTTCGGACATTAGTAAATTCTTTTTCCAATTCTTCTTCATACGCACAATATTCGAGTGCTTTGGACACTCACTTATATTGGTCACTGTTGATTATGGAGTTGACAAAGTTTTAATATGTGTTTCAAGTGAATTAAATTTTTGCTGTAACTCATTTATTGTTACGTGTTGTTGTTGTCATAAAGCCAATGGTTTTCGGTATGTGGCCACTACGTGTTCATGTGAAGTCATGTTATTCATGCGGATATAATTTCATAATTATAGAAAACAAAATGATTGCGTTTCCTGGTCTCGAACCCAACGCGCTTTCTGTCACGGGTTTGTGCATTATACGCTGCGCCACAAGTGCGGTATGCGGTGTGTGGAGTTGCAAATAGCGGCTGGCGAATATAAATAAGCAAAAGCCATGTTTGTAAACAAATTAATTTTTGACTTCAATAATTTCGTTCATAATGTCACTATGTAGTACGCTTATATTTATGTTTTAAGCTTTATTTAAGTAATAATGCACTATTAACATTTTAGTAACTTTAATAATCACATTATTTCCATTTTTCAACTGATAATATTAGTTTGTCGCAAGTATATATTAAATTGAATAGGAGCTAATCAAGTGACGTCCATATTGGCTGACGAAAGCAGAGAAATTTGACAACTTGACCGATTTAAAAGCAATATTCTGCACTATTGTTAACTTGGAGCAACAGGCACAGAAATTTATTGAATATTTACACCTGGCCGCCAGTAAGACTTCCATCCTAAGAGATAAAACACAATAAGAAATAAAATTTCCTGCCGACATTAGAAATCTATTCAAGGAGAGGCGAAAAGCAAGACGTGAGATCCAGAAATCCGGCTGAGCAAAGGATTTTTAATTAGGTGAGCAATCGGTTAATAGTCAAAGATTATAAGCAGAATTGCATCGATGTCTACCTGAGCGGACAGAGCCCTGTCGCGGACATAGACTATTCAATGTGGAAAGCGACTCGTAGATTCAAACGACCCCTTCAGTGGATAAGAAGAAATGAAGAGAAAGCAGAAGCCGTTGCTCAATACCTAGCATCAGTATTCCAACCACATTGATATTCAAACCAGGATTGATTCTATGTATCAATCAGTAATAGTGATCAAACCAGTAACTCCAATAGAAGTAGCACAAGAAATATATAGAAATCTAAATCCTAAAAAAGCACCAGAATTGATGAAATATCTCCCGGTCTATTTAAGGAATTATCGCGCATAGAAGCTATTATCATGCTAACATACGTATATAACGCTTGTTTTAGGTTAAAACATGTTCCGAAATGCTTCAAAATAGTGCAATTAAGCATGTTAAAGCAACCCGGTCAACTAGTAAAACAGATAACATCGTACAGACCAATATCACTGTTACCCTCAATATCCAAACTGGGAAAATTATTGCTGAGTGATTTCCAGTTTGCATTTAAAAATAAACATTTAGCCATCGACCAAGTGCATAGAGTAATAACCATAGTGGAAGGCATTCAAGGAAAGAAAATATTGACCTGCAGTGTTCCTAGACGTATCACAGGCTTTTGACAGAATATGACACGAAGGCCTCGTTCATAAAATTTTGTCAATTACTTAGTATTATTATATATCTGATAGAAGGTTCAGAGTATCGCATGAAGAAGTGTATTCAGAATGTTATCCTGCCCGGGCAGGTGAACCGCTAGGAAGTGTCTTAGGACCTCTTCTCGGTCTAATGTATAACGTTGATATTCCCACTACTGAAAAAAAACCTTCATAGGCACCTTTGCTGATGATACGATAGTAAAGGCAACTGCAGACATGCAAAGTCAAGCCACTAAAAAATTACAAAAAGTACTTGACGAAATAAACAGATGGACCCTTGATTGGAAATCAAACTTACAACGAGTCACATTTGCATTGCGACGAACAAACAGCAATCTACACACTTGTCTTAAGGAAATTCAAATTCACTGTTATACAAGCAGATACAGCAAAATATCTTTGACTTCATCTGGATAGTAGGCTTAATTGGAAATATCACGTTAAAGTAAAAGCTGAGGAAATCAGATTGAAACAAAGATAAATGTTGTGGTTGGTTGGACATCATTCCAAGCTTAACCTCTACTATAAACGACTAATTTACCTTTCTATCCTCAAACCAATTTGGATGTATGGTATCCAGCTTCAGGGTCATATCGATTTGGATGTATAGTATCCACTTTCGGGGTCATATCAATCGGTCAAATCGTATTGTGATCCAACGAAGCCAAAACAAATTATTGCGTATAATTACCAATGCATATCGCTTTGTAATCTATCGAAAAACTCACAAGGACTTAAAAATAAAATGCAATACCGACGTTATCCTATTAAACACGAAAAACGACTCCTCAACAACAACAACGTAGAAGCTATTCGACTTTTGGATATTATCCATGAAATGAGAAGGTTAACTTCATGAATAAACTTATTGTGTGTGTATAATTCACGTTTTCGGAAAGTTGGTCACGGCCAAAAATCGACTCCATTTGCACGGAAAATATATTCACTGCCCGCCATACCAGCACGTCTTCGTATGTATATATTATGTATAAAAGAAAATTTGATCAATATTTGTTCGTTTTTTTATAGATACTTTGCAACTCTTGCCGATTTAAGATTCGCGTTTAGAATTTGGAAAAACGACATTAGGCTACATTGTTTAAGAAATATGTAACTGCATATGAGATATTAAACATATTTATGAAAATACTATCAGAAAGTGAATTTGTTAAAATAAGCGAAGGCTTTACTATTGATGCAAATTTCCCCCACTGGGTTTAGGGGCTGTGAACGAGAAGCATATCAGAACTATTAAACCTACGAAATGAATTGTTTGAACCATGTTTTAAAATAAGCATTTTTTTCAATTGTTTCGATGGCGGTCGTTGACACTAATTGCAATTTAATATTTGTTAACGTTAGTGCAAGGAATATGAATTAAAGGTTTTTAAAAAATCTTCCTTTCGGTAGTGCCTGTTGAATAATACACTTAATTTACCACAGCCTGCTATGGTGCCTGGGACAAATGATTACATACCATACGTATTTGTTGCGGATGAAACATTCGCTTTCACAAAAAACTCACTTCGACCATGCAGTGGTCGCGAACTTGATGAAACAAAATAAATGTTTAATTCTCGTCTTAGCTGTGCAAGGCGTTATCTCAAATTCGCTTTTGGTATAATGACTAATAAATGGAGGATCCTGCGTTGGCCATCAATCTATCTCTATTTGACAGCTGACATAGTAAAAATATATTTATTTTAAAACTAAAATTTTGTAGAATATTTTATGTCTGATCAGGGCGTGTACCATGGCAACGAAAACGTTATTTATATCTGTACTTAAAGAAATGTTTTAATAACAATTCAAAGTGCACAAAATTTTATATTTTGAGTACACACCTATACTTCGAATACTCTCGTAAATTACAGAATAAAAAGTGTAGCGTTTACTGTTTTTTTCGGCATCTAGTAGGTCCTCAAAATTTTCTTTTAAAATTTTACATACGTCACGCCAGGCTTTAAAAGTCTTGCTTTTATCCTTATAGGATATCTTGTTTTATCTCACAGGAGATCTCTTCCAAAAAAATGATGAATGTTTTAGGATTAATATCAATAATTTTTAACCTCATCCAAATATGTTATACTAATATGGTGAAGCGCTTCCACTGAAATTTTAATTAGATATAACCCCGAAGTTCCCGGCTACCTGTGATAACTGCCAAAGTCTTGCAGACATTTTAAGTTCTAAAATGCACGATTTCTCTATTTTTAAAGGATGTTTTGGATGCTACATATAATGTTATAAAAGTATATTTTGGCAAGTGATACTTGTAAATTATGAATATTATGCTCTTTATTCTAGTTCATAATCATTAATTTGCAAAGTTTTTTTTCATTCCAGCATGATCTAACAGTTTGACTTAAAACATCGTCGTTCATTTTTCATGGGTCTCCAGTATTTCTTTTGTGTTGGTTAAATAGTCTAGCTGGTAAAATAGTTTTCTTCAAGTTCGAGGTGGCGAGAAGTCGAGGGTCTGGGTGTTGAATTAACGCGTTTATATTCTGAGACTGAGCTCGTAGATCTGAAAGATAGAGGTGTGACAAGTAATTATTTATAAAATTTTGACACATAATAGCATTTGCTAATGGTAAACTACATTAATAGATTTGCCGCATCTCCGAATGTATCAAATTCATCTTAGCGGATATTTTGTGCCAAAGATTCGGACCTACCGACTGCTTTTGAAACAGGTAGGTTTAGTTTTTTGGCAAGCACCGCAAGTTTCTTTGGAGATAACAATTTTTGAAGTTATATTTCTTTAGGCGCGTTATGAAAAAATGATGAGAATGAAATTTTACGAATGCAACAAAAAATAAATTAAATGAAGTTGCTCACTATGCAACAAAAATATATCGGAAATCAGCAGGATGAAGTTGCTCACTAAACATATATTTACGTAGTTTATTTGACAGGTGAGTGTGACACCATTTCATTTTTTTTGCTGGCTTTCCATTGTAACCCAAAAAATTAAGAAAACAATTTTTAAAAACTTTTTTTTTAAAATTGTTTAAAAAATATTCGTTTATTTCTAACCATGTACATCGAAATTTAGACCTGCCTTTAAACTTCGGAACCCACTCCTTATTATTTTTAATAACATATTTACTTCCAAGGGCAAAGAAGTACTTTTAAAACAATCTAAATTTTCCTAAAATATTTTTTTTATTAGTTCGAAACGTCTGACACAAAATTTAGACACAGTACCAACCTTCGGAAGCGGCACCCTATTATTTTCGTTACATTTAATATTTAAAAATGCAAAAGAGAAGTACCTTTAAATCAACCTTAAACTTTCCTGAATATTTTTTTAAAATTCTAAACAGCTGGAACAAAATTTAGACCCATCCCCATCGTGTATTTTAACTAATGCTGTACCAAGAAGTACTTGTTTATTGTGTGAAATTGAAGATGTAGCAGATAAATACTGTACTCGTACTGTCCGACATTTCATACTTAGTATTGTTTAAATGTAATAATCGATGTGCATATATTCGACAAGATCCGAGGAGACGATATTGTGACGAATTATGCCCTTTTCGAAGACAGTTCAAACATTCATTTTATTTGGATACTTCACTATTTATTTTTCCAGGGTCAAAACTCTAAATTTAGAACAATGGAATATTCTATGACCCTTTTTACAATATGGACAAACAGGGTTTTTGCTAAGGAACTTATTGTCACTTGATGATATTGCAAAATATTTTAATGATTTGCTGGAGTATTATTTTTATTAATTTTAGAATGATCCTGACGTGTATTGTTTGCGCTGTCATTTGTATTAAAGTACGTTTCAAGCATATCTGTGCCATTACGTAAAAACATTGTGAAATAATTTAAGGAAGGATATTCCTTCATGTTATATTTAACTTCTTCACTCTTGGAAAGGGTTACAGTATCTAATTTAGTTGAACCCATGTATATTATTAATGTATCCTACTTGTTGGTTGGTTGAACCAGTGAATTTAAAGAGCGCAATTTTTTTGTAATATAATCTACAATAGAAGGAAGGCTTCTATGAGATTCATGTTTTAAAGTATCAATGCTAAATAATGATTTTAAAATGGTTATTTATGAGTACGTTAACATTATTATATTGTTCGCAAATGATATTTCAAGCAATTTTATAATTTATCGCTGTAAATTCGTAACGTAACATCTCATAAACCAATCTTTCATTTACCTGTAATGGGATTTATCATCTTGATTGAGAAATCATAGCCATCTTCACCTTGCCAAAATATAATGGAATATTGCAGTGCATCATATGAGCGATGTGTTTCCTTAATACGTTGTAATTGATTATTTCGACGATGTAAACCAATATCACGTGACTCCAAATTTTCTCCAACTACAACAATGGCAACTTCATGGATTCATTCATCGACCGAACGCAATGGATCTATTGACGGCATTATGAATATTTTTTGGAGCATCTTTTAACATTTCGGACTATTCTTATAAATTGCTAAACAATGTAACTTTTCCTCCATACTAAATCTGGGGCCTTTATTTTCCACATTCTTATTTAATAATAGCTTTTGAACATATATCCTCTGACTTTCGCTTAAAGATTCCAACGGCTAGGTAAAAAAAAATTAAATCTCTCTTTTGATTCAGTTTTCGCACCATTTCTTTTTTGGTTTCTTCCAGCTCGAGCTGCAAATAAAAAAGATTATTCAATTTAGAAGAATATACTTAACATTTTAAGTTTATAAATAATTTGTTTTTTAGGTTTGAAATAATAATAATAATAATAATAATGCTTTATTGTCTCTAAGGTTCTTACATAGGTTGGATCCCCCTTTTAAGTTCAATACTTGTGTTAGGAGGGTCCGCTCTTCATAACAGAAACCACTTTACAAATTAAGACAAGAAGCAAAAAATACAAGGCATGCAAATAGATTTAAATCCATAATTCATAGTGAGTATGTGTGAGAGTGTGTGTGTGTGTATTTGTGTGTGGTTGTGTTTACTTGAATAAAAGTGTTTCGGTTTCCGCATATGTTAAAGATTTTAACCAATTTATAATTACTATTTTGCATTTATTTCGTGTCAAGGGATATATAGTTAAGATTTTATTTATTGAGTTATATAATTGTTACGACTTATACGTGTATTGCATTCGTGCAAATGAAGACTTGGCTGTGCTCACTGCAGCGATTAAGTGTTTTCTACGTCTTTTTAACAGTGTTGGATCAAACTTTAGGGACCTATGTATGCTTAGAACAGTGTTTAGTACATAGAGCTTCCTTACCGTTAAAACATCACTCAGAGAGTACAGCTCATTTGTAGGAAAACGGTACGGTTTAAAATGGATTACTTTAAGTAGGGCCCTATGTGCCCTTTCCAGTTCTAAAAATTTTATCTTAGATGCACCTCCCCAGATTGGTATGCAATAACTCAAAACGGATTGAGCTAAGGAAATATAAATTTGAGTTAGAAGTGTTTTTGTAGCTATATATCTAAGTGTCTTGAAAACCCATATTAGTTTTCTTATCCGTCCCATCAATATCTCTACGTGTGAATGCCATGACAATCTCTGATCCATTGTGACTCCTAAATATTTAGTAGTTTCCACCTTCGAAATAATGGTGCATTGGCAATTTGTAGTGTAGCTCTTATTACAAGTGTGTATCTTTATTTCGAGTAGTTATATTTTTTGTGAAACACATGTAATTAGTTTTATTTTTGTTTAAGGTAAGTAAGTTAGAATTAAGCCATTTCGAAATCATTGTAAGACCTTTTTCTACAAATATACGAGTATTTTCCCAAGTGTCGCCCGTAAAAACTAATACAGTATCATCGGCATATGAAAAAATATGTCCGTCTCTGAATTTCATTTCGCAAAGTTGATTTATATATATTAGAAATAGCGTGGGGCCGAGAACACTTCCTTGTGGAACACCAAAACCTACGCTCGTCTCTTCGCTCAGGGTATCACCCACTCTAACACTCTGCTTCCTTTCGCTCAGATAGTTTTTAAAAAGATCTAAAGGGATTCCTCGTATGCCTATGCTTTCCAAGCCTTTGCAAAAGGATGGAAACAGAGACGCTATCAAATGCTTTCTGCAGGTCTAGTAGTACCGCGAGGCATTTCCTACCTTTATCGATTTGTTTGGTTATTACAGTAGTCAAAGCAGCCACTGCATCTTCTGTTGAAAAACCTGATCTGAAGCCGAATTGAGATTTAGAAATTATATCAAATGAGTTCAGGTAATTGATTAGCCTTTTATTAATCAGTTTTTCAAGGATTTTGGAAATCGCAGGTAAAATGGAAATTGGCCTATAATTATTAATGTCATCTCTGCTTATCATCCACCCTTATGTATCGGCGTGATAATGGCTTTTTTAAATTCTTTAGGAAACACACCTTGATTAAAGCAAAGGTTGGCTAAATGTGTGATAATAGGTACTACTAATGGACTGGCCATTTTAAGAAATTTTGTCGGAATACTATCTACACCAGGGGCACTGTCTGTTTTCAGGCTTATTAATATTGACTGCACTTCTATGGGGTCAGTTTCAAGGAGCACAAACGATGAAACAGGTCTCTAGCTATCTGTGTAGAGATCCTGATGTGATGTTGAAGATTGTGCAATGATGTCTTCTGCTAATGATTTTCCGACGTTGGCAAAAAAGTTATTAATTAAATTAACTGATTTACTTGGTGTGGATTCCAGTTTTAACAGTTCATTATTAGAAGTTTTAATTTTATTACGGTTGGTAACATTATTAATAGTATTCCAAAGTTTTTTAGGATATTTACCGGCATTTTCTAGTTGTTGTTTTTGGAAGTTGTGTTTTAGTTGTTTGCTAAGGTTATTACAATAGTTTCGGTATCGCCTGTAAGTGATTTTAAGAATCTCATTTTCTGGATCAGATTCAGTCCAGGTTATCCAAGGTTTTAGGACCCTGTTTTTCCGTGGAATTAATGTCGTAATAGTATTTTCTAACAGACAATCTCTTACAGTATCTACCAATTTAGTGGCGAGATGATTAGGATCAGTACAGGTCAGTAAGTCGTGTAAGTCTTTATTTTTTAGGGTAGCCAGGGAATTATCTAAATTTACGGCAACCTTTGTTTTATGCGTGGTATTCTTTTTCAATACTTGAGGTAATTTCAGGATAATTAAGCGATGGTCTGTAATTGTGGTGTCCAAAACAGCTATATGAGCTGGCATAGTAGTATTTTCTAGTTTTAATATATAATGGTCTAAACAATTTTCATTTCTAGTGGGTAGTGTATGCCCTGGAAGAAGTCCATGTGTAGCGAGCATTGTTAGGTAATTTAATCGATTTAGCCTGTCATGTGATTTTTCAATCTGGTAGGGTATTAAATTTATGTTTATATCACCCGTAATGATGATATTTTTATGTGATTTTATTTGTTCTAAATGGGCATTAAGAGATGCAATAAACTTATTTGCGTTTATGTTTGAGGGTGAACGATAGAACGATAGATTCATTTTGATTTAAGACATTTTGAGTGTAGTATGACGTATAGTTATAAATACCAGGGATAGTTTTGTATTGACTAAGTCTACATTCGCTCAACAGCATCAAGTCTACTTCAAATTTAAAATTACTTAAAGATATTTGTAGGTCGTCAATATTTTTATATACGCTACGTATATTTTGTGTGATTAGTGTAAAATCAGATTCTTGTACGTCTATATTCTTTACATAATTCTCAATGCTACATTCAATTGATTGTGCAATTTTTAATGAGTCTATTTCATTCACAAATTGTAGGGAGCTATCCATGTATGTATAAGTTTTCCAAATTGATTATTTTTAGAAAGGTGTAATGTATTTCAATTATATTAATTCGAGAAGCAAGTTTATGTGTTAATTGAGTTGTGAGGTGTATTTGTTGTTGCTAGGTTTGAAAAGAATTGTGTGTATATTGTTGTTTTTATTAATTGAGTAATACGTAATAAAGTAGGTAAATTGGTACTTACGGTTAGCAAGTATCTTGTGTGATAAAAATCAGTGGATTATTGTGTATATGTAGTGTATAGTGTTGTTTACTAGTGACAGATAATTAATAGTGTATTCCAGATACAAAGTAATAAATACAAAGAAAATTGTTGAGCGAGTTACAATTGTAAACAAATATAGTCATGTTTTTTGCGTGAGGCTATGTACCTGGGATTCCGTTGTTATGGTAACTATCGGTGATACATCATTTTTTCTTACGTAGATCCTCCCGTACGCAGTCCAACAATATTTGTACAGTTTTGTTCTCATCAAGTCTCGAGCTAAGAAGTAAAGTCGGGCCCCTTTTGGTGTTAGTTGTTCAGAAACAAATACCGGAGCTTGTTCATTTTTCTTTAGGCCAAGGTGCTTACCACAGAGTTTCTCCTTATTTCGTGTATTGTGTGTCTTACAAGCTTTCAGCATAGATGTTTTTAATAATGTGGAACTTGATTCCACAATAATCGGGGACTTATTTTCGCCTTCTTTCCTGCTTTTTACTCTATAAATATCACAAATATCGCTGGTACTAATATCGCAGTTAATACTTTTTCCCAGGCATAACACCATACTTATTAGATCTTCTTTTGTTTCTTTCTCAGTTTTTGGAACATTTTTTATCTCTATATTTGCTTTTTTACTCTGTCGTTGTAAATCCTCTAGTCGCTCTTCTAAAATCATTATATATTCTCTATCCTTTCTGGCCTCTGATTCCAGTTTTTCTAATTTATTTTTCAATTCTCTATTCTGTTCTGTAAGAAAACTAATAGAATTCTCAATATTGCTATTTGTTTGTTTTATATCCATTAACGTTGGGGTGATCTTATTAAATTCCTTCTGTTGCTCTGTCATCATTGATTTAATCATTGCCATCATTTCTTCTTTAAAAGTTTTGAATTCGGAACCGTAATCATCTTCTCTTCTACGTTTGAGGCGCTCGGAGACAAACTTGGGTGTTGAATAATCCTCAGTGTCAGGTCCTAACACATTTAAGTTCGACTCAGACAGTGGTTTGTTTAGCATGTTGTCCATTATATACGAATAAATTAACGACGAGTCGCATAACCGGTTCTCCACGGAACGTTGTCGCACTTGCTACTGGTTTTGAATAATATCACCCGTCTCTTTCCCGCGGAGGTGAAGTGCAGTCCCCGCGCTCGCTGCTGCTTGCCGTGGGCTTGATGCACGTACGATGTTTGATTATAATAGTGTATTTTAAATTGAATTTGTTAGAAATGTACCGGTTAATTAGATAAGGAATTCGCACTACGTATAGTTGTAATAGGCGCCTTTTTAGCGTGTACACTTATTATTTTAGTGAAAGGCCGTAACACTTCCGCTCGCTATGAAATCTCGGACGAAAGAGGAAATAAATGCTCCATCATAATTACCTATCATACCTTGGAAAGTACTGGTTAGAGAGTTTCTCTAAATTTCATATCCCTAATCGATCTATGTTCTTGTACTTATAACGTATAACTTACATTAATACTACTTTAAAATCAATATATTGATTTTATGGGCGACATTGAAAAATATGTTCGAAAAGAGAAACTTTCAATTTAACACACTCAAAAGTAAACTTACTATTTATTAATGTTGGCTTTTTATAGGGTTCAGACCATATGTTGCAGGTGCCTTCTTGAGAGGGTCGGGGGCTAGGGTTGCTTCTCTCTTGAGAGGGTCAAAGGCTGTGGTTTACCATTTTTACACCGGCCGTACTTTCTTCAATTTCCTTATCTAAACTGAAAATCAATAACAAAATTATTGCATGTATATTATTGTATTTTTAAGGCTCAGATTATTGAAATGTAAAATGTAATTTTGATGGTAATGGCAGTTTTAACAATAGTAACATTATTTTAACAATGGCAACGGTATAATAAATTCAATTGAAAGAGAAGAATATGTAATAGAAAAATGTTAGGCACTGCCGTCCTCTTTAAAAATTTACACGTGTCTCCATGATATTTTTCTTCCAAATACGAGTAGCAGATGAATTTTGACCTCAGTTGACGGGCAAATAATCGCTTCAGCTCTTCGTAACCGATGTCGTCCAACCAAATTCTTCGACGTTCAACATCAACGGGGAGCCCTATTTTCCGATTAGATGTAATATACCATTACGTCTAATTGAAATAAAATATTAATAAATAATTTAAAATTATTTGAGAAATCAATAGAAATAAATTTCTACTTACCATGAAAGTGATAAAAAGGAGATTTATGTCCACAACCAAACACACAAGACCGATCTACGCGCATACTTCTAATAATTACAAATAAATCTAATAAAAACAACAACAAAATAGTAATTAAGTGTTAGAATATAGTAATAATATAAATTGACTCTATATTATAATTAAACGTAAAACTATTTTACATTATTTTTATTATTATTTTATTAACGTATATAAATATATATTTGTGTGTGTGAATTATTATATTTTACTTTTCCTACCTTATTCAGAATTGTCACTTTCTTCTGTTGCCTCCAATGCTGCTACAAAATTACCCCTATTATAGAGTTGTCCAGTAGCTTTCATGAACTCAACCGTCGGGTCTAAATTATTTCGTCGGATTTTGTTTATGTACATAAACTTTGCTAAATACCCTACGAAAAAATCTTTTACCCTACGATATTGTGGCATCCTGTGCTTTGCGTGGCGCCTTAGTCCTTCAACCATATTGGTATGGGCCTCCGTTTCCGGACTAACAAAGTTGATCGAATGGTTGACAGTCAAATGACGATACTCTACTTCCTGTAAAACGTCATATGACCGCCAACAATCTGATATTATTGTGGTTCCGGGGAGAATCCATCTTTGTATAAGGGGTACGAGGGTTGCGGCGTCTCTTTGCTCTACAGGATAAAGAAAAAAGTCGCCACTTTCCCTCTCAATGCCATCGAATACCCATTGACCCTCCACGGAATGACCACGATAATATTTCCTTCGGCCAAACTTTGATTCGTCCACTTCAACGGTTTTCCCAATACCACCTAAAAGAAAATAAACAATGTATGTTATAATCTATTATTTTATTTCATAAATTAGAATATACTATAGAATTTTCATTTTTTTTTCTTACCAATAGGGTTTCCATTATTTATGCAATAATGAACCACGACTTCTCTGCAAAACGAATTCCAATCACAAGCTGTGTGATTGGAAATTCTAGTTCTTCTCTGATATTGCTGATTTCGGTGTACGTTGCCCAATACCGGACATATAATAGTATTTGGGTGAGGGTTAGATGGGATTTATCAAAAAATGTTTTGTGACGAATAGTCAATTTATCATAACACCCCACCCTTTTCTTGGCTCTATCTCTATATCCGGCATTTTTGCACGCCCACACGAAACCGTCAATACAGGAAGACTTCGGTGTTAATATTTTGTCGTGGTTACATTTTTTACATTTTATGTTACGGGCTATGGCGCCCCACTCTTGCAACAATGCTATCAAAGCTGCTGGATCTGTTCCTAACTCGATAATTTTATTTGTTGAAAATATAACAGACATTTTCGGCAAATATATCGTAACAATTCTGATATAATTTCTTTTTTCGTAATTGTTTGTATTCTTTTTAGATCGAGTCAAATTTTTTTGTCTTTATCATTGATTATACAACTTCCAAACGAAACAAATTCTAATTTATTTAAATTTTCATTGAATTTGGCGGTTACTTTTTTTTTTGATTTTATGACTTTCATTTAGTTTGTAATTGCCTTATTTATATATATATTTTAAATTCATATCTATTTTTTTTTATGATAATCATTTTATTATCAATTTAATTAATAATGAAAATTATAATATTAACAATATTTATTGCGTTTACTTAAATTTAGTCCTGTTAATGTAGCTAAAACCCAGCTTAGCCTGCCGGTGGGCTAGTTTGGGCTGGGATTTTGTTTATTATTTCAACAAGGAATATGGAAAGTATGAGAGATAAAAATCTCCTTGTTCACTATACAATTTTAATTATAGTTTCTACGTGTTTATAAAACTATGTATTCCTGTAAATTTTTTTCACAACGAATATTAACAGGTCAAGTTGCGTTCTTAAGACAAATGGACATAATTAAATTATAAGGGTTCCGTTTTTACTATTCGATTATGAAACTCTAAAAAGTAGATATAAGTTATAAATAATCGTAACTATACGCAATTATTTCAAAATATTTTTAATTATTATTTCATCAATCGTAAGTATATGCAATTATTTCAAAGTATTTATAATTTATTATTTTAAAATATTTTTAATAAATTTTTTTTTATTATACATTCGTTATGAAAATTATTTTTTAAACAATTTTTTTGATACATCAGCCACGGCTACAAATTATTTTAGTTACAGTTGGGTTCGGTTGTGTTAGTTTAAGTTATGTTAGGTTAGTGTTGTTTGATTGGGTTAGGTTAGGTCAGCCCAGCCCAGCCCAGCCCAGCCCGGCCGGGCCAGTCTGGGCTGGGCTGGGCAGGGCTGGGATGGGCTTGGTTAGGTTATGGCATATATCTTTTTTGGATAGTTTAAGGTATTCATTTCATATTATAGTAAATTATTAATATTGACAATATTAATTATTGATTTAATTAAATTCAGCTCAGGCCTGGCTGGCATTTTATTTATACTTTAAAAATACTTATACCAATTTTTTAATACAATAGCCACGGCCGGTAATTATTTTAGTTACATTTATATGTATTAATAAATAAAAAAAAAAAAAAAATATATATATATATGTACATATATATATATATATATATATATATATATATATATATATATATATATATGTATATATATATATATATATACATATATATATAAATATATGTATATATATATATACATATATATTATATATATATATATATATATATATATATATATATATATATATATATAAATTATATTTATATAGCAATGGCAATTGTAAAACTTCGTAGCCACAAATTAAAAAAAAGACATAAATTATAGATTCAAAGATATTAAAACCTATTAAGTTGGTATAACTGATAATTTTTTTTATTTGACGTTTAAGACTGTTAAAAATTACTTTATTTTAACGTAATTTTAAAAATGTATTTTAAACTATTTAATTTCATTAATTTCTAATTACTTTATGTTTGTGTCAAATGTGTAGTGTCTAATGGTAAATTTATTGTGAATATAGTGAGAAATAAACCATGTAATGTACAAATTTCGACATATTTCTGGTGTGTATTTTTTTTTAAATGATTTTTTTTATAATAAATAAGTATCCGCTGCAGAATTTCTTTCCTGATATATGGTTTTTAATGTATATACTTTCATCTGATTACAAAAATAATGTCGACATGTTCCTGGTTGTCTAGTGCATATGTTCCATATTTATATATTTACGACACACTTTATATTTTTTTATATTGATTGAGAGACCGATAAAAGTTCTTGTAGTGTCGGGCCTATGTGTTAAAATAATAAAATTGCACTCTTGTATAGAGGAAACAAAAATTAATTTTCTTAAATGTCTTATTTAAATAATCAGACAAATTAACAATTTTGTATTTTTTTAGAAAAGTGAGGTTATTTTTCATAATAATTTGTAAATGCTGCTCCTACGGAAGTCTTTGAAGCAGCACCATGAAACAAAGTACACATTGTGTCCTGCCTGTTACCTCCTCCATATATATGTCTAACTTTAATATAGTATCTATGTATCTAACATACTAATCCATGAAACCCAAATGCGGAATCGACGACAAAAGCTCACGTAAAATTCACAAAAAGCTAAATATAAACATTTATTTCGACAACAAAAGAAATGTCAGTTAATAATTCATTTTAATTCTTAAAGGCGATGGCTACACTTCAAAATAGATAGAATATCAAAATGTTTTTGTGGTGTCAATAAAAAGTTATTATTAGCTTATTTACCGTTAGATTGTTATTACTATTTTTATTTCTTATTAACAATTAAATATAATTTACGCAAATTTATGAAAAATTATTTTTTTGTTTTGATTTTTCAATACTGAATTTTTTGGTTTCTATTTTTTGGAAAATATAAGCTTTCTAAATTATATTCTATTTCTGTAACAGCAGGTCCATTTTTTTAGTCTCCTTCAGTATTTTTTTTTGCTTTAGAAGATGAAAATAAAGTTTTGTGTGAAAATATTGCTTGTACAATTGTTTTAAAAAATATATATGGAACAAAAGTCATTAACGTTTTTATTTTTGCTATTAAATTGAGAAAATTTTTGAAAGTTAAATTAATTTTAATAACTAGAAGAAAAAATGTACCCAAAAACCTATACAACATATTTTAAAACTTGATAGTGACTTAAAGAAAATTTTCATGTACGTAAGTATTATATCATGTACGTAACTATTTACATTGTCTAACATAAATAGTGAAGTATATAGAGAGAGAGAGCAAAATTAATTTTGCGACATATTATTTAACACATTGTTGTTTTTTATCATTAATGATCACCATATTTTACACAAGTGTCATAAGAAAAATATTTGTGATTAAAATAAGACATCATAATTTATCGTGCGCTATTTATGTTTCCTAATTCGCTTACTAATTACTAACATAAATAAAATTTTCATATTAACAATGATGCGAAATGAAATGTAAAATATCATACAACTAATATCGCTTCTTTATTATAGACTATAGGGTAAAGAGTGTCTACTGGCAATTTGTCTGTGGGCCATAAACGCAAATAGCATAGATAATATACGCAAATAGACGGCGGCTGTTCGACCATATTCGACGCTAAAAATCTTGTTATTGCTATAATAACTTTCGTAATTTTGCGGATTGGGTTTTTTTATTTCTGTAATAACTGTATTAAACGTTAATTTGTTTCGAATTTCAGGAAATTTACAATTTAATGTAGTGACTACTTACGGTCTACGAAGTTGTGGGTGCAGAATTTAGTGCCAAGTTAGAAGTAAGTTTCAACGTACGAAATGGTCGTCTAGAACTTTCGCTTCGCATCGAATTTAAGTCGAACAAACTATAAGACGTTGTGATATTGATAGACTTGAGTCGAGACTTGAAATGGGTTGTGCTTTGGATTAGGAACAACTAATTTAGCATCGGTTGTTTCTTTTGTTAATGTCTAATGTGAGGATATAATTGGGCAATGGATTAAATAGCCATTTAAAGATTCTGATAGATCTTATGATCGAGGTATCATGCCATACAGTACTTCTTGTGTGAACTTTATTGAGGAAGTCTCATCTAAAAGTATATTTTTCCTTATCCTTCTCTCATTTTTAAAATCGTCCTCAAGATGTCTCCATAATATTATTTCACTCTTTTCACTTAGTGCACTTTTTCTATTGTGTCTCTGGTATGTGGTTTTAATTTCCTTAAAATATTGTAGAACGTCGTCCTTTTGAAATTAGGTGAGGCCTCATCATTATTCATCTCCATAAGAGCCTTATCGATCGTAGCTAGTTCATTTAAAAAAAAAAGTATGGATTTTGCATCTAATCACGCTAAACTCTAGATCATCCAATTTTTAAAATTTTGTCAATCTTAGCGGGTGAGGCAAAAGGTGAACTGATGCGTCCCACTCTTCTATATTCCCGAACCGTCATGTACACTGTGATTAGAACAACACCTGTAATTGTAGCCGTTTGCTCCGCTACATATTTTTTATAAATGTGCTTTCTATAGGCGTAATCTTTTCTACGTATTTATATACGTTTATTTTATATACGTTGATGATGAAAATGTTAGTATCCCGCTCTTACCTGGTACTTCCGCCATTTAAATTACAGAATAAAACACACTATAAAAATAACCCATATTATTATATTACACACCGAACTAAATACTATAAATCGAACAATAATATAAGAACTTAATGTAATACAAAGTCATGGAATAATTTTATAAAACGCCAAAAAATCAGCGAGCAATAATTGGAAACGTCAAAGTCGTTCAAAATTCCAATAGGAAAGTATGTTCGCTAGTTGCGGACTGAATTCTCACGCCTCGCCGTCATGTTGTTCTCCTTGCTAACGGTGCACACATGGGAATGCGGTGCACAATGATGAACGGGTTCAAGAAGAACAACCACCAACAGTACCTTCAACATAAAGATCTAGTAACGATGCCCACAAAAAGACACGCCTTCAAAGTACTCGGCTAACATGTGCCTAGTTGTAGAATTGCTTACTAACTTTCGGAAACGGTCCAAGCAAGTAGCAAAGGTACTCACATCTCTGGATTATATCAGTGATAAAAAGGAAAGGGAAAGAAAAATAAAAAGATTATGGAGAAAAAACTTAATATTACAAAAGCAAAAAAATTAAATTAGATTCAAATTCTGAGGAAGAAGAAACGATAGAATTAGCCAATGGAAATTCCGGTGTTGTGGCGAGTCGCGTGTAAATAGCAGAAACGCCAAAAGAAAAAGAAAATATGTTATCGTATTAAACAAATTATATTACCAAATTTAATAATTTATGAAGCAACATATTTTAACAAATTAATCCTTTAAATAATAATTAATTTTTGAATTAAAATAATATTTTGGCAATTAAATTAAGTTTTAATGAGTAATGTATTCTTCTCCACCAGATGGTCCCCTGAAATTGATGGTGCTGAATCTCGACTCAAAGCTGGTTCTCGATTTATCGGCATCATACAAAGATCGATCGGTGTTAGTCCACAGGATAATTACGAGGTGTAATTTAATTTGAAAACAAAAACCTTTCTGATGTGTCTTCCGAATAAAAGATCATGCCTAGTGTTATTCTTTATTTTTATGTTATTCTTTATAATACACAATTTATCAATATTTTAAGTGCTCATGCTTTAATATCAGGATATAGAATTTTCTCGAGTGATCCGTTCTAAATTTGTTACACGAATACAAGAAACATTTACGCGAATGTTATGAATTTATTCCATTTTATGATTCGGATTCACTATTCATATCCGAGTAATTTGAAACTTACACAGAACTTCCAGGCTAGCATCTACAGTACATTACTGCTAGGATTTACAAATAATATCCAAGTGCCTTAAGAACTCAATCAGAACTGCTGTTGGATTTACAAATAGATATCCAAGCACCTTCAAAACTAAATCAGAACTGAACCCTGAATATAATATTTAAAAAATGTAGTATTTGTAAAGCCATCTAAAAACTGTATGTGCTGTGTACTTGTAAACAGTACCGAAAAGACTGAATGGAATTTTTTTCTTAAAACGCGAGTTAAAGTTAAATGCTCTCCGTAATTCAAAAAAATATAATTTTTGTTTTAAAGAGATGTTACAATAGCAAGTACTTATGTTCTACTTAAATGACTATAACTGAACAACTTGTATTGGCCCGCAGGCCTTTTATATTTGTTTTTATCTCTTAAATTACCTTACGCAGTTATGATGTGTGGTGTCGTTATCAGAGTGATTCCGGAGTTAACCTCTTCTTTATCTGTGTCGTTCGTGGGTCTGTTCCTTTGACTCCCCCTACCCAGTCTGAAGTTCATCTTAAGTGTTTTTATAGATGAGCTTATAGACGGTTTTTATTTATTGTTAAGGATCATTATTCCTAATATCCAGTTTAATATTCCTTGCTTAGAAGTTTGCTCATTGTGGATTTTCAATAGTGCTAGTTGACTATCCATTGACTTATCCTGAGTGTTCCTTATTATAGTATAATTGTTTTCTGCTGGTTTTTCTTCATACTGGATCACTTCTATGTTAGTGTTGCTTTCACTTTATGTACAGTCTTGCGTGTTATGTAGGAGTGATCCTTTGACCGCAGATTCTGTGTGGTCGCATACATCTTGTATCTTCGTTTCTTCATCTTATATTGATACCACAAGTGATTGGTTATTTTCTCCTTGATATGATGTGGGCAGATGACCTATAGTTTCTCGCACATGTTTTTCCTTTTTATCACACTTTCCTGTATGCAAGTTTTGACTGTCTCTGAAGTATAAATGTTTTGAGTACATTCTTTTAATTGATATCGACCTGCTCATATCATATCAAATATTGTCCTTTGACTGTGTTTGGAATTGTGAAAAAATTATTTTGTTTAGAGTTGATAGATAAAACATATTTTCTGTAATTTTTATTTTTTTGTTAGGATTGGGATAGGTAATTCGAATATTATCATATTAGAGGATATTTCTACATTTGGAGATATTTGGGATTCGAGTGCTAACAAGTCTATAGGTAAGTTTATGATTTCCGGTATTTTAGAAATGCTTCGTTCTAAATGCAATTGCGATATAATAGAGGGGTGTAGTATACCATGTTGTGCAAATACGTATGCTTCGTTTATGCCGAGGCATACATTTATTCTATTTCTCCTTTTATATATTATGTTCAAAATTGTATTAATTTGTTGTGACACATTATAAATTTGTCGGTGTACTTCATTCAACATATCAGAGGTTATACTGAATTTATTTTCTATGTCTATTAAATCATTATTGTCTGGATTACCTATTAGAGCCTTTATTACTGTGCCTAGTCCATTAACTAGTCCTCTTTTGGCGCGAGTCTTTGTTTTTCAATCGGTTGAGACAATCGAGTAATTGTTTATCTAAGTATTTTATGTGAGGTACCGTTTCGTTTAGACTATTACCGTTTGGACTTTATGATATTCAAGGTATAGAGCATTTGTTTTTATGGCGTGCATTATGTTCCACTCTCCTTCTCTTATCCACACTTCGTCGATGTCTATTATTGCTAAGTTCCCGTTGAGGTGTAGGATTTTGGCGGAGGCCCTGGAACACGTATTTCGTTTATGTGTATTTTTCTATCTTTTCCTTTGGAATAATATAATTTTAAAGGGTCCATTATAAACATTTTTCTTTTTATTTCTGCTGTCGCTTGTTATGTAAAATTCATCTTCTACCTTTAATTTAGAGTCTTTTAAGTTTATCCGTTTATTACGGGCGTTTCTCTTTAAGGTATCTCTTTTTGTAGTTTCTAATCTTTTTTGTATATCTAATAAATAGTCAGATGTTATATTATTATTAATATAACATCTGACTATTTTATAAATAGTCAGATGTTATATTATTTATTTCCTGTTGGATTCTTAATATTTCTATTAATGTGGAGTGTAGTCTTTCTATGTCGCCATGTGATGTACGATGCTTCGGTGTTGCTGCATAACATTTTATATCAAGGGAAGAGAGGAATTCTTTTATGAGTTCGCTGCTTAGGCCTGTTTCATTATCGACCGATATGATTTCATGTTTTCCTACCAAGGAAAATAGTTTAATTAGTTCTCGCAATGGTGATGCTAGTGCTGTCTTGTAGTGGGATTATGAATCCCCATTTAGAAAACAAATCTATCCCGGTTAAGTATTTTTTCTATTATCGAAGAAAAAGGTGTCTAGTTGCCATTTTGACATGGGTTTATCGTATGTTGGAGTTAGTTCCAAAGGTGCCCTTATTGGGTGTCTATTATATTTAGTTCTATTACAAACATCGCATTGTTTGACAAAACTTGAGGTGTGCTGCTTAATATTTTCTATATAATAGTTTTTTGATATTTCTGTTATTAGTGCACAATATGTCGATTATATTTTTCGTGTGTTTCTCGTATAATTTTCAGTACTTCTTCTTGGTTCCATATTTCTGACTCCGCGGTGACTTAAACCATATTATTTCTAGGGTTTGAGTATTGTAATTTTTTCTATAGACTTCAGAGGTTCGTACACCTGTTTGTTCAGTTATGACGGCGTAACGTTTGCCTCCACAATGCTCTATTATAAATCTTTTGAATTCCATTGGTTCTTCTAGCTTAACGTAGTAGTCGTGAGTTCCTCGCGGTTTTTTAAGTATTTGTACGTCATGCGTGTTCTTTTCCAAATAAATGCGATTCATTCTTCGCGGTGGGTGTTCATGTTTTATTAAGAAACCATGGTCTGAGTCGTCAGCATTACTGTGTGTCGTGGCTTGGTCTGAATTATGATTCAACTCTATATGTGACAGCGCATCTGCTACGTAATTATTCTTTCCTTTTTTATGTCTAATTGCATCGTCGTATTCCTGTATTTCTTTAAGTTTCTTCTTTAAGTTTCGAAATCCATATTAAAGGTTTATGATCTGTTTATAATATGAAGCGTCTACCGTATATGTATGGTCTAAACTGTGTTAGAGAATATAATATTCCTAATAGTTCTCTTTCCGTGACGTTATATTTTTGCTCTGTTTCTATGGTTTGTCTGTATGTAAAGCTATGGGTCTGTCTTCCTGAGATAACACTGCGCCTAATGCAATATCGCTTGCCTCCGACGTTATCGTGAATCAAGGTCCGGGTAAGCTAAAACTGGTGGGTTGGTTATTATTCGTTTAGTTCTTTCGAACGCTTCGTCGAATCACGCGTCGTGTTTTATCTTAATTCCCTTTTTTGTTAATTCTGTAATCAGTTACTCTATCTTCGAGAGGTCGGGTATGAATTTACGATAATACGATACTAATCCTAAGAAGGACCTTATCTCCTTTACGGTGTTTGGTTTGGGAAAGTTTTGTATTGCTTTTATTTTTTAGGGACAGGGTTTTAATTCTTCTCCAGTTAATATATGCCCTAAAAATTCACGGAAGTTTGGAAAAAATTACACTTAGACTGTTTTATTTTTAAATTATATTGATCTAAAGTTTCTAACACTGCTTTTAAGCATTTATGATGTTCGTTTTCGTTTGGCGCGTAGATTATAACATCGTCTAAATATACTAAACAATGATCAGCTTCTAAATGCGTTTTGAGAATATTGTTCTTCATTCTGGGGCTGTTTTTATGCTAAAGGACATTATTGTATATTCATGATGTCCGTCGGGTGTAGAAAAAGCAGTCCCCCGTACTCCGTTGTTAAGTCGATAGTTGTGAAATGTTCGGCTTCGTTTAGTTTGGAAAAAATGTCTTCTATATTTGACAAAGGAAATTTATCGTCCCTAGTCTGTTCGTTGAGTTTACGCTAATCTATTACTAATCTCCATTTAGGGGCGTGTCCTTTCTCTACATGTTTAGAAACTAAACGTGCTGGACTAGACCAAGGCAAGTCTGATGGTCTTATTATTTTATTCCTTAAAATTTCTTTTATTTGTCGCGTGATCTCTCTACGTGAAGACTCCGGTAGTCAATACGGTCGTTGATATATCGGTTCATTTCGTAGTAACTTTATGCGATGTTGTATAATATCAAAGCATGTTTCGTAAACTGTGTCGGCGAAGGTGTTACTATGTTGATGTAGTATTTCGTTTAATGATAAAGCCTTGTTTGTTATATGGAATAAGGCAATGATACGGTCGTCCGTTGTAACTATATTCTGTTGCAGTTTAATCGTTATATTTAGTTTGGACAGAGCACCCAACCGAGTAAGTAATCGTATTTATTAGAAAATTCGAACACAAAAATCTAATGGCGTAGTATTAGGTCCAAACACGTTATCGAATGGCGGTATAGTTATCTTTCCTTGGTGTTTAGTGGCTTTGTGGGCCGTTTGTACTGTAAATATTTCATCGGTATATTTCGATATCCCTTGTTTCGTATAACGTTCCATACATGTTGTATGTATGTATGTATGTTTGTGTATGTATATATATATATATATATATATATATATATATATATATATTAGGGTGGAGCGAAACGGGTCGAAATTTTTTTTTATTTTTAAATTCCTGTGTTAAATACAACAAAATACACAAAGGCACCTTGATAGAAAATATCTTAAATTGCAAAATATGACCTTCCTACGATAACATCTTCAGGTGGCGCATAAGCGATAAAATTTTCAAAATTAGTGGAAATTCAAGGTTTATAAAAAATACAATTCGTTTAATTTCAGGCTTTATTTGAGTATTTTTAACGTAAATGGTATAGGAACCATAGTCCACTAGAAAAAAAATAATTAACTGCTTACATCAGAAACTGAATCTTTTTCTTTTATATTAAAATATTGTGATTTTGTCTCAAAAGTTAGTAAAGATTTTCTTGACAGGATCCTGGCTTTGATGAATCCATCTCGAACCTCTAGACCGCAAACTAGTAACTATGCCTCTGTAACAAGTTTAACACACCGTTCGACAGCCTGGGTGTGACAAGGATATCCAAAAACTTGCTTCAATCTGTCTTCATTTGATAGTAATTGTTGTAATTCCGAAATACTAAAACGTTTTGTAAGCGGTGGCTCATAGATTTTTTCTTTGGTCAAATCTATTATATTATAGTAAACTGAAGAAAGTCCGCTCTCCCAAATCGCCCCTAATTGATGAGGCGCTCTGGGAAATGTGCCCTCAAAATCCATCGACGCTCTTGAAGTGTTGGCCGTTGTACCGTCTTGTTGAACCAAATGTCCCCTAAGTCTAACTTCTCTAACCGTGGAAAAAAATCCTGTAACATGTTTACATATCGGTCCGAATTCATTGTCACTGCGACTTCATTATCCTCAAATAACCAGGGACCAATTACACCAGCTGAAGAAATTGTGCACCACACTGTGACTTTAGCTGAATGCAAAGGCCTTTGACGCAATTCTGGACGATTGGTGTCAGCCCAGTAGCGCATGGTTTGTTTGTTGACGGATCCACACAAATGAAATTGGGCTTCATCACTAAAAAAACAGTAGCGTCCTCAGGAACGACTTCCAGAAGCACATCAAATGCATTCATCCGAGAATTGAAGTCACGTTCAGAAAGTTCCTGTACAATCGCCATCTTGTAAGGATGGAAATGAAGATCATCATGAAGAATTCTCCTCACAGAACGATCGGAAAGACCAACGGCAGACCGCCGTGGTGATAGCAACATTGAAGCTCTCACTGCTTCAATGTTTTCCGGTGATCTAATGGGCCGAGGAACTTTAGTTCTTCGTCTTGTCGCACTTGCAGTTTGTCTGAACGTAACAATTGATTTCAGGTCCGTGACAGGGGCCAACGGGGCTAAATTAAAGCGATTCCGAAAGGCGCGCTGAGTTGCGATTACAGACCATCGGCTCGAAAAGTAAGCCTCAAAGGCAAAAGCACGCTCCTCACTGTTCCAACGCACGATGGCGACTGAACTGCGTCGGTACAAAACTTTATAGTCCCGCCTCTCGAACGAAACCACTAGCGCTCTGCTACGACATCAACCGACTGAATGGCGCGCATTTTAAAAGAGGAAGTTATGTTGCCGCTCCCCGTATCTGCTCAGACTGTAATTCGTTACCCGTCTCTGAGTTTTCAGAGGTATCTTGAATATTGCTTTGTGTTATTTTATTACGTATTGACCTTTCAAGAAACATGAGACGTTTAAAATATACATAACGAATCTTCGAAGTTCCAGAGCCTGGCGGTGCATTCTTTGTTTTTTTTTTATTTCACGGACAAATGTGTCGCGAAGATTTCTCCACTTTTTCTGGAGGGTATTACCTGAGATGACCAGTTTTTAATAAGTTTTTATTTTTATTTCAGATATTAGGCTACTAGCTATTATTTTGCTGACTTACATTATGCGTACTGATTATGAAAATCAACTGTAATTGATATTGTTCAGAAAACTGTAGACGTTATTTAGAAGTTAAAAATAGAATAATGAAAGAAACTTCGACAGAGGAGATTGCAAGAGGATTCGAAAAATATACAAAATTTCCCCAATTACATTGGAGCCATTGATGGAAAACATATTAGCATATTGGAAAACATATTATATCATGTTTTCAGATTCCGGCTCTATGTTCTAAAATTATAAGCATTTTTTTCTACTGTACTGCTTGCCGTGTGTGATGCAAATTATTGCTTTATCTGTGTAGATGCTGGAGCATGTGGGAAGATCAACGATTCAACGATTTTTAAAAATTCTACATTCTTCAAAAACTTATGGAAACATTTTTAAACATTCCGGGACAAAAACCAATATCAGAAATACGTATACCAAGTTTACCTCGTGTTTTAGTTGGGGATGGGGCATTTAGCTTATCGGAAAATATTATGCGACCATATCGCGGAAAAAAATTAACCAAAGAAAAGAGAATATTTAATTACTACCTTCCTAGAGCCAGACGTTGTATTGAGTGTTGTTTTGGAATCCTGGTAAAGAAATGGCGAATATTTCACAAACCACTTAATGTACATACGAATTTGCCCAAAACATAATTAAAGCTTGTAGTGTTCATCACAATTACGTCAGATTAAGAGATGGCCACAGATATGAAGACAGTCGTACATTGTTCGAAACAGCTTATATGGTTGGAATACTGCCAACCGTAAGGTCTCGAAGTGCGAGGGATGTATTAGCTGATTATTTTCTGAAAGAGAGTCAACTGCCATGGCAGGACAAAATGTTCTCACGAATTTCTGCCTTTTTTACTTCGGAATCATCTTTATCAGAAAATATTAACACTAATTCTTCCCAAGCTCTACGTCTTAACATTCTATTGGCACAATCAGATGATGCGCCGGTCTTTTTTCTACTTCGTTTATAAACAATTTCGTATCAAAATTTTGCCTCTCAATTTCCCTTGATACCTGTACTCGCTCTGAAGTTCGCGCATAAACTGGTCGATAGTCTGGCGAAGTGCACGTGAGTTACGCGAGTCAATGGATATGAGGCGATAGTTGATATAAAAATAAATTTATTATTTTAAAACTACGGTACACTTGTTGTGTGTTACAGTAGTTAATAACTTTAGGCCTGGATTTGTTATAAAAAAAAATATTATTAAGTACAAAAATATTTACTTATGGACGTACAATTCGTCCTAAAAATAAAAATGGAATGAGCATTTAGTTGGGTGCGGAGGCCGCTTTTATATTGTCTAAACAGGATGCAGTAAAATATAACTTAATTACGTATAGATTATTCTGTCTGGTTCAGATATTGGGGGTGAAGTCCGGCTCCTTATAAAGGCTGTGGGCGAGCGTTGGGTTTTTACATCCCCCACCCAGTCTGGAGTACATATCGTTTCTTTTTGAGATATCGCAGAAGACGTTCAATAAATCAGCGAAGACCATCAGGGCATATGTCATCACGTGAAGACTGTCGATGCGTCCTTCCGTTAATTGATGTCTTCGGAGGAGTTGAATTTGTTCTTCGATTTGTTCAGGCTCCGCTGAGATGAGAATAGGATAATCGTTGTAATTTTTCACTTCTCCTTCTGATTGATGTAGTTGTATATCTGTAGTTGTTTTCTTTGTACAATCTTTGTCGTTTGTTATGTACGATCCTTGTACAATATTTGTTTTTGCGCGCAGTGATCTCGCGTGGGTTTTTCTTCATCTGTGTAACGGTAGTATAAGCCATCTTGAATCTTTAAAGAATATTCTTTGGGACAGAATATTAATAATTCTTAGCAGGTATTATTTTGTTTAAGCAGAGTGGTTTGTTTTACTGTAGTTGGTTCGATTGTGCTTATCTTCTGTACGCATTCCTTTGCTTTACACACTTAATCGTTTTTTGTTAAATAGCGACCAGGGGTAAGGTTAGGGAGTATTCAATGAGGATCTATATTTTTTATTATGGGTACAAGAAATTCTAGATCATATACTTCGGTGGATAATATAGGAATAGGAAGCTGGAAAACAATCATGTCGGATTCTAAAGATACACGTGAGAAGACGATCGTCTCAATGTCTAGAGGGTCCCTGAGTATATTGATTTCGTTAGGAATTCTTATTAGACTTTCCTTCAGTTGTAATTGATCTATTATTGAAGGATGTAAAATGTTATGCTGTGCGAAAACAGGCTTTATTAATGCTAATACCCGTATTCCTTAGGCTTTCGTATGCAAATAATAATTCATCTAATAGGTTGGATATTTCCGTCTTTGGTGTATTTTATTTACTATACTATTTATTTGATAGGATAAAGAATTTAATTTTTTGTTTAAACTTTCTGTAATGTCTGCCGTTAGGCTGAATTTATTTTCTATATTAATCAGGTCTGTATTATCAATATTTCCAGTTATGGTTTTTACTATTGATTCTAATCCATCGATTAGAATCAATAGTACTTGCTGCGCTCTCAAGCGTTCTATTATAGTGGACTGAAATCTCTCTATATCTCCGTGCGATATGTGATTATTAGGCGTAGTTGTATGTAATTCTATTCCTACCATATTTATAAATTGTTTAAATAATTCACTCGTAAACATAGTTTCGTTATCTATAGAAATTTGGTTAGGTTTTCCTACTATCATAAATATTTTTAATAGTTCTTCCGTTACCTTTTGGCTAGTATTTTCTTCTAGAGGTGCTATGAAAGACCGATTCATTACTATCCAAATTTAATAGTGTAGCATATTCATTTCTTGGTGCCGCTTGATTACTTGGATATTCAGGTTGAAATTCAGACTCATCCAGACTGGTATCCATATCGATGTTCATATTGCAATCCACCTTGGCATATATTTCCATGTAAAGTTCTCGATGACTGGCCCATGTTTTTGTATTTACGAATTAAATTTATCATGTCAGCTTTGGCCTCCAACTTATATTCGTCTTTGATGGCAGAAAAATCACTAGCTAACGAAATTAAGAACAGTTTGTCTGGATTTTCAGATAAAATTGTATTATTTACTTCCTTGAGACTGTTTAAGATTTGCAGTTAGAGCTTCATACAATTATCTTGTGGGTTTTCATTTTTTGGATTCCTTTTAGACTTCTTCGGTGTATTTGGCTTTTGAAAATCAGTCTTCATCATGTACCTGTGCTACATCATCATTTTGACTTGAGCTATTTGAACATTGACTTGGAGATCTTTTTTCCGCAAGCGGGTCTAAAAAAGTTAGCAAATTGGAATATATGTAGGGTCTTCTAGGCTTTAGCTCCAGATCTACTGACACAGTTTCGGTTCTTTGCTTTGTCTCGGTTATACGCGTCCTTAAAACTCTTCCATTTTTTTTGAAGATCAAGTACTGAAAACAATAATAGTGAGAATTTTTTCAGGTATTCAGCTACGAATTGCTATTTCTCAGATATTCACTGTGACTTTAAGTGTGGACAATCAACGGCACCCGTTATAGTCCGTGAAACAGTTAAAATAATATGGCATAAACTAAAAAATATCTGTATGCCAGAACCTACCGAAAAAACGGATTTCAAAACGGATGAAGGATTTTTGAAATACGCAAATTTTCCTAACGTGCTTGGCGCAATCGACGGGAAACATATTAGAGTTATAAAACTTCAACATAGTGGATCAGAGTATTTTAATTATAAAAAATATTTTTCCATCGTATTGCTTGCAATATGTGACGCTAATTACAAATTTATCGATATAGATGTTGGATGCTATGGAAAGGCTGCAGACTCAACAATAAATTAATGTAGTCAATGGACTAAAAAAATAAGGCAAGGAAATTATAATGTGCCAAATGCGAGACCAATATCAAATAATGGACTGTCAATACCATTTACGTTTATTGGAGATGAAGGCTTTTGCATTATCTCAACATCTACAAAGACCTTACGCTGGAAAAATCTTGCCACGAGAAAAAAGAATATATAATTATCGCGTGACGCGAGCAAGACGATACATTGAATGTACATTTGGTATACTAAGTAACAAATTTAAAATCTTTAATCGACCACTGAACGTTGGCGTGGACTTTAGTGTGGATATTGTAAAAGCCTGTCGTGTACTACATAATTTCATACGTGAACGAGACGGCTATAATTTTCATCATACTTTAAGTATAGCTGGTTTAGAAGATCCTCCTGCAGATGTAAGTTTCATTTCGATTCGTGAAAGATGGTCTCACTCATAATTAAGTGGAACTGCGATACGAAATATGTATACTGATTATTTTATTAGCGATGAAGGTTTATTTTATTAGCGATGAATATTTATTTTATTAGCGATGAAGTATCATGGCAAGATTCTAAGATTTAGGGTAATTAAACTTGACTGTGTAAAAAAAAATCTGTTTTACTGTTCTGTGTGTAGTTATGGTGTGTTAAAACAAATATGTATTTTTTTCTTAAATATATGTATAATAAATCTTACCTACCAGGTTTTTTCTTTACTGGTTTTTTCGTTGAAATTGTCATAAAAAGATTGGCATAATTCATCCCGGGCATTTCTTTTTAAAACTTTGTTCGAATATTCGGCCAGCAACGAATTCCATGTAACTGGACGATTGTTTATTTCCGTTATAAAGCGGTCGGTGTCAAAAGGTTCCACTTTAAATCAAAATACACGCGCAGCACACAATAAAATAACAGTAATACGGACGCAGCGAGCGGCGCGGCCGGTGAGGTATGGTTGCGGTGGCACAAGCGCGCGCCCCTTCTCCACCCCTCCTCCTTTGTACGCGCATCAAACGAGTTTCGAACGCGATTCAAACGCGCGTCCGTATCGCGTTTTACGCGCGTTCGAAGCTATGAAAACGCAAAAATCATCATCTACGGCGCAGAAAACTCGCGTTCCTGAAACGCGCGTCGTCAGCGCGTTTAAAATACGTCGTGTGCTAGGGGCCTAACTGTACTTCTATACAGCGGAACGTCGGCATTGATTTAGTTAGAAGCAACATAAAATTATGTTTTTATTCGTCGCTGATAATGTCTTCGCTGATATGTTGTCCTTTGCGGCGTGTCGGCGTTATCGCTAATAGATCTGTTTCGCGGGTTTTAAATTCGCGTTATACTTGTGGACGCAATGTATTAGTGAGCAGAACCTCGCCAACCGCGTATGAATTTGCGCGAAACGACTCGCAGCTAATTCGCTCTATCTGGATAACTGAATTTCTTCAATTCCATCTTTGCCTTGTGTTTTTGTTGTCCATATGCTGTTGTTTAACCTAAACATAATTAAAAAAACATTTAAAATATAGACAAGTAACAAGTGCTTATTCATCTTTAATTAGCTAACAAAAACACCTATAATAATCCCACACCAACATGATCAATACCTGCATGCGAAATACTAAAGTTTAGGGCACATATTTTACATATAGCATTATAATCACTTTTAGGATCACGCATTAACCAACCAAATTGACATTCCCATTCTTGCAAATTCTTTGGTTTAACCTTAGTTGATTTGGTTTTCTTCCTAGGTGTTGAAGGAAGATAATTAGATGAATCTGAACATGAATCGTTTTTACTTTTCATGTTTTATATAAAAAAACGAAAACTATAGGTACGGAAATGACAGGAACAAATGGCTTCAAAACGTTATGTTCTGCGTTCATTGCGCGTGCGTGCGTGCGTGATATTGATAGTTTATTTTTCATATAACTCCGGGTACCAGTGACGATGAAAACAGTATTTTGCATACTTTTTTTATTAAAATAGTAAACAGTATTATAGAGCAAAAGAAAGTATAAACTCTTTATAACAGTATGGTTTGCAACCCTATCGGTGGCGGCTGAAGGCCTCAAAGGCCCACTGTGCTGCATTGTGGCGTTCGTATTTTTAACTGTGATAAATATTAATGTGTAGAATTAGCTATATTTTAGTGGAGAAACATGTTTAATAACTCACTTTTCTCGCAATTTTACAGTGTTTCTTGCGAAAAAGAAATACGTGATATTTGCCGAGACTTCCCTCTCTCCCACGTGAGATTCGGCTCTACCCCTTTACCTCCTAAACGCATCACGTAATTAATGGGCGCTACCATATATGTAACGCATGTTATCGACACCATGTAATTATCGATTAATTATTTTACACCAATGATTTATTTTAAATATAATAATCCAATAACTAAAGTCGAAGCTAAGGTTGTAACATTCTACAAAACTAAAGTCTGATCTATCTAATACATAAATACTCGAATAAACAAATGATTTTTAAAAAATATATTTTCTAAATAATCTTTTCTTAATTCACTACATGTACTAAATCTATACATGAATAAATGAGTTATTTTTATTTTTTAAATCAATATATTGATGTCGTATAAAAATATCATTACTAAAACTCTTACTTCTACAATCTACAATGTTTTGTTGTAATAAGATTCTAGAGGATCTTGATTAAAATTTCTTGGACAAAAATAATTAAAAATTATGTTTATGGAAATTTTTGAAAAAAAAATGAATAAAACTTCAATGTTGTTATCCAATTTTTTAGACTTGATATTTGCCATCCATAATAATTCATGATTATTTTTAAATCTTAACCTAGTCCTTAACTTTCCTTGAAATTATTTTTACGAGCCATTAACATTATCAAATAATTAATTTAAAAAGCGTACTATACTTGCAGTGTCTCCCGTAATTTCACCAACATTCTTATAGTTAATATCCGGTCTTCCAGCTGTAGAGATCTTAAATCAAATACGAACAATTAAATTTACACCCAAAACGAATTTTCTAGTAATGTTTTTTAAAGCTAGTGAACCAACATTGCATTTATGTATAGAGATCAAACTCCTTAAATTGAAATAACATTTCACATTATTTTTTACAACATAATCGATTTAACAATTCCATAAGTAACATATGTCACAAAACTTCAAGTAAGAAAGATATAATCGCATGATTATTACTGTGTGGTGCTTGCGACAATGGCACACAACGAACCGTGTCACTAAACACTTGCGCACAATAACGCACGTTGTTTACGTATTTTACTTGCGTATATATACTCATATGTTAATTTCTTTATCATCCGTGAACCCCTTATTGCATCGTCTCTTTTGTAAACATCTATATCTTTCCATTTTGCACGCTTTCGATCCCTATCAAATAAAATATCATACTTCAGTGTATTATTTCTCAAAACTTTCACAAGATACGGTGGTTCATATATTTTGAACAAATCTATTCCTGAAATTCTAACATATTTTTCGCATTTTATCACTCCTAACGTACTCGTCTGCAAATAATTATCATTCTACTATTTACGGCATCCTGATAGCAAGCTGAAGCTAATGGATACAGACTACATTCTTCCACAGTTTTCACTACTTGTTTCAAAATAACACTCAAATGATGGGATGGAGTGGGTATCCTCACAAAAATAATATGTGAACACTTGCTTCCACGACTCTCAAATACCTCTTAACGTAAATACTGACGCATGATCATCAAACTTTAGTTTCCTTTCACCCTGTTCAAAATCCACGAAGCCAAAATTTTTTTTTTATGACCAACTAAAATTTAATACCTGAAGATAAAACAGGTAGTTTAAGAAAATATTGTCCTATTATTCAAAAATAATAGGACAATATTTTCTGCGATCTTTCTAATTATTAGTTTCATTTCTTAAAAAGTTACGATGTTATTGTTATTTAAACCAGGCTAAATATAACAAATTTTAAAAGCGAACGCAATGAATCTATTGACGGCATTGTGAATACTTTTTGGAGCAACTTGTTAACATTTCGGACTATTCTTATATATTGCTAAACAATGTAACTTTTCCTCCATACTAAATCTGTGGCCTTTATTTTCCACATTCTTATTTAATAATTGCTTTTTAACAAATATCCTCTGACTTTCGCTTAAACCTTCCAACGGCTAGTTTTCGCACCATTTCTTTTTTGGTTTCTTCCTCCAGCTCGAGCTGCAAATAAAAAAGATTATTCAATTTCGAAGAATATACTTAACATATATATTATAGTAATAATATAAATTGACTCTATATTATACTTAAACGTAAAACCATTTTAGAAAAAATATTTTCAAATTATGAAATTGTGCTGTGATAAGTCAATTCAAAAAGCGTCGCTTGAGTAATTTAAAATTATTTAAGAAATTGCTAGAAATAAGTTTCTACTTCCCATGAAAATGATAAAAAGGAGATGTATTTCCACAACCCAACACACAAGACCGATCTACGTGCATAATTATAATAATTACAAAAAAATCTAATAAAAACAACAACAAAATAGTAATTAAATGTTAGAATATAGTAATAATATAAATTGATTCTATATTATAATTAAACATAAAACTATTTTACGTTATTTTTATTATTATTTTATTAACGTATATAAATATATATTTGTGTGTGTGAATTATTATATTTTACTTTTCCTACGTTATTCAGAATTGTCACTTTCTTCTGTTGCCTCCAATGCTGCTACAAAATTACCGCTATTATAGAGTTGTCCAGTAGCTTTCATGAACTCAACCGTCGGTTCTAAATTATTTCGTAGGATTTTGTTTATGGACATAAATTTTGCTAAATACCTGACGAAAAAATCTTTTACCCGACGATATTGTGTAGTCCTTCAACCATATTGGTGTGGGGCCCCGTTTCCGACCTAACAAAATAGACCGAATGGTTGACAGTCAAATGACGATGCTCTAGTTCCTGTAAAACGTCATATGACTGCCAACAATCTGATATTTTTGTGGTTCCGGAGAGAATCCATCTTTGTATAAGGGGTACGAGAGTAGCAGCGTCTTTTTGCTCTACAGGATAAAGAAAAAAGTCGTCACTTTCCCTCTCAATGCCACCGAATACCCATTGACTCTCCACGGAATGACCACGATAATATTTTCTTCGGCCAAACTTTGATTCGTCTACTTCAACGGTTTTCCCATGACCACCTAAAAAAAAAATAAACAATGTATGTTATAATATATTATTTTATTTCATAAATTAGAATATACTATAGAATTTTCATTTTTTTTTACTTACCAATAGGGTTTCCATTATTTATGCAATAATGAACCACGACTTCTCTGCAAAATGAATTCCAATCACAAGCTGTGTGATAGGAAATTCTGAGTTCTTCTCTAATATTGCCGATTTCGGTGTACGTTACCCAATACCGGACATATAATAGTATTTGGGTGAGGGTTAGGTGGGATTTATCAAAAAATGTTTTGTGTCGAATTGTCATTATATCATAACACCCTCCCCCCACCCTTTTTTTGGTTCTATCTCTATATCCGGCATTTTTGCATGCCCACACGAGACCGTCAATACAGGAAGATTTTGGTGTTAATACTTTGTCGTGGTTACATTTTATGGTACGGGCTATGGCGCCCCACTCTTGCAACAATGCTGTCAAAGCTGCTGAGAATATATCGTAACAATGCTGGTCTAATTTATTTTTTCATGTGTTTTTTTTTTTTAAAACAAATCTACTTTTTTTCGTCTTTATCTTTGACTATGTAACGTTCAAATGAAACAAATGCTAATTTATGGAAATTTCCATTGAAATTGGACATTACATTTTTTTAAAATTTTGTGGCTTTCGTTTTATTTTGCAGTTGCCTTATTTTTAAATATATTTCAAATTCATATCTTATTTTTTGTGGTCATCATTTTATTATCAATTTAATTAATAATGAAAATGCTAATATTAGTAATATTTATTGCTGTTTACTTAAATTTAGTCCTGCTAGTGTAGCTCAAGCCCAGCTCAGCCTGCCGGCGGGCTAGGCTGGACTGGAATTTAGTTATTATTTCAAAATATTTCTAATACATTTTAAAATTATTTTATAAAATTTTTTTTTAATACATTAGCCACGTCTAAAAATTACTTTAGTTATGATTGGATTGGGTTGGGTTAGGTTAGGTTAGGTTTCATTAGATTGAGTAAGGTTAAATTAGGTTAGATTATTTTAAAAGTTTATTTTAAGTGATTTAATTTCATTAATTTCTAATTTCTTTGTGTGTGTGTCAAATGTGTAGTGTCTAATGATAAATTTATTGTGAATATAGTGAGAAATAACCATGTAATGTACAAATTTCGACATATTTCTGGTGAGTATTTTTTTTGAAAATGGTTTTTTTTAAACAAATATGTATACTGATATATAGTTTTTAATGTGTTTACTTTCATCTGATTTCAAAAAAATTGTTCATGTTCCTGGGTGTAAAGTGCATATGTTCCGGCATTTGTTTTTATGGGGTGAATTATTTTCCACTCTCCTTCTCTTATCCACACTTCGTCGATGTCTATTATTGCTAAGTCCCCATTGAGGTGTTGGATTCTGGCGAAGGCCCTGATAAGTTTCTTGTAACAATAAATATTATTTTTTGGTTGCGAGTCGGACATAGGCATACAGATCTGCAAATATATTTAGCCTTGGAATAACAACCATCAGTCGCATCCTGAATGAGGTGTGTGTAGGAATTTGGGAAACGCTACATGATGAATGCATACCAACAAAAACCTCTGATGTGTGACAAGAGACATCTGTAGGATTCCTTCAAAGGACCAATTTATTTAATTTTGTAAGAGCCATTGATGGCAAGCACATAAGAATCATACAGCCAGAGGATTGTGGATCCATCTTCTACAACTATAGAATTTTTATTCCATAGTTTTCCTGGTTATGTGCGATGCAGATTATTTTATCAGTTACATAAACATAGAGGCATATGGGAAAAACTCAGATTCATCTGTACACCAAAACAGTAAACCTAGAAAATACCCCGTTAAATATACCAGGCCCTAAGCCTTTGCCCGAAACAAGTGATCTAGTTCAAAATGTCCTTATTTGTGTTGAGACTTTTGGAATATCTAAGACCATATTAAAGTCGCGTGAATGAAGTAATCTGACCCACAAAAATATTTTTAACTGTAGACTAAACCGCAGCAGAAGATACATAGAATCAACATTTGGTATAATGTCAAACAAGTTCAGTGTTTCATACATTTGAGAATGTAAGATTTATTGTTGCAAAGAATATTGTAAAAGCATGCTATGTGTTGCATAATTTTATGAGAGTTCGTGATGGATACAGGGTTAAACATACGCTTACAATTGAGTGTGGTATATGTAATATACAAAATAATTTGCCTACAAATGGGTCAGGAAACGCATTGCGAGGACCTTTCGAGTACTTTTTCAGTCCTACCGGCAGCGTGCCCTGGCAAGACTAATGTATCTCAACGCGTACGACCGCGCACAGCTCAGCGCTGTCACTCGTCAGCGCTGATTGGTCAGTGATATTCAGGAACGCTTCATAGTAATACGTACATATTCACCTATCAGCAGCGAACCTAAAACCAGCCTCAGTGAGTTAAATTTCGTATAAAGGAGACCGGCAAAAGTCTATACAGTGTTAGGCCCAGGTGTTACAAGAATAAAAATGACACAGATATATCGAGAATATTAAAAAAGCTCCTTAAAAATTTTATCAAAATCGTGAGACAAAAAAGAAATCTTGTATTTTTTATGAAAAGTTGGGTTATTTTTCATAATAGATTGTAAATGTAATTTCTATGGAATTCGTTGAACTAGCGAGATATAACAAAGTACAGTTTCTGTCTTGTTTTATCCTCCATCCACAGGTGTACCATATTAATCCATAATGCTCAAAGGCATGATAGGGTCGTCGAAAAAAGTTACGTAAACCTCGATAAGAGGGAAAAAGTCATTTATTTTGACAACAAGAGAACCGTTATCAATGTTTGTTAACTGTTTCTTTTTAATTAATTTAGGCAATGGCACTCTAAAGAAAGCAAGAGGCGTTGATTATTTTTTATAATCGTTTCTAAAAAGTTATTATGTATTAATTTTTTTAGTTATTTTTATTTCCAATTAACAATTCTTTATATTTTAAAAATATAAAATATTTTTTTAAAAAACCGACTTCAAAACAGGTTGGTACTAAAAAGTAAAAAATAATGAAATAAAAATACGTACCTACTTATTTGCAATAAATAACTAAGTTACTTATTTTTGAAGTCGGTGCCAGCACTGTCGACCAACTCTTTTTAAGTTATTTTAGAATTTTTGGTGATTAATACATTAACAATAATCATCAAAATTATTTTCTTTCTCAGATTATTGAATAATTATTAAAAGTCACGGGCAAAAGCTAGTATATAAATAATTTCCTCTTTGTCTAAAATTGATTATTAAAAACACATAGAAATGAAGCGATAGTAGTCGCCGCCAATGGTTAGCTGTTAGCCGTTGAGGAGTTCCGTTCTCCATATACGGAATCCTACATCAGATTTTGCAAAGTAATAACTAAAGAAACAACTAACTCGTAGTATATATATTGAATTACGATCGATTAAGGAGTTACAATATTAATTTTCAGAACCCATTATCACACATTGAGCTGGTCGATGATGCAGTTATTTTGCAATGTAAAGACAACCAGTGGTAAATATCTTGAATTACGTTTGATTTACTACCATCCGATAAGGAGTTCCATTGTTCATCTCCAGAACGCATCATTACACTCCGACATGATTGATAGTGTAGTTATTTTGCAAAGTAACAACTACCGGTAGCAAATATCTTGAATCACTTTCAATTTACACCATCCGTTAAGGAGTTCCATTGTTCATATCCAGAACTCACCATCAAAACCTGACCTGGTCAACGGTGTAGTTATTTGGCAAAGTGACAACTACTAGTAGCAAATATCTTTAATCACGGTTGATTTACTAATATCCGTTAAGAAGTTCCATTGTTCATATCCAGAACTTATCATCAGACGCTGACCTGATAAGTGGTATAGTTATTTTGAAAAATACCGTAGCAAATGCATTGAATAATAGTTGATTTACTGCCATTCGTTATGGATTTCCATTGTTAATTTCCGGACCTCGTCATCAGATCATCATCATATTTATATGGGACCGCACTTATAACACCTTCTTTCTAATAAAAAAAGAATCATCAAAATCGGTTCACTTAGTAAAGAATATCGCTGGTCATACATAAAAAAAATGATTCCGACGAATTGAGAACCTCCTCCTTTTTTGAAGTCGGTTAATACGAGTAAATAACATAGTCGCTTTTACGATGCCCTTTTTTGTTTTTTATTGTGGTTACAAATTTTTATTTCATTTTTTTTTCTTGATTGACCATAATTGAATTGTTTGGTTTTTTATATGCTAAAAAATACTAGTTTTTTCAAAATTATGTTTTATCTCTGTAACATCTAGGCCCATTTTTGCCGGTCTCCTTTATGTCTTTCTTAAGCATTTAATCTTTTTTTTACATTTTAGACTTTATAATATATCTTTGAGTTCAATACAGCGTTTTGTGATAAATTTGCATTCAGTTAATTCAGTAGCTTTCGGAATTGATCCCGATATCTTTCAATGACATTAATTTCCAATGATCTACTCATATTTTCAAAGTGCTGATGCGACTGAAATATAATCCTATACTGTTATCGATTAGGATGATATCGATTAATTTCGCAAGAGACGCACAGACGTTAGTATATATCCTGAAAATGAACTGTTTGTTTTATAGTTATTTATTCATTCAAAGGCTCACGAAACAAGTTAACCATCACATAAGTATATAATAAAAGGTCAGACTATAAAACTTTCCCCACGTTTTGCTTCTGATTCCGTCCTTTGTCAGTTCCGTTAAAGTTAGATTATAGGTATTTCATTTAGACTTGTAGTAGAATGCGGAACTATAACCTCTCGGACATTGGAGTACTGTTTCTAAATCAGAAATCACGACTTTATCATCTTTAGTTATGTTTCTCCGATCTCCTTGCTTTTGAATCCTGCTTAGTGATTTTTCTTCTATTTGTTTATTAAACTTTTCTTCCAAGTCTATCTTTTTTTCGTCAATAGAGCATTTATCCTTCTTAGACTGGAAAAAACTCAAATTTAATTCTGTAGTAAATATTTTTTAGTAAGCTATGTAACTTCCAAACTCTTTATTGCCTTTTTTTTTGTTGTTCAACGAAATTATTATACAAATCTTTAATAGTTTTTCCACCATCAATATATTCTCCAAAGTAATAGCTTGTATATAATGGGTTTCTAACTTTGTAATACTCTGAATATTTATGTCCCTTACTAGTTCCGAATTAAGAGTCTTGTGTCTATTGTGCCTGCCTCTCATGTTTTCAAACATAAAGCGGTGGTCACTTTTGTTTGTATAGTATAAATCATATGATCCGAAATATCCAGGGTAGAATTAAAGAAATGTTTTACAGATTTATTTATTATTGTTCCATTTTCGTTTTGACAAGTAATTTTGATATCGTTATTCAAAATAGCCTTGAATTGTACTAAATTTTTAATTAATTTAAACCTTGTGTCTGCGTCTATTAAAGTATTCAACACTGCTCACATTAACTGTTGGAGGCAATGGGATTTTTGTTTCTTTTATTTTATTGTTTTCGAGTTTGGTTGAATTTTTTTTGGTGATTTTTCCGATGACACACTTTCTTCACTATACCGTTTTTTCTTATTGTTTTTCTTGCTTCGGACATCAGTAAATTCTTTTTCCAATTCTTCTTCATCCGCACAATATTCGAGTGCTTTGGACACTCACTTATATTGGTCACTGTTGCTTATGGAGTTGACAAAGTTTTAATATGTGTTTCAAGTGAATTAAATTTCTGCTGTAACTCATTTATTGTTACGTGTTGTTGTTGACATAAAGCCAATGGTTGTCGGTATGTGGCCACTACATGTTCATGTGAAGTCATGTTATTCATGCGGATATAATTTCATAATTATTGAAAACAAAATGATTGCGTTTCCTGGTCTCGAACCCAACGCGCTTTCTGTCACGGGTTTGTGCATTATACGCTGCGCCACAAGTGCGGTATGCGGTGTGTGGAGTTGCAAATACCGGCTGGCAGAGCGCCACAGGAATATAAATAAACAAAAGCCATGTTTGTAAACAAATTAATTTTTGACTTCAATAATTTTGTTCATAATGTCACTATGTAGTACGGTTATATTTATGTTTTAAGCTTTATTTAAGTAATAATGCACTATTAACATTTTAGTAACTTTAATAATCACATTATTTCCATTTTTCAACTGATAATATTAGTTTGTCGCAAGTATGTATATATTAAATTGAATAGGAGCTAATCAAGTCACGTCCATATTGGCTGACGAAAGCAGAGAAATTTGACAACTTGACCGATTTAAAAGCAATATTCTGCACTATTGTTACCTTGGAGCAACAGGCACATAAATTTATTGAATATTTACACCTGGCAGCCAGTAAGACTACTCCCATCCTAAGAGATAAAACCGAACAAGAAATGAAATTTCCATCCGACACTAGAAATCTATTCAAGGAGAGGCGAAAAGCACGACGTGAGATCCAGAAATCCGGCTGACCATAGGATTTTTAATTAGGTGAGCAATCGGTTAATAGTCAAAGATTATAAGCAGAATTGCATCGATGTCTACCTGAGCGGACAGAGCCCTGTCGCGGACATAGACTATTCAATGTGGAAAGCGACTCGTAGATTGAAACGACCCCTTCAGTGGATAAGAAGAAATGAAGAGAAAGCTGAAGCCTTTGCTCAATACCTAGCATCAGTATTCCAACCCCATTGATATTCAAACCAGGATTGATTCTAGGTATCAATCAGTAATAGTGATCAAACCAGTAACTCCAATAGAAGTAGCACAAGAAATAGATAGAAATATAAATCCTAAAACCAGAATTGATGAAATATCTCCTGGTCTATTTAAGGAATTATCGCGCATAGAAGCTATTACCATGCTAACATACGTATATAAAGCTTGTTTTAGGTTAAAACATGTTCCGAAATGCTTCAAAATAGCGCAATTAATCATGTTAAAGAAACCTGGTCAACTAGTAAAATAGATAACATCGTACAGACCAATATCACTGTTACCTTCAATATCCAAACTGTTTGGAAAATTATTGCTGAAACGACTTAAACCAATCGTGAATATCCCAATCGTGATTTCCAGTTTGCATTTAAAAATAAACATTTAACCATCGACCAAGTGCATAGAGTGGTTATTACTCTATGCACTTCTAGTCGAAGGCATTCAAGGAAAGAAAATATTGACCTACAGTGTTCCTAGACGTATCACAGGCTTTTGACAGACTATGGCACGAAGGTCTCGTTCATAAAATTTTGTCAATTACTTATTATTATATATCTGATAAAAGGTTCAGAGTATCGCATGAAGAAGTGTATTCAGAACTTTATCCTGCCCGGGTAGGTGTACCGCTAGGAAGTGCCTTAGGACCTCTTCTCGGTCTACTGTATAAAGTTGATATTCCCATTACAGAAAAAAACCTTCATAGGCACCTTTGCTGATCATACGATAGTAAAGGCAACTGCAGACACGCAAAGTCAAGCCACTAAAAAATTACAAAAAGTACTTGACAAAATAAACAGATGGACCGTTGATTGAAAAATCAAACTCAACGAGTCACATTTGCATTGCGACGAACAAACAGCATTCTACACACTTATCAAATTCACTGTTATACAAGCAGATACAGCAAAATATCTTTGACTCCATCTGGATAGTAAACTTAATTGGAAACATCACGTTAAAGTAAAAGCTGCGGAAATCTGATTAAAACAATGATAAATGTTGTGGTTGGTTGGACATCATTGCAAGCTTAACCTCTACTATAAACAGTCGTTTACCTTTCTATCCTCAAACCAATTTGTATGTATGGTATCCAGCTTCGGGGTCATATCGATTTGGATGTATGGTATCCACTTTCGGGGTCATATCAATCGGTCAAATTGTATTGTAATCCAACGAAGCCAAAACACATTCTTACGTTTAATTACCAATGCATATCGCTATGTAATCTATAAAAAATTCACAAGGACTTGAAAATAGAATGCATTAACGACGTTATCCAAAAATATGCTATTAAACACGAGAAACAACTCCTCAACCACAACAACGTAGAAGCTATTCGACTTTTGGATATTACCCATGAAATGAGAAGGTTAACTTCATGAATAAACGTAATTTATCTCGGAGCTGAACATCGGTACAGTAAACCCACCCGCACACGACTTACTTGAAAATAAAATCAAGACGTTTCATCACCGATAATTAATTGTATATTCAGATTGTATCATGCATATCCAATAAAGTATGTTTTAATAATTATTCACACACACAGTCTATAAGAAATTAAAAACGAACATAAATATCTACGAATTAAAATGTTAAAAAAAAGGAAAAAGTGCATATTCACCTATTATTATGAAAATTATTTATCCTACACCGATGAATTTTTGTATTAAAATAAAATTCCTGAAAAAGACAACAAACCAAATAAAATACACGAATAAAATGAAAAACACTTTTTACTTAATTACTTTATATGCATTAAATAAGCCTAGCTTATACACACTTTAACATCGATCAAAAAGGAAAAAGAATTTTTAAAATTAAACAAAGTTAAGACTGCTGAAAAATCATTAATAAATATTAACTAAAGCTTACTATTTAAGAACCCATAAAAGATAATAAAATATTTCCAAAAGTAAATGAAAATATTCCTAACAAAAAACAATAATCTCTTTTCACTAAAATATAAAAATACCTATAACCTAAAAATAAGAATACCTAAAAGAAAATGCGTATCTATTTATTAAATTTACTGAAAATATTCACAACAATGGCGCTTATAAACGTGCGTCATGACCCGTTCGATGCGTAGGGAGCTGACTGCGCTTCTGAGCCGTGCGGCATAGCTAGCACCTTGCAGTCTCGAGTGGCCTCGACTGTTCAGCTGTGGTTCGGTTGTTCTCGGTGATTCTGGGCTTGAGCTGTGCGTCATCGCGCCGTCGCAATCCTGTAACTGTGAGTGTGCTGCTTCACGTACGCTTTTCGACTCTGTGCCTATATGTTTTTATTTTTAGATTTTATGTTATTACTTTAGTTTTTGATTTAATATTATTATTATGTTTGTAGACATACACATTGGTATATTGCCTTTTAAGTGTATCAAAGGAAAAATGGTTAGTATACTAAATTTGAATTTTGGCATAATTTTTAAGGATTTTTCGATTTTCGTGCTTGAACCCTAAATATTTCCGGTATAAACCGTACCCTATATGTAGCCCTACAAACTCCTCTATCTTTCAGTGAAAGTTCCATTAGGATCGGTTAAGCCGTTCCAAATATTACCTCAGATGAAAAGACAAAATTTTTAAAAAGGTTTGTTTAGGTACTGGTATCATATAAATTACGTACTTAAAGAAAACATAGTTATTTTGAAATCACAGACAGACTTGAAGTGTCTGTTTTATTTATATGTATAAATTCATACCTCAATATATATTAACACCCAGACTCGAAAAACAGCATATGTCATTTGTGTGTGTTTAAAGTCGCTCACGGCCGAGGAATGAATCCGTCTGCACGGAAAACACATTCACTCCACCATACCAGCACGTCTTCGTATGTATATATTATGTATAAAATAAAATTTGATCAATCTTTGTTCATTTTTTATAGATAATTTGCAACGGAACATACTCTTGCTGATTTAAGATACGCATTTAGAATTGGAAAAACGACATTAGGTTACATTGTTCAAGAAATATGTAACTGCATATGATATAGTAAACATATTTATGAAAATGCCATCAGAAAGTGAATGTCTTAAAATAAGCGAAGGCTTTACTATTGATGCAAATTGTAAAAAAATATTATAGTTCATAATCATTATTTTGCAAAGTGGTTTCATCCTTGCATGATCTAACAGCTTGACTTAAAATATCGTCGTTCACTTTTATGGGTGTCCAGTATTTTTTTTCGTTTTGGTTAAGCAGTCTAGACGGTAAAATAGTCTTCAAGTTCGAGGTGGCGAGAAGTCGAGGGTCTCGGAGTTGAAGTATCGCGTATATATTCTGAGACTGAGCTCGTAGATCTGGAAGATGGAGGTGTGACAAGTAATTATTTATAAAATTTTGACACATAATAGCATTTACTAATGGTAAACTACATTAATAGGTTTGCCACATAATATATCAAATTCATCTTAGCGGATATTTTGTGTCGAAGATTTGGACCTACCGAGTGCTTCTGAAACAGGTAGGTTTAGTCTTTTGGCAAGCCGTTTCTTTGGAGATAACAATTTTTAAAGTTATATTTCTTTAGGCGCGTTATGAAAAAATGATGAGAATGAAATTTTATGAATGCAACAAAAAATAAATTAAATGAAGTTGCTCACTATGCAACAAAAATATATCGAAAATAAGAAGTTTGAAGTTGCTCACTAAACATATATTTACATAGTTTATTTGACAGATGAGTGTGACACCATATAATTTTTTTGCTGGCTTTCCATTGTAACCCAAAAAAAAGTAAAAAAACTATTTTGAAAAAATTTGTTAAAAATTTAAAAAAATTGTTTAAAAAACATTCTAACTTTTTATTTCTAACCATGTACATCGGAATTTAGACCTATCTATAAACTTCGGAACCCACCCTTTATTATTATTATTGACATCTTTACTTCCAAGTGCAAGAAAGTAGTACTTTTAAAACAATCTAAATTTTCCTAAAATATTTTTTTCATTAGTTTGAAACGTCTGCCACAAAATTTGGACCTTCGGAAGCCGCACCCTATTATTTTCAATACATTTAATATTTAAAAGTGCAAAAGAGAAGTACTTTTAAATCAACATTAAACTTTCCTAAATATTTTTTTTTTAATTCAAAACATCTGGAACAAAATTTAGACCCATCCCCATCGTGTATTTTAACTGATGCTGTACCAAGAAGTACTTGTTTATTGTGACAAATTGGAGATGTAGCAGATAAACACTGTACTCTTACGTTATTTGTACTGTCCGACATTTCATACTTAGTATTGTTTAAATGTAGCAATGTGTTATGTCTATCTTCATATATTCGACAAGATTCGAGGAGACGACATTGTGACGAATTATGTCCTTTTCGAAAACAGTTCAAACATGCATTTTATTTAGATACTTCACTATTTATTTTTTCAGGGTCAAAACTCTAAATTTAGAACAATGGAATATTCTATGACCCTTTTTACAATATCGACAAACAGGATTTTTGCGAGGGAACTTATTGTCACTTGATGATATTGCAAAATATTTTAATGATTGTTTTGCTTGAGTATTATTTTAATTAATTTTAGAATGATCCTGACGCGTATTGTTTGCGCTGTCATTTGTATTAAAGTACGTTTCAAGCATATCTGTGCCATTACGTAAAAACATTGTGAAATAATTTAAGGAAGGATATTCCTTCATGTTATATTTAACTTCTTCACACTTTGAAAGGGTTACAGTATCTAATTTAGTTGAACCCATCTATATTATTAATGTATCCCACTTGTTGGTTGGTTGAACCAGTGAATTTAAAGAGCGCAATTGTTTTGTAATATAATCTACAATAGAAGGAAGGCTTCTATGAGAATCATGTTTTAAAGTATCAATGCTAAATAATGATTTTAAATGGTTATTTATGAGTACGTTAACATTTTAAGCAATTTTATAATTTATCGCTGTAAATTCAATGGATTGAATTATCCCGCTCCACCCTCCAATGAAGGTCTTAATAATGAAATTTATTTATAGCCAGCATTGATGCGTTTGAATTAATTAATGTATCTCTAAATTCCAACCATATAAGATAATGACTATCAAATTTAGATAATTAAATTTCAGGTAAACGAATGCTAGTTTCTAAATTTGTTTAACATTGAATTTCAAGATATACGTTATCATTTTTTGAAGTATCATAAGGTTTTAACAATTCTTGAGCAATAGAAATTCAATTATAGAAAAGCGTTTCGATGGAATATCGTTGCCAAACTTGTTCATCAATATCAGAATTCAAGGTGTCAACCTGAGAATGCACCGAATAAAATTCTCCGTACATTGTTTCGATATCAGTAATTTTTTTCCTAAGTTCAGTGAATTGTAGATCTGATAATGCTTGAGGTGATATAACTTGTATAGCAGAAATTTATTCTTTAAATTTAGTCAATCGACCTTTTATAATACCGCTTTTTCTAATTAAATATCTTAATAGCCTTTTCTCTTCTTCATTTAATGATACATCGTCTAATTCGTATTTATTATTAAAGTTGGATAAATAACGAATTAGGTAAATAATAATAAATATAAAATCGAACCCAAGTCCTCGGTGAGCAATCCACTACGCCGTTCGAAATGAGTAATATCAACTTAATTCACGAGCAGACGGGTAGATCGACGCAACTGATCTGAAATAATTCGTCGGTATAAATCAGCAAGATTGAACTAATATTCTAATGTTCCAAGCTGTGTATCAATTGAACTGAAAGCAAAATTTAGGATTCGAATTTAAATGAATATTTACAAAGTAATTACTATATTGCTTAGTAATTAACTTTAATATATATTAAATTAATGAAGTAAATTAATATTAATCAAAGAGATAGGTACAATGATTAATTAATTGATCTTGAGATCTTTAAAACGTGTAATGAACTTAGATAGGGCTGCACAATAATAGAAATTAGAGTCAGTAGAATATTGGAAGGAAATGAAGGAAAAGGGTATTTCTCTTTTGTTGGACTCCGTTTACTTGATAAGACCAGCCTCCCTAATCCAGTACTGCGGGTCAGTGTCCACGGTCGTCACTTATGTTCGCGCCAAATAGGGGAATACGCTAACATAAAGAGACTCTATGTAGACTTTTCAACATTTCCTTCAGGATGGCATCTCTTGGTATAGTCCATTAATGTCTCGCCTTCTGCAAGATTTGGCATCCGTAAAGTGCCCATTTCATTACACAGCAAGGTTCCAAGGTTGTGCCCGAACGTGGCGTAGTCGACCGTGCCACCTGCTAGCTTGGGAATATGTTTTTCAACAAACAACAATAAGTTGGTCATTGCCACAATATCATTTTTGAAGCTATTGCAATCATATCCTTCGGGAATGATATCATCAGGATTTTGTAAGACTCGCCCTCTAAAAGCGCATCCAGGTATAGTGTTGTGGCTGATAAAGTTGTCACGCACCGCGCGTGGTGTATTGCGGTCCGCCTACGCAACAACTGTGCGCCGAAGATTTGAAAGTAGTGTGATCTTCGGCGCAGGCAAGAATCTTCCTTCTTCGTCGTAACTGTCTCGGGCCATGACCGGTAAGTAAGTTTCGTCACGTACCTTAAGGTTTCCAATCATTGACACCAAACAATTTAAAGGTTCAGGCAGAAATGTAGCAGTTTTAGATGTCTGAATCCAATCAGGGCTCAGCTGAAATGCACAGCAATGAAGGTGTTGCGGATTAACAGCCGGCTGAATTGTTTGGACATGCGCCAACTTCGCCTCGAGGATTCCGAGACAAGCACGGTACACTACATGGATGGTGGGAGCTTCGAATCCGCGGTAAGCAGAAGTGGTCCGCATCAACAGATATGTTCCAAAACCCACTCCTCGGGTTGTTATCGGGAGTGGGGTTGCCAGGTTTACGGCAACTGTTTCCAAGTGTCCAATCGCGCCAGAAGCTTTTTTGACACCTGCGAACAACTTTGTCCTTAGTCCGTCGTCTCCACCAGCAGTAAGATAAGCGATTTTCCCATTCTGCCGGTTGGCTGCGAAAGCCATGCTTTTCTGTGTGCGGAACTCTGTAGCTCGCTTCTTCTGATACCGTTTTCTCGAACCAGCCTTAGCAGGTTTGGGATCAGGAGGAACTCCTTCACAATTCGGTAAGCTAACAGGATCTCTATTATCCATAGTGTCCTTGTCCCTCTGGAAAGCATAAAGGGAAAAATACTCTATGTAGACTGTTGAATGTAAAGTATATTTTGAAATTTAAAGTATAAATGATTGTATAAGGTCGAAGTATGAAGGTATTGAAAGATGGAGGCACGCCCGCGGAGATGTCGTCTCGTCTAGAGCCGAAAGTACAGTGTGTGGGTATACATGAACTTCAATGTCTTAAAACAGCGCTGTGCTTTGATTAGCTGGAATGATCGTTGTCCGCGCCTGCTTGGCGGGGGCTTCCTTCGCGGTGGCTCCGAAGATGTTGTAAAGCGAGCGCCGGTCCGCTCTCTCTAGATAGAGCATACGTAGGAAACCCAACATGTCACTTGAATGCACTCACACTAACCAACAAACGTTACACCCGTTTTTAACCTACTCATACAATAGACTACAGACCCATGTCCAAAAAATGGATGGGTCATATGAACAACCCGGTGACGTATATAGGACGCTATAAGAGCATAAAATAATAAGATTCAGCACTATGCCGTCACTTGTAAGCTGTCCAACTGAGTGCTGGTGAGAATTCAAAAGTGCAGGTAGAGTGAGTACATTTTGATCATATATTTTTGTACGGCATTTTAACCATCGATAGATCCATGAAAAATAATAAGAAAGCGCGCAGTGCCGTAAAAAAATGGTGCGCCCCAAAGTCGGTAAATTTTTTTGATTTTCTGACAATTTCCAGGGTAAATTTGGTCATTTCATTCTGTATGGCATCAGTTTCATACTGTTTCAATACAGCTTCTAATCCATTATTCCGCAACGCCGTACAAAAATCATGCGACAAGGGGAAAAAATCGAGGGTTGCAAACCCCTCTCTTTCCGTGGTCCAGGGGGTGTTTTGAAAAAGTACGGCTTCGGTTCCAAAAACATTATCTAGCACTCAAAAGTACTATTAAAAATAATGCCGTCAAAAAATTATTGTTCATTTGAATGTATATAAATAATTATCTTAATTTCATGGTATACTTGATTTATAAAGCTGTAAAATCATTTGACTCTGTACGGCAACTTTTTTTTTAACATGATATTGTAAAATACAATTGTTATATAGTATTGCCGTTCAAAAGAAACTGTTCTAAAAAAAATTGTAGAGAAATACAAAAACTGAATTTTTTTAAATTATTGCAAAAGTTTAAATATTCACAGATTAATAAAATATAGCTATTTTCTACATTTTTCCCTTGTTTTAAATAGTATTAAGACAAATAATTTCAAAAAAAATTATGCCGTACATTTTAATGCAGACCATATCTTTTAGGCTGATGATAATGACGCTACCATTTTAAGGGTGTAGTACTTTATGGCCATCTGATACTGTACGGTATTAACATATTTTTGAAGAGAACAATTGATAATATGATAAAATCATTATGACGTCTGAACTGAAGTGGAAGGGTGTGTATATAATATCCAAGAATTGAAACTGTAAATCCCAGTATCAACAGTTTTGTATACTTTTTGGTTTAATATATACTTCAAACATTATTGATACATGTATATAATTGATTTGTTTCATTGTAATGATGTGAATAAATAAAACAACTATTTTTTAGAAAAATTCGATATATTTAAAGATGATAAAACAAAATAAGGTTTTTATTTAAATTATTCAGTATCGGAATCAGCCGCTGAGTTGTTATCGGAATCAACGTCTTCATTGACGTCCGAATTATCTTCTCTATCATTTTCTGAAACATGAATAAGTTTTTGTCAAAATCAAAGTCTTACGTACAGATTAAAGATGTAAAGATTTATTTATTTACCTGACGTCATCAATTTCTTCGCCTGATTCCTCATCCGGTTCCGTTATGTCACTGACTTTTTGGGGGCATTCCTCGCCGTGGAACCAGTCGAAATCGTACCGACCGTCATTGAAAATCCATCCATAGCTTATTGGTAACAAGGTCGACGGTATTTGTTTGTAGGCATTACACCAAATCTGTGCTAACTACTTCTCTTCATATGTTGTTTTAACTCCCGGAAACAAGGGGGAAACGACGTTACTTCCAATTTCATAGTTGTCTTTTTGAAAGCTTCATTACAGCTTTTCGGTGTATAAATCCTATCGAATATGATACACCTTGCTTCGTTGACTGTTTTTCTTGCTTTTACGTTGTATAAAACGCATACATATTCTTGCAGAACATTGAAAGTTTGTTCCATGAGTAGTGGATCTGCAACAAACGTATTATGCCCTATTTCAATAAATGCGTCTTGGAACTTCCCAGATTTCTCCAATACTTTTAATGGTCTGTTTTTACCCTTCCTATAAAATGCGGAATTGAAGTCGCATCCCGTAAAAACATGGAATGCATCCAACGAAGAACAGAGCTTTTCGCCCAAGTACTCAGCACAAACGTCAATGTTTTTCACGTGATTACCGGTTCCGAGTTGCATCCATATTTTGCGATCGACATTAAACTGATTCTCGCCCACATTTACTAGGATTTGTTTCATATTAGCTAATAATATGACGAAAATATCTGTGTCGGAACACTTGATCAAAATGTTCGTACTTGACCTAACAGCGCAAACATGATAAACTATTTTTGTATCAGCTTCTTCATGAGCACTGCAGGTATACTTTTCAGATACTTCTCTAACGACAGATTCTCCCGATTTTCTGTAATGGCAGCCACACACGATACAGTATACTTTCGCAAGTCTGGACTTGTACAAATTCACGTATTTCGGAGCCGACCACAAACGGCTCAAGCATGCTTGCACAAATATCATTTCACTGATATTCGTACAAGCGTGCGTACCTGCTCCATTTAAAACAATATCATTTTTTGAAAGTGAGCTACCTGGTTGTGTTGTTTTCTGATATGGATGATGCAGTGGCATTAGTTGGTTTTATTGTAGCTATGAAAAAACTGAGGCAAGCCATATCACCACACGAAAGATTAACAGCCACTTTAAGGTATCTCGCAACTGGAAGGAGCTACGAAGACCTGAAATTTACAACAATTATATCACCTCAAGCTTTGGGTGTAATTATTCCGGAAACATGTGACGCCATTTATAAAGAACTGTGGAAAGATTATTTGAAGGTGAGTAATAAAAATACAAGTTTTCCATATTAATAAAAATTAAAATTATGTAGGTAACACAATATGTATTTATAGCTAAAAAACTAAGTTACACTGTTTATTTTGGACTCACGACATTCATCTGAACGTACCATCGTTCATAGTGCAATCATGCATTGAAGTTTGATAAATATGTTCCAACAGAATGTTCTGGAATAGATAATTGCACTGTGATATTTTCAGATGAATGTTGTGAGTCTGAGTTATATTGCGTCTGAGTTATAGAAGTATCATCATATTCTTGTTGATTATCTGCTACCGGAGTGGAAGGAGATGGAGTTGATTCTAAATGAATTAACTCTTGTGGTTCTAGAGTTGCATGAATGTATTCTTGTGTTTGGTGTAGTGGAGGACTGTGAGTTGGAGCTGTACGAATGTATTGTTGTGTTTGGTGTAGTGGAGGACTGGGAGTTGGAGCTGTACGAATGTATTGTTGTGTTTGGTGTAGTGGAGGACTAGGAGTTGGAGTTGTATGAATGTATTGTTGTGTTTGGTGTAGTGGAGGACTGGGAGTTGGAGTTGTACGAATGTATTGTTGTGTTTGGTGTAGTGGAGGACTGGGAGTTGGAGTTGTACGAATGTATTGTTGTGTTTGGTGTGGTGGAGGACTAGGAGTTGGATTTGTATGAATGTACTGTGGTAGTGTGAAATTGCCCAATTCCGCGTGAAATAGTGTATCATTTATAATTTTTTCAGCAATTAGTCTCTGCTGTTTATGTAATTCACGCAATTTAATTGCGACATTTTTGCCAAAAATATCAAATCGATCGTCCTTTAACAAAGGACGTTTAAAATGCTCGTTGACGGAATGTAATACTTCATTAGACAAATCTGTCGAATCTGTAGTTTTTCTTTTGGGAGGTCTAGCACGACTTGATGTTTGTTCAGAGGTAGAATCAGTTTCCGAAGAGTTGCCATGTATATATATCTTGTGAATGTAAAGCTGATTCGGGTTCCTGAAACAATAACATAAATATTTTTTTATTTTTTAGTTCCCACAAACCGAAGAAGAATGGAAGAACAACGCGATACATTTTGAAGAAAGATGGAATTTCCCACATTGCCTTGGAGCTATGGACGGGAAGCACATAGATATTATTCCCCCAAGTGGAAGCAGCTCATATTTTTATAATTATAAAGGTCGACACAGTATGGTACTTCTTGCAATAGTGGATGCAAAGTATAAATTCACAATGTGTGACTTTGGAGTTAATGGCAGAATATCAGACGGAGGCGTGCTTCATACTACTAAATTCTTCGAAAAGCTTCAGAGAAACCAATTAAATATCCCTATAGATGAACCTATCAGAGGAAGTTCTGAAGTACTTCCATATGAATTTGTAACCGACGACGCATTTGCTTTGAGAACTGACATGATGAAGCCGTTTCGACAGGCTGATTTAATTTCACGGGAAAAAAAGATATACAACTATCGAGTTTCTAGAGCTAGACGCATTGTTGAGAATGCGTTTGGCATTTTGTCTTCTAGATTTAGAATATATAAAACTCAAATTAATATAGAACCAAAAAGTATTGAGAAGGTAGTAATGGCTAGCTGTGTTTTGCACAACTTTTTAATGTCTGTATCTTCGAACTCATATAGTTCTGCAGAATGTTTCGACCATGAAAACAGAGAAGATGGAATTATTACTCCAGCTTTAAATTCAATTGATTCGAACATGGAACCTTTACTACGAAGAAGCTCTGGAAATAATCCAACTGTTGCCAAAAATATAAGAAACCAGTATGTACACTACTTTAATAATGAGGGAAGTGTACCTTGGCAAGATAACTTTATTCATTAACGGCCGGTTTTAATAACCTACTATAATCCGTTACCGGAGATTTAAAGTATACCTGTCTTTGTTGTTTACAATGTAAAAGACAGTGACAGGTATACTGTCAAATCTCCAGTTACGGATATAGTAAGTTATTGAAACCGACCGGCCATAAGGTGATTTTAATCAGAATGAGGAAACACTGGCTCCTGCGTACTAACCTTACATGATACTTTACATTTTATTTTTTGTCTTAATTACCTGAATTAAATATGTATTTACCAACAATAAATAAATAAATACAATGAGTACCACCTGCTTTTTAATATCAATATTCATAATTTTAAACAAAATATTAAGCTTTATTTTATTACTATAGATAGATATACGAGTAGGTACTTACTTGTGAACTTTCAACTCCATCGATGTTACTACGACCAAATCTTGGCATCCCTTGGTCGTCATCCAAAAACTTTAATAATTCGTAGTACCATAATGTAGGTTCATACACATTACTGGTGCCTGCTCCAGATCGACTTGACTCTTCAACCTTTTTCTTTTCTTTACGGTAATTCGTACGCAAAGCATTCAATTTTTTAACAACTGCATCACGGTTGGCGTTTGGTTCAAATTTTCGGTATTGTTCAATTAATTTATTATAAGCAGCATTTTTTTGGTCCCTGTGATGGTAGTCTTTACTTTTTATTTGCCAAAGACATGGCTCATTTCTGTAAATATTTATAAATTCTTCCATAATATCGCGAACTCCATGTCGCTCGGAAGTCTCGTTCATTTTGGCGCCAAAACGACGTGCGTACGTGTAGGTGGCTAGAACAGTACTGAAACTTGCACGCGCTCCAACACACGTTCATGTAAACTTGCGCAAATGAAAATTTGCACAAGTTGAAAATTGAAATTTGGAACTTTATAAAGAACTTGTGCAAGTGGTGAACAACTTGCGCAATTATCTTCCAACACACGATACAGTATACTTGCGCAAGTCCAGACTTGCGAAAGTATACTGTATCGTGTGTGGCTGCCATTATTATTAGAGCAATCCCTTTTTCTTTTGAAATGTTTGGTCTTCTTATTTTTTTTCACCCTTCCTTTTATCATTTTTAAATTTCTGCAAATGTCAGTTATGTCTTTTCCTTCCATATATAAATGATGTTTTTTTAATGTTTACTGGGCTAAATTTATATTTTTGACCCTCTTTTTCCTTTTCATTTGGATTTGATGTAGGCTATAGGTATAATGGTCGATTATCGACTACTAGTTTTCCGGATGTTTTGATATTAAAGACTTCATTTTCATTGACTAGTTTTTTTAATACTTCCTTATGTCTTTTTATAAGATTCTATGTATGCATTTGTTACTCGTGAAGTATTTTTATCTACAAGATTAAGCATCATTCCGCTGTAAATCGGGCAATATGGCGTGAAATGTTTAATTACATGAACTACAAATTGCAGCGCATAGTATGGATTTAAAATTACCTGAGCGTTCTTTTTATTACTTTTGATATTATACTCGATTGAAGCGAATTTCTTCCAAATATGTAAATAAAATAACGAATAGTATGTTTACTTTTTCCATATAATTTCAGAAATTCATTGCCCACTTCTGAGTCTTTTGCGTAAGATCCTGTTCCACTTCTACAATCATATTATTTAAACAAGTTTCATTTTTTTGCTTAATAATTTTCTACGTATATCCGTTTCTGTGAAATTTCTCTTCGTAAGAAGTACTCGCAGTATTTTTTCAAAAACTTTTTCTCTTTCATCCATAGGGCGGCACATATAACATGAATTTCATTAACGTTGACTTAATTTTCGTTAGTTACGGATAGTCTTTTTCATCATTTTACTTATTCTATGCATTATGTGAGCACAATAAATGAGCGAAATAGTCACTTCTTTTTGGAATTTAATTTTTAGACATATATTTGTAAAAATACGTCAAAACTCATGCTATTCCATTCATTCATCCCCAACTCCAGTCGGTAAAAACAGCACTAAAGTATGGCCAGATGTTCATTTCTTCTATTACAAATTATTTGTATCCTTTCAGGAAAACCGAAATTGATGTTATATGATGATATGTTGTTAACATGTTGACAAGAGGTAGTACTAATTGCAACGTTCTATAAACTATACATTAATAGAAGACATTTCTTCAACCATGAATTTCGGCCTCTTTATGTTAGCCTCTGTTAAATCTAAATGTATAATGATCTTGAAATGTTCATAATATTAAAATTGTTTCTGCAATATAACAAAATTAGCAGTTAAAGTGCGCGTATCGTATATACAGATCGTTAATTAAATTGTCATTGATTTACGATTGCATTATATCTTATACATCTTTCGATTGTAATACATTCCTTGATGCAAAATTAAGTTCAGAGTTGGTCTTATAAAATACGCTTATATTTTTGGCCGTTTGTGGATTGCCAGCTGCTGGTAAAGCAGAATCACATTTCCTCCAAATGTAATTCACGAGGTGATCTGTATTTTAGTAATGTAATCTGTATTTTAGTAATGTAGTAATATTTTAGTAATAATAACCTTTTAATGGTCAATAATATTTTCCATCACCTTCTTCACTATGTTTAAACTAGGGATGTTACGGAGTTGGTTTTATCGGAACCGAAATCGGAGTCGGAGTTTCTAGATTTAGTTTGCTGGAATCGGAATCTGAAGAGAAATGTGTACCTATGTATTAGAATGTTAAGGACAGGTTTAATATTGCAAAATGATACTAATTGAATCAACCTTTTTAATTTCAAATAAAAATACTATAATAGTTGTTGAAAATATATCATTAAAATTTTCTTAAATCCAAAATAGCTCGAGTGTTGTTCGTTGTTGTAGCTAATTACTTATATCAAATGAAGTGACTCCAAAAGAAGCAAATTGTATTTAATAAACAAAAGCTTCGCAGCTTTATTTATATTCAATCTATTTCTTAATGGGTTGTCTTTTGCAGAGTCGCTTGCAGAGCCGGGTGGACAGAAAAAATATTGGCGGACAATCGAGTTCAAAGAATGAAATTTTTAATTCACTTTCCACCATAATAAGGGACCGCCGCTGATGGGAACACGTTTTACTCTGTCGTATTCATTAAGTAAACCCCTTAGAATGAGAAATTTATGGAAAACTTTATTTTCTGATGCAGTATTATCGTCGTCATCATCGCTACTCGTTTATATATTAGATAAAATTGTTTGGACATTAATTTTGGTTCTGTAAGACTGAATAGCTTCTGGTGATGCCAAACTTGTCCGTTTTTCTGCAGAAACTTTAATATTTTCATATTCATTTGCAAATTTAACTCCATCATCAACTAAATTCATTAATTCGGTAACAATCTTTTCCTTGATCACTTCGTTGAACAATTTCGCTTTGTAACGAGGATCTAGATACGTAGCTATTGCAAATAAGTTGTATTTAGTTGCAAGTAAGTTGTATATAGTGCATTTGATTATATTATTAAATCGCTCATTTCCGTCTGGTTTATTGTCTTCTATTTGTTATATTTGCTTAAGAGCTCCTGTATTCCTGTATTTTAATAATTCGTTCCATCATATAAAATATACTGTTCCACCTGTAAAGGAAGTTAAATTAAATCTGTACTAATATTATAAATGCAAAAATGTTGATCGATTGTTTGGAACTCAATCACGCTATAACGGCTGAACGAATCTAGATAAAACTTGGCATAGAGATAGATTATATTTTTTATCCCGGAAAACAAGTAAAGTTCACATGGGTTACGCATCAATATTTCCACACGAACGAAGTCGCGGGCAACGGCTAGTTAGTTATAATTTCCAAATAATTTTATTTCAACAATTTAAAGTAATAAATAAATTTTAATTAGATCGGTATAGAATCTATCTACCTGCAATCTAATCCGCGTGCATGTAGGTAATGACGGTACCAAACAAAGTTTTGTCAAAATTGATTCAGCGGTTTGGTCGCCGGGCTTAACAGGCAGATAGATACTTTCGGATACATAATACTTATTACGGTTAATAGATCTAGAAAAATACATCCGGTTAAATATATACAACAGCTTACCGCGTACTACACTCCTGTACCACGCCTAAAGGTTTGTGCGGGCAGTAAATAGTCTCAATATTTATTCGACTATATTTACCTATCCCTAATAAGATATCGATTGCTCAGTTATGCACAATAAGCGATCTGCTATACCTAACCAAAGGCAAATACAATTCAGTGACCTGTTCGCTTGCTGGATGGCTACTCTGGTCCAGGGTTAGGCTGGCAGAGGTACTGGCACACAATGATGAGCTTGTTTAGTTTTACTAGGTTGTTACGGACAACTGATTACACATTAGTATTTTGCGAACGTCGCTGTGTTTGTCACGACTACGACTCGAATCTTCAGAGGTTGAAGACCGACTGTTCCGCCGCTCGCAAGCGACAAGCCAAAATGAACTACATCTACCCTCAACCGATATAGCAATAATCGCACTTAGTTAAGTTGTTCTTTTTGTATTTTAAGCTATTCAGTTTGAGTTTTTTGGGAATGATTAAAATGCTTCGAAATGTTTTAGCGTTTCGTTATTAAGTTTTTGATTTGTTCATCAGAATCTAACGTAGATCATACACATAGTTGTAATTGATGTACAGTACAACTGACATCAGGTGTATCGGCTAGTCTCATTGCTCGTATCATATTAGATCCAAAATCGCGAACAAAACAGTGAATTTTCTCGTTTGTTATGCCCCACTCCATTAATATTTCATTAATTTTTTCTTGGATGAGCGCTCTTCTATGTCTTCCCTCGAATGTGTGACACTTTAAAATAACTTTTAACCTTTTAAAATCTGAATTTATGCCCTGCGCTGTTAAACTTAATAAAGATACATTTGAACTTGGTTCGCTGCAAATATCTATTGTGAATGAGATTTTCTCAAATTGTTTCAGCAAAACTTTTATCTGTTTGGCTAATTTTACTTTATTTTAAATATATTCTGTAATAACTGGATTACCCTCAACTAATAATTGGGCGCAATGTATAGCAAAAATCGTCGAAATCCAACTCTTTCAACGAAATTAAATGGAAGATCTTGAGATCTATTCTATTTCCATTGATTTAGGATTAGAACTACACCACTTTTGATTTTTCATTACAGTGTCCTTGAGAGTGATTTGTTTCTTGACCTCTTGAAAAGTCGTTGAAGTAGAAGGGTGTGTTGTATTTTTCTTTTCAGCTTCAATTTATTCCATTCTTCATATTCAGTAAAATGCACAGATTTTAAATGACTCTTTAACGAAGTACTTGTACCTCCTTTACGTGAATATATATTCCCAAAAAGTTTACATTTTGCCTTATTCGCACATATTTCAGTAATAGTTCCAAATTAAACTTGTTTTTGGCTTCATTGTTTAAGTAAGTAAAATAATATTTAAAACGTTATCAATTAAATACAACCAATAAATATGATACACAACAAAAAACAACTAAGATACACGATACGTAAAAGAAATGGCCCGATTGCAACAACTGCGAAACAACGACAGAAAAAGTTGAATAGTTTTGCGGAAGGCACGTGGAGAATGGGAATTCCTCGCGCGACACGTATTAACATGTTCGTACACGTGACCGCCGCCCGCCAACGCCCTGCTACAAACCATAAAAGGCAGTTCAAATAATAAAACATGTGAAGATAAAAAAGACAATTTCAAATAATAACCGATACGCGGTAAACCAAGCCTGCAGCCCGGGTCATCCAACGGAAACGAACTTCGTGCGTAGCGTCTCGGCGACCGGGAATAAGGATATCACATGGAGTTCGTCTGTCGGCATTACAGTCGGCGTCGAATTGTCGGCGAATCGCTGTGATTCGATCGCGACCCGCCTGCGAGTGATCGGATCACGAGGATAAAAATGATTCAATCACTTAGCACCCGCGACCCGCGAAACGACCCGCGACTCACGGCTCACCGGAACCCGATCGACTTGACAAGCCGTAACCCGCAACCCAATCTCCGTCCTGTTGATCAGTTAACCCGTGGCCCGCGATCTATATTCACACTTGAATTTTGAATAGAGTGTCGATTTCACATATCGTTTACTAAATTTGACAATATTTTTCGTAGATTAATAATACGTGGTTAGTTTTTATTAAGTTTTGGTGGCGGTGTTTTTAAATTGATTTTGAACTATTAAAGTTATTAATTTATGTAAACCTTTTGAACTGAATTTTATTACTTATTGATGACCGTATCTTTTTGTGGTTTAGATTCATTTTTATACGTTGTTAGTTAATATTATTATTTTATAAGGTTCGTAAGTAGTTTTCGTGATAGTAATAATTATATTAAATTAGTTAATTTTTGTAAACTCTTGAAATTGAGTTTTATTGCCCTTTGAGGACCGTGTCCTTTTGTGAATTAGGTTCATTTTTATACGTTGTTAGTTAATATTATTATTTTATCACGTTCGTAAGTAGTTTTCGTGACAGTAATAATTATATTAAATACATAAAGTATTTTTGGTGACGGTGTTTTTTTAGTTTTTCTTGAGTGGTTTTAGTGACTTTTTTTTAAATTTAATTTTATCACTTATCGAGGATTGTGTATTTTTGTTATTTAGACTTATTTTTAAAATAAAAGAAGTTAGAATGGTCTAGTCTAGCGAAAAAGAAAAGTCAAATATGGAAACATTTTTCCATATTAAATAACGATAAAGCCAAATGTGAGTACTGCTCTAAGGTCATAAGCTACGATGGCGGCGGAATTGGTAATTAAACTCGGCATATGAAAAAGTTGCATGGTACCGTGGCTATAGAACCACAAATGTATACAAGGTTGCAAGAAGACACACGCCCGCAAATTATTCCTGAGGCTATCCCAAGCGAGACACAGTATATTGCCGAAGCTGTTCCTTCAACATCAGGCTTGTCCGCTACCATAACTGAAAGCGAATCCACCATCCCCAGGCTCACAGGGCAAGTTCAGTCAAGAATAAACCATTTTACCAGATCTACAAAGCCACTGTCTATAAGCAAGTCAAAACAGCTTGATGAACAAATCGTAAAATTTATAGTAAAGGGATATCATCCATTTTCAATAGTAGAAGAAAAATAATTTTAAAAAATGTATGAAATGATATTGCCGACGTACACCTTACCCACAAGAAAAACGATCTCTTCAAGTTTGATACCGAAACTTTAGCAATGTGTTCGTTAAAGAGAAGGTATCGGTGTCAATCTCTGATGCTGAAGCGATATGCCTAACTACCGACGGTTGGACATCAATTAATAATGAAAGTTTTTTAGCGATCACTGAACATTATATAAATAGAAATGACGAACTTGCCTCTGTGCTCTTAGGGCGTACGAAATTTTACCAACGACACACTGCACATAATTTATCTAACTTTTTATTAAATGAAGTATCGTTCTGAGGTATACAAAACAAAATAACTGCTATAATAACTGATAATGCAGCCAATGTTGTAGCTGGAGTACGATTGACAAATTGGCGACATTTCCCTTGTTTCGCTCATACCATCAACCTGGTAGTACAAAATAGCTTAAATAATATTAAATCGTCGGTAAACTAAGTGAAGGTAGTAGCAATAGTAGAATACTTCAAACACAGCTCTTCTGCATTAACCAAACTTCAGTCTATACAAGCGCAAATGGGGTTGCCTTCTTTAAAGCGCAAACAGTGTGTTGTTACTAGGTGGATTCCACGTACGACATGCTAGAACGTATCCTAAAAATAAAAGATGCAGTGATCAGTATCTTGGCTATAGAACAACCTAGATTAAATACCTTAACGTCTGCTGATTGGATTCTGATTGAAAAAGCTGTGGAAGTCTTGGAAATATTTCATGAAGTTACCGTGGAAATAAGTTCTGAAGAGGCAGTTTCAATTTCAAAAGTTATTATATTTGTAAGGATGTTAAAGACGAGCGTGGTAAAATATTTGACTGAAGATGGTCCTGACAATTTTATAAATTTAGTACAGTCGCTATGGAACCAATTAAATGAACGATTCCATGACATAGAAGGAAATATGCTAGCGGCAGAGGCATCATTTTTCGATCCACGGTTTAAACGGCGCGCATTTGGAAATCATGGAAAATATGAGCAATGTTTAAAATCAATTAAGGTTAAACTTCAAAATTTGTCCACATTAGAAACAGACGAAATATTACAGAGTGAACCTTCAGTCATGAGTATCAGAGAGTATCCAACTTCCGGCTTATGGGCTGTATTTGATCGAGACGTGGAAGCTAGTATTATTGAACTAGATAAATATGTGAGCGAGCCACTGATAAGACGATCAGAACACATATTAAAATGGTGGAATGAGCGTCGTCTTATTCACCCTCGTATATATAAATTAATGAAGCGCAAATTGTGCATCACTGCCACTTCAGTTAAACTCCACTTCTTCCACTTTTTTTAAAAGCTGGTATGACAATTAGAGATAGACGAAGCTCATTGAAATCTGAGAAAGTCTCACAAATTTTATTTTTAAATCATAATCTATAATGTATACTCATTATTATAACATGATGATAGTCCACCGCGTTGCACCGATAACCTATGCAAATTAAAAGATTTTAAACTGTTATCTGACTAGACTAGAAGTGTGCGATATAGTGTTAAGACAATGACTTGAAAATCACAGCGACAAATTCGCCGGCTGTTATTTACGAGTATATATATATTTGTTAAGTTTTCAATAACATTTGTACCTGTGATTTAAAAATGTAATTGTTTCTATTTTCTAGCGTTTTAATACTGTTTCACGTACATCCATTATACATCTTGCTTTTGAGAAAATTCTTTTATCAGCACCGATCTTGCTAAAGTACAAAATTTTATTGTTTCTATTTCACTGATGCTAAGCTTAAATATATAATTAAGTCTTTCCACGAATAAACTCAAACTTAATAAATTGTTTAATAATAAAATTTTAAGTATTAATTTTGAACAATGTGGTAATGACACTAAGCTTGTTAATGTAACTGCTACTAATAAAATCCTGGACCGCTAGTCCTCATGTTAAAATAACTGACAAATGAACATTGAAAAATATAAACAAAACCCTAACCGCTTATTAAAAGTTAAGTTTTTTGTCACCCTTGTAACAGGTTTTAAAAACAATAAAAAAAGCTTAGATACAACCGCATGTCCATAAGACTAATATTTACACTATTTTAATTTTGTCAAGGATATAGACTCATTTGAAACAATAAAAAAGCGGACGAAGTCATTGAAATTCAATACATTCTACTCTTGCTCACGTCCACTTATGCTTGTTTTTTTTAAATACGGGGAACTTCGTAGGTGAAAAAAATACAGCGCGCCCTTTAAGTGGTTCATAATCGCAACGCACTTGACGAAAATGTAAATATCATTCACCGCCTATATCGCTCGATTTCGCCAGACCTTTATATTCTAATGGTAATGTATCAAAATACCGCATAATAAACGCAAAATACATGTTATTAAATATAAAATGACCGACCGATCAAAACAAAGCTTCAATATTCAAAATAAGTTGCCGCCGCAACGGGTCGCGTGATCGATCGATCGCGATCGACCCACGAGACATTCGATCGATCGTGATAGACCCACGAGACTGTCGGTGTTTTGACCTAGTGATCGATCGAATCTTCGCGATCCGATCGTTGAGCCAGTGGATCGCGATCGACCCGGGTCGTTTAAAATGATTGATCGACACAGCTCTAGTCGGCATCCCACGGTGGTCTGCGGCAAGCTAAGTGCAGAGCCAACGGTGGCTGCCTTTTGTTAGCTCTGCGGTGCGGGGCGCGGCGCAAGACCTGCGGGTACGCACCATCTCGCTCGGCAATGTTGCGTCCCTGTCGCTGCACTCTGTCTTACAGCATTAACAGACGATCGGATTTGGTACGTCGGATAAATCCGCGAACAAAATCAGTGGTCCATACAGACGGTCGGATCTGCCAGTAGCAGTACAATAGGCAGAGCGTACGGTCGTCATGCCTCCGGTTTTATCAAAGCGCGCAAAAATTTAGTCATGTGAAGCTGATAAAATGTCTCGATGAAGAAGATTTTCCTATATACTTGCGACTTAAAACTTAAGGAATTATTAAATTTAGTTAAACCTCTCATCACAAAAACTGATACTGTGATGAGAAAAGCGGTTACTGCTGAAGAGCGACTTATTGCAATCCTAAAATATCTTGCATCAGGAAGAGAATTTAGAGAGCTAAAATTTAGTACTGGTATATCATCACAACTGCTCTCTGAAACAATACCAGAAACATGTGATGCGATCTACAAAGTGTTTGGAGATTACATTAAGGTATGAATGTAGATTTAAATTCGTAAGCAATATTTGTTTTAATAATTCGTGCTAAAGGATAAAACAAAAAAGCTTCAAAAAGGTCATGTATTATATATTTAACACATAGAAATTGCTAATAAAGAAATGACAATAAAAATCTAGCAAAGTATAAATAACTTTTAGAAACAGATATAAAATATAATCAATACCGATTACTATGTAAGATTCTCGAGTATTGAATCCCTCAGTACATTTATCCGTTTACGAAATATTAGGCTTTCAAATGGGAATTTTTGGTAAGAGTTACTTATTCCCACTCCATATAAGCTAATATGCTATTTTTAAAGATATTCAAGTATTTACACATGACGAAATTAAAAGGAAAATGATTACACCTAATATGAGTAATAATCGACCAACTTATTAATTAGATCTTTAAGAAATTATATAGCATCGGCTTAAACCAGCTGCAAAAATAACTTCGTATTTTAAAATATATATTTATTACGTCTGTGAAAGATATAGTAGGCAACATTTAGGTAGGTGATTGTTGCTAAAAATTAAGCTTTGTAAATAGCTTAATAGAAACATAGCTTATATACATTTTACATAGCTTTTTTCGACATCCCTGTCATGTTTCATGGGTATAATGTTACATTTGTATACACATCCTCTCTGAATCCATATTCAACTATACACAATCCCCACTTTATTTTATCATGCTGTTTCATAGAGTTCCGTAGAAGTACCATTTAGAATCATGAAAAATAAGACCAATTATGAAAAATAAAATGAGTTGGAAAAAATACAAGCTTTCTTTTATTTGTCTGAGTATTGAAATAAAATTCTTAAGCAGCTTATATATTTTTATTTTCTCTATTTTAAAAACGTCTTTTTTATTCTTGAACACCTTGAACCAACCTATGCACTTTTGCCAGTAAGCAAAAGGAGACTTTTAAATAAAACAACATTTATTTATATAATCACAAAAACGAAAATTTGGGGGGGTGAAATGGTACTAGGCCTCGGTGGTGCATAGTTATGCTAGTAGGTATGTACCTAGAAAAAGCTGAGTTAGAGCCGGTAGCGTACGCCTAAATGTGCAAGATTAGGCTATCAGACGCGCATCATAAAGTCCTATCTTACACGTCCTCGCCACTGTCAAACTGCCGCCGCAGTCTGGTAGTGGACTCACTTATATAAGTCGTCCCATTCCCCGGGAAATGTCCTGGTCAACAACGAGTCTTGCACAACACATCTACCTCGTGACCTTGATAGCAAACTAAGAAGGGCGAAGGCGAGTCATCGGCGCCTTAAAACCGATAAATCTAGCTAAGGGAGACAACCCTGACAAAAAAACCAGTGTGCAGCCCGAAAGGGTTGCCCCAGCACCGTAAACCTGTGGTCATGTTTTGCAGGAACGGGAGTCTGAGCTTCGCCACTTGGACTACGAGGAAGGTAACCTCTTCAAAAATCCCCTAATCCTAAGGTGCGGGGCGCGCCAAAAGGATGTGTGACTGACAGGTGGCCAGCCGCTAGCGACTAACCTTGACAGCCTAGGCGAACTGTCATTGTATAACTGCCTTCTCCGTGGGAATGGGCGTCATCCCAGGAGCGACAGCTTTTATCGACCCCACTCGTGGGACCAATATGAATGATCTAAATACAAATACCAATACCACCATGGGAGTAGGCAACCAGGCTCCTGTGTTAGTGAATGCTACTGGCAGCAATAAAAAATATATTCAGCAGGCATTGCATCCTAGCCTCTTCATTGGCAGACCAAGATCTGCTTCAGTGAGTGATCTAACCAATCTCCACTCTGGAGTGAACACTGAAAATGAAACTCCCTCTCAGGAAAACCCACCTGCTCCACCATCGTGGCAAAGGGTCCCGAAATCAAAACATCCCACAAAAAAAGGAAAGTCGCTAGCAGCCCATCACCAGAGGCTACTAAAACTACCATCAGATTCAGCGGTTTAGCTGTTGATTTGACAGAAGATGAACCGGGTTCCTTACCAACGAAACCCAATAAACCTCCTCCAATTATTCTCTATGTAGTAGAAGAAATTAATAAGCTCACAACAATACTGGAAACTGCTGCGGGGATAGAGGTCAATTTACATACAGAATAGTGACTAGAAATCAGCTGAGAATAACTAGCAAAGATATAGAGGTTTACAAAAAACTCATTGCTCTGGTAAGGGAAAATGGACTAATTGGTCACACCTTTAACAGGAAAAATGATAGATGCTATAGGCTCGTCATCAGGAATCTTCACCCGTCAACACCAATAACCGCCATAAAAGAAGAAATAGAAGCCACTGGTAACCAAATCACAGGCGAAATTATTAACGCTAAATATGGTCCTGATAAAATCCCGACTTCAACCTTCTTTGTCAACCTAATCTCCGGACCTAATAACATTGCGGCCAAGAGCCTTAAGTATATATACCACCAATCCATCGTAATGGAAGATCCAAAGAAGAAAAAATCTGTAGTGCAATGCCAGAGATGCCAGCAATATGGACACACCAAAAACTATTGCCTGCGCCCATACAGGTGTGTGAAATGTGGACAGTCGCACAAAACATCGGAGTGTACTAAACGCGATCGTAATACCCCAGCCCAGTGTGCCCTTTGTAACGGTCCCCACCCTGCTAATTATAAGGGATGTGAGGTATACAAAGAAATACTACTTAGACGTACTCGGAAGATCGTGCCTCAAAGTAACTTTATGGACAGAAAAGCTCAAACACTTGACATGAAAATCTGTTCAAGTCACATTTACTACCCGAAGACAAAAGTGTCTGCCTGTAACACTAAATGGTATAATAAAACGTGTACGGTAGTTGATCAAAGACTAAATTTATTTCTTAATATTAACCTTAGGTAGGTAGTTACAAACGATACCACATAGAAGGCGCTAGTAATACATCAAATACATTAATTTGATATTAATTCTAACATCTCCACTTATCAAAATAATCTGAACTTTGTAACATATAAATTATTTTTAACAAACTAATAAAAGCAAAAAATGTTATTATTTTACAGATAGTCACCTATTAAACAATGTTTTGAATACCTAACTTTTTTACAAAATAGTTATGTTTAACACTATCTAAACCCTTGGTCAGCAAGTCTGCTGGCATTTCAGATGTTGGCATGTAGACTATCTTTATAAGATTGTTAGCAACTGCTTCTCTAACAAAATGATGACGCACATCTATGTGTTTAGTTCTTTTATGAAATAAAGAATTTTCAGACAGCTTCTGAGCGCCTTGATTGTCATTATACAATATAATTACATAATCACAACTGTTTACAATTTCAGAAAACAAGTTTTTTAAATAAATAGCCTCTTTACAGGCTTCGGCAATTGCCATATATTCTGCCTCTGTACTTGATAAGGCTATAGTACGTTGTTTTTTACATTCATATGAAATAACAGTTCCAGAAAGTTTAAAGTAGAAACCTGTATAGGATCTCCTATCTAGTGTGTTTGAAGCCCAATCTGCATCAACGAAACCCTCTAATTTACAATTATCTTTGATAAACATTAGGCCATAAGATTTAGTTTTACATAAGTATCTTAGGATGCGTTTCGCATGCTTCCAATGAGTATAGGAATATGAATTATTAAATTGGCTCAAATAACTCACACTATAGGAAATATCTGGGCGAGTCAAAACACTTAAGTACATTAAGCTTCCTATTAGTTGTTGGAATGGATATTGTTTACAAACATCTACACTTTTCTCTAGTTTTAAATTTTTCTCAATAGGAGTACCAACAACTTTACAGTTTGTCATATTAAATTTACTTAAAATATGGTCTACAAACTTTTCTTGATCTAAGGAAATATTGCCATTCTGATATATTTTTACTCTCATACCCAAACATTGTTTTAATTGCCCCAAATCCTTAATTTTAAATTTTGACATTAAATTTGTTTTTAACTCCTTAACCATATTACTACTGTTTGAAAAAATGAAAAAATCATCAACAAAAATTGCTATTATGATCTGCTCCTTTTCACAATTTTTTATATACAGACAAGGTTCTAACTCTGACTTAACAAAATTTAATTTTAATAAAGAATCATTTACTCTTTCGTTCCAAGCCCTGGCTGATTGTTTTAGACCATAAATTGCACGATTTAATTTAAGAACACTATTTAATTTACAATCTAAATTAGGGGGAACTTGCATATACACTTTTTCATTTAAGTAACCATTTAGGAATGCTGTAGTTACATCTAAGTGAGTAATTTCAAGGTTAAGTTTGACACTTAAAGCAAATAGAAACCTTAGTGTAGAGTAACGAAGCACTGGTGAGTATGTGTCAGCGTAATCCACACCTTTTTGGGTAACACCTTTTGCCACCAGTCTTGCTCTATATCGCACACTATTATCACTTTCGTACTTTTTCTTGAATACCCACTTGCACTGTATCACTCTATCAGCTTCTTTCCTATCTACAAACGTCCATGCTTGATTATCGTCGAAAGCTTTCAGTTCATCTTCCATCGCTTGTCTCCACTGTTCCTTGTCTAGTCCATTTATTGCTGCTTCATAACTGAGTTCTTCATCACATGATTCCAGATTATCCAGAAGACAGAGATTGGTCATCCCATATCTTTCTACTGGCTTTCTTTTACGCTTAGCTTCAATTTGAACTTCATTCTCTGCAAAAGACTCTTCTTCAGTAACAGATTGATACGAGTCATCTTGGGAAGACGATGATTCACAAATATATGTTGAATCATTTGGATCTGAACCTGGATTTTCTATTAAACTTTCATCTTCTTCTAAGTTTTCATCTTTCTTTGACTTATTTTCACAATCGTTTACTACAATCTGAGCTTCGTCCAACTCCATTTTCTCCATAATGATGACATCTCTGCTCGTAGTAACTTTTTTAGTTCTTGGGTTATACAATCTGTATCCTTTCACATTTTTTGGATACCCAACTAAAATTAATCTGTCAGCATTCTTATCCCATTTTTGTCGTTGTATTTTGGGAACATGCACCATTACTTTACTGCCAAAAATTCTAACATGGCTGAGGTCTGGTTTCTCACCTGTCCACCTCTCAAATGGTGTCATCATGCCTAAACTGGCGGCTGGTGTTCTGTTCTTTAGGTAAACTGCAGTATTAACTGCTTCAGCCCAAAAACTTTTGTCGAGACCTACTTCAAACAATAAACATCTTGCTCGTTCAACTATAGTTCTGTTGAACCTCTCTGAGAGTCCATTCTGCTCTGGGGTGTGAGGATTGATCTTCTGATGGACAATACCTACTTGTTTTAAGTAACTTTCCATCTCACGTGAACAAAATTCACCTTCATTATCGGTTCTCAGTATTTTTATCTTGTTTCCAGTTTGATTCTCAACTAAACTTCGAAATTCTTTGAAATGCTGGAACACCTGGTTCTTTTCCTTCAAGAAGTAGACAAAAGTCATTCTGCTGGCATCATCCACAAACAGAAGAAAGTACTTCGCCAGACCAATTGACTTGGTCTCCATCTGCCCGCATAAATCTGAGTGTACTACATCCAGTAGTTTTTCACTTCTATGGTTTGCTGATGGGAAAGGGAAACGTGATTGTTTTCCCTCACAGCACACTTCACAATTCTGTATCTGTATGTCAGCTTTCTTGTGAAAAGAAACTCCTACTGCTCCTTCTTTCATTTTTTGTAAGGACTTACTATTTATATGTCCTAACCTTTTATGCCATGTTGACATTGCCGATAACGAGTTCTCGATCTCGAAATTTTTTGTGTTTAACTTGTACACTCCATTTATCAAATTTGCTGTACCAATAAGCTCATTCACTTGGTTGTATATCAAACAGGTATCTTTTTTGAATACAACTTTATTTCCTTTAGCTATAAGTTGGCTTACGGATAATAAGTTTGCCGTGAGATTCGGTATATACAATACGTCCTTCACAATCACGTCATACTGAGAACTGTTCACGCATGTCGTTATCTGTGTTTCACCAACACTAACTACAGGCACCGTCATTTGATTTGCCACTACGATTTCTTTAGGTTCGTGTACTGGTCGAGTTCGGAGTAAACATTTTTGGTTTGACGTCATATGCGCGCTTGCGCCTGAGTCGATGTACCAGTCTTCTGTGTTATAATAACCGTTGAAAAACGCCGCGCTAAAAGCATTCAATTGTTTATTTGCTTTTAATTCAGGACACTTATTTTTGTAGTGGCCGATCTTCTTGCAATTATAACACTTTATTTGTTTACTGCTGGTTGACTTTGACATTTGCTTGTCAGTGTTGCCTTTTTTATTTCGCTGTTTTGACCAAAAGGCAGAGTCGATTCCAGTAGTGACAACCTCCGAACACATATCAAGTAACTTTGTTTTAATGACGTCAGCGCTAATGGCTATTCCAGAGTGTTCTATTGCCATTATCATCGGTGAATACTTATCTGGAAGTCCCGCCAAAAGTAATGACCCAATCCACTCGTCTGTGATTTCGAAACCTGTCCCTTTCAATTTATGTGCTGTCTCAACCACTTGAGATCCATAGGATATCATGGATTCGCAGTTATCGAGGCGTATTGAAATCAATGTACGAAGCAAACTTATTTTTCGTTAATACCCCGTGTCGTCAAATAACTGTTTTAATTTCTTCCACACACCGTTCACTGTAGTTTCACTTTTTATATGCACATATAATGAACAGTCAATTGTCATAACGAGTTTTGCTTTAGCTTTTTTCTTCTCAGATTCACTGATAGTTGCCGGTACATTTTCAATGTCAATGCCTTCAAGTAACAAGAAATTACTTGTTGCAAACGCCCAATCGTCGTAATTTTCGCGTCCTTTGAGTTTCGGCACACTTACTAATTACCCCGACGTCGACATAGTTACTTTCGCACGAGAAAATAAGAAAAATTTTAGCAAATGTGGGTCTGGGCGCATAACCTAATAAAACGTGTACGGTAGTTGATCAAAGACTAAATTTATTTCTTAATATTAACCTTAGGTAGGTAGTTACAAACGATACCACATAGAAGGCGCTAGTAGTACATCAAATACATTATTTTGATATTAATTCTAACATGGTATACCGATCCCACAAGCAGAAGAGGCCAAATATCTTGGAATGTATCTAGAACGTCGTTTGACATGGAGGAAACACATTTTTACTAAACGCCTTGCAATGGGTCAACAAGTAAGCAATCTGTACTGGTTAATTAATAAAAACAGTCCACTGTCAATTGAAAATAAACTCCTAATATATAAAGCCATAATAAAGCCAATATGGACATACGGTATACAGCTGTGGGGCACAACTGCGAACTCAAACCTGGAAGTCTTACAAAGATTCCAATCAAAAATATTAAGAATGATAGTTGATGCACCATGGTATGTCACAAACGAGAGACTTCACCACGACCTTGGTATGAAATCTGTGAAGGAAGTAATAAGAGACACCATTAAAACTTACAAAGAGACTACAGATACACCAAAATGAACTAGCACACCATCTTATGGATGACATGTTCCCAAGTGTTCGGAGACTGAAAAGAAGAGTACCACAGGACTTATATTAAATTGATTAAGGAAATGTCATAGGATGTTTACCTTGCAAAACCTATAATATTGACACAAATATTGCTGAATGTCTCTTGGACAGATTGTAATAAGAAAGAAAAAAAAATGTTTTATGTATTTAGATAAATAGATAGGCACTATCCTTAAGCATATCTGTTTTGTCATTCCAACGGATTTTCATCAATAAAATAATCTGCAAATAAATCTCTATAAGATGCTGATGATCGGCTGCCTCTATTTGTGGGACCCGTGGTTATTTCCAGTTCTGGTGGAACGTACAGTGTGTCTTTAAATTTATACCCGTCTCTTTCGCGCACGTAGTTATGTAAGACACAGCATGCTTGTACTATGGCAATTGCAAGTTCTTGTCGGATATCTAGCGGACGGTGAAAAATTCTCCATTTGTTGGCTAGAATCCCAAACGTGCATTCTATGTACCGCCTTGCCCGAGACAGTCTATAGTTGAAGATTCTTTTCTTCGCTGCTAAACTCCTACCTCCATAAGGTCTCATTAAATTTTCTGATAAGCCAAATGCCCCATCTCCCACTATGACTTCGGTACTCCATTATTTGATATGGGGCGCTTCTCCGGGATTTGTATATCTTTGTTGACAAGTTTTTGATACAAAATGGATTCTTTATATATAGATGAGTCACTATATTTTCAATAAGCCCCAATATCTATAAATGTGAACCTGTAATCTGCATCGCATACAGCAAGTAAAACGATGGAGATATAAATTTTATAATTATAGTAAAGTGATCCTGAATCGCTTGGTTTTATTACTCTTACATGCTTTCTATCGATGGCACCAACGCAATTGGGATAGTTTGCATTTTCAATGAAAGCTTTTGCTATTTCAAGCCACCTTTCTTCATTTAATTCTGGAAACGATGACTGTCTCATATTCTCCCAAATCGCCATGCAAACTTCATATATGATATCTCGGACAGTTGTATGTCCAATCCGATAATTATGACTCAATTCCATCATAGAACCACCTGTAGCAAGATATCTGTAACAAAGAACAAATATAAATTTTCAAGTAAATCTCTACAGAGCAAGTGGAAGAACATAAGGACTAGTTACAGCAGGGCAGTAAAACGCAGGGCCGGTGCTGAAAGCAGCTTCGCGCAAGAGTCCATACGTATATTTCGAACAACTTCATTTTCTTCCACCCACTGTAGTAATTCATGAAACTCAAAATAGCGTGGATGAAACACGCACTGCCGAAACCAACACTAACAGCGGTAGTGCTCAAAGTGAACGACCTGTTTCTAAAAAGAAGAAGGCAAGTGGAGACGATGATTTAGTTCAGGTATTAAAGGAAAGTATCGTAATGAGAGAAGAGCGTGAAAGACAGCAAGAGTCTTCAAGTCAAGAGAGATTCAGATAGATTGTTGGGGACGTGTAATCATTTCCTTACACCTGACATCACATTACAACAATATTCCCGTCGCGCGTCCAGCAGTTATTGACCTTGAAAATGGATCATGCTAAAGTGAACAGCTCCTGCCGTGGTCAAGTTAGTGATTCCGTTATGAGTATGCGGGTTCCTTTTAATGATCTTTTAAGCGACCAAACTTTATACCGGTCATCTCGGCAAACAAACTTTACAAGTATAGGCCTAGGAGTTTTATATATTACCACAACCAGGCGATGGCATGCGTCTAGACTTGCTTCAGTTATTGCAGAGCAGCCGAGCTTCGTGATTATAACATCAAGGGCAGCTGCTGTAGGCGATACCATGCTGTCCTCCTTCACGCCGTGTATCAGAATAGTGTTGCGACGTCCCTTACCTTTCAGCTCCTGCATCCGGTACTCCCAGTCTGTGTGTTTCGATACCAATGAGCCCAATATTTCTTGGATCTTACTACGGAAGCTCACAAATTCAGCGTTTAGTGTCTCGAGAGTGGGTTTCGAGACACTCATCGATGCACGTAAGTCATTCAGTTTTTTTTTGAAAATTGTCTAGACCTGCAGTGTATATTTCCTCCAAGCGTTTCAATTCGGCCTCCATTGCAACGTCGTAGAAAAAGGAATCTATATACCTTGCGTAATGATTGTGGGAATGACAGTTGTCAGCTGTGTTGTAGGGATTAGTACATTAAGTTTAACTTTTTTATGTTTCTTTCTTACAAAAGGCGAAACTTTTATATATTATGTTAAACACGACTTTTATGCTTTTCTTTGACACAATATAACACATAAAAGATCAGTAATATAATTATACTCAATAAAAAACTGAGGGATAAAAATTCTAACAGCTACTTTACTTTACAGTCTACCTACAATCTATATATACAAAAATCAATGCCACTTTTCGTTGTAATTTTATAACTCAAGAACGGGCTCACCTATCCAAACCAAATGTTTAGGCTTTGTTCGGACTATTTAGTAGACGGTTTATGTGAAGTTTGCACAAAATCGGTAGAGTGCTTCTTCATTTATCACGTTTTTTGTAACAACTGAATTCAATAAATGGCGGATCATTTTGTAAACGATCACAGACTGCAGATGAACGTGTACAAGCTAATGCATCGCAGCGTGAACGTAATGCACGAAATAGATCTGTTGACCCTGTACCTGTATTGAATCTTGCACGGCGATCACGAATATGTCGTGCTATTTTGGCTGAAATTATGCGTGCTGCTTTTAATTACAACAGTCAGATTGATTATAGTGTGTATGGATACATTGGAATGATGGACGCAATATGTCAACATTGTGATGCGGCTAACTTTCCAGGTGAAACATCCGGCATGTGTTGTACTACTGGCAAAGTGAGATTGTCAGCATTAGAAACTCCACCCGAACCATTGTATTCATTAATTTTTGGGACATCTCAAAAGTCGAAGCGCTTTTTGAATCATATTCAACAATACAATTCGGCATTTCAAATTACTTCTTTTGGTGCTACTAAAATTATTACAGATAATTTTATGCCGACGTTTAAGGTAAATACTTCAACAGGATTGTCCCATGTTTATATCAATATGAATCATAAAGTAATCGATAGTTTTAAAAATTATGATACAACATCTACCTAAAATTATGATAAAAATTATGATACAACATCTACCTAAAATTGCATACATGTTACAGATTCAGGGCCAGATTTATCATCAAGCTGGTTCGTTATTGCTATACCCCGACGCTAATCATAAATTTTTGCAAATTTATTTTATTGGTGATGAAAATCGTGAATTGGATCAACGTTGTGCAATTGTTTTGAATACAAGACGAGAAATTATTCGTGAGCTACAAAGATTTTTCCATCAGCATAACGCATTAGTTCAATTGTTCAAAGTTGCTCTCGATCATATGCCATCTGATAATCACAAAATCGTGATAAGGGCTGATAGAACACCTTTTGGAAAGCATGAAAGGCGATTCAATGCACCGACAATTGATGAGGTTGCAATTGTAATTCTTGGTGATCAGTTTCAATCCCGTGATATTGTACTTCATCGCAAAAATGAGCAATTGCAACGTGTTTCGGAACTTCATCGTAGTTACGAGGCATTACAATACCCAATATTGCATTGGAAAGGTGACGATGGCTACCATATCAATATACCAATGATTGATTCACGAACAGGTAAATAATTGACCTATTTTTAGTCTGTTGACATTTCATCATTTGTATAAATTTCTAAAGTCACATTTTGCATTTATTTTCAGGTCTACATGTACAGAAAAAAATTAGTGCCATGAATTTTTATTCGTATCGATTGATGGTTCGTCCACAAGAACAAAATTATATCTTGAGATGTGGTCAACTATATCATCAGTACATCGTTGATATGTATGCCAAAATAGAAACTGAACGTCTTACTCGTATTTGTTTCAACCGAGCAAAGTTAAGATCCGAAGAATATATTCATTTGCAAGATGCGATAGCGAATTATGCTAATGTTAATGACATCGGACGTTTAACTATATTGCCATCTTCGTATATTGGTAGTCCACGGAATATGAATATGCACAAGACGCAATGTCTTATGTACGAAAATACGGTCGACCGGATCTGTTCATTACATTTACATGTAATCCGCAGTTGGATGACATCAAAAACAATTTATTTGAAGGACAGTCGACAACTGATCGTCATGACATTACAGCACGTGTTTTTCGGCAAAAATTGAAAGCACTTATGGATTTAATTGTGAAATTATGTATATTTGGAGAGGTGCGTTACCATATGTACTCCATCGAATGGCAAAAAAGGGGATTGCCGCACGCACATATATTAATTTGGTTGGTACATAAAATAACTCCGGATCAAATCGATAACGTTATATCAGCTGAAATTCCTGATCAAACTGTTGATCCTGAGTTATTTCAAGTTGTCGTTAAAAACATGATACATGGTCCGTGCGGTGAACTAAATATGAATTCGCCATGTATGATTTCTTTTTCAAAAGTTAATGGTGTAATTAAAAATATCTCAGTTCTGGATTCATCATTAAATCCTTTAGCATACCCACTACTTTTTCCCAACGGTGATACTGCGTGGCATGTCAATATTGCACCTAATGCACCAATTACATCTAATTCAAGAGCACCCAGAAATAAATTAACCATGCTTCAGTATGCAGCCTATCGACTTGCAATTAGAGATGATTTCAGCATGTTACACCATTCGCAAAAATTATTTCTGCAGTGGATAGTTGATATGTACGTGAGAATAGAGGGCTCACGATTACATTTCATTCGACAAAATCAAACAATTCTTAGGTCTGAAGTTTACAACAATTTAACAGACTACTTAGAATTGAACATGAATGCCAGGAATGTTGGTCGTAGAATAATTTTACCATATTCATTCAATGGATCTCCAAGAAATATGTATCAGAATTATTTAGATGCAATGTCAATTGTACAACATTTCGGAAAACCGTCTTTATTTATTACAATGACTTGCAATTCAAGTTGGCCAGAAATAGTTAACAACATTGGTGTAGGTGAAGGTGCTAATTTTAGACCTGATATTATTGTGCGTGTATTCAAGTCAAAGTTGAAAGCATTCATAGAGGGCCTTATACAAAATAATATCTTTGGTAAATTTGAAGCACTCATTTATACAACTGAATTTCAAAAAAGAGGATTGCCTCATGCTCTCATTTTACTCGCTCTAAATGAGCAAGATAAAATTGTTAATGCTATAGATATTGATAAAGTTGTATCTGCGGAGATTCCTCACATTGAAACACATCCAACATTACATAAATATGTTGTAAAACATATGATGCATGTTCCATGCGGAGTACTTAATCCTAATTCTGTATGCATGAGAGATGGAAAATGTATAAAAGAGTATCCAAAACGATTTAATGAAACTACATGTGAATCGTTAAATGGGTATCCATTATACAGAAGACATGATAATGGTATTAATGCAGAAGTTCGTGGTAGTTGCCTTGGCAATTGGTATGTTGTACCATACAATCCATATTTACTTGCTAAATTTAATTGCCATATAAATGTTGAAGTATCTACTACAGTCAAAAGTGTCAAATACATTTATAAATATGTGTATAAAGGCTATGACAGTGCACCTGTTGAACTAGAGTCTGGTGGAAATGAACAAGGTCAAAATATAGAAATTAATGAAGTTACCAATTTTTTAATTGGTTGTTATGTCGGATCAACAGAAGCCATATGGCGCATCTATGAATTACCAATGCATTTTCAGTCACACACTATAATCAGACTTGATATTCATTTACCGCGTCGACACAATGTGTACTTCCGAGAAGGGCAAGAACGTCAAGTAATTGATAATGAAAGACAAACAAAATTATTAGCATTTTTTGAGTTGAATCGATCAGATCCATCAGCACGAGAGTATAAATATACTGAAATTCCTATGCATTATGTGTGGGAAGATTCCAGAAATAAATGGAAGAAGAGAAGCCGTGGAGGTGATAAAATTATTACAAGGATATATGTAGTGTCACTAAAAGATATCGAACTTTTTCACTTACGATTGCTTTTATTACATGTCTGTGGTCCGAAATCATTCGAGGATGTTAGAAGATACAATGAATTTTTATACCCTTCTTTTGTTGCCTGCCATGCTCGCGGAATAGCTTCAAATGATAATGAATGTTACCAACATCCTCGAATGATTTCGGTTCACCGCATAAGTTATTATTGAAAGTTAATTGCATAGTTTTATTGATCAGAAACTTAAATACTAAGGACGCATTAGTAAATCGAACAAGAATGCGCATCAAATTTATGCATCGAAATTCAATAGATTGCGAAGTTTTAACTGGGACCGCACGCAGTATGACAATTTTGAATCCACGTATAAATTTAACGTACTCTGGAACTATTTTACCGTTTAACTTTCAAAGAACACAATTTCCTATAATACCTGCATTTGCGATGACAATAAATAAGTCTCAAGGACAAACATTCCAAAAGGTTGGAATTTTATTGAATCGGCCAGTTTTCACACATGGGCAATTATTGTGTCGCAGCAAGTAGAGTCCGTTCATTCGATGGTTTAAGGTTTTATATTTCCGAATATAACGGTTAAGGACGTTTAGCAAACGATGAAAGAGTTTTTACAAAAAACATTGTTTTCAGAGAAGTTTTAAATCGTTAATTATATTATCGCAATATGTGATAAAAAATTCTATTCAATGGAGAGCATTTTCTACTGCATAATTTTCTTTATTTCGCATCATCTTACAGCATGTTCTGTTTCAATAAATTTTTTTTAAAATAGATATTCTTTATTTTTCTCCTTTTTGAATTCCTTATAATTTATTTTTTTTAAATAGGATAATAACAGCGTTGGCGAAATCTGTGGTTATATTAGTATATAGTCTTTGACAATAGAACCTTAATAATGTTTGAGCATTATATTTTAATGATTTATATTAAATAACTTATAATTTAAATTTTTTATGGTCCACTAGTTAAAAATAAAACTCATTTAAACTTAGTTAAAAAGTCAATAAAACCTAAGGCCAATATTAAAGTTTGTTTGGCAAAAGAATGAAACAGAAAGAGGAGCATTAACAAAATAAAGCAAAAAGACATAAAGAAAGAATGGAGATGGATAAAAATTTGACTGAGCTCTTGGAAAATTTGGTTGAGAAATAACATTAATATAAATTCCAAATAAATATTTTTAATCTTGTGTATATTTAATCTTTTGTAATCTGATCATGTGGAACTAAAAATTATGTATAATTTATTTAACAAACATTTTCACGACAAGAAACTGGCTGCGTCAGTTAATGTCAACATTTTGTATTTTACATGTTATCAAATTCCCACAGAAGTTAAATTACACTTTTATAATTACTTTTACTGTACAATACACTACTGATTAATATATCAATTATATAACGCTAATAATCTCTTCAATATCCGCCAGTTACTAGCAAATGACACGTAAAATAACAGTGTAGCGCCCAATCAGTCGTTCTACTTGGACTGACTGTTGCAACGCTGACAAGCTAGTGGAATGGGTATGAGTGCGGTCGTAGACGCGAGCAGTTAGTGGAACGTATCTAAATGGTCTTGCTCCGATTACAGGGGATAAATAACCTGGTTAGTTTTCTCCGGTTTGTCTGAGCGGTTGAGTAAGAACTGGCTCATTAGTTACTATAATGCTTCGCAATTTTTGACAGGAAAAGATGCAGTCCGTGCCAGTTTGTTTAGATTTGTCCTTATAGCACGGAATTACATTTTTTTCTACACCTGTGATCACATGAAGGAGCGTAGATTTTTGTTGGACAGCATGCGTCTTAGCATTAAAGTAGAATAACACGGAGTTTTGGATCGTGGTATCTTTAGTCACGGTGACTTGGTTTAGAATGGGCCGAACTTTGAGTCATTTCTTTAAGCGTTCGCTAAGTGCGTCGTTGAAAAAATGGAAACACTAAATTATTTATTACGACGGAACAGTCTCTAACCCAGTTGGATGGAAACATATATAAAGGACACGTTAAGGTACCTTCGAAGGTTCTCTCTTTTGTATGAGGGGGGTGTTACGGGTCCCAGGAGGGACCCCGAAATAACCCAGGAGTAATAGCAGAAATACTATTCATGTACTAGGTCTGCCCAAAGTCCAGTGCAACATTTAGTTGACATCTTAGTACCATTAGTTTTAGTTACTGAAAATATATCTGAACCCTTAGAATAAGACAATTAAGGACCAAGTTTACCGACAAATTATATCGACTTGAAGACGTACCAGTGATAAGAATCAAAATGCTTTTCGCGGAATAAATTAGATGGTAAGGTAAGAAATTTCAATCTTTATAAACAAGCCTATAATTTTTTCTCATCATGACAGAAAGAAAAAATTAATGTTCTCCAGACACTAAAATTACTTTAAGCAAGAAAGAGAAAAAGAATTACGGAGTTATTTTTCCGCAGAAGACAACGTTGCGTTTTGTTCAGATATTAAGTTTTTTTTTTATATAAAAATAGGTTTCAAAAAATAAGAACCAAGTGTATGGCGTTTATTCATCGACAGCTCAAAACGTAGCCTAAAATTCATTTTGTTACATAAAGGAAATAAATATGTGGTGTATCTATTGCTCACAGTCTCCCATCCAGCAAGTAAGACGGGTGGTGCTACGATCGCAGCGTGCGCCGCTGATGGCGCTGACCAAGGCCTACAGGACCTGCTCAACGGATGCGTTGCCGGTTTTGGCAGGTCTCCTCCCTGCCGACCTCGCGATTGCAGAACGCGCGGCGAACTTCACCCTGGCTCGAGGAAAGAGTTTTACTGCGGGTCCGTTGAATTTTGAGTTTGTAGCAGATGAACCCCTTGCAACTAGAAAGAGACGTATTTTAGAGATCGTCGTCGCTCACTGGCAGTCAAGATGGTCCTCCCCCTATTCCAAGGGGGAAACGACCAGGTTGTTCTTTCCCGATGTTTCCGAGCGGTTGAGTAAGAACTGGCTCGCCTCCGATTACTATGTTTCCCAATTCTTAACGGGACATGGCGCATTCCGTGCCAGTTTATTTAGATTTGCCCTCAGAGATAGCCCGGCGTGTTCCTGCGGATTTGAGACGCAGGACATGAATCATATCCTATTCCACTGTAGTGAGCACGACGATGCGCGTAGAGTTTTGTTAGAGAGCATACGTCTAAATAGTAACGTAGAATCACGCGGAGACTTAGAACGAGGTATCTTTAGTCACCGAGAATTGGTTGGGAATGGTCCGATCTTTGAGTCATTTAGAGCGTTCGCTAAATGCGTTCTCGAAAAAATGGAGGTCCTAAATGACACATTGAGCAGGAGCAGACTCTAACCCTGTTGGGTGGAAGCGCTGTGATTGTAGATACGGGACACTATTAGGGGACTTTCGAAGGTCCCCTTTTTGTATGAGGCGGGTCGTTACGGGTCCCAGGAGGGGCCCTGAGACTACCCGGGTGGTATGGCGGGAATAGTCTCCCAGTCTAATATGAGTGCGAGAGATGAACAGCCCCCGATAAAGGGGGGAAGCGACCCAGGAACTCTCTGAGCCCTACGGGCCCCCCGAGGAAAATGTTAGCTGAGGAGGCTCTGATAGCAAAAGTAGTAAGAGCAACCCTGAGTGCCACAAGGGATGAAGATCCACACTCGTCTACGCGATACGACTCCATTGGCCTTTCGGGGGGACAACCTGAAGAGGAAACGGAGCCCGAGGAGGATACTAACGCCGAAGAGATGGTTTTCGACTCCCCACCGTCAGGGAAGGACCGCCCTTATGGACCTCGAAGTTCAAGCCATATCGAGGAAGTCAGACTCCTTCTCGAAGGTATCAACTATGAAATGGAGGCTTCGACCAGAACACCGGTTGGCACGAAGGAGAGGGTAGCCTGGAAGGCTTCGACACTGATGAGTCTAGTGGCGCTAATGGCGGAAGAGATCACGTACTACAAAGGAAGGCTGGAAACAGTGACTGCGGAAAGAGACGCGGAGCAAAGGATGCGGCAACTTCTGGAAACTCAGCGTACCGCCCCTCAGTCATACAGTGCGGCCCTGTCATCGAGCCGATCGACAGCGAGACCCCTGGCTAAGGAGCGAATTCCTGAAGTCCAGAAAGACCCTCAGCCCAGACCACGACCAGTCTTCTTTTTTGATAAAGACAAGGAGAAGCCCAGATCCAGCGCCCAACTCCTAGAACAATTGCACAGGGAAATAAAACCCAAGGACCTAGGCATCAGGATTAACCGGACTGCTCCTATCCGCAACGGAGGCATAGTGGTAGAAGCCCGCGATGAGGCCAGCGCTCGCAAATTGCAAGAGGTGGCCTCCAAAATTAGCGGCATCAGGGCTGAGGAGAAAAGAGAGCGCCTGCCAGCTGTAATCATATATGACCTACCGAAAGACCTGAAAACTGAAGAGCTGATATCCACTATAAAGGAGGAAAACCTTAGAGATTTCCCTGTGGAAGATTTAAACAAGCTAAGAGCATCGATGGGCCAATCGCGTTCTGGTAATCAAAACGCAATTCTCGAGGTCCCCCAAACCATCAGAGAGTGCCTACTGAGGGCTGGACACGTTTTCTTCGGATGGACCTCTTGCCGAATTGCGGACTTCGTACAGGTGACACGCTGCTTCAGATGCCATCTATATGGTCATGTGGCCCGACACTGCAAAGATGAGCAATATTGCAACAGATGCACGCAGAAGGGCCACGATGGAAAAGACTGTAAGAACATGCCGAGTACAGACAAGTGTGTCACCTGTACGCGCTTCAAAAAGCGCGCAGACCACCGCGTTGGCACAGATGCCTGTCCCGCTTTCCGAGCTGCCTTGGAAAGAACAGTTAAGAGCACGGCTTATTAAAAAATAAACACAAGAATCAACTTCATACAATTAAACGCGGGGGGGGGGGGTTCCACGGTCATGACAGAGCTCTCGAAGACCCTTAGTACCCAAAATAATAATGTTTGTATCGCGTGTGTACAGGAACCATACGCCCCTAAAGGGCGCTGCCTGGGGCTTGAACCCTTCCTCGTTCTGGAGAGGGGGCCCTGCCCCAAGGCCGCAATTGTTCTTGACCCAAAAGGGGTGGGCGTTTTGTTCCTGGAACTTATCCAATGAACATTGTGTTGTGGCCCAGATTATTCTCGGCCAGCAACATTTTATTATAATTAGTATTTATTTTCAGTTTTCAATGACCACCGATCTTTTTTGCGAGCACCTGAACAGTCTTCATCACAGTTCTTCGAGCGATCGGACGAACACCGGTGATCATCTGTGCAGACGCTAACGCGCAATCTTGCCTATGGTTCTCGAGACGCCCGAATCCGAGAGGGGAGACCCTCGAGGACTTCATACACCAGAACGGCCTCCTCGTCTGTAATCTACCCGACATGCCATCAACCTTCTCGGGCCCAATGGGCGAGAGTAATATTGATATTACCCTCGTCTCTGGTGGTTTTGCTGGGGATGTGCAGAATTGGAGAGTCGAGGACGCCTTCTCCAGTGACCATAGAGCAATTTTATTCTCCATCGACCAGGCGCGCCCCCTACCAGAACCCGGGGCGCGAACCAGCACCCGCTTTAGAACTGGATGCCATGACTGGGACCGATTTTTCCAAATTCTCCACCGGGAGCTTGATGCCTTCAGCAAATTCTCAAATCGATTAGTTTGCCCTGACGACATGGCCGTGGACTTTCAGACAAGAATACTGGTCAGCGCCGAGGGTGGGCTGGGTAAAGCCCGCCCAGGCCCTTCCAAGAAGAATCACCCTTGGTGGAATGGATCCCTGGAAGCCCTGCGAAGATCCTTCAGGAAAAAAAGACGTGACTACCAACGCGCTAAGGCTCACGGAACGCTAGAGGGGTTTCAAATAGAGGCTCGCCGGGTGGCCTTATCAGTAGCCCGGTGTAACTATAATAGGGAAGTTAGGAGGGTTCGGCGTTCCCATTTCCGCTCTTTTGTGACCCAGATAGGAAATTCTGACCCCTGGGGTGCCGTATACAAGAGTATCCGGACTCCAGGGAAGCCATTCGTTTATTGCGCCTTAAAAAAAATTGATGGGAGTTACACCGGGAATGTACGCGAAACTCTAGAGTACCTCCTTTATACCCTTTTCCCTGACGATGACCCGAACCTCGACACCGTCGAGCAAAGGCAAATCAGGCTTAACTCCAGCGTACCTCCACTTAGTAGCTCAGACCCGGAGATACGCCACTCAGAGATAGATGCTATAGTCAGGAATCTGAATCTAAAAAAGGCCCCGGGCATTGACAACATCGATAATAAAATTATTAAGGCGGTGTGGGGGACCGCGGCCTGCGAGATTCTTGGAGTCTTCAACAGCTGCCTACGCAAAGGTAGCTTTCCAAGGGTTTGGAAAGTGGGAAGGCTGAAAGTCATTCCGAAGAGTAATGGGAGATCGCCCAGCGATCCAAAATTTTATCGCCCCATTACGCTCCTTCCGGCCTTTGGGAAGCTTCTCGAGCGAGTACTGGCTGCGCGTTTGTTGTCCCAATTGTCTCGCTCGCCGGGATCCCCCATGCAATTCGGTTTCCGACCCGGAATATCCACAACAGATGCGATATCTGCCGCTTTGTCCTGGGTAGACGCGTGCCCAGATAAATATGTTCTCGGAGTTTTTCTGGATATTTCGGGTGCTTTTGATAATGCCTGGTGGCCAGCCATTATGACCGCGTTGGAGTCCCGGGGAGTGACAGCGGATCTCCGCCGGATTATAGGTAATTACTTCTGTGATCGAGTTGTCTACTTGCAGGAGGGAGACTTCGAAGTAAGAAAAACGTTGACTAGGGGTTGTCCGCAGGGTTCGGTCCTCGGTCCCATTCTGTGGAATGTCATGTTCGATGGTATACTCGCGATACCCCTTCAGGGATGCGGTACCATCGCCTATGCCGATGACACTCTGCTAATGGTCGGAGGAGCGAGTCGTAGGATCATAGAGAAACGGGCAGCAGACTCCCTCGCCATACTATTAGACTGGGGCACTAAGAATAAGCTTAGCTTTGCCCCCCAAAAGTCCGAGGCCGTCCTCCTCAAGGGCAGGCTGGCGAGGGAGCCGACTATTACTATGGGCGGGGCCAGGATCGGTGTACGGGATCAGGTTACGTACTTGGGTATGGTCCTCGACTCTAAGCGAAGCTTCATGCCGCAGGCGCGGTACATCGGAGAGAGGGCGAGGGTGGCTTTCCATGCCATGGCTCTGCTTGCCGGGGCTGGCTGGGGGCTGAACCCCTCGACCCTCAAACTGATGTATACGGCGATATACCTAGGTATATAGCCAATAGCCTATGCGTCATCGGTATGGGCCTCGTGGTGCGTCGGAGTCCAACAGGTTAGACGGGTCGTACTGAGATCACAGCGTGCGCCGCTTATGGCTCTGACTAAGGCTTATAGAACCTGCTCAACGGATGCGTTACCAGTTTTGGCGGGTCTCCTGCCTGCTGACCTTGCGATCGCGGAACGGGCGGCTAATTACGAATTGGCTAGATGAAGGAGCTTGGATGTAGGGTCTATACACTTTGAGTTTCAATTAGATGAACCCATTAGTTCTAGAAAGAGACGCATATTTGAGATCGTATGTGCTCGCTGGCAAACTAGGTGGACCTCTCCAACTACTAAAGGCGAGACAACTAGATTATTTTTCCCGAGTGTCTTCGAGCGGGTCCAGAAAACTTGGCTCAAATCTGATTATTTCACTTCGCAATTTTTAACGGGACATGGCGCCTTCAGCGCAAACTTGCATAGATTTGCTCTCCGAGATAGCCCGGCCTGTACTTGTGGTTATGATACACAGGATATGGAACATATATTATTCAACTGTCGTGAGCACGACGATGCGCGTAGAATTTTGTTACAGAGCATGCGTCTAAAAAGTAGAGTAGAATCACGCGATTCCTTAGAACGTGACAGCTTTAGTCACCCTGACTTGGTTGAGAATGGACCGATCTTTGAGTCATTCAGAGCGTTTGCGAAGAGCGCAATAGAAAAATGGAGTTACTGAATTGCTCATTGAGAAGGGACAGACTCTAACCCTGTTGGGTGGAAGCGTTTGATGGTAGTAACGGGACACTATTAGGGGACCTTCGAAGGTCCCCTTTTCTTATGAGGGGGGTTGTTACGGGTCCCTGGAGGGGCCCTGAGACTACCCGGGTGGTGAGGGGGGTTGTTACGGGTCCCTGGAGGGGCCCTGAGACTACCCGGGTGGTTATGGCGGGAATAGTCTCCCAGTCTGCTTCCGTCCGTCGTCACGACCGGTCGCAATCGTGTGTGCTCCGCAGGAAAAAATTCAGGAAAAATACCCCAAGGTGTTTTCATACCTTTTTTTTTGCTATTGTTTGCCTAATGTTATTACCCAACGTTGGCTATAATTTTGGGCTTCGGGAAAGCATGCCATACTAAGATCTTCCCAGTATTAAGAACTTCATATTGGTGTTCACTGCCTTAATACTTCTAACAGTGTTAAACTCCCGGAAAACACTGGTTTTCCGGTAAGTAATTACTTTGCTATGTGCTAATAGATAGTGTAGTGCATTGTACATAAATTCTGTGTTTCTGTGACTGTGCTTTTGGATTTCCTGGATATACTAAACTGTGTAAGTGTTCTGTCTTTGTAACTTTAATACTAGTTTTCCTTCGGAAAATCCTCCATTTTCTAAAACATTAACACGATAACTTGTTATTTACAACTTTGCCATTAGGCTAAGTGTCAATTTGTTCAGATCTGATAACATTATAAGGATTAATAGGGACCTTAAAAAATCCATTTTGTGAGTGCAACAGTGGAAATTTCCAATAAATACCGCGTGGCGACATTAAACAGCTTCTGTACTACGCCACGGGGTTCACAGACAACGTATAATATCTTTGTTGTCATGGAGACGGGCTCCTGATTGGTTTGCCCGCCCCCCACTACCGCCCCCCGCCCCCCGAGACGACGCTGCTGACGCCGAATCAGAGATCGACTTTCGGTGACGCGATATCGGGATCGTGGTCTACGCTGCAGCGTACGTACGGCGACCAATCCCGAACGCCGAGCGTACATCTCCCCGTCTGTTGCCTTGACAACGGGCTCTAGGCGGGCGCCATCTTTGTGGTGGCCCCCTCTGAGGCCACGCCTTAACTAGTGAAGTGCAACAGCTTAAGGGAAGTGCCCAGACCTTAATTAATTAATTAATTTAAAACTATTATTATTATTACTTAATTTTCTTTTTTTTCATTTCTATATATATAGTTTACACGGTACAGTGGTCGCTTAGTTTTAGTTTTTTTTCCTTCTTTCTATTAACCATAGTTTATAAGATTTTCTTTTTAGGTTTTTTATACTAAGGACTTTATCGACTGATAGTGAGGTGCATAGACACTAGTGACGTGCCCCTCATATAATTAATTAATTTATTAATTAATTTATAATACTATTATTTTTTTTTACTCTTAGACCCTTTTCTTAGCCCCACAGTTGGGGTCGTGTGTGTTTGGGTGGTAGTGTATGTTGGTGTGCACGAGACGTATATAATAATATATAAATTTGTTTATATACTTATTGTATACTTAAACCCATAAACTTGGGGTGGTGTTACCCTAGCCTCAGCTGGTGCCACACCAAAACATTTAAAAAAGGTATTACAAACTCAATCTAGATGAGTGAGGGTGGGAACCCCCCTGAAAGAGGGGGTAAACGCCAGCGTTCTGCGAGCCCAATCACTTCGAGGAAGGTTGTCGTCGATGAAGCCATCTTCAAAGAAGTAATGGATGAGGTGCTGAGCAGGTCCCGTGAGAAGGCTGAGGAACAGCGTACCACTACCAGCGATAGAATGATCCCGGAAGAAGAACCCAGGACCTCATCTAGGGTTGAAACCAGTCGGTTTGAGGACACTGAGCTGGATGAGTCGACGGCATACAGGTCTCCTCCTTCAGCGAAGAGAGATTCTGCTGCAAGGCAACTCGAGGGTCGAAGCAAAGACCAGATCGACATTGCTATCGGAGCCCTAGAGGAACTGAACGACATGACCAGCTCCTCAACCCGACTGTCGGCGACTTTTAAGGAGCGAGTTATGCGCCTTACGGCCCTGACACTGGCCCAAGTAGCCAGACTAGGTGAGGAGCTGACCTTTGCGAGGGGCGAACTCAAGGTGGCTAACGCCGAGAGGGATGCCGCTCGTAGAGAGTTGGCCCTGAAAAACACTAACGTTGCGACACTTTCATACAGCGCCGCCCTGGCCTCTGGACGTCCAGCGGCACCTCAGATCATCAGGGACAGAGTCCCTCCAGTGAAAAAAAATCCGCAACCGACCCCGATCTTCATCTTTGATACCAATAAAGAGAAGCCAAGAACGAGCAAGGAACTGCTGGGAGAGCTCCAAAAAGGAGTACAACCAAAGGCCCTCGGTATAAAGATCAACCGCACTGCGCCCATCAGGAATGGTGGTATTGTTGTCGAGGCTCACGATGCCGACAGTGCCAAAAAACTTCAGGCTGCTGCATCGAAAATCCAGGGTCTTAAGTTCGAGGAAAAGAGGGAAAAATTCCCCTCTGTTATTATTTACGATGTCCCAAAATGAGGACTTCCTCAAGACCTTGAAAGAGGACAACCTCAGCGAGTTCCCAGTGGAAGAGCTCGCCAAGATAAGGTTAAATGCCCGCACGTCGAGGTCGGGCAATAAAAACTTTGTGGTGGAGTTGCCACAAAACCTGAGGGAGGTTCTACTGCGAGAAGGACATGTGTTCTTCCAGTGGACCTCCTGTCGTGTTGCGGATTTTGTGCAGGTGACCAGATGCTTCCGGTGTCACCTATATGGCCACGTCGCGAGACACTGTCGTGACGAGCAATTTTGCAACAGATGCGCAAAAAAAGGCCACGATGGTAAGGATTGCCCAAGTGCACCGGAGACTGATATCTGTGCCACCTGCACCAGATTCAAAAAGGAGGCGTCTCACCGCGTTGGCACTGATGCCTGCCCTGCATTCAGGGCAGCTCTAGAAAGAACAGTCAGACAGACGGCGTACTCCCCAACATAAGCTGGATTTTCTCCAGCTGAATGCAGGGCGGGGCTCGACAGTCATGACCGAGCTCTCGATGACCCTTACAGAAAGTAAGAATTGTATCGCGTGTATCCAGGAGCAATACGCCCCCAGGGGAAGCACCCTGGGGTTGGATCCCTTCCTCGTTCTGGAGAGGGGGCCCAACCCCAAGGCTGCCATTGTCCTTGACCCGAAAGGGCTGGGTGTCCTGTTCCTGGAACATTTATCGACAGAACATTGCGTAGTGGCCCAGATTTCTCTCGGCCAGGTACATATTATAGTAATAAGTGTTTACTTTCAGTATTCCTTGCCCACCGAATACTTCTGCGAGCACCTCAACACTGTCCTTCGCTCTATTGGGCGGAGCCCAGTAGTCATCTGTGCCGATGCTAACGCGCAGTCTTGCCTGTGGTACTCGAAACGTCCCAATCTGCGTGGAGAAATCCTGGAGGATTTCATCCACCAGAACGGCCTCCTGTTGTGCAACTTGCCCGATATGCCCGCAACGTTCTCGGGACCCTCGGGAGAGAGTGATATTGATATCACTCTCATCTCGAGTGGGCTTACGGGGGGTGTGCACAGCTGGCAGGTTGAACCGGGCGTCTTTTCGAGTGACCACAGCGCAATTCGATTCTCCATCTCCCAGGCGCGCCCCAACCCAGAACTAGGGGCGCGAACCAGCACCCGTTTCAAAACAGGGTGCCAAGACAGGAGCAGATTTGACAAAATTTTCCTCCGAGAGCTCGAAGATTTTTCCAAATTGTCGAAACGAATAGATTGTCCAAATAATCTGGCTGTTGAGTTTCAGGAGAAACTGACCATCAGTGCCGAGGGAGGATTGGGTTCGGTTCGCCCGGGCCCACCCAAGAAGAACCCCTGGTGGAGCAGCACTCTACAGGCCCTGCGAAGGGAGTACAGAAAACGGAGACGTAACTACCAGCGCGCTAAGAACCACGGAACTGATCGGGAACTTGTTGAGGCCCACCGGGTGGCCTTAGTAGAAGCCCGGTGTAACTACAATAGAGAGGTTAAAAGAGCTAGGCGCTCCAATTTTCGCAACTTTGTCACCCGTGTTGGAAATTCGGATCCCTGGGGTGCCGTATACAGAAGTGTACGGAGCCCCTTGAAACCCTTCGTTTTTAGCGCCCTTAGGAGGACCGATGGGAGTTACACCGGAGATATTCGCGAGACCCTCCAGTATCTTCTGACATCACTTTTCCCTGATGATGACCCTGATCTCGACACCGTCGAACAGAGAAACATCAGGTCTGCAACTAGCGTAGTCCCCTATAGCAGTTCTGATCCGGAACTGCGTCACTCAGAACTAGACGTCATCGTAGAGAACCTCGACTCGAAAAAGGCTCCAGGTATTGATAGAATCGATAACAGGATCGTCAAAGCCACATGGAAAATCGCGGCGCATGAGATACTTGCGCTCTTTAACCGCTGCTTCCGCACGGGCCACTTCCCGAAGATCTGGAAAGTGGCGAGACTCAAAGTCATACCGAAGAGTAATGGGAAATCGCCTAGCGATCCTAAGTTCTACAGACCCATTACGCTCCTTCCGGCCTTCGGGAAGTTGCTCGAGCGTGTACTGGCGGCGCGTTTATTGGCTCAGCTGTCTCATTCGCCGGGATCGGATAATCAGTTCGGTTTCCGTTCCGGATTGTCCACATCGGACGCGATTTTTAAGGCCTTGTCTTGGGTTGACGCATGCCCAGACAAATACGTTCTCGGAATTTTCTTGGACATTTCCGGCGCGTTTGACAATGCCTGGTGGCCAGCCATCTTGTTCGCGTTGGAATCTCGGGGAGTGTCAGCGGACCTCCGCCGACTAGTTATGGACTACTTTTGCGATCGGGAGGTCTTTTTACAGGATGGAGATACAACTGTTAAGAAAACGTTGACCAGGGGCTGCCCGCAGGGCTCGGTCCTCGGACCAATCCTGTGGAACGTCATGTTCGATGGCATTCTCGCAATACCCCTTCAGGGATGCGGGACCATCGCCTATGCTGATGATACTCTGCTGTTGGTCGGAGGAGCGAGCCGTAGAGAATTAGAGAACCGGGCTGCCGACTCCCTCGCCAGACTATATGACTGGGGCAATAAGAACAAGCTTTGCTTCGCCCCCCAAAAGTCCGAAGCTGTCCTCTTTAAGGGCAGACTGGCGAGGGAGCCGTCTGTGGTTATGGCCGGCGCCAGGATCGGTGTGCGGGATCAGGTAACCTACCTGGGCATGGTCCTTGACGCACGGCGAAGCTTTTTGCCACAGGCGCGGTACATCGGAGAGAGGGCTCGGGTGGCCTTCCATGCTATGGCTCGGCTTGCCGGTGCCGGCTGGGGGCTGAATAACTCGACCCTCAAACTGATGTATACGGCACGAGGTAAGAGTTTTGATGCGGGTCCGTTGCGTTTCGAGTATTTGGCTGAAGAATCTCTTGTTGATAGAAAGAGGCGTATTTTGGAGATCGTCGTGGCTCACTGGCAGTCCAGATGGTCCTCCCCCAATTCCAAGGGGGACACGACCAGGTTGTTTTTCCCCGATGTCCTCGAGCGGTTGAAAAAGAACTGGCTCGTCACAGATTATTACACCTCTCAGTTTCTTTCGGGACATGGTGTATTTCGCGCCAGCTTGTTTAGATTTGCTCTCCGAGAAAACCCGGCATGTACCTGCGGATTTGAGACGCAGGACATGAATCATATTTTGTTCCACTGTAGTGAGCATGACGATGCGCGTAGAGTTTTGATTGAGAGCATACGCCTAAATTGTAGAGTAGAATCACGCGTAGACATAGAACGTGGTATCTTTAGTCACCGAGACTTGGTTGGGAATGGACCGATCTTTGAGTCATTTAGAGCGTTCGCTAAAAGCGTCCTAGAAAAAATGGAGGAACTAAATGATTCATTGAGAAGGGACAGACTCTAACCCTGTTGGGTGGAAGCGCTGTGATCGTAGATACGGGACACTATTAGGGGACTTTCGAAGGTCCCCTTTTTGTATGAGGTGGGTCGTTACGGGTCCCAGGAGGGGCCCTGAGACTACCCGGGTGGAATGGCGGGAATAGTCTCCCAGTCAGATTCATTCTGCTTCCGGCCGCCGTAGCGTACGGACGCATCTGCAGGAGCTCCGCGTATTTAATTCTAAAAAAATTACTTACTGTGGAAAATCTGCGATTTTTCTCTTCTCAAAATTGTTTATAGTGCTTTCCTTATCGGATATCCAAAAATCCTCCGATCAGGTGTGAGTGCAAGGTGCATTTTCCAACATTTATAAAACAATAAGTGAAGCTTTGACTTACAGGTGGTGTGTAACGGGTTTTAACTCCCGGGAAACCCTTGTTTTCCGGGAAGTAATAGTATATAAGTGACGCAAATTTGTGGAACCATATGTGAAAAGTTTTAAGGCTGCTTTTCTAGACCTTGTAAGTGCTTTTCTTTATTATTCAAACTATATTCATACTATCTTCAAACTGATTTATTGCTTAACTTTCTATTGTGCCGAGTGAAATTTTTATTTGTTACTGTTTAATCCATACTCTTGTTTAATATTTAAGTGAAAAACAGTGAAAATTCTAGGTTTAAGCTTGTACTATATGTGTTTTTCATTTATAACCTCGTGGTCTGCACGAGGCCGCTACTGACTTCCGGTACGGGGCGCACAAGACCACGTGCTTTCTCCGTTGCCTTGGCAACGGCTCGCTGATTGGTTCTCTCAGCTGTCCATCGTACGACGACGCGGCCGTTCGACGAATCAGAGAGGAGTTTCATTTGCGTCGGCGCTTCCGTTTGGCACTCCCACGAGTATAGCGCATTCGGCCGTCATATTTCCCCCACCCTGCGGTCCGCTCTGGTGATTGGCCGGCAGTGGTGCTGCCATTTTGGATAGTGAAGTATACTCAGAAATCGATAAACTTACTTTAGTGTTGTGCACCATGCTAGTGATGTGACACGATCACACTAAAATATCGATAAAGCTAATTTTTCTTTTTGTTTATGTCGCATATATATATGAGTATATATATACGTACATATAAATTAACATAAGTTAGGTAAGCAGTATTAAGGTGGTGTCATACCGCTGGTGTTGCATACACTGGTCTTATAAGGCCGGTGCCACACCAAAACTCTTTTTTTACTTTACTTTATTTACTTTATTTTAATTTACTTTATTTTCTTTGTGTATATAGACAATCAACACGGACATTGTAAGGCCGGTGTTACACCGAGCCCCTTTATTATTATTTACCTTTTTATTTTTATTCTCCTTTTGTATTCCTCTGGTGTTGCTTCGCCTTTGGTTGCCCGAACAACACTAAGAGTACATGAGTGACAAGGGTGACCCCCGAGAGGGGGGAGGAAAGAGGTTAAGATCGGAGAGCCCCATAACCTCGCGAAAGGTCCTCGTTGATGAGGCCCTCTTCACGGAGGTCATGTCGGAGGTCATGAGCCGCTCACGGGAAAAGGAAGAAGAATTACGATCCGCTGGACCAACAACTAGGGGAATGGAATTGAGGACATCCTCCAGGACGGAAGACGCTGCTGGTGATGAAGATCTAATCCTTGAAGAGGATCTAGATGAGGAGTCGACCGAGTATACCTCCCCTCCCTCTGCGATAACCAAAAAAGGTGCCAAGCGCTGTACGAGCAGAATTGAGGTAACCAGGGGCATAATTAGCCAAATAAATGAAATAGTTGGAGCCTCGACCAGGGTTCCAGTGGGCACAAAAGAAGCTGTAGCCAAACTGACGGTATCTCTCATGGCTGAGATTGCCCTTTTTGCAGAGGACCTCACCCACACTCAGGGTGATTTAAAAGTTGCCCAAACTATCATAGAGGAAAGGGATAAAACGATCAAAGACAAAGAGATCCTCATAAAAACTTTGAAGACACAGGTGAGTCAAAAGACTGTTTCCCACCCGGGGCCCTATAGCGCGGCTCTTATTGCGGGCGGTCCTGCGGTACCCAAGATTATTAAATCTAAGATTCCTAAGGTTTCAAAAGACCCGCAGCCCAGACTTAGGCCAGTCTTTGTGTTTGACACAAATAAGGAAAAGCCTAGGTCCAGTGTTGAGCTATTAAACACGCTTAAAAAGGAGATCAAGCCCCAATCGCTGGGTATTAAGATCAACCGCACGGCTGCCATACGCAATGGGGGCATCGTTATTGAGGCCCGCGATGCAGAAAGCGCCAAGAAGCTGCAACAGGCCGCAGCTTCCATAGAGGCATAAAGATGGAAGAGAAGAGAGAGAAATTACCAGCGATAATCGTCTATGATGTCCCAAAAGAACTCTCTGGTGATGACTTTTTGAACCTCCTAAAAGAGGAGAACGTTAAGGAGTTTGAGGCTACAGAGCTCGCGAAGGTCAGATGTAACGCCCGTACTTCGCGTTCAGGCAATAAAAACGTTGTTGTTGAACTGCCCCAGACACTACGAGAATGCCTCCTCAAATCTGGGCATATTTTCTTTAATTGGACATCATGCCGAGTTGCCGACTTTGTGCAGGTGACGCGATGCTTCAGGTGTCACCTTTATGGACATGTGGCCCGTCATTGTAAAGATGACCAGTTTTGTAATAAATGTACTGAGAAGGGCCACGACGGAAAGGATTGTCCGAAGTCGCCCGTGTCTGACATCTGCGTCACCTGCACACGGTTCAAGACACCAGCTGAGCACAGAGTTGGCACTGACGCCTGCCCTGCATTCAGGGCGGCGTTGGAGCGGTCACTAAAAAACACGGCCTACTCCTCCTAGATGGAATTTTTTCAACTCAATGCAGGGCGGGGCTCAACAGTTATGACCGAGCTCGCGATGACCCTTAGAGAACGTAAATATTGTATCGCGTGTGTCCAGGAGCAGTACGCCTCCAGGGGGAGCAGCCTGGGTTTGGAACCCTTCCTCGTTCTGGAGAGGGGACCCGATCCCAAGGCAGCCATTGTCCTTGACCCGAAAGGACTGGGCGTCCTGTTCCTGGAACATCTTTCGACGAGCACTGCGTAGTGGCCCAGATCTCTCTCGGCCCTTTACAAATTGTGGTGATTAGCGTCTACTTCCAGTACTCTATGCCCACCGAAATGTTCTGCGAGCAACTTAACACGGTTCTTCGTTCGATTGGACGAAACCCAGTTGTAATCTGTGCCGACGCAAACGCGCAGTCTTGCCTGTGGTTCTCGGCCCACACAAGAAGAACCCTTGGTGGTGCACCAAGCTCCAGGCCCTGCGGCGGGAGTTCAGAAGGAAAAGACGTAACTACCAGCGCGCTAAGAACCACGAAACTGATTAGGAACGTGTTGAGGCTCACCGGGTGGCCTTGGTAGACGCCCGGTGTAACTACAATAGATAGGTTAAGCGGGCTAGGCGCTCCCATTTTCGTAGCTTTGTTACTCGCATAGGAAATTCGGATCCTTGGGGTGCCGTATACAGAAGTGTACGGAGCCCCTCGAAACCTTTTGTTTTTAGCGCCCTAAAGAGGACCGATGGGAGTTATACCGGGAATATTCGCGAGACCCTCGAGTATCTACTGACATCACTCTTCCCTGACGACGACACTGTCGAACAGAGAAGCGTCAGGTATATAGCTACCATAGTTCCAGATAGTAGCTCTGATCCGGAGTTTAGACACTCGGAATTAGACGTCATCGTGAAGAATCTTAACTCGAAAAAGGCTCCAGGTATTGATAGAATCGATAATAGATTAGTCTAAGTTATATGAGAAAACGCGGCGCATGAGATACTTGCGATCTTTAACCGCTGTCTTCGCACGGGCCATTTTCCGAAGATATGGAAAGTGGGGAGACTCAAAGTCATACCGAAGAGTAATGGGAAATCGCCTAGCGATCCGAAATTTTACAGGCCCATTACGCTCCTTCCAGCCTTCGGGAAATTACTCCAGCGCGTGGTGGCGGCGCGTTTATTGGCGCAACTCTCTCATTCGCCGGGTTCAGATAGACAATTCGGTTTTCGTTCCGAGGTGTCCACTTCTGACGCGATATCTTCCGCCTTGTCTTGGGTCGATTCATGCCCAGACAAATACGTCTTAGGCATATTTTTGGACATCTCTGGCGTGTTTGACAATGCCTGGTGGCCAGCTATTTTGCTCGCGCTAGAGTCCCGGGGAGTGTCATCGGACCTTCGCCGGATTATTTTTGACTACTTTAATGATCGTGTTGTCTATTTGCAGGATGCCGATGTAGAAGTAAGGAAAACGTTGACCAGGGGCTGCCCGCAAGGCTCGGTCCTTGGTCCAATCCTGTGGAATGTGTTGTTTGATGGTATACTCGCGATACCCCTTCAGGGATGCCGTACCATACGCGGACGACGCTCTGCTGTTGGTCGGGGGATCGAGTCGAAGAGAACTAGAGAACCGGCCGGCGGACTCCCTCGCTAAGCTACACGACTGGGGCACCAAGAACAAGCTTAGCTTTGCCCCTCAAAAGTCCGAGGCTGTCCTCTTTAAGGGCAGGCTGGCGAGGGAGCGGTCTGTGATTATGGTTGGCGCTAGAATCGGGTGCGGGATCAGGTAACCTACCTGGGCATGGTCCTCGATGCACGGCGGAGTTTCCTACCGCAGGCGCGGTACATTGGTGAGAGGGCAAGAGTAGCCTTCCATGCCATGGCCCGGCTTGCGGGTGCCGGCTGGGGGCTGAACAACTCTACCCTCAAGCTGATGTATACGGCAATATACCTTGGTATATTCGCCTATGCGCCATCGGTGTGGGCTTCGTGGTGCGTTGGGGTCCAGCAGGTTAGACGGGTGGTACTGAGATCGCAGCGTGCGCCGCTTCTGGCGCTGACCAAAGCTTATAGAACCTGCTCAACGGATGCGTTGCCTATTTTGGCTGGTCTTCTGCCTGCAGACCTTGCGATTGTTGAACGGCCGGCAAATTTCATTTTAGTACGAGGTAAGAGTTTTGTTGCGGGTCCGTTGAATTTTGAGTTTTCGGCTAATGAATCCCTTTTTACTAGAAAGAGACGTATTTTAGAGATCGTCGTTGCTCACTTGCCAGTGAGCAACGACGATCTCTAAAATCACCATCTGGACTGCCGTCCAGATGGTCCTCCCCCGATTCCAAAGGGGAGACGATCAGGATGTTTTTCCCCGAGGTGTCAGAGCGGCTAAGTAAAAATTGGCTTGTCTCCGATTATTTTACATCACAATTCTTAACGGGACAAACTGGCGCTTTCCGCGCCAGTTTGTTTAGGTTTGCCCTCCGAGATAGCCCGGCGTGTACCTGCGGATTTGAGACGCAGGATATGAACCATGTTCTTTTCCACTGCAGTGAGCACGATGATACGCATAGAGTTTTGTTTGAGAGCATACGTCGAAATTCTAAAGTAGAATCACGCGGAGTCTTAGAGAGTGGTATCTTCAGTCACCGAGACTTGGTTGAGAATGGTCCGATCTTTGAGTCATTTAGAGAGTTCGCTAAATGCGTTCTTGAAAAAATGGAGGTCCTAAATGACGCACTGAGCAGGAGCAGAATCTAACCCTGTTGGGTGGAAGCTCTGTGAATGTAGATACGGGACACTATTAGGGGACTTTCGAAGGTCCCCTTTTTGTATGAGGTGGGTCGTTACGGGTCCCAGGAGGGGCCCTGAGACTACCCGGGTGGAATGGCGGGAATAGTCTCCCAGTCTGCTTCCGTCCGTCGTCACGACCGGTCGCATTCGTGTGTGCTCCGCATCTAAAAGTTCCGGAAAAATACTTCCCAGTGTTTCCCGGCAATTTTTCTTTGTGTATTGTATGCCCAAGGTTGCCCCTCTACTTTGGGTATAAAAATTGTCTAAGTTCTTCTCGGGAAAGTGTGCCATTTGTGATTTTGTACATTTTTAAATACTCAGTGTGACGAGAACAATTGTATTATAGTGTGTTTGTGCGTAAAACTCCCGGAAAACAGGGTTTTTCCGGGAAGCATTTATGCTAACTGTTTATTGTGCTGTGCTTTGAAACTATTGAATATATTCTGTTTTTTGTTTGGTGACTTTAACACTTATAAATCTCTAATAATAACTGTTATAGTGTTCTATTAAATAGTGGAAATTTCCATTTGGCTCCACGTGGCCTGTATCATTGGCGTTTATTATACGCACAGGAGTCACAAGATAGACGTTGTCTAGGAGACGGGCCCCTCATTGGTCCGTTCGAACTGGCGGTGTGACGTCATCGTGCCTCAGCGAATCAGCGATCGTCGGTCGGTTGCTACCGAACGATCGGGTATTATCGGTAGCGTCTCCGCCTACGTTCGGCACCCACACCCGAACGAGACATCTCCCCCTCTACGTTGCCTTAGCAACGGACTCGGCCATCTTTTTGTAGCGGCCATTGTCTTGGCCCCGCCCACACTAGGGCAGTGCTTGGACCGTAGTGCTGTGATCAGACCTCTAAGTTAAGTTATTACCTTTTTTTTAATTAACTTTAATTAATTAATTAGTTTAATTAATTAAGTTTAATTTAACCAAAAACTTAGTGAACTTAGTGATATTACTTCTAATTAGTCTTTTTTTTCTTTTATTTTCCTACCGTTTATTTTACAGAACTTTATACGATAATAGTGCGTGCAAAGACACTAGTGTTGTGCCACTATTATCGATATTGAACTTTATTCTTTTTAGTTTATTTTTAATATTATTATTTTAATTTTACATAAATACCTAGTACATAAATACCTAGTATATTATGAGTGAGAAGGGTGATCCCCCGGAGAGGGGTGGGGGGAAACGCCTTAGATCGGAGAGCCCAACCTCGTCCCGTAAAATTACCATGGATGAGGCCCTATTTGCTGAAGTCATGGGTGAGTATCTGAATAGATCTCGAGAAAAGGAAGAGAAGCATGAAGGAAAAACTGCCCAAGATGAGCCTAGGACCTCATCTAGGACCGAAATTAGCCAAAATGAAAACACCAACATGGAGGATGAGTCCACTGCTTACAGGTCACCTCCCTCGGTGAATAAAGCCAAGAGAGCAGAGGAAATGCCAGAGCGTAGCACGGAGGAGATCGAATTAGCCATAGGGGCACTGAACGAGATCAATGAAATAGCCTGCTCCTCGACACGACTCTCCGCGGGCGTTAAAGAGAGAATTTTGAAACTCACAGCGTTGACCATGGCCCAGGTTGCCCGTCTTGGAGAAGGCTATACCTTTTCCAGAGGCGAACTGAAAGTGGCTACTGCCGAACGAGACGTGGCCCGTAGAGAGGCCGCAGCCAAGGCTCCAGCGATCTCCTACAGTGCCGCCCTACTGTCTGGACGCCCCGCGCCTTCATCGATTAAGGAAAAAATTCCTTCGGTGCAAAAGGACCCCCAACCGACACCCAAGCCAATATTCGTTTTTGATGTCAACAAAGAGAAACCAATGACCAGCAAAGACCTAATGAACACTTTGAAAAAGAAAATTGAGCCGAAAAGTCTTGGCATCAAAATTATTAGAACGGCCACAATTAGAAACGGGGGGGTCGTAATAGAGGCGCGGGACGCTGACAGTGCCCGTAAGCTACAAGAGGCTGTATCCAATATAAAAGGCTTAAAAGTTGAAGAAAAAAGAGAAAAACTACCATCAATCATCACATACGATGTCCCCAAGGAGCTCTCAAATGAGGAATTCATGTTAATGTTGAAGCAGGAGAACCTTGCCGCTTTCTCGGAAATCGAACACGCAAAAAATAGATCAAGCGTTAGAACTTCTAGAGCGGGAAATAAAAACTTCGTCATCGAGCTCCCGCAAAACATGAGAGAGCACCTCTTGAAGTCCGGGCATGTTTTCTTCGCCTGGACATCGTGCAGGGTAGCGGATTTCGTGCAGGTGACAAGGTGCTTCAAGTGCCACCTGTACGGCCATGTTGCAAGACACTGTAAGGACGAACAGTATTGCAACAGGTGCACAAAAAAGGGGCACGATGGCAAAGATTGCCCCAGCGCCCCTGAAGTTGAGACCTGCGTCACCTGCACGCGATTCAAGAAAGACGCTGGACATTGTGTAGGCACTACCGCCTGCCCTGCATTCAGGGCAGCCTTGGAGCGGTCTGTGAGACAGACCACCTACTCCCAGTAAGCTGGATTTCATCCAGCTGAATGCAGGGCGGGGCTCGACAGTCATGACCGAGCTCTCGATGACCCTCAGAGACCGTAGTAATTTTTGTATCGCGTGTGTCCAGGAGCAATACGCCCCCAGGGGAAGCAGCCTGGGATTGGAGCCCTTCCTCGTTCTGGAGAAGGGACCCGATCCCAAGGCGGCGATTGTCCTAGACCCGAAAGGGCTGGGCGTTCTCTTCCTGGATCACCTCTCGACAGAACACTGCGTAGTGGCCCAGATATCCCTCGGCCCTTTACATATTGTGGTTATAAGTATTTATTTTCAATATTCAAGGCCCACCGAAATATTCTGCGAGCACCTTAGCACTGTCCTTCGCTCAGTTGGGCGGAGCCCAGTTGTCATCTGTGCCGATGTTAACACCCCAGGAGGCGCCCCAATCTGCGTGGAGAAATCTTGGAAGATTTCATCCACCAGAACGGCCTCCTGCTGTGCAACTTGCCCGACATGCCCGCAACATTTTCAGGACCCTCGGGAGAGAGTGATATTGATATCACTCTCATCTCGAGTGGGCTTGCGGGGGGTGTGCGCAGCTGGCGGGTCGGACGGGACGTTTTCTCGAGCGTTCACAGAGCAATACTTTTCTCTATTTCCCAGGCGCGCCCCTCCCCAGAACCTGGGGCGCGAACCAGCACCCGATTTAAGACAGGGTGCCAAGACTAGGATAGATTTGCTCAAATTTTCCGCCGAGAGCTCGACAACTATTCCAAATTGTCAAAACATGTAGATTGTCCTAATACAATGGCTGTTGTGTTTCAGGAGAAGGTGATCGTCAGTGCCGAGGGGGGGTTGGGTACGGTCCGACCGGGCCCACAGAGGAAATACCCTTGGTGGAACACCACACTCCAGGCCCTGCGACGGGAATTCCGGAAAAAAAGACGTAACTACCAGCGCGCTAAGAACCACGGAACTGATTGGGAACTTGTTGAGGCTCACCGGGTGGCCTTAGTAGACGCCCGGTGTAACTATAATAGAGAGGTTAAGCGGGCTAGGCCCTCCCACTTCCGCAATTTTGTCACCAGAGTAGGTAATTCGGATCCCTGGGGAGCCGTATACAGGAGTGTACGAAGCCCCTTGAAACCCTTTGTTTTCAGCGCCCTTAAGAGGACCGATGGGAGTTACACCGGGAACATTCGCGAGACCCTCGAATACCTTCTGTCATCACTCTTCCCTGACGACGACCCTGACCTCGACACAGTCGAACAGAGGAGTATCAGGTACGCTACGAGCTTATTCCCAGATAGCAGCTCAGATCCGGAGCTGCGGCACTCGGTGTTGGACGTCATCGTGGAGAACCTTGATTCGAAAAAGGCCCCAGGCATTGATAGAATCGATAATCGGCTAGTCAAAAGAGTATGGAAAATCGCGGCGCATGAGATACTTGCGATCTTTAATCGCTGTCTGCGCACGGGCCACTTTCCGAAGATCTGGAAAGTGGGGAGGCTTAAAGTCATACCGAAGAGTAATAGGAAATCGCCTAGCGATCCAAAATTTTACAGACCCATTACGCTCCTTCCAGCCTTCGGGAAGTTGCTCGAGCGAGTTGTGGCGACGCGTTTATTGGCGCAGTTATCTCATTCGCCGGGTTCCGAGAGACAGTTCGGGTTCCGTCCCGGAGTATCCACTTCTGACGCGATTACATCAGCTTTGTCCTGGGTCGATTCGTGCCCGGATAAATACGTGCTTGGTATTTTCCTGGATATCTCCGGCGCGTTTGATAATGCCTGGTGTCCAGCCATTTTGTCCGCGTTAGAGTCCCGGGGAGTGTCATCGGACCTCCGCCGGATCATTATGGACTATTTTTGTGATCGAGTTGTCTTTTTACAGGACGGAGACACTGAAGTAAGGAAAACGTTGACCAGGGGCTGCCCGCAAGGCTCGGTCCTTGGACCAATGTACTGTAACTGTAGAATGTTATGTTCGATGGTATACTCGCGATACCCTTTCCGGGATGCGGTACCATCGCCTATGCGAACGACACACTGCTGTTGGTCGGAGGATCGAGCCGAAGAGAGATAGAGAACCGGGCGGCGGACTCCCTCGCCAAGCTACACGACTGGGGCACTAAGAACAAGCTTTGCTTTGCCCCACAAAAGTCCGAAGCTGTCCTTTTTAAGGGCAGGCTGGCGAGGGAGCCGTCTGTGACTATGGCCGGCGCTAGAATCGGCGTGCGGGATCAGGTGACCTACCTGGGCGTGGTCCTCGATTCACAGCGGAGCTTTTTACCGCAGGCGCGGTACATCGGGGAGAGAGCTCGAGTTGCCTTCCACGCCATGGCCCGGCTTGCCGGTGCCGGCTGGGGGCTTAATAACTCGACCCTCAAGCTGATGTATACGGCAATATACCTCGGTATATTGGCCTATGCGCCATCGGTTTGGGCTTCGTGGTGCGTCGGGGTCCAGCAAGTTAGACGGGTGGTGCTAAGATCGCAGCGTGCGCCGCTGATGGCGCTGACTAAGGCCTACAGGACCTGCTCGACGGATGCGTTGCCGGTTTTGGCAGGTCTCCTTCCTGCCGACCTCGCGATTGCAGAACGCGCGGCGAATTTCACCTTGGCTCGAGGCAAGAGTTTTGCTGCGGGTCCGTTGAATTTTGAGTATTTAGCAAATGAACCCCTTGCAACTAGAAAGAGACGTATTTCAGAGATCGTCGTCGCCCACTGGCAGTCAAGATGGTCCTCCCCCGATTCCAAGGGGGAAACGACCAGGTTGTTCTTTCCCGATGTTTCCGAGCGGTTGAGTAAGAACTGGCTCGCCTCCGACTATTACGTTTTTAACGGGACATGGCGCATTCCATGCCAGTTTGTTTAGATTTGCCCTCAGAGATAACCCGGCGTGTTCCTGCGGATTTGAGACGCAGGACATGAATCATATTCTATTCCACTGTAGTGAGCACGACGATGCGCGTAGAGTTTTGTTAGAGAGCATACGTCTAAATGTTAACGTAGAATCACGCGGAGACTTAGAACGAGGTATCTTTAGTCACCGAGACTTGGTTGGTAATGGTCCGATCTTTGAGTCATTTAGAGCGTTCGCTAAATGCGTTCTTGAAAAAATGGAGGTCCTAAATGACACATTGAGCAGGAGCAGACTCTAACCCTGTTGGGTGGAAGCGCTGTTATTGTAGATACGGGACACTATTAGGAGACTATCGAAGGTCCCCTTTTTGTATGAGACGGGTTGTTACGGGTCCCAGGAGGGGCCCTGAGACTACCCGGGTGGTATGGCGGGAATAGTCTCCCAGAGAAACAGTCAGTCTACCTCCGGCCACCGTCGTGTACGAACGCATACTACCAACGCTCCGCGTTATTAATTCGGATAAAATACTTTTAGTAGGATTTTTCCGAATTTTCTTTTTGTTCTTAATAGATAATTGCTTCCTCTACCTGGTTATACAATTTGTTCCGACCAGAAGTGGGTGCCATACACATTTTCCCACATATTCGAATAATTGGACTTCTAGTGAGCCACGTGGTTTTGTGTTTAAGTGTGTAACTCCCGGGAAACCCTGGTTTTCCGGGATTTGGTGACTGAATACTTTACAAATAATATTGCTTTGTGCTTTAAACAATTATGTTGTTTTAATTTGTGTTTAAATATACTCTATTGGACTATAGTAAGTAAGTGCATATAATATAATATACATATTTAAAACTTATCTGTTGGAAAACTTTAGTTTTCCATACAAAGGTGACTTTGGTGCTTAAGTGAGTGACTTTTTAATTATTTTAAGTGTAAATTGGGTTTCTTATACATAGAAGCTTCGCTAAACCGCATGGCGATCTAACCTCCTAACCGCTAAACCGCATGGCGACCTAATTTCCGTAGTACAACACATGGTCTATAAGACCAGTGTCGTTGCCTAGGAGACGGGCTTCCTTATTGGTTCGCCCGCCCCCCACCACTGCTGCTGCTTAGTAGACGGGCTTCCTTATTGGTTCGCCCGCTAACTCAGAACGCGTCATCGGCCGACAGCGAATCGGGAGCCGCCATCGAGCCACTTCCTCTTACGCGTCATCGGCCGATAGCGAATCGGGAGCCACCATCGGGCTACTATCACTTGCGTCGGTGCTGACATACGGCCCCACTGTATTGCCCCCGCCTGGTTGCCTTGGCAACGGCTTGAGCGGGCGCCATTTTGGACCACAATCACACAGTGAAGTGCTTAGACTATAGTGAGGTGATAAACAATATCGATATCGACTTTTTCTAAACTGTTCTTTTATTATTTTTTTTTCTTTTTCTATTTTTTTCTTTTTCGTTTTATTATTTCTATATTAATAAGTGTAGTTCCATAGAAATAAAGACAATACATATATACTATATATAGTTTTTTATATATATATATATATATATAGATATATATATATATATATATATATATATATAGATATATATATATATATATATATATATATATATATATAGATATGTATATATATATATATATATATATATATATATATATATATATATATTTATATATATATATATATACAGAATTAAACGTTAAGGTCATAAACAGTATAAATTTATGTAGAAATATCTATATAGAAATAGCTATAATAAGTTAAGGTGACTCTATACATAACTAATAGTGCTAGGTTTAAGGGGACACTAGACAATATTAAAATTTTCTTTTTCCTTTTTTAAAGTGACACTTGTCAACCATATTTGATCGACCCCAAATATAAGACCCAAATTTTATTTTCTGTCCGCTTACTTTTCCTTTTGAGTAATCTTTTCCTTGTCTAGGCATGAGTGACCGAGGCGATCCTCCTGATAAGGGAGGCAAAAGAATGAGATCAGAGAGCCCAACTCCTTCGACAAGGAAAATTTTAGTTGACGAAGACACCATAGCTAAGGCCGTTATGGAGGCCTTGAGCAAGTCTCGGGAAGAAGAACCCAGGACCTCCTCGAGAATTAGCCATCTCGAGTAGGAGGAGGAGCAACTGGTGGAGACGGAAGATGATTCTACGGCATACAAGTTCCCTCTTCGGCTACCAAAGTCCAAGGGGGAGAAGCGCTTTCCCCCCAAGAAAGGAGTACTGGGCAAATGGAGTCGGCGATCTCAGCACTTAACGAGATCAACGACATAGCCTGTGCGTCGGCCCGCTTATCTGGGCTCCTTAAAGAGCGCATCATGAAGTTGACCTCCTTCGTTATTGCCCAAGTGGCCCGCCTTGGGGAAGGTCACACACACCTGAGAGGAGAATTAAAAATGACCATCGCAGAAAAAAATCTGGCAAAGAAAGAAGCTGCCATACAAAGGCCAATAAGCTCGTATAGTGCAGCCCTGACCTCTGGCCGCCCAACTTTGGCCACCTCCACCATCAAGGAGAAGATACCGGTGGTGCATAAAGACCTGCAGCCCACTCCAAAACCGGTCTTTGTTTTTGAGATTAATAAAGAGAAGCCCAGGACTAGCAAGGAGTTGCTTGAGGAGCTCCAGAAGGAGATCAAGCCTAAGTCCCTGGGCATCAAAATTAACAGGACTGCTCCCATAAGGAATAGTGGAGTGGTCATCGAAGCAAGAGACGCGGACAGTGCAAAGAAACTGCACGAAGCCGCCTCCAAAATAAAAGGCTTAAAGATAGAAGAAAAGCGTGAAAAACTCCCCTCGGTCATTATATACGACGTACCTAAGGAGATCTCAAACGATGATTTCTCTAAGTACCTCAAAGAGGAAAACCTAAGTGACTTCCCCGTCGAGGAGGTCAACAAACTGAGAGTTAATGCCAGAACATCACGAGCCGGCAATAAGAATTTTGTCGTTGAGTTGCCCGCAACCCATGAGAGAGCGTCTGCTGCGAGAGGGCCACGTCTTTTTCCAGTGGACGTCCCGCCGAGTGGCAGACTTTGTGCAAGTGACGAGGTGCTTCCGGTGCCACCTTTATGGGCACGTTGCTAGACACTGTAAGGACGAGCAAATCTGCAACAAATGCACGAAAAAGGGTCATGACGGCAAGGCCAGTGTGCCGGAGGTTGAGACCTGCGTCACTTGCACGAGGTTCAAGAAGGAAGCAGGACACCACGTCGGCACTGATGCCTGCCCTGCATTCAGGGCCGCACTGGAAAGAACTCTGAGGCAGACGGTATATAACCAGTAAGCTGGATTTTATACAGCTTAATGCAGGGCGCGGCTCAACGGTTATGACTGAGCTCTCGATGACCCTTAGAGATTATGGTAAGTGTTGCATCGCGTGTGTCCAGGAGCAATACGCCCCTAGGGGTAGCAGCCTGGGATTGGATCCCTTCCTCGTTCTGGAGAAGGGGCCCGATCCCAAGGCAGCGATTGTCCTTGACCCAAAAGGGCTGGGCGTTCTCTTCCTGGAGCACCTCTCGACAGAATATTGCGTAGTGGCCCAGATTTCTCTCGGTCCGTTACATATTGTGGTCATAAGTATTTACTTTCAGTATTCCATGCCCACCGAATTTTTTTGTGAGCACCTTAGCACTGTGCTCCGCTCAATAGGGCGGAGCCCGGTTGTCATCTGTGCCGATGCTAACGCGCAGTCTTGCCTGTGGTTCTCGAGGCGCCCCAATCTGCGTGGAGAAATCTTGGAGGATTTCATCCACCAGAACGGCCTCCTGCTGTGCAATCTGCCCGACATGCCCGCAACATTTTCAGGACCCTCAGGAGAGAGTGATATTGATACCACTCTCATCTCGAGTGGGCTTGCGGGGGGGTGTGCGCAGCTGGCGGGTCGAACGGGACGCTTTCTCGGGCGACCACAGAGCAATACTTTTCTCTATCTCCCAGACGCGCCCCTCCCCAGAACCTGGGGCGCGAACCAGCACCCGTTTCAGAACTGGGTGCCAAGACTGGGATAGATTTGTTCAAATTTTCCGCCGAGAGCTCGACAACTTTTCTAAATTGTCGAAACGATTAGATTGCCCTAATACATTGGCTGTTGAGTTTCAGGAGAAGGTGATCATCAGTGCCGAGGGAGGACTGGGCACGGCCAAACCGGGCCCACCGAAGAAACATTCTTGGTGGAGCGGCTTTCTCCAGACCCTGCGACGGAAATACCGTAGAATGAGACGTAACTACCAGCGCGCTAAGAACCATGGAACTGATTGGGAACTTGTTGAGGCTCACCGGGTGGCCTTAGTAGACGCCCGGTGTAACTATAATAGAGAGGTTAAGCGGGCTAGGCGCTCCCACTTCCGCAATTTTGTCACCAGAGTAGGTAATTCGGATCCCTGGGGAGCCGTATACAGGAGTGTACGGAGCCCCTTCAAAACCCTTTGTTTTCAGCGCCCTTAGGAGGACCGATGGGAGTTACACCGGGAACATTCGCGAGACCCTCGAATACCTTCTGTCATCACTCTTCCCTGACGACGACCCTGACCTCGACACAGTCGAACAGAGAAGTATCAGGTACGCTACGAGCTTATTCCCAGATAGCAGCTCAGATCCGGAGCTGCGGCACTCGGAGTTGGACGTCATCGTGGAGAACCTTGATTCGAAAAAGGCCCCAGGCATTGATAGAATCGATAATCGGCTAGTCAAAAGAGTATGGAAAATCGTGGCGCATGAGATACTTGCGATCTTTAATCGCTGCCTGCGCACGGGCCACTTTCCGAAGATCTGGAAAGTTGGGAGGCTTAAAGTCATACCGAAGAGTAATAGGAAATCGCCTAGCGATCCAAAATTTTACAGACCCATTACGCTCCTTCCAGCCTTCGGGAAGTTGCTCGAGCGAGTTGTAACGGCGCGTTTATTGGCGCAGTTATCTCATTCGCCGGGTTCCGAGAGACAGTTCGGTTTCCGTCCCGGAGTATCCACTTCTGACGCGATTACATCAGCTTTATCCTGGGTCTAAAAGCTAAAGCCTCAGAGCCTGGAGATTAGGATAAATAGGATGTCGGCTATTCGTAACGGTGGGGTGGTGGTCCGAGGCCCGTGACGCTGAGAGCACCAAAAAGCTTCAAGAAGCAGCTGTCTCCATAAAGGGCTTAAAAATAGAGGACAAACGCGAAAAACTCCCTTCCGTCATCGTCTATGATGTTCCTAAAGAGTTGTCGATGGAGGAATTCTTGGTACTACTAAAAGACGAAAACCTCAGGGAGTTCCCATCTAATGAACTGACTAAGATTCGAGCCAATGCCCGAACCTCACGTTCGGGAAATAAGAATATAGTATTGGAACTTCCCCAAAACATGAGGGAATCCCTATTGAAAAACGGGCATCTTTTCCTAAATTGGACGTCCTGTCGTATTGCCGACTTTGTGCAGGTGACGAGGTGCTTTAAATGCCATCTCTACGGACACGTTGCTCACCATTGTAAGGATGATCAGTACTGCAATCGCTGTACTGAAAAAGGCCACGATGGCAAAGATTGCACCAAAGAGCCCACCTCAGAGACCTGCGTCACCTACACCAGGTTCAAGAAGCCAGCAGATCACCGTGTCGGCACTGATGCCTGCCCTGCATTCAGGGCAGCGCTCGAGCGATTGGTGAGACAATCGGCTTACTCAACATAAGCTGGACTTTATCCAGCTAAATGCAGGGCGGGGCTCGACAGTCATGACCGAGCTCTCGATGACCCTTACGGACCACGGTAAGTTTTGTATCACGTGTGTCCAGGACCAGTACGCCCCCAGGGGGAGCAGCCTGGGATTGGAACCCTTCCTCGTTCTGGAGAAGGGGCCTCATCCCAAAGCTGCGATCGTCCTTGACCCGAACGGGCTGGGCGTCCTGTTCCTGGAACATCTATCGACAGAGCACTGCGTAGTGGCCCAGATTTCTCTCGGTCCGGTACACATTATGGTAATAAGTGTTTATTTCCAGTACTCTATGCCCACTGAATATTTTTGCGAGCACCTCAACACTGTCCTCCGCTCTATCAGGCGGAGCCCAGTGGTCATCTGTGCCGATGCTAACGCGCAGTCTTGCCTGTGGTACTCGAGACGCCCTAATCTGCGTGGAGAAATCCTAGAGGATTTCATCCACCAGAACGGCCTCCTGTTGTGCACCTTGCCCGATTTTCCCGCAACGTTCTCGGGACCCTCGGGAGGAGTGATATTGATATCACTCTCATCTCGAGTGGGCTTCGGGGGGTGTGCGCAACTGGCGGGTCGAACCGGGCGCTTTCTCCAGTGACCACAGTGAAATTCGTTTCTCCATCTCCCAGGCGCGCCCCACTCCAGAACCTGGGGCGCGAACCAGCACCCGTTTCAAAACAGGGTGCCAAGACTGGAGCAGATTTGACCAAATTTTCGTTCGAGAGTTCGAAGATTTTTCCAAATTGTCGAAACGAATAGATTCTCCACATAATCTGGCTGTTGAGTTTCAGGAGAAGCTGATCATCAGTGCCGAGGGAGGACTGGGTTCGGTTCGTCCGGGCCCACTCAAGAAGAACCCATGGTGGAGCGGCCTTCTCCAGACCCTGCGCCGAACATATCGCAGAAAGAGACGTAACTACCAGCGCGCTAAGAACCATGGAACTGAATGGGAACTTGTAGAGGCTCACCGGGTGGCCTTAGTAGAAGCCCGGTGTAACTATAATAGAGAGGTTAAGCGGGCTAGGCGCTCCCATTTCCGGGACTTTGTATCTAGAGTAGGTAACTCGGATCCCTGGGGTGCCGTATACAGAAGTGTACGGAGCCCCTTGAAACCCTTTGTTTTTAGCGCCCTTAAGAGGACCGATGCGAGTTACACCGGGAACATTCGCGAGACCCTCGAATATCTTTTGTCATCACTTTTCCCTGACGATGGCCCTGACCTCGACACAGTCGAACAGAGGAGTATCAGGTACGCAACGAGCTTATTCCCAGATAGCAGCTCAGATCCGGAGCTGCGGCACTCGGAGTTGGACGTCATCGTGGAGAACCTTGATTCGAAAAGGCCCCAGACATTGATAGAATCGATAATCGGCTAGTAAAAAGAGTATGGAAAATCGCGGCGCATGAGATACCTGCGATCTTTAATCGCTGTCTGCGCACGGGCCACTTTCCGAAGATCTGGAAAGTGGGGAGACTTAAAGTCATACCGAAGAGTAATGGGAAATCCAAAATTTCACAGACCCATTACGCTCCTTCCGGCCTTCGGGAAGTTGCTCGAGCGAATTGTGGCGGCGCGCTTATTGGCGCAGCTATCTCATTCGCCAGATCACGACCAGTGTGTAAATTAAGTTTATATTTTTCTTTATTTTACTTTTTCATTTTTCTTTTACTTAGTATAGGTTCTAAACTGTTCTTTTTCTTTTTTTCTTTTCTTCCTTACCTTTTATTTTACCTAGTTTTATACCTGTGTGTTACATAAATCCTTCTCTTTATATGACTTTACACTTTTTCTAACTTTACACAAGTATAGTGACGTGCAAAGACCTTAGGGCTGTACCCACTTTGACTATTTAATTATTTGAGTAATATATAACTGTTCTTGCGTTTTGTATTGAGCTATATATAATTGTTTTATATATAACTCATATACGACCTTTGAACTTAGGGCGTTGATACTCCTGACTATATTAAGGTGGTGTCACACTAACCCTAAATTATAAATTTACTTAAGAAAAGGTGTTAAAAACTCAATCTAGATGAGTGAGGGTGGGAACCCCCCTGAAAGAGGGGGTAAACGCCAGCATTCTGTGAGCCCAATCACCTCGAGGAAGGTTGTCGTCGATGAAGCCATCTTCAAAGAAGTAATGGACGAGGTGCTGAGCAGGTCCCGCGAGAAGGCTGAGGAACAGCGTACTACTACCAGCGATAAAATGATCCCGGAAGAAGAACCCAGGACCTCATCCAGGGTTGAAACTAGTCGGTTTGAGGACACTGAGCTGGATGAGTCGACTGCATACAGGTCTCCTCCTTCAGCGAAGAGAGATTCTGCTCCAAGGCAACTCGAGGGTCGAAGCAAAGACCAGATCGACATAGCTATCGGAGCCCTAGAGGAACTGAAGGACATGACCAGCTCCTCAACCCGACTGTCGGCGACTTTTAAGGAGCGAGTTATGCGCCTTACGGCCCTGACACTGACCCAAGTAGCCAGACTTGGTGAGGAGCTGACCTTTGCGAGGGGCGAACTCAAGGTGGCTAACGCCGAGAGGGATGCCGCTCGTAGAGAGTTGGCCCTGAAAAACACTAACGTTGCGACACTTTCGTACAGCGCCGCCCTGGCCTCTAGACGTCCAGCGGCACCTCAGATCATCAGGGACAGAGTCCCTCCAGTGAAAAAAGATCCGCAACCGACCCCGAAACCAATCTTCATCTTTGACACCAACAAAGAGAAGCCAAGAACGAGCAAGGAACTGCTGGGAGAGCTCCAAAAAGGAGTACAACCGAAGGCCCTCGGTATAAAGATCAACCGCACTGCGCCCATCAGAAATGGTGGTATTGTTGTCGAGGCTCACGATGCCGACAGTGCCAAAAAACTTCAGGCTGCTGCATCGAAAATTCAGGGTCTTAAGGTCGAGGAAAAGAGAGAAAAATTCCCCTCTGTTATTATTTACGATGTCCCAAAAGACACCAAAAATGAGGACTTCCCCAAGACCTTGAAAGAGGACAACCTCAGCGAGTGGAAGAGCTCGCCAAGATAAGATTAAATGCCCGCACGTCGAGGTCGGGCAATAAAAACTTTGTGGTGGAGTTGCCACAAAACCTGAGGGAGGTTCTACTGCGAGAAGGACATGTGTTCTTCCAGTGGACCTCCTGTCGTGTTGCGGATTTTGTGCAGGTGACCAGATGCTTCCGGTGTCACTTATATGGCCACGTAGCGAGACACTGTCGTGACGAGCAATTTTGCAACAGATGCGCAAAAAAGGGCCACGATGGCAAGGATTGCCCAAGTGCACCGGAGACTGATATCTGTGCCACCTGCACCAGATTCAAAAAGGAGGCGTCTCACCGCGTTGGCACTGATGCCTGCCCTGCATTCAGGGCAGCTCTAGAAAGAACAGTTAGACAGACGGCGTACTCCCCAACATAAGCTGGATTTTCTCCAGCTGAATGTAGGGCGGGGCTCGACAGTCATGACCGAGCTCTCGATGACCCTTAGAGAAAGTAAGAATTGTGTCGCGTGTATCCAGGAGCAATACGCCCCCAGGGGAAGCACCCTGGGGTTGGATCCCTTCCTCGTTCTGGAGAGGGGGCCCAACCCCAAGGCTGCCATTGTCCTTGACCCGAAAGGGCTGGGTGTCCTATTCCTGGAACATCTATCGACAGAACATTGCGTAGTGGCCCAGATTTCCCTCGGCCCGGTACATATTATAGTAATAAGTGTTTACTTTCAATATTCCATGCCCACCGAATACTTCTGCGAGCACCTCAACACTGCCCTCCGCTCTATTGGGCGGAGCCCAGTAGTCATCTGTGCCGATGCTAACGCGCAGTCTTGCCTGTGGTACTCGAGACGTCCCAATCTGCGTGGAGAAATCCTGGAGGATTTCATCCACCAGAACGGCCTCCTGTTGTGCAACTTGCCCGATAGAACCCCTGGTGGAGCAGCACTCTACAGGCCCTGCGAAGGGAGTACAGGAAAAGGAGACGTAACTACCAGCGCGCTAAGAACCACGGAACTGATCGGGAACTTGTTGAGGCCCACCGGGTGGCCTTAGTAGAAGCCCGGTGTAACTACAATAGAGAGGTTAAAAGGGCTAGGCGCTCTAATTTTCGCAACTTTGTCACCCGTGTTGGAAATTCGGATCCCTGGGGTGCCGTATACAGAAGTGTACGGAGCCCCTTGAAACCCTTCGTTTTTAGCGCCCTTAGGAGGACCGATGGGAGTTACACCGGAGATATTCGCGAGACCCTCCAGTATCTTCTGACATCACTTTTCCCTGATGATGACTCTGATCTCGACACCGTCGAACAGAGAAACATCAGGTCTGCAACTAGCGTAGTCCCCTATAGCAGTTCTGATCCGGAACTGCGTCACTCAAAACTAGACGTCATCGTAGAGAACCTCGACTCGAAAAAGGCTCCAGGTATTGATAGAATCGATAACAGTATCGTCAAAGCCACATGGAAAATCGCGGCGCATGAGATACTTGCGCTCTTTAACCGCTGCTTCCGCACGGGCCACTTCCCGAAGATTTGGAAAGTGGGGAGACTCAAAGTCATACCGAAGAGTAATGGGAAATCGCCTAGCGATCCTAAGTTCTACAGACCCATTACGCTCCTTCCGGCCTTCGGGAAGTTGCTCGAGCGTGTACTGGCGGCGCGTTTATTGGCTCAGCTGTCTCATTCGCCGGGATCGGAGAATCAGTTCGGTTTCCGTTCCGGATTGTCCACATCGGACGCGATTTTTAAGGCCTTGTCTTGGGTTGACGCATGCCCAGACAAATACGTTCTCGGAATTTTCTTGGACATTTCCGGCGCGTTTGACAATGCCTGGTGGCCAGCCATCTTGTTCGCGTTGGAATCTCGGGGAGTGTCAGCGGACCTCCGCCGACTAGTTATGGACTATTTTAGCGATCGGGAGGTCTTTTTACAGGATGGAGATACAACTGTTAAGAAAACGTTGACCAGGGGCTGCCCGCAGGGCTCGGTCCTCGGACCAATCCTGTGGAACGTCATGTTCGATGGCATTCTCGCAATACCCCTTCAGGGATGCGGGACCATCGCCTATGCTGATGATACTCTGCTGTTGGTCGGAGGAGCGAGCCGTAGAGAATGTGAGAACCGGGCTGCCGACTCCCTCGCCAGACTATATGACTGGGGCAATAAGAACAAGCTTTGCTTCGCCCCCCAAAAGTCCGAAGCTGTCCTCTTTAAGGGCAGACTGGCGAGGGAGCCGTCTGTGGTTATGGCCGGCGCTAGGATCGGTGTGCGGGATCAATTGACCTACCTGGGCGTGGTCCTCGATTCACGGCGGAGCTTTTTACCGCAGGAGGAGAGAGGGCTCGGGTGGCCTTCCATGCTATGGCCCGGCTTGCCGGTGCCGGCTGAATAACTCGACCCTCAAACTGATGTATACGGCAATATACCTAGGTATATTGGCCTATGCGCCATCGGTTTGGGCTTCGTGGTGCGTCGGGGTCCGGCAAGTTAGACGGGTGGTGCTAAGATCGCAGCGTGCGCCGCTGCTGGCGCTGACCAAAGCTTATAGAACCTGTTCAACTGATGCGTTGCCTGTTTTGGCGGGTCTCCTTCCTGCCGACCTTGCGATCGCGGAACGCGCGGCAAACTTCACACTGGCACGAGGTAAGAGTTTTGATGCGGGTCCGTTGCGTTTCGAGTATTTGGCTGAAGAATCTCTTATTGATAGAAAGAGGCGTATTTTGGAGATCGTCGTGGCTCACTGGCAGTCCAGATGGTCCTCCCCCAATTTCAAGGGAGACACGACCAGGTTGTTTTTCCCCGATGTCCTCGAGCGGTTGAAAAAGAACTGGCTCGTCACAGATTATTATACCTCTCAGTTTCTTTCGGGACATGGTGTATTTCGCGCCAGCTTGTTTAGATTTGCTCTCCGAGAAAACCCGGCATGTACCTGCGGATTTGAGACGCAGGACATGAATCATATTTTGTTCCACTGTAGTGAGCATGACGATGCGCGTAGAGTTTTGATTGAGAGCATACGCCTAAATTGTAGAGTAGAATCACGCGGAGACATAGAACGTGGTATCTTTAGTCACCGAGACTTGGTTGGGAATGGACCGATCTTTGAGTCATTTAGAGCGTTCGCTAAAAGCGTTCTAGATAAAATGGAGGAACTAAATGATTCATTGAGAAGGGACAGACTCTAACCCTGTTGGGTGGAAGCGCTGTGAATGTAGATACGGGACACTATTAGGGGACTTTCGAAGGTCCCCTTTTTGTATGAGGTGGGTCGTTACGGGTCCCAGGAGGGGCCCTGAGACTACCCGGGTGGAATGGCGGGAATAGTTCAGCTCTGCAATCTGGCCCCATGTGCCATCGGTTCTAAAAGCTAGGATCCCCGAAGTTCGTAAAGATCCTCAGCCGACACCGAAGCCGGTGTTTATCTTTGATTTAAACAAGGATAAGCCAAGGTCTAGTGCTGAGATCCTTAATACGTTAAAAAAAGAGATAAAGCCACAGAGCCTGGGGATCAGAATAAACAGGACGTCGGCCATTCGCAATGGTGGGGTGGTGGTTGAGGCCCGTGATGCTGAGAGCGCTAAAAAGCTCCAAGAAGCAGCTGCCTCTATTAAGGGTCTGAAAATAGAGGAAAAACGAGAGAAACTCCCATCGGTAATTGTCTATGATGTTCCGAAAGAGCTGTCGACGGAAGAATTATTGTCACTACTGAAGGAAGAAACCCTCATGGAGTTTCCAACCAACGAACTCGCAAAAATTCGTACCAATGCCCGAACCTCACGCTCGGGAAATAGAAACATAGTGGTAGAACTTCCCCAGAATATGAGAGTCCCTCCTAAAAAATGGGCACCTGTTTTTAAACTGAACATCCTGTCGCATCGCTGACATTGTGCAGGTGACGAGGTGTTTTAAATGCCATTTATATGGTCACGTGGCTCGCCACTGCAAGGATGACCAGTACTGTAATCGCTGTACTGAGAAAGGTCACGATGGCAAAGAATGCACCAAGGAGCCCACCTCAGAGACCTGCGTCACCTGCACCAGGTTCAAGAAGTCAGCAGATCACCGTGTCGGCACTGATGCCAGCCCTGCATTCAGGGCAGCACTTGAGAGATCAGTGAGACAGACAGCTTAGTCAACATAGGCTGAACTTTCTCCAGCTGAATGCGGGGCGGGGCTCAACGGTCATGACCGAGCTCTCGATGACCCTTAGAGATCGTAGTAAGCCTTGTATCGCGTGTGTCCAGGAGCAGTACGCCCCCAGGGGATGCAGCCTGGGATTGGGACCCTTCCTCGTTCTGGAGAAGGGACCCGATCCCAAGGCGGCGATTGTCCTAGACCCGAAAGGGCTGGGCGTTCTCTTCCTGGAACACCTCTCGACAGAACACTGCGTAGTGGCCCAGATATCCCTCGGCCCTTTACATGTTGTGGTTATAAGTGTTTATTTTCAGTATTCAATGCCCACCCAAACATTCTGCGAGCACCTTAGCACTGTTTTCCGCTCAGTTGGGCGGAGCCCAGTTGTCATCTGTGCTGACGCTAACGCGCAGTCTTGCCTGTGGTACTCGAGGCGCCCCAATCTGCATGGAGAAATCTTGGAAGATTTCATCCACCAGAACGGCCTCCTGCTGTGCAACTTGCCCGATATGCCCGCAACGTTTTCCAGACCCTCGGGAGAGAGTGATATTACTCTCATCTAGTGGGCTTGCGGGGGGTGTGCGCAGCTGGCGGGTTGAACGGGACGTTTTCTCGACCGATCACAGAGCAATACTTTTCTCCATCTCCCAGGCGCGCCCCTCCCCAGAACCTGGGGCGCGAACCAGCACCCGATTCAAGACAGGGTGCCAAGACTGGGATAGATTTGCTCAAATTTTCCGCCGAGAGCTCGACAACTATTCCAAATTGTCAAAACGTGTAGTTTGTCCTAATACAATGGCTGTTGTGTTTCAGGAGAAGGTGATCGTCAGTGCCGAGGGGGTCTGGGCACGGCTCGACCGCGCCCACCGAAGAAACACCCTTGGTGGAACACCACACTCCAGGCCCTGCGACTGGAATTTCGAAAAAAAGACGTAACTACCAGCGCGCTAAGAACCACGGAACTGATTGGGAACTTGTTGAGGCTCACCGGGTGGCCTTAGTAGACGCCCGGTGTAACTATAATAGATAGGTTAAGCGGGCTAGGCGCTCCCACTTCCGCAATTTTGTAACCAGAGTAGGTAATTCGGATCCCTGGGGAGTCGTATACAGGAGTGTACGGAGCCCCTTGAAACCCTTTGTTTTCAGCGCCCTTAAGAGGACCGATGGGAGTTACACCGGGAACATTCGTGAGACCCTCGAATACCTTTTATCATCACTCTTCCCTGACGACGACTCTGACCTCGACACAGACAGACGAACAAAGGAGTATCATCCGTGCCAACTTCAATAAATTTTTCTAAACATATTTTAATTAAATTAGCTTTTCTCTCATCTGATAAACCGTTTATCATAAAATATCCCAATGGCAATTTCCAATTATCATTAATAGGTAGTAACATTAAAACAAACGCTTGTTTAGCTATCTCGTTGGTAGCTTCATCATACGCCAAGCCTTCAAAAATTTTACCATTAAATAATTTTTGGTGTCTTAGACCTATTTCATCTACAATAAGAGAGCAAACAATTTTAAATTTACTAATTTGACATTTTTTTTTGACGAGCAGAGAACGCTTCACATTTAAATCCCAGATTAGCTTCAATACTTTGGTTATTTAAAGTGGATGGATGGGGTAAACATTTATTAAAAACTGACCTTGCGTAATTATAACCTGTGGGAGAATAGTAATTTAATGATAGCGCAAATTTCCTTAAAGTTGTTGAAAATTTAACAGTGGTTCGATTTATCTTTTTATTTACACACATTCTATTTATAATTTCAGTGGTAACAATATTTTTGTTTAGAGCTGGGCAAATATCATTATTTACAAATCTATTTATTTTTAAAGTTTTAGTTAATTCTTTTAGAGGTATAAATTTTTTCATAATTTTTATTGACCTTTCGCATTTTCTTTAATTTTGCTAACCTGTTTGTGCTTATTTGTGTTGTCCTTTTTAACTTTTTTAAAATGCAGATTCAAAATTTGATGATGGCACGTTGGTAATTGGGGTGGTTGATCTATTAAGAGTGTGGCTAAATGAGTGGCGGTCGTGTATACTGAAACGGTTTGTGGAGTCCCATATGTGGTTAAATTAGTAAGCGGTAGTGTGTCCTGAAAATAGTTCATATTTTTTTAATATCTGAAGATCAAAGTAACTGGTTAGAGAATTACTTTGATCTTCAGACATTAAAAATGTACAACGGGAGTCACAGTTTAAGAAAATGTTACTCACGGTGAATAAGGATGGGACTGGTGTCTTGTTAATTTTGCGATATAAATCGTCTTCTTTAAAATGTAAACACAAAACGGAAAATTTTGAAGACCGCCAATTATTATTTGTATTGTGTGAAATTATATTTATTCATTTAATATTTGGTTTGTGATTTTGAGGAATTCTGCAAATAATTATTAAAAAAATAACATTTTATATATAAAACAAATACATACACAAAAAACAATTTATAAAATACACAAAAAGTTAGTAATAATTCTTTAAAGCACATATGCTTTAGTACGTGCTTTACTTTTATATTTAGTTACGGCGTGCGATGTCCGTTTATCATTAATTTCAAATTGATTTAAACTATTTTGTCCTGTGAAATGCAATCCCATTTGACCTATTATGTTTATGGGATGCACTTAAAGAATATTTTATAATACAGGATGGCATTTTAACGCGTTCGTCAATTTAGAAAATAAAATCAACGCTGCATTGTTTGTTGTCAGGCGTCTAGCAACAGACTAATTGAAGCGCGGCATAATTTTAGCGGGGTCACTTTTATGTCGAACATTACTGCTCTATATATTTCTTACTCGTAGGCTACAACTATATCATTCAACACAACAAGTAATCCCATATGCGAAGTCGAGATTTTATACACCGCCTCAACAAAGATGCCAGACTCCTGTGTACCAACGACATTCCCTGCAAACATCGACGTATTTCAACCACTGGGGGATAACAACTGGTTATATATCCTAAGTAAAGAAACACCGAGTGTTCTTCAGTGTGAAACAAAACCAGAGCACCATCTGCGACAAGGAACAGGGATACTAACTCTGCATACTAACTGCAAATTATTCACTGAAAGCATGATTTTAACTACTAAGACACAGTATGAACAAATATCAGTCACCCAGTAGTCCTGCCGGATATTCGAATCGACGATTGCTTCGAAAACATGGAGGACATTCCGAATCATCCACAGTTAGGGTAAGGTGCTCCAAGAGTACGCGGACGATAAGAGTACGCAGTGAAGCTAGTGACTAAACGGTTTGATACTTGAAGCTAACTTCAGTTGAGTTTAGACCGGCTAAAAGTGTAGGAGTGCGTCACGAAAAAAAAATCAAAAGTGAAGTAAAACGGAGAAGTTAGATAAGTTTGAATTTTTTTTAAAGTTTGTTATTTATTTTCATCATTTTTAAAGTATTACAACTCAAAAGCGTCACGTATTTCATATAAAACGATTACTGTTCTCGAATGCCGGTTTATCAAGGTTATGTTGTACACGAGCATAATTCCGTGAATGACCGCTACATGGCAGTAGTAGATTTGTTTGCATTAGAAGATGCTGTTGTGTAAGATGACGCAGTGCGAAGGTGTATATGAGTACGCGCGTACTCCTATACGCCTATCTTATACACGTGTACTTGTACTACACAATTTTGTTATTTTTTTCTATATGTCTCGACGAAAACGGACTTCTGATCGAAGTCTCTGGTCCATTACCGATCTTGAAAATGCAAGACAGCGTGTTAATGGCGGCGAATCAATAAGGAGCGTAAGCCCGTTCGCTAGAACTTAATGAAACCACTCTTCGTAAGAGACTTAAAAGAGCTACACCAGCTACGTCTCTTGGGAGATATGACACTACTTTTTAACTTGTTCTTTATGTGTCTATATAAAAAAAATTGATGGAATGTTTTATGGGCTAACTCCAAAAGGACTTAGGGAACTAGCATTTCAATTTGCAGAAAAAAAACAACATACCGCATCGTTTTAATGCAGAGAAAAAAATGGCTGGTAAAGAGTGGCTACGAGGTTTTCGTAAAAGATATCCAGATTTGTCTTTGAGGCAACCTACATCAACGAGTATTGCTCGAGTCATAGGCTTTAACAAGCCTCAATGCGACCGTTTCTTTAAAAAATCTGTCTGACCTCATGGATGTCTACAATTTCTCGCCCCATGCTATATTTAATATGGACGAAACAGGGATATCTACAGTTCATAATAAACCACCGAAAGTAATATCTACCAAAGGAAAACGTTGTGTGAATAAAATTTAAAGCGCTGAAAGAGGAACCAACGTGACTGTAGTGTGTGCGATGAGCGCTAGTGGATACTATGTTCCACCCGCCTTCATATACGCTCGAAAAAGAATGAAAGCTGAACTTTGGGATGGCGCTCCACCTTCTGCCATTGGCATGGTATCTGATTCCAGTTTCATTAACAGTGACATCTTTCCGGACTGGCTCTCCCATTTTAAAGATCATGTAAAACCATGTGCCGAAAACCCTGTTCTACTCATTTTGGATAATCATACGTCACATTGCTCTTTTTAAAGGCTGTGAACTTTTTCCGTGACAATCACATACATGCATTAACATTACCTTCTCATAGCAGCCACCGAACTCAGCCCTTGGATCGCTGTTTTTTCAATAGCTTAAAAAAATTCTACGCCAGCGAATGTGAAATATGGCACAAAAATCACCCAGGTCGCGCTATTACACCTTATCAACTAGCCTCCATACTTACACCTGCCTATTTTAAGGCTGCTACTTTGGCTAATGCTGTGGAAGGCTTTAAGGTTACAGGCATATATCCCTACAATCCGGATGTATTTAAGGAAGAAGATTTTTTATGCAATGAAGTGACTGATCGACCACAACCTGACATGATTTCTACTGCGCCACCCACGCCATTGCCAGCTCCAAATCCTAATGGTGTTACAATCAATGATACAAATGTAGCTGAAAACATCGAAAATACATCGACAACGTTGCCTCTTATACCAGCTATGCATACTTCTCCAACAACGCCGAAAACACCAGAAAAATCGATGGAGATTCCTGATTCATCTGTTGAGATTGCAGATCCATCTATAGAGATTGCTGGTCCATCTGCTGAGATTGCTGGTCCATCTGCTGAGATTGCTGGTCCATCTGCTGAGATTGCTGGTCCATCTGTTGATATTGCGTCAACATCAAGATCGCATACATCGGTTTTTGAAGTAGCTCCATTACCTCAAGTCGACAGTTAAGATCTACAAGGAAGAAGAAAAGATCTGATAAAATTAGTAGCTCTCCATATAAACAGGAGTTGGAGAAAGTGATACAAGAGAAGAATAAACCAAAAAGAGTAAGATTGAATACACTGCTTCCAAATCCTAAACCAAAAAAGACAGCTGATAAGACAGTACAGAAGACGAAAAATACCAAAAATAAGACGAAAGTAACAAAAAGTAAACCAAATATAATTTATACTTGTGTAGGATGTCAAGAAGTATACAAAGAAGAAGACGAAGAAGAAGACTGGATTCAGTGTGCGAAGTGTAAAACTTGGTGGCATGAAATATGCACCGTTGATATAGGGTTTGGTGACTTTATTTGTGATTTATGTGTTGATTAACATACGCACTACTCTTATCGACCCCCGTGCGTATACTTATACACCTGCATGTGTAAGAGTTCGCAAATACCAATTTTTTATTTTTACCTAATATCCCAAAATTATATTTACTCATAATATAATTATGTTATTCGATTATTATTCAATTAAAATAAGAACTGTTTAGAACAATCAATTTTTTTTTCTTTTATCCTTATAAAGCTTAAGTGCGTACTCCTATACCACCTTACCCTAATTCCAATTCAATTAAATAGAGTCCCATTAGACTCATTAAATAATGTTCGAGATAAAATCGAACAATACGCCTATGGAAGTTAAAAAAGCAAACATTTCTACAACGCAATCAAACAACATTCTCATGGTTTACTTTTATATTTATATCAACTAAAATTATATACGTGACATATAAATACTGCCGTTTTCCATGGACATTCCTACTGCGCGGATGGCGATATAATGATCCTGATTTAACTAATCGATCTGGTTGTGTAACAATCTTTAATAATCGTTATGACAACTCACTAAGAAGAAATCGTTCCCATATGGAAATCCCAATGAATACGACAACACCTCAACTACCAACAAATATTCCTAAAGACGAAGACTCCGACAACATTCCATCGTCATCATCATGCTCAAAAAGATTAGGCAGAACGGCCTAATCTTTATTCTAACAGGGAAGGAATGTTAGATATCCATTCTTCGTAAATGTTAGAGGACCATCCTTCGCAATAAATTTAAGTTATCACTTCCATAAATAAAGTGAACAATCTGCTTCAGAGCAAACATCGCATCCTGTTTTAGTTTCCAAATATTATTATAGATAACCACATTTTTGTAATAAATAATATTGTTATCAGTTTAGTTGTCATCCCTACAAATAAGTAAATGATCTGTTTCCAAATAAGCATCCCATTAATCGTGTTTCCAACGATTAGTCCATATCCCCAAAAACATGTATCTGTCAACTAGTCAAAGTAATATATTTAAAATATTAGTTTGTTTTAAAACATTATCTGTACGTTACCTGTAAGTCCTAGAATATAAATACTCACTGATTAAGCTTAAGAGACACACTTCACTTGTAACACTTGTACTAGTAACATCTCTGTATCTTTGTATATTTCTATTTTCTTTTATAATAAATAAGTTCAAATTAAAGAACTGTTTTAAAAAGTCAATTTAACCTTCCGTCACATAACAACCGTCGTAATTCGCGCTGCATATTTACATTAGATGCGCCGAGTCCGGATAGTGTTTACACGACAGGGTCAGGTAACATTACGCCTTATTCATTATTGTTGATAACGATACTTTGTTCCTTTGTATTGAATATTAGCTTACCGTCCGTGTATTTATGCAGGGTGGGGGGATGTACCGATACCTCAGTCGGGCGGCGGTCCTGTTGGCGAGTGGACGGATATATTGCTTGTTGGGTTACAACAGTATGAAATTAAAAATACTAACGTTGAAAGTACCCTGGGTACTTTCAACGTAAGTATTTTTAATTTCATTTATTTATGTGTTAGTTAATTTTTTTTACAGTTTTTACATTATTTATTGATCAGGATTGTATATAAACCTTTTATAGGTACATATTTTATACAAAATGTGCTGTATGGTATATATATTGAAAACACATAAAACTTGTATGGTGTACCATACAAGTTTTATGTGTTTTCAATATATTTTTGTTTTGTTTATGTTTTGATACTTATATTCTGTTATTCTATTTTGTTTTAGATGACGTCACGGCGTGTTTTAAATGAAAGTGAGATTGAAAATATTCTTATGGAGGTAGAAGAATCAGAAGATGTGGTTTAGGCGAGGCGTCAGAAGATGGACCGGACGAAATCATTCAAGATTTTGGCTTGGAGGAGAATTTTGGACACGCTGAAAGTCCTGACGCTTTAGAAGTCGAATCACTTCAGGATTCAGAAGAAGAACTTGAAGAGTCTTCGCAGGTGGGTTCTAATGCTTCGCCGATCACTGTCCTCAGTGTTCCAGATGTTTTGCGTGGTAGAGGCAGAAAAACACAGAAGAATTCTGAAAAATGTGTATGGAATGGATCTCGTCCTCGTTTATCACGCACACCACAGAGGAATATTATATTTCATCCTCCAGGTAACAAAAGTCCAGCTAAATTTGTAACTACTGCGTTAGATTGTTGGTAATTATTTTTTACGGACGAGGTTTTGGAGTCTTTAGTGTCTAACACTAACCAGGAGATTTCAGAGCAGCGCAAAAAATATAAGTCCGATAGGCCAACTCAGTCTGAAGATGATGATTTCATTGAAACGAACACACGATTCGAACTTCGTTTATCAGAGATACGACAATAACAGAGTTGAAAGCCCTTTTTGGACCATATTATTTGGCGGGAGTGCTGAAAATAAATCACTTAACTGTCAAAGAAATTTTTGATAAAAGTACAGGTATCAATTATTTTCGGTCGACTATGAGTGAGAAAAGATTTGAATTCCTGACAAATTGTCTCCGGTTTGACGATCGTTCGACAAGAAGTGAGAGAAGACAGGTAAATAGATTGGCTCCTGTAAAAGAACTATTTGATCATATAGTTATCATCATGCTGTTTTAGTTTCCAAATGTTATTATAGATAACCACACTTTTGTAATAAATAATATTGTTATCAGTTTAGTTGTCATCCCTAGAAATAAGTAAACGATCTTTTTCTAAATAAGCATCCCATTAATCTTGTTTCCAACGATTAGTCCATATCCCCAAAAACTTGTATCTTTCAACTAGTCAAAGTAATATATTTAAAATATTAGTTTGTTTTCAAACATTATCTGTACGTTATCTGTAAGTCCTAGAATATAAATACTCACTGATTAAGCTTAAGAGACACACTTCACTTGTAACACTTGTACTAGTAACATCTCTGTATCTTTGTATATTTCTATTTTCTTTTATAATAAATAAGTTCAAATTAAACAATTGTTTTAAAAAGCCAATTTAACCTTCTGTCACATAACAATTTGGCGCAGTCGGTAGGATACGCATTTCAGATGCATAAAGACAAGGTTCAACGTGCGTTTAGGACAAGCATCGCCAACTACGTACGGTACTCGAAGAGTTTCAACTACCTTGCCGGACCAGCATGCGCATCCAGATATTGCTTCTGTGGTGAGTGGTTAAATAGTGTACTTACTCTAAATCCTCTTCCTCATCCAGTCCTTATAATTATAATTAGTCGATATATATTACCTGTAATAATTTCCCTACCCCTATTGTATTTATGCATATATTTATAATCATAGATCTTACTTTCGTATCCTTAAGTTCAACTAAAACTTTCAATACGCAGGATACATCAGAAACCCCCGACCGAACCATTGAGTTTAGGCTCATTAATAAATTTAATACCCGATTTTAATACAGAACACAATACAGAAATATACCGGTTCATTCGCTCATGCGACGTAGCATTCACAGCGATCCATTATCAGCACATCAACCCTTATTAGTTTACGCCCTAAATAAGATAATAGACTCCAGAGCTGCCGATGTTCATTCTAAACAATTTCTTTCTTAGGAAAGCTTAAAAAATTTCCTTATAGAAAAAAATTCAAATGTAAAAACCTTAGCTCATTTAAATTTAGAACTACAAGTTATGTTCCAAAAACTCAACGAAACAATAACCGATTATTTCCACAGAGTTGATCTATCTAGAAGTAAAATTATAGAAAAGGTCACAGCGAAAATAAATGATAGTTCACTCGCGGGTAGAAAAGCCTGTACCGAAGAAATGGCACTGAACGTGTTCATGACCGGTCTCTCTTCTGACATTGGTATAATGTTTCGGAAAAGTTCACTGGTTTATCCGATGCAGGTAGATCTTGATACAAGAAGATAAGATTCGCCATATGAATCAAGCGAAACAATTCCTTTATAAATTTAACTCGCCTAAAAACAACCGCAGACCCTTACTACATCCATCCTTTTCTAATCAGAATCCAATTAGATCACAACTACCGGTTTCTACTACCCCAAACCCATAAAAGTTTTGCAATTACTGTAAAAACCTTGGTCATGTCGTTACCGATTGTCGTAAACGTGCCTATAATAATTCTATGCGGCAAGCACAAAACTCGCGAAATTCTAATGTAAATTCTTTAAACTCACAAGCGGCCTTCGAACTGGGCACATCGTCGGAAACCGTTTCAGCCATCTTTCAGCATCACTCACAGAATATCGAACCTACTCCAATCCTCGAAAACCTTCAAACGAACCAATAATTTCAAAAAAGATACTAACCTCTCGTGAAAAACCTACTTATAATAATTTAATTATATATAAAATGCCAACTCGCGATGTTTCAACGCAAACTACTGATTCGATTCTTTTAGCTCACGAACAGGGTAACCAGCTCCAAACTCTCAGCTATCCAATTCTACCAAACCTAAATCAAAATCCAATTCCATTTCAATTACCAATTCAAATTCTTCTAAATCGAAATTATTACGCAATCCATCAAAAACTAGATCTAAATTCCGTTCAAAACCGAAAACTAAAAACCTCGCAATGAAAACTCATAATATATCCTCTCTTAATATACCGCCTGAAAATCTATTACATTGTAAGTTTCATGTAGACGGCCAACCCATAACGTTACTTGTAGACACGGGTGCCGCTATATCAGTTATAGGTCGAGAAAAAATTGGCAATAACATTCTCGATGCGTCAAATACTGTCTCTATCGTAGGTGTATCAAATCAGCAATTGACAACCCAGACGTACGGTACTACCAATCTCTCATTAGACTACCTTCCCTCACATAAATTCCATGTGGCAAATCGAAAACATCGAAGCAGACGGGATTCTTGGAAATGACTTCATGTCAAGGTTTAATGTCCATATACACGTAAAATCGAAAACAATGCATGTACATAATCAAACGTATTTATTACTCCTTTTAGGAGATAATAACCAAAGCTCAAAAGAAAACAATCAAATTCTTCATAGCCGGGCAGAAACAGTAATAATATGTCTAACGAATTCACTGGATTTCGGAACGGCAATTGTAGACAAACAAAATATCGGTGACGATATTTTTATCCCAAATTCATTAATCAAAGTGAAAAACAATTCCTTTGTTATCACTTGTATCAATACTAAAAATAATGATGTGGTAATTTCAACGCCTATAGTAAGTGTTTATCCCTATAGCGATTTTGTAGATACGCAAATACACAGTACTAATTACCTACCCTTCAATTCTTTCAAGTCGAGCAACTCATTAGATAGAAAAAATGAAGTAGCAAGTCTCGTGAGGCGCGACCATCTTACCAAAGAAGAATCTGAGTCGCTAAATAAAGTCATAAATGAATTTACGGACATTTGTTATATAGAAGGAGACCTTACGTTTACAAGTCAAACTAAACACCAAATTCCTACTACGTCAGAAAACCATTTACACACCAAAATTTATAGATTTCTCCAGATTCATGAAAAAGAAGTCAAAACTCAGATCCAGAAATTACTTGACCAAAACATCATCAGACCTAGCAGTTCACCATGGACAAGCCCTATATGTGTAGTTCCAAAAAAAACTCGACGCATCAGAAAAACAAAAATGGCGGATAGTCATAGACTATCGTAAATTTAATGAAGTTACAGTAGGTGAGAGCTATCCTTTGCCTAACATAACGGATATATTAGACAAGTTAGGACATTCTATTTATTTTACAACCCTAGATCTAATTTCCGGATTCCATCAAATAGAGCTAGATTCCAAAGATATCCCTAAAACAGCATTCAGCACACCTTACGGACATTATGAATTCTTACGTATGCCTTTTGGTCTGAAAAATGCACCCGCTACCTTCCAACGTGCAATGAACAATATCCTTTGTGGACTTCAAGGCGAACGTTGCTTTGTTTACCTCGACGACATAGTTATCTTCGCATCTAGCCAACAAGAACACGAACAAAAATTAAAAGAAGTTTTCTCTAGACTCCGTAAATATCAATTAAAAATACAATCTGATAAATGCGAATTCTTAAGGCATGAAGTGAGTTACTTAGGCCACATTAATTCCAACGAAGGCGTAAAACATAACCCCTCCAAAATAGAAGCAGTACAGAACTTCCCTACACCTAAATCTTGTAAAGATATCAAAGTGTTCCTAGGCCTTACAGGCTACTATCGTAGATTCATCACAAACTTTAGTAAGCTAACTAAACCTCTTGCAAGTCTCTTAAAGAAAGATGTACCCTTTATATGGGGAGATTCACAGGAAAAAGCATTTAACAATTGCAAACGTATTCTAACAAACCCTCCACTTTTACAATACCCAAATTTTGACAAGGAATTCATTTTAACAACCGATACTTCTTTATACGCGATTGGTGCGGTTCTCTCGCAAAGATTTGCCTATAGCATATGCCTCAAGAACCCTTAACAAAGCAGAAACTAATTATTCCACAATAGAACGCGAACTCTTAGCTATCGTGTGGGCCACAAAACATTTCAGACCCTACCTCTACGGCAGAAAATTTAAAATTGTAAGAGATCATAAGCCTCTAACATAGCTATTCTCAGTAAAAGACCCTGGTAGTCGCCTAGTTCGCTGGAGATTGAAATTGGAAGAATTCGATCTTAATAATCGATCGAATTAATCTACAAATGTGGCACTAAAAACACAAATGCCTATGCTCTTTCAAGACTCCCTGTTCAAACCATGAATAAATTAACAACCATCGAATTACAATTAAATTACGAGCATTATTCCTAAAATCCTTATTCAACTTATGATACACCCAAGCTTAAATTTACCCCCGATAACCTCTTTGATGAAAGACATAAAAATATTCTTATACCCATTTCAGACGAATTGTCTGAAAACAATAATCTTTCCTACGAAGCCCTAACTCTATGTACTCAAATTCAACCTTATCTAGAAAAACCTAAATCACTTTACGAAACTGACCTACTAGTTTCTAATAATAAACAAAATTTCTATCTTGCTTCCACTCGACCCCATCACTTCGATCTATGGGACTCAGAGGGTTACTTTAAGCTTCTTTATTCTTGTTTAAGTAATTATAACTGCGACATTTTACATATCTCCCGATATTAAATATGACAAAACCTGTAAGATGCAAGGACATGAACAATATCACATAACTGCATACCTAGCCGATATCTTCGACACGAATATAACTATATATGAAAATAAAGTAATAACATCAAACCCACAAGAAATACCTAACATCTTAAAAACATACCACGACCAACCCCTTTCCGGACACAGAGGTGTCATAGAAACTACCAGAAAATTTTGTAATGATTTCTTTTGGAAGGGTATGACTAATGATATAAAAAACTATGTTGAATCTTGCTTAGTATGTAAGAGAAATAAAATTCAAAGAAAAAGTTTTAAAGCCCCTATGGTTATAACTTCACAAGCCACTGAACCGTTTGTATATGCCATTCCTGACAAAGAAGTAATTACTGTTGCAAAACAGATTTTAACTTTTGCTCAGCAGTTCGGCGTTCCCCGCATGTTCCATTCAGACCAGGGCAGCGAATTTATGAATAATGTCTTAAAACAACTCATCAAATGTCTAGGCACATATCACACTTTTAATACAGCGTATCATCCACAATCAAATGCTGCTCTAGAACATTTCCATGCAACACTTAGAGAACATATAAGGATGTACTATGCTCATAAATCTCCCAATTGGGATCAGATAATTCCTTTTGTCATTATATGTCACAATACTTCTGTCAACCAATCTACTAGTTATACACCTTATGAACTATTGTTTGGTTACAAACCTCGTTTATTTTACACAATGAAAGAAATTTCCGACTACACTGCTCACGATTATCTCCGCGATCTCAATGAACGGTTACGCCTAGCTCGTCAAGCAGCTATTAATAATGCTCGGGCAATGAAAAAAAAAGCAAAAATTCGATATATCGAATTTTTGCTTTTCTAGTCATATATGACAGTCAAATAAAGAAGCCCACATCATATAGCCTAGGCCAACAAGTTATGCTTCGTCTTTCTAATCCAAATAACTTAAACCCTAAATGGGATGGACCCTATGAGATATTCAGAATTGGCTTCAATGAAAGCTACGTCATCCGTAAATCAGGCCGAAACCAATTAGTTCATGCCAATAGACTCAGACCTTATATCTAACATGTACCACTATCTAATATGACAGTTCCATGATCACAAATCTCACTATTCTTTCAGGTTAGCCATGCTCAATTACCCACAGTCAATTGCCCTTTAAATACTCAAAATACTTTTCTCCTATAATACATTCTATAATAAAACTGTTTCGTTATATATTACATAGACTATATCTCCTAATTAAAAGAAAGTCCCGAAATGAAAGCGTCAGGAAAATGAACGATACTGAAATACAGATATCTCCTTTTCCAGGTCCTCCACGTTAATAATTGTGGGATCGACTATAACAAAACCTATTCCATTCCACTCTGGTTTATTCTATAATTACGAAAATGAAGTCGTAATTTCCGAACGACCCTAGAAACTAATCATTTGTAAAGATTTAAAGCCACTATTTATCGCTCGTGATTCTCTAAAAAGACTAGGGAACAATTTAAAAAATGCCATGATCAAGTATCACCCCTAACACCCCCCATATCCAACATACAAATTCATTCCTAAATATTAACTTGGATAGGATAAATTCGCGGTTATCAGAATTAAAATTTTACCTTGGCGAAAATTCTCGCGTAAAAAGAGAAATTTTCCATGGTTTAGGTTCAGTACTCAAATGGCTTATTGGTACACCTGATGCTAAAGACGCCACCAGGTATAATGAATGTATAAATAAATTAGAAAAACAGGAATTAGGTCTAACGAATCTTATGGAAAAACAAATACAAATAATATCATACACTATAAAGAACTTTAACGAATCTATATTTAAAATCTCTTATGACGTATAAATAATCAACGAGGACATTAATATATTAAATAATTTTCTCAATAAAACTGGAAAACTAATATTAAACATAAAATCCAGGGAAGAAATATCATCAATATCCATTCGAATTTTAGAACTAGTCTTGAACCTAGAACAAGAAATCGGCGATTGCATGAGTGGCATTCTTTTTACTAAATCCGGAACAATACATCCCTCCGTTATAACATTAGAGAAACTTTACAACGAATTAAATCATTTGAGAACTAACAAAAGATTAGTTACATCTGTTTCAATCGAAAATATACATACGATCCTAGAATCAGCAACTATATCCGCTTATGTATATGCAAACCGCTTAGTTTATACATTGGAATTTCCCCTTATTCAAAATCATATATTCACATTGTATCATCTTTATTCTGTCCCCATAAAACACCCCGACTCCCTATTCCACTCAACCATAATTCCCGAGTACACTTATTTAGGCACGAACGCCAATGGTCAGCAATATATTGTCAGCAACGATCTTCGTAACTGCAAAAAAATGCTTCAAAGAAAATGATATGCTATAACTATATAATTCACAACACAGCAAGTAATCCCATATGCGAAGTCGAGATTCGAGATTTTATACACCGCCTCAACAAAGATGACAGACTCCTGTGTACCAACGACATTCCCTGCAAACATCGACGTATTTCAACCACTGGGGGATAACAACTGGTTATATATCCTAAGTAAAGAAACACCGAGTGTTCTTCAGAACAAAAAACAGAAACAAAAATCAGAAACAAGGAACAGGGATACTAACTCTGCATACTAACTGCAAATTATTCACTGAAAGCATGATTTTAACTACTAAGACACAGTATCAACAAATATCAGTCACCCAGTAGTCCTGCCGGATATTCGAATCGACGATTGTTTCGAAAACATGGAGGACATTCCGAATCACCCACAGTTAATTCCAATTCAATTAAATAGAGTCCCATTAGACTCATTAAATAATGTTCGAGATAAAATCGAAGAATACGCCGACCAACTATCGAAGTTAAAAAAGCAAATATTTCTACAACGCAATCAAACAACATTCTCATGATTTACTCTTATATTTATATCAACTATAATTATATAAGTCACTTATAAATAGTGCCGGTTTTCATGGACATTACTGCGCGGATGGCGAAATAATGATCCTGATTTAATTAATCGATCTGGTTGTGTAATAATCTTCAATAATTGTTATAACAACTCACTAGGAAGAAATCGTTACCATATGGAAATCCCAATGATTACGACAACACCTCAACTACCAACAAATATTCCTGAAGACTAAGACTCCGACAACATTCCATCGTCATCATCATGCTCAAAAAGATTAGGCAGGACGGCCCAATCTTTATTCTAACAGGGGAGGAATGTTAGATAACCGTTCTTCGTAAATGTTAGACGACCATCCTTCGCAATAAATTTAAGTTATCACTTCCATAAATAAAGTAAACGATCTGCTTCAGAGTAAACATCGCATCCTGTTTTGTTTCCAAATGTTATTATAGATAACCACACTTTTGTAATAAATAACATCGTTATCAGTTTAGTTGTCATCCCTACAAATAAGTAAACTATCTTTTTCTAAATAAGTTTCCAACGATTAGTCCGTATCCCCAAAAACATGTATCTGTCAACTAGTCAAAGTAATATATTTAAAATATTAGTTTGTTTTCAAACATTATCTGTACGTTACCTGTAAGTCCTAGAATATAAATACTCACTGATTAAGCATAAGAGACACACTTCACTTGTAACACTTGTACTAGTAACATCTCTGTATCTTTGTATATTTCTATTTTCTTTTATAATAAATAAGTTCAAATTAAACAATTGTTTTAAAAAGTCAATTTAACCTTCTGTCACATGACACCGGCAGCGATCTTAAACAACAAATGCAGTATATTATAGGGCGTTTAAACGTGTTGGAAAATCAATCTGTTTCCACGTCGTCCCCACAATTTGATGTAGGTCAGCATTCAGCTGAGCCAAAATATTTGGGATGGCAAAGTGGAAAGCCTCTAGGCACGCCACCTTCTAGATTTATTCCTTACAATAGCGAGATGACTGACCGCGACGGGACAGCCTTACCCACGGCAGATGGACCATCTGGAGCTCCGTTCCGTGGTAGCGCGGTATAATCAGATCAAAAAGATAGGGGAGTGTCGGGTAGCCCCGGCCGGCGGGTAGCCTCGGTCACTGTCGTTGCTAGGCAAACACGCACACATAGATAAGTAGTGCACGCGTCAAAATGTTCGCAGTGCCGCGTGGTTGAATATTCGCCGCAGTAATGACGTAATCATCGAGCGGACAACAAGTGACAGTTGATTGTTTTCATCACCTAGATTTTTTCGCGCGCCGTTTACTTTTCGAATACAGTTTATGGACATTGAATGTAAGTATTTTATCACATTTATAAATTATTCTAAGCAGTAATTGTTATAGTTAAAAGGGTAGGTTATTTTATGTCGCCGGGATTGATGGTTTTTTTTTAAATAAATAGAACGTTGGAACGAGACGGTCGGGTAAAACCGAACACAATTTTGTCGGGTACCCTCGGACACTATTTGAGTGGAGAAAAAATCTTTATTTAAATATTTCTATCGGGATTGTTTGTATTACACAGGTTTTTTATGATAAATAGAGTAATTATAGTCTATTTGTTTTAAGCAGACACCCTGAAAAATGCCAAAATTTAAGGAAAGAGTTACTGAACGAGGGAATTGGGATGCAGATAGAATGAAACACTATACAGTGTTAACGAAAAGAAGTTTTCGCTTAGAGAAGCAGCTGACAGGTATGAGGTGCCAAGAAGTACTCTTCAGGATCGGATATAGTGGACAAGAGGTTAAATTGGTGCCAAAACTGGGGAGATTTGTAAACACATTCTCAGAAGGTTATTTACAGCAACTATACAATCATGTAAAGGATCTTGATCATCGCCTGATGCCTTTAACTAAGCAGGAGTTTCTGAAATTGGCATTTCAGTTTGCAGAGCGCTTTAACATTCCACACAGGTTTAACAAAGCGAACAAAATTGCCGGCAAAGGCTTTTATTACAGCTTTCTAAAGAAATATCCAGATATTGCACCCAGAACTCCAGAATCCACCAGCATTGCTAGGGCGATTGGGTTCAACAAACCTCAAGTTGACCGCATTTATGATCATCTCGACAAATTACTACAGGAAAAGAAATTCCCTGCATCCAGAATATACAATGCTGATGAAACTGGAGTTTCTACTGTTCACAAGAATGAAAAAGTAATTTCTACAAAAGGGAAAAACCAAGTTGGCAAATTGAAAAAACATCCCGTTAATGTTTTCTATGAGTGTGACTGGCCACTTTATACCCCCTCTTTTCAGTTTCCCGAGGAAAACGATGGACAAAAATGGTCGTTTGATGATTGGAGGTCCAGCTGAAAGTATTGCTGTTCCACAAGAAAGTGGATGGATGAATGCTGAGATTTTTCTGACTTGGTTACAACATTTCAAACACCATGTGCAGCCATCGAAGGTGAATCCAGTCCTTTTGATTCTCGATGGTCACGGAAGACACAAAGAGCTAGCAGTGATAGAGTACGCTCGTGATAACAACATCCATATGCTCAGCACTCCACCACACACGACACACAAGCTGCAGCCCCTCGACAGGGTATTTTTCAAGCCGTTCAAAGCGGCATTTGCTGCGGAAAGTGCAGTGTGGATGAGACGAAATCCAGGCGCTAGAATCACTGACTATGACATCGCTGCTATAGTTAAAGTGGCTTTTGCTAAAGTAGCTAGATTAGACATAGCGCAGAGTGGGTTCCGATGCTCAGGAATTTATCCTTTTGATTGTGACATTTTCAATGAATTGGATTTTTTGCCATCTGCAATGACCAATATTGAACAGGAGCCAGCCTCGAGTAAAAATCGTACATGCACAACCACTGATGCGACGTCCCAGCCATCAAAAAGCCAGCAGTCGTCGTCAAGCCTGGTATCCCCCCCAACAGCGGAAATCCTGAACTACAGACATTACCTGATGCAGTTTCCCAGCCTTCAACTAGTTACGACTGTCAAACAACTTCTATTCTCATACCTCGACCAATAAACAGTGCAAGTTCTGTTTCTTCCCAGCCATTAACCAGCTAATCCTGTGCAACAGAACAATTGCTTAAACAATTGTCTCCTCTTCCTGATGCATCCAAGAAACGACTCACGACACGTTCACGAAAAACACAAAAGAGCGAAATTCTCACATCTTCTCCATTTAAAAATGCTTTGGTGGAGAAAAATGCAATTGCAACTAACAAAGCTAAAGCGTCAGTGACTAAAAAGAAGGGTGCAACAACCACGATAAAAAAAATGAAAACCAAACAGAACATCCAAGAATTGTCAAGAGATCAGAGAAAAGAGTGCATCATTTGGGGAGAAACATTCGAAGAAGATTGAATACAATGCCATAATGTAAAGACTGGGCGCATGAAGCATGCGTAGATATTGATCCTTCACAGCCTTACTATTTTTGCGACGTCTGCAAAGCCAAAGAACGACTTGGTCATCGCTAATATGTATGTCCGGGGCTACCCGCCAAAAAAATAATTGTCAAAAATTGAAGGCTGTTTGTTAGACTTGATTAAGAGTTAAGATAAAGAAATTATCTGAGTGTTACTTGTACTAAACTACTTTATATATATTTTATTTAACGTTTTGATACTAAATAAATGTCTAATTATGTCTATTTAAATAAATCATTGTGTCCCATAAACGTTAACGTTGCTAACATTTTATTTGACGTGATTAATACCACCTCTGTTCACTATTCAACATATGCTGATTATGCACGCCCGTTCATTACTGCGTCTACGAATCGTTACTGGTTTGAGTGACGAATTAATTTCCGCAATAGTTATTCGGGGAATTACCGATTCAATCAACTGTAACTAACGCAAAGTTGATGCCTTGTGATTTAGTTGAATTTTTATCAATTTATGTTAAACCCAGTCCTAATATTTTTATTAGCGACACATCCCAAGTTGTGTCTCGTAATCGACGTGACATTTCGAAATTGAAACGTACCGATTTTGGTAGGAAACGGTGCTTTGATGGTAACAAATGTTTTTCGTGTGGACTCTCGGGACACGTACTTGCTAATTGCCATAAAAGATATAAAATAAATCCTAACATGAATAGTTTTTGTACTACACGGAAATCTGACACTCGTATTACAATTGATCAAGGTAAAACGGAAACGTGTTCCTTTTGTAAGAAACCTGGTCATAAGATAGAAACCTGTTTTGCTAAAAAATCTGAATCTCGAAACAAAAATAACGTTAATTTCTGCTGTGAAAAGAAAAGTACTCGTGAAAACGATATCGCAATTGCAGTCATACAGGGTATACCGGTAGACGTATTGATTGATAGCGGGTCGATCATATCTCTTGTTTCATCTTCTTCAGTGAAACATTTCGATTGCCCCCGAAAACCGGCCTTTCGCATCTTGAAGAGTATTGGAAGTCAGGAGGTAGAGTCTACACATTATGTGACCTTGCCAATAGAGTTTGACGATATCACGTTTGAAGTTGATTTGTTTGTGATTGAGGCGAATTATATGAGCGCCCCGATCATAGTGAACGACAAATTCGAGAACGACAATGTATTACTCGTAGGGTTGAGAAGACCGCTAGGATTTTAAAAGTTGAGTCTGTTGGGCATATTCCGATAAATACGAGACTTGGCGGCGATAATTTAAATAAATTATTGGCCATCATCAATGAATTTTATTACGGGTACAACAACTACGACTGTGAAACCCGAAAGATATATCCATCAAACTCAACAGCGATGCACCCGTTAACTACAGACCTTATAGTCTTTCACAACCTGAGACGTTACGCGTTCGTGAGATCGTTAAGGATTTACTGGATAAGGGGATCATACAAGAATGAGAGTCGGAATTTTCAAGCCCAATTCTTCTTGTTAAGAAGAAAGACGGTACGGATAGTATGTGCGTGGATTTCCGAAAGCTTAATGAAATCACAATTAAAGATCGTTTTCATTTCACCAGATGTATTCACATTCGTATTTCACCAGATTCCAATAGAAAAAGAGTCAATCCCGCGGACGGCTTTCGTTACACCGGAAGGCCACTATGAGTACTTGAAGATGCCATATGGGGTGGCTAACGCTGCTGTAGTGTACCAGCGCATTAACTCGAATACTCTTCAAGATGTCATTAATTCTGGTAAGGTCTTGGTTTACATTGATGATGTGCTTATTTTAAGTAATTCTGTTGATGAGGGTTTAAAAGTGTTACGTGAAGTACTCAAAACTTTAACTAAAGCTGGCTTTTCATTAAATTAAAAAAAATGCACTTTCTTCTCCACTGAAATTGAATATTTAGGCCGGTCAATTAGTCAGGGCCAGGTACGGTCGGGCGTATACAAAGTTAAAACTCTTGTTGAAGCTCCCGTTCCTAAAAACATCAAGCTGGTGCATCAGTTCTTAGGCCTAGCGTATTTTAGAAAGTATATCGCCGGTTTCGCATCAAAGATAGCGTGTATTGCAAGTCTCACGAAGAAAGGTGTTCGTTTTTATTGGGGCGCCGAACAGGAAGCTGCTAGAATAGATGTGATAGAGCACTTAATTAACGAGCCAGTCCTTGCCATTTATGACCCAGTACTGCCCATTGAAATCCATACGGATGCTAGCGTTATTGGTTATGGAGCAGTTTTATTTCAAATACACGAGTCGGGTCACAAGCGCGTTGTAGCCTATTTTAGCAGATTGACCCAAGGCGCTGAACCACACTATCATTCATACGAACTGAAAACTTTGGCAGTGGTCAAGGCCCTGCAGAATTTTAGACACTAACTGGTTGGTCTGCGTTTTACTGCAGTCACTGACTGTAATGCTCTTAAACTCACGCAGAAAAAGAAAAACTTAAGGCCAAGGGTAGCCAGATGGTGGATGTATCTGCAGGATTTTGACTTTTCACTTGAGGATCGCAAGGGCACTTCCATGCCTCACGCTGATTACTTGAGCCGAAATCCAGTGAATGTGGTCCGAATTCAAAAGCCCCAAAGTTGGGCCCAAATAGTACAATCTACAGATGATGAGACTCAAACTCTCATAGGGCAACTGAATGATGGTAAACTAGACGCCAACCAATATGTCAAATAGAATGATCTTCTTTACTACAATTACACCCCAGTGGGTGAACAACCACGACTTCTGTGTTTCATCCCCAAAGGTCATCGACTCAGTTTGCTCCGTGTATTTCACGACGAGCATGGCCATCATGGCGTAGGCAAAACCATCGAACTCATACTTCGACACTTTTGGTTTCCCGGCTTTGGTTTTTGCATTGCGTGTATGTCTCAAAAGAAGTCACCTCGAGCACCCCTACAGCCCATTCATTCCTGGCAGAAGCCAGATTGCCCCTTTGAGACTGTACACGCAGACGAATTAGGACCTCTTCCATAATTTAAAGGACCGCCATGTCCTTATCATTATCGACGCTTTTTCAAAGTTCTGTCTTTTATATCCCATGATTAGACAGTACGCAGAGGAGTTGAGGCGCCATTTCCTTAATGCCATTTCATTATTTGGCTCGCCAAAACTAATTGTCGCTGATCGAGGTCGGATGTTCCATAGTACTGAATTCCTGACTTAGGTGAATGAAATTGGGAGTGAAATTCATCTGATTACGCCTGAAATGCACCAGTCCAACAGACAAGCCGAACGATATTGCCGCACCTTACTGAACATGATCCACATCCATTCCAATTATCTGCAAGAAGAATGGTCCTAGGTAATGTGGCGATTGCAGCTTGTGTTAAACATGACGAAACACAAGACAACTCAACATTGCTCTCTAAGCCTCCTTATTGGGACGAAGGCGGTAACACCGTTGATCCGCAATCTTATTCGCGATGTGGCTATAGATGGTTCGAATCCCAATCGAGACACTGCGCGAGATGACTAAAAAACGTACCTCAGAGTTGATGAAGCAGAACCAAGAACGACAAGACACTTTGATCAATAAAAACAGACGATTACCTCGTACTTTTGAGCTCAATTCGCTGGTTTTTCAATTTTACTCTGGCATGCGCGGTCCCTACCGCGTAGTAAAAGCTTTGCCTCAGGGAAGATACGAATTGCAGTTGGTTGCTGGTTCTTGTAGAAAGTTGACTCAAGCCGCAGCAGAATTCATGGGAAAATGGACTCCGTGGAAGGATGCCTTGGAAGGGAAAAATCTGGATGCCTTGGAAGGGAAAATGGACTCCAGACACATGCGCTGCCTTCTTTGAAAGTAAGATTTTATCATTATATTGTAAGGTCTTAAGAGTTTGTTCTGCGAGCAGACCTCGCATATTACTTTTGTGATCAAACCTCACAGCTTGATATTTGCGAGCGGACCTCCCAGATTGCCTTTTGTGAGCAGACCTCACAGCTTGACTTTTGCGAGCAGATCTCGCAGATTGCCTTTGTGAGCAGACCTCACAGCTTTACTTTTGCGGGCAGACCTAGCATATTACATTTTGTGAGCAGACCTCACGGGTTGATCTTTGCGAGCAGACCTCGCAGATTTTGTGAGCAGACCTCACAGCTTGACTATTGCGAGCAGGCCTCACGGGTTGATCTATGCGAGCAGATCTCGCAGATTGCCTTTTGAGAGCAGACCTCACAAATTATTATTTGCGAGCAGACCTCGCTATTATTTACATGAGCAGACCTCGTGTAAGTGAGCAGACCTCGCATTGCACTACAGTTTTGACAGTAATGTTATAAGAATTATTTTCTTTGAAAACTCTAGATCAAGACGATTTCGAGTCCACATTGACTGGACAACTGACTGAGGAGAAACCGACCATAGACCCATCACACGAGAACGAGGACGTTCTCCTGTCAGGAGAGGCCGTGTTAGAATTGTGCTAAAAAAAGTGCTGCGGTCCTCGCTTCTCCCGAAGCCAACTTCAATGCGAGCGATAGTGAGCGGCGTAAAGTGGGGGATTGAGACGCGTTTCACTTCGGGAAGGGTCTCGGTTCGAACTGGACGTATCTTACTTACTTACTTATATAATCGTATATACTCTGTAAAAGTAATTAATGATAGGCGTATTATGTATTAATCACTCTTTTAATTCTATTTAAATTTCCGATTTTCAACTCTTACAATATAATAACTATTCTCTGACTATATTTACTATATTAAAACTAAGTAAAACAATATTACAGAAACTTGATGTGCCTTTTTATTACAATAGTACTTGAATGAAAAACAATAAAATTGATTATTTAGGTGATAAATATATATTATTCACGACATACTTACTTTACCTGTTCATACACATCATCGAGGGTACCTGAAGTTAGTTAAAATATTTGTTCAAACACACGAAAACACTAGTTTCAGTAAACCCCAAAGACCGTTTCAATTGATAGTATATTGGCATAATTGAACTATCTTCCGAAGGTCTCTAAATAGCTTCTACCTAAGTTAAGAGCATATATTAAGCAAAATCATTACTCTTATCATATAGCCAGAGTATACAGCTATAATTAAAACCTAAACAGATACAGTATAATATCAAAGTAACACGAACGATTTTAACAAAAACGTTTCAATTAACCCCAGCTAACCTACATTTAGACCCTACTTACACACTAGTTAAATCGTATTGTTGATTATCGATTCCGTAGTTTGATCCAAAAATTGATCTCACAACGAACACAAAAAAATCTACAAACACAAATAAATACAAAAAAGTTCTCTCAATATGGTTCAACATTTACAATTTAAATGCGGGGTACGACAGTGATTCAATAAAAGGTAATCGACAGTCTTGTCAAGATGTTATATTAGTGAAAACAATAGATGATGCCAATTTTGTGACGAGTAAGTTTGTGAGACATTATTGCATGTAAATAGTTAGTTTTTTATTATAATACCTATATTGTGTTAGTAATATACGACATTTTTACATAATTGAAAGTATATATTTTAAGATACATAAACATTTTGTATTTTTTCCAAATTCGAAGCCACAATATAAGAAACAATCATAACGACGCTTTTTAAATAAAGGAATGTATGTATTGTTATTTTAAAATTATTATTATTGATGTATGGCAGACATGGACCCCACGGCCACTGAAGACAAAAACAACGCCTCTCTTAAAAAAATCTCATCAAAGCCAGTGTGTGCGAAAATTTTGATGAGCTGAGCATAGCACGTTTATAATTGATAAATTTACAATAAGATTTTACCTGTAAGGAACACAAAGTGAAAGAAGAGGAATATAAACTGCGTACGCAAATGATGCAGAAAGGGCACCAATTGAAAATGATTTACATGACCAATGAAGATAAAAGAAGCAGAAGGAATATGAATTAACCCCTAACTGGTATCCTCTGGGGCCGCGCGGCCCCCACGCATAACATTTTCTATATTTCATAACAAGCTAAAGATCGTGGGCAGCCGCCATTTTAAGTATTCATTACGTCGCTATTCGCGGCGGGTGCCAGACGTTGGGCGCTGCATCTCTTACCAGGACGCAGGTATGCACGTATTGGGGTATGCGCGGCCCCCACGATACCAGTTACGTTAGTTTTTTGACATTATTTTGTTTTTATTTGTTTCTTCTTTTTTACAGTTATTCAATCAAGATGTCGCGGCCTTTAAGTGATTAAACAATAGGAGAGATCGTAAACGAAGCTTCTGATTCCGAATCAGTGATTGGAGCCAGACCAGAAAACGAATGTAGTGATAGTGAAATTTTAAATTATTATGAAGATCCAGTAACCCTTGATTCTGACGATGATGGCGACGTGAATTCTGATACTCAAGCGTCTTCCTCAGAGAGTGAAGATGAAAATGTTGGAGGACCTAGTCAATCCAGCTACTACGGAAAAAATAACTACAAGTGGTGTAAATATCCACCAGCACCTTCACGTACTCGTCAGCATAATATATTAAAGCAAAGACCTGGTTTGATTGGTCCCGCGGCGTCTAAAAGTAATATTACTACCAAGGAATCGTTTGAATTGCTAGTTGATAATAACATTATACAAATTATAACCAACTACACCAACGAGAAGATTACCGAGAAATCGGAAAGAACTCTGCGGATGCATATTGGACGAACCACGTATCTGTTACAGAGATGAAAGCTTTTATAGGTATTTTGCTACTGATAGGAGTGTTCAAATACGGATATGAAGACGTAGAATCTTTGTGGGCTACAGAGGGAACAGATCGTGATATTTTTAGAGCTACCATGTCTTTGAAAAGATTTTTGTTTATTTTGTCAAATCTTCGGTTTTATGATATTGCATCGAGAGAGGATCGAAAGGCTGTGAATCGCGCAGCACTAATTTCTGAAATATTTGATAAGTTTATAGAAAACTGCCAAAAAAAATTACTGTTCAGAATATATCACTATTGACGAAATGTTATGTCCATTCCGAGGCCGATGCCTTTTCAGAGTGTACATGAAATCAAAGCCTGCTAAATACGGCATCAAAATATTACGTATATGTGATCCTAAGACTCACTATTTATATAACGCTTTCATATATACAGGTAAACAGCAGGAACGTATAAGAAGGCAACCATCTATTCCTACACAATCCGTACTACAGTTGGCTTCCCCGATTTTTGGATCAAACAGGAACATAACAGCAGATAACTGGTTTTCTTCGGTGGAGTTGGTTGATGCATTACTCGAAAAAAATTAGACGTACGTTGGGACTTTACGAAAAAACAAACGTAAAATCCCCACTGCATTCAAACCACATAAGCATAGAGAACCAGAATCTTGTATTATTGGATTTACATCTAAAATAACACTATCTTCTTTTGTGCCAAAAAAATCAAAAGCGTTGTAATGATTTCTTCAATGCATCATGACAAAAGTGTTATTGAACATACAAAGAAACCGGAGATTATTGAGTTTTACAACTCCACAAAAGGTGGAGTGGATGCCTTAGATCAAAAATGCGCCAATTACTCAGTAGCTCTCAGAACACGACGTTGGCCGAGTGTAGTATTTGCTGGTATTCTAAATATTGCTTGCGTGAACGGCTATGTCTTGTGGAATGGTTCAAACACTGAGAAAAGAATGAAGCTAAAGAACTACATAAAATCTGTTGGTGTAGAACTCATCAAACAGAAAAGCTGAGTATTTGAAGTACCCCAGAAATTTGCGCGATATAATTGATAATTTCTTAGCAGCTAACGTGGCGTCATTACCCTCGACGTCTAATGTTGCTACTTCAAGCCAAAACGTCTTGAAAAGAGGACGCTGTCACTTATGTGATAGAAAAAAAGATGGAAAATTTGCTACAAAGTGCAATAATTGTTCAAAATTCATTTGCAAAGTACATAGTAGCACAAAACACTATGTGATAATTGTCAAGACTGAATAAAGTTTTGTTACTGTATTCATAAATCTTTAGTGAAGATTCAAGTAGATTTTTGTGAAATGTTAATAAGAGACTATATAAAGCGTTATTTTTTATTTAAGTTTACATATTCTAGATTAAGTAAAATAATATTATTTTTGGTTATAACTTTCCAAACAATAAGTTTCATATATATTATTAACGTAAAAAAAAAATATTACCAAAAAGTTTTTACTATTTTGTGATCTCTTGTAATAATTAAGTAAGAAGATTTATAAAAATAAAAAGTAATTGATTTCATAAATCGAGCCTATTATTTGTCATTTATGAGCATTTAATCAAGTACATAGCTAAAATTTGTTTGCTAAAAGCAAAAATCATACGGGAGCCGCGCGGCTCCCTTAATACCAGTTACTTTTGTCAAATTTACGATACCAGTTAAGGAGTAAAAGTCAATACAAATAGATGTTATTTTACTTACTCATTGATTTATATAAACTTTTTTTTTAATTATATTTTCATTTCTTTGTTATACTGCCATTATAAATTTTTTGTTAGTTTTTTTTTCATTTCTTTATATTATTTCCGTTTTTTATTCTCATTATACATTTTTTCTCTCATGTTACTTTTGTCTACTTATTTTAATTATATCCTTAAGATACATTTCCTCTGACTTTAATATTGTTTTCTTTCATTAATTATAGTCATTCTTTGCAATATTGATAATAGTAAATTGTAACGACACATTAGGAGGCAATTTCAACAGTTTTAGTTGTACTGCACGTCATGATTTGTGAGTATGGTTGCTAAAACTAAATTCATTATCGTTTTATGATGACACATAAAATGACTACTGCTAATTAACAATGACTCAAAATATTCTAAAAAGAAGTCTACAACGGTATTTTCCTATTCAATATATGGTTGTGTTACATCAAAAGTTGATTCTGGTTTAATTTCTACTTCGAGTTTTAATTATTCGTTCATTGACATATTTATCTACGATTATAATGATACATTAAGCAATTTCATCAGTGTTTGTTGTCTTTTTCCTATTTCAAATATGAACAACTCAAGCAATATTAACATAGAACTATACAGATCGCTCATCTCTACCTCGGAGAACTTTGAATGTTACAAGCCATATTCAAACCAAACCATTCCCCGCGACCAGCCTAACGACCATCACACGCACACGTGACTGTCAAGTGCAAAGATTCATACATTTCATAGGTGCTGCCTGAGAATGAATTTGTGGAAAGACCCTCGCTTCTAACCGGAATGTTAATAAATCTGATATTAAAACGCAGATTACGCTACTAAAAACTACATGATTTTATTAAAACAAGGGACTGTTAACACTATAAGCAATTGTCTATTATTGTTTTAAAAACATTTATTCTGAAAAAAAATTGCTCTCAGTAAGTGTATTTAGTGCTAGCTATTTTCTTTTTCCTCTTTCAAATGAACAACTCAAGCAATATTAACATAGAACTATGCAGATCGCTCATCTCTACCTCGGAGAACTTTGAATGTTACAAGCCATATTCAAACGAAACCATTCCCTGCGACCAGCCTAACGACCATCACACACACGTGACTGCCAAGTGCAAAGATTCATATATTTAGTAGGTTCTCTACTTCGGTGAACTTTGAATGTTACAAGCCATGTTCAAACGAAACCATTCCCTAACACCAGCCTAACGACCATCACACACATGGGACAGCCAACTGCAAAAATTCATATATTTCATAGGTGCTACCTGATAATTAATTTGTGGAAAGACCCTCGTGTCTAACCGGAATGTTAATAAATCTTATATTAAAAGGCATATTACGCTACTAAAAACTACATGTTTTTATTAAAACGAGGAACTGTTAACCACAGAGTACATATACAGAGGGATCACCGGAAGTCGAAAATTTGGAACGCTAATGTCGGATTCCTCAGCAGAGGGCGTTTACACTTATTGAACTTGCGGGTTTCCGGCTGGCCGCCATACTTTTTCTCGCTGTCTAGTGTTATAACATACGCATGGTATTACTTCGTGCTGAAAAAGTATAATATTGAAAATTCTTGTGTGGCCTCTCACATATATTTTCTACGGAAATTTTTTTTTTAATACTGTTTTTTATCAGTAGTTTTCTATACATTTACACACTAATAAGTTATTTTTATTGTATTATAGTTCATAGTAATGTCATGTATTGTAACTGGCTGTCATAACACTCAAAAAACTGCCAAAGAACTCTCATTTATCAAGCTTCCAAAATGTGAAACTCTGTAAGTATCGTTTGTAACATAATTTTGTGTTACCAAATAAGATAAGAAAGTATCTTTAAATTCCGTGAACGTGGTCATTTACACGTATATAATTATTTTTATAACCACAAATTATGTCGTAATTTTTGTTTGTTTATTATTATCAAATAATATAAGTATTTTTAAATTCCGTCAACGTGAACATTTACACCTGAATAACTATGTTTATAACCATAAATTAATACGAAATTTTTGTTTTGTTTGCAAGGCGAAGGAATGATTGAGACTATGTCGCCGAGATGAGTTGGCAGCCGGATTTCAAAACCACTGTTACAGAGTTTGCGAGAATCATTTTATAATTCATGATTTTAAAACTATTTCACCTAGGAAATTGTTACAGGTGAACGTAAAGCCGAGCCTATATTTGCCAACGTCGACCGAAGATGTTACAATGAGAGTGTTGGAACCAGACATGTTCGAACGACTGAGAGACCATCCGAGTACCAGTTCAGAGGACGCGGCGGCAGAAGTAAGCTATTCCTATTAAGGAATATCTAAGGTAATTTTTATTATTTTAATGTCTAATACAATCAGTAAAATTATACATAGTCTAGATGAGATTTGAATTTATGCACAAGGAATTGTACTGACCAGGTAGCATATTTAACATTAAGTATATATAAACTAGTGATGCAACTGATTGCCATTTGATTGGTTACTTAATATCAGGCTTGTACACGATTAAATGAAACTACGTGTTGTAGTATTATTTCTAATTTCTTTAGTTTCATTTGTGAATAATGAATTTCTACAAAATTAACGCCAAATATTTTCAATATCAGCCTTATTTATAGTCAAATATCTTTACTTTATTTAATTTATTTTGATGCAAGTTTTCAACACTGGGATACATGTAAACGCTAATATACATAGTGTATCTTGTAGTATATATTTTCAATTTCAGGGTGTATATTTTGTATTAATCATCCAAAGTCTGGAGTTGCCAGATTATGTGAAAACCGTAACATAGGTTTTTACTGCATATCAGATATAATCATCACTTACCAATTTATATCCAAATATTATATACGTTTGTGAATTGCTAACGATTGTAGAAGGACATACTTCCGGAAGCAGCTTCAACCAGAGTCAGCGTTTCAAAGATATGCAGCCAACAAAAACTGAGGAGTTCCAGACTAGTTAGAAAGATACATGCTCTGAAGAAGACCATCGAACTGCTGAGGCACAAATTAAGAAGATTGCGGAGACCTAAGAAGCATGATAAATTGGAAAGTATAAAAAATTCTAAAATAGAACGAATGTTAAAACATATTTTTCCAAAAGATTCTTACACTTTATTTGATTTTATTTAATTAAGAAATTATTTTAGAAGAAAAAATGCAGCGGTATATGATTAAAAAATGAAAGAGATTTGTATGAACTTATATTATAATTCCCCAAAAAGTTATAAACATTTAGCTCACATTTTACAATTACCATCAGTTAAAAGTATGCGTCGTTGAGGTTATAATTATCGGGTTAAAGTAGGGATAAATCATTTTATATTAGACGCCTTAAGCAAAGAATTTTGTAATAAATCAGATGATAGTAAGTCGATTAGTTTGCTATTAGTGTTAAAGAAAGTTTTCAATATGATTTAAAAGATGACAAGATATTAGAAGATTTGTAGATAATTGTCATATACGAACAAATGTAGCTTCCACATCAATATTAGTATGCATGATAACAGGGTTAAATGTTAAATTGAAACAGGTTGTAGGTTGTTGGTTAACGGCTGGTGCAGATAATAACTTAGATATGTATAAGGTAGTTACAGAAAGGATCGGTAAAATTTTAGATGCTGGATTAATAGTTAAAGCAATTAATTTGTGATCGGGGACAGAAAAGTCAGGGTTTGGCAAAAAAAATGAAACATTGATGTGAAGAAGTCACATTTTTTATACAATAATATTAAGATTTTTTTCTAGTAAAATGGTCCTATTTAAAGAGGTGGCACTAGATATTGATGATCCCCTAAAGTTAAAATTATGGCCAAAAATGAGCTATGATCATATATATATCTAACTAATGTTAAGTCTATGAAGGTAAAGTATGCAGCGCAAATTTTCAGTAATTCACTATGTACAGCAATGAGTGTTTTTATTGCTCTTCAGAAAATTGAGGCACACACAGCCATTTTTATTTCAGATGTTAATCAATTTTTTTGATAATTTTAATAGCATTAAGTTAGGTAAGGATGATCATAATTTAAGATATGCTCTTTCTGTAAATAGTCCCCATTTTCTAGATGACATGACCAAAATTAGTTAAAAAATAGTCAATGGCTGGATTATGTGTATAAAATCTTTGATCGGTCTATTCAATGATCTTTCAACTCAGTACCATGTACCAAAATTACCAAATCGTAGATTAAATCAGGATCCTTTAGAAAACTTTTTTTCAATTGCCCGGAAACAAAATGGTTGGTGCCGAAATCCAACAGCCACACAATTTCAATATTCTCTCCGACAAACACTTCTCAGTGATATTTCAAAAATATGTATAAATAGTAACTGTGAAGATGACAATAATTACTTTTTTTTATCTCTTCAGTCTTTAATAAATCATGTTGATTTTAATTGCGAAGATTTTACCGAACATACCATTATAGAAGATAATGCTGTTTATTATGTTGCAGGTTATGTGACGATGAGTTTCTTCAATAGAATTCACAATTGTGACAGCTGTAAAAATTTAATTATTGATCAATCAAGAACTCAAGATACTGATTATAAATTATTTACATCTTTTAAAATGTATGACAACTTATCTCATGAACAAGGTTTAATTTTTGTTAAAGATCGCATATTTTGTATTATAAAATCATGGGAAGCCACATTTCAGTTAATTTTTAATGAAATATTATTGATTGATTATTTAAAAGAGAGTCTATTTCGATATTTAAAACGAGTTACTGCTGATTATCAGGTATGTGGTACAGATGATTTTTCGAATTTATTTGTGAAACATAATAATATGAAAATAAACTGGTGTCTTAGAAACTTAAATAGAATCAAAGAAAATAAATCAGTTGGAAAAGAAAATCAACAATTACGAAACCTGTGCAATTTATAATCATTTTAAAATTTTACTTTCATCATAGGTAAACTTTGATATTTTGTTTTTAGATCTGTACTTGTGTAAACTTTCATTTTTCAGATTCACCAGAATTTAACACCATTAACTGAATTTAATAAAATATTGTAAGCCGTATTCGAATGTTTTAGTGGAGTCATAACGCAAAGCCCCTGCCACCCAGCCACCTGTGCATGATCAGTATTATCTATATGTTCAGTATCGTAAGTTTACTTGTCATCATTTTATTTTTACTGATAAAATATTAATATTGCTTTCATAAATTATTTTGATATTAATTTCTACCGCTTTTGAAGTCAAATAAATATTGCTAGCCACATTTTTTTGCCTCTAATTGATCATTACTTTATTCAGATTAACCAAAAAAACCTTGTGATGAAATTTCAGGTACAATAAAAGTACTTGCTGTGTTTACTTTTTTTTATCTATTTTACAGTATGCTAAATGTTAGGTTTGTATATGCCAATATTTATTTATTTCTTTCTACACTAAATCATAGATTCACTAAATATTTCTTCAACTCCTTAACCTATCCACTTCGTTTTCCTTTCCTATTCCCAATGAAAAATATTCCCACCACCTTCCCGTGGTTTCCATCGAGCAATAGCACAAGTTTGATACATTTAAGCAATCATGTAATTCCATATGTGTTCTTGGTGAAGAGTGGGATACAATTTCAACTATTCAAGTTCTGTCAAATTGTTTTTATATTTGTTGTAGAACAATCTACTGATTTTACCATAAACTTAAACATTCCAGTTAGACCCTCGTGTCTAACCGGAATGTTAATAAATCTAATATTAAAAGGCAGATTACGCTACTAAAAACTACATGTTTTTATTAAAACGAGGAACTGTTAACCACAGAGTACATATACAGAGGGATCACCGGAAGTCGACAATTTGGAACGCTAATGTCGGATTCCTCAGCAGAGGGCGTTTAGACTTATTGAACTTGCGGGTTTCCGGCTGGCCGCCATACTTTTTCTCGCTGTCTAGTGTTATAACATACGCATGGTATTACTTCGTGCTAAAAAAGTATAATATTGAAAATTCTTGTGTGGCCTATCACATATATTTTCTACGGAGAAATTTTTTTTTAATACTGTTTTTTATCAGTAGTTTTCTATACATTTACACACTAATAAGTTATTTTTATTGTATTATAGTTCATAGTAATGGCATGTATTGTAACTGGCTGTCATAACACTCAAAAAACTGCCAAAGAACTCTCATTTATCAAGCTTCCAAAATGTGAAACTCTGTAAGTATCGTATGTAGCTTAATTTTGTGTTACCAAATAAGATAAGAAAGTATCTTTAAATTCCGTGAACGTGGTCATTTACACGTATATAATTATTTTTATAACCACAAATTATGTCGTAATTTTTGTTTGTTTATTATTATCAAATAATATAAGTATTTTTAAATTCCGTCAACGTGAACATTTACACCTGAATAACTATGTTTATAACCTTAAATTAATACGAAATTTTTGTTTTGTTTGCAAGGCGAAGGAATGATTGAGACTATGTCGCCGAGATGAGTTGGCAGCCGGATTTCAAAACCACTGTTACAGAGTTTGAGAGAATCATTTTATAATTCATGATTTTAAAAGTATTTCACCTAGGAAATTGTTACAGGTGAATGTAAAGCCGAGCCTATATTTGCCAACGTCGACCGAAGATGTTACAATGAGAGTGTTGGAACCAGACATGTTGGAACAACTGAGAGACCAGCCGAGTACCAGTTCAGAGGACGCGGCGGCAGAAGTAAGCTATTCCTATTAAGGAATATCTAAGGTAATTTTTATTATTTTAATGTCTAATACAATCAGTAAAATTATACATAGTCTAGATGAGATTTGAATTTATGCACAAGGAATTGTACTGACCAGGTAGCATATTTAACATTAAGTATATATAAACTAGTGATGCAACTGATTGCGATTTTATTGGTTACTTAATATCAGGCTTATACACGATTAAATGAAACTACGTGTTGTAGTATTATTTCTAATTTCTTTAGTTTCATTTAAATGTGAATAATGAATTTCTACAAAATTAACGCCAAATATTTTCAATATCAGCCTTATAGTCAAATATGTTTACTTTATTTAATTTATTTTGATGCAAGTTTTCAACACTGGGATACATGTAAACGCTACATAGTGTATCTTGTAGTATATATTTTCAATTTCAGGGTGTATATTTTGTATTAATCATCCAAAGTCTGGAGTTGCCAGATTATGTGAAAACCGTAACATAGGTTTTTACTGCATGTCAGATATAATCATCACTTACCAATTTATATCCAAATATTATATACGTTTGTGAATTGCTTACGATTGTAGGACATACTTCCGGAAGCAGCTTCAACCAGAGTCAGCGTTTCAAAGATATGCAGCCAACAAAAACTGAGGAGTTCCAGACTAGTTAGAAAGATACATGCTCTGAAGAAGACCATCGAACTGCTGAGGCACAAATTAAGAAGATTGCGGAGACCTAAGAAGCATGATAAATTGGAAAGTATAAAAAATTCTAAAATAGAACGAATGTTAAAACATATTTTTCCAAAAGATTCTTACACTTTATTTGATTTTATTTAATTAAGAAATTATTTTAGAAGAAAAAATGCAGCGGTATATGATTAAAAAATGAAAGAGATTTGTATGAACTTATATTATAATTCCCCAAAAAGTTATAAACATTTAGCTCACATTTTACAATTACCATCAGTTAAAAGTATGCGTCGTTGAGGTTATAATTATCGGGTTAAAGTAGGGATAAATCATTTTATATTAGACGCCTTAAGCAAAGAATGTTGTAATAAATCAGATGATAGTAAGTTGATTAGTTTGCTATTAGTGTTAAAGAAAATTTTCAATATGATTTAAAAGATGACAAGATATTAGAGGATTTGTAGATAATTGTCATATACGAACAAATGTAGCTTCCACATCAATATTAGTATGCATGATAACAGGGTTAAATGTTAAATTGAAACAGGTCGTAGGTTGTTGGTTAACGGCTGGTGCAGATAATAACTTAGATATGTATAAGGTAGTTACAGAAAGGATCGGTAAAATTTTAGATGCTGGATTAATAGTTAAAGCAATTAATTTGTGATCGGGGACAGAAAAGTCAGGGTTTGGCAAAAAAAAATGAAACATTGATGTGAAGAAGTCATATTTTTTATATAATAATATTAAGATTTTTTTTCTAGTAAAATGGTCTTATTTAAAGAGGTGGCACTAGATATTGATGATCCCCTAAAGTTAAAATTATGGCCAAAAATGAGCTATGATCATATATATATATATATATATATATATATATATATATATATATATATATATATATATCTAACTAATGTTAAGTCTATGAAGGTAAAGTATGCAGCGCAAATTTTCAGTAATTCACTATGTACAGCAATGAGTGTTTTTATTGCTCTTCAGAAAATTGAGGCACAAGTTGTACACACAGCCATTTTTATTTCAGATGTTAATAAATTGTTTGATAATTTTAATAGCAGTAAGTTAGGTAAGGATGATCATAATTTAAGATATGCTCTTTCTGTAAATAGTCCCCATTTATGTTTTCTAGATGACATGATCAAAATTAGTTAAAAAATAGTCAATGGCTGGATTATGTCTATAAAATCTTTGATTGGTCTATTCAATGACCTTTCAACTCAGTACCATGTACCAAAATTACCAAATCGTAGATTAAATCAGGATCCTTTAGAAAACTTTTTTTCAATTGCCCGGAAACAAAATGGTTGGTGCCGAAATCCAACAGCCACACAATTTCAATATTCTCTCCGACAAACACTTCTCAGTGATATTTCAAAAATATGTATAAATAGTAACTGTGAAGATGACAATAATTACTTTTTTTTATCTCTTCAGTCTTTAATAAATCATGTTGATTTTAATTGCGAAGATTTTACCGAACATACCGTTATAGAAGATAATGCTGTTTATTATGTTGCAGGTTATGTGACGATGAGTTTCTTCAATAGAATTCACAATTGTGACAGCTGTAAAAATTTAATTATTGATCAATCAAGAACTCAAGATACTGATTATAAATTATTTACATCTTTTAAAATGTATGACAACTTATCTCATGAACAAGGTTTAATTTTTGTTAAAGATCGCATATTTTGTATTATAAAATCATGGGAAGCCGCATTTCAGTTAATTTTTAATGAAATATTATTGATTGATTATTTAAAAGAGAGTCTCTACTCAAAGCTAGCTATTTTCTTTTTCCTTTCAAACGAACAACTCAAACAATATTAACACAGTAGTATGCAGACCATTCATCAATATCTTGGTGAACTTTGAATGTTACAAACCATATCCAAACGAAACCATTACCAGCAACCAACCTAACGACCATCACACACACGTGACTGCCAAGTTCAAAGATTCATATATTTAGCAGGTTCTCTACCTCGGTGGACATTAAATGTTACAAACTATATTCAAATAAACCATTCCCTGCGACCAGACTCATGACCACCACACACGTGCGACAGCCAACTGTAAAAATTCATATATTTCAAAGGTGCTGCCTAAGAATGTCTCCTTCACCGAGAATTTTGGGAGAGCACTCCATTCTGTGAAATGCGTATATTCTTCAAAGTGTGTAAAGCTAAAAGAAGACTATATTGAAAATGAAAAAAATAGAAAGTCTACCCAAAATAATTTGTTTTTCTATTTTTTCTAAGAATTTATGGAACGACCCTCGTGTCTAACCGGAATGTTGAGAAGTCTGATATTAAAAAGCAGATTACGCTACTAAAATTTATGGAACGACCCTCGTGTCTAACCGGAATGTTGAGAAATCTGATATTTTTCTTTTTCCTCTTTCAAATGAACAACTCGAGCAATATTAACACAGAAATATACAAACCGCTCATCTCTACCTCGGGGGACTTTGAATGTTAGAAACTTTGACTGTTAAAAACTACATAAGCAGTAGCATTATAGCTCTCGAAATAGCGTTAAATGACGCACTCAAAAGGTTGGAATTGTGGACCAGTCAAAATTCGATGACAGTAAGCTCCACGAAAACCACCTTCCAATTGTTCACGCTCTCCACCAAAATACCCAGCATCTCAGTGTCCTACAAAAACACAGCGTTGGAGAAAAGCAACCTCTCTAAGTACCTCGGTGTTATACTTGATAAACGTTTAACATGGCGCCCTCACATCGAACAATGTGTGGAAAGAGCAGCCAAAAGAATCGGGATATTAAAAAGATTAACAGCCACAACCTGGGGTGCAAGCCAGGATGTGTTGATTACCACCTACAAGACATATATCAGACCCGTCCTTGATTACGGGAGCGAAGTGACCACCACAAGTAACCGTACCACCCTCAGTAAATTGGATACCGTGCAGAACTCAGCGCTTAGGATAATAACGGGAACGCCTAAATCCACACCCATTGCTGCTATGGAGGCACAAACCAAATGTAGTTCAATGGAAAGCCATAGATAGAAATTAGCCCTCCGTTTTTGGCAGACACAGAAGTGTTTACACGCAATGGACGAACTACATACAGGCCACTGCTCGACTGAAAACCCAAATATCCCCATTGGCCTCCTATAAGAAGCTGGCTACAAAGTATGGAATTGTCCTGGAGGAGCCAGCACCACTTACAAATTACTGCGAGTTTTTCTACAATGTACCGAAGGCTAATTACAGCTTAAAAAACCATTCTGCTTCCGGCCGCCGTAGCGTACGGACGCATCTGCAGGAGCTCCGCGTATTTAATTCTAAAAAAATTACTTACTGTGGAAAATCTGCAATTTTTCTCTTCTCAAAGTTGTTTATAGTGCTTTCCTTATCGGATATCCAAAAATCCTCCGATCAGGTGTGAGTGCAAGGTGCATTTTCCAACATTTATAAAACAATAAGTGAAGCTTTGACTTACAGGTGGTGTGTAACGGGTTTTAACTCCCGGGAAACCCTTGTTTTCCGGGAAGTAATAGTATATAAGTGACGCAAATTTGTGGAACCATATGTGAAAAGTCTTAAGGCTGCTTTTCTAGACCTTGTAAGTGCTTTTCTTTATTATTCAAACTATATTCATACTATCTTCAAACTGATTTATTGCTTAACTTTCTATTGTGCCGAGTGAAATTTTTATTTGTTACTGTTTAATCCATACTCTTGTTTAATATTTAAGTGAAAAAACAGTGAAAATTCTAGGTTTAAGCTTGTACTATATGTGTTTTTCATTTATAACCTCGTGGTCTGCACGAGGCCGCTACTGACTTCCGGTACGGGGCTCACAAGACCACGTACTTTCTCCGTTGCCTTGGCAACGGCTCTCTGATTGGTTCTCTCGGCTGTCATCGTACGACGACGCGGCCGTTCGACGAATCAGAGAGGAGTTTCATTTGCGTCGGCGCTTCCGTCTGGCACTCGACGACACACGAGTATAGCGCATTCGGCCGTCATATTTCCCCCAGCCTGCGGTCCGCTCTGGTGATTGGCCGGCAGTGGTGCCGCCATTTTGGATAGTGAAGTATACTCAAAAATCGATAAACTTACTTTAGTGTTGTGCACCATGCTAGTGATGTGACACGATCAAACTAAAATATCGATAAAGATAATTTTTCTTTTTGTTTATGTCGCATATATATATGAGTATATATATGCGTACATATAAATTAACATAAGTTAGGTAAGCAGTATTAAGGTGGTGTCACACCGCTGGTGTTGCATACACTGGTCTTATAAGGCCGGTGCCACACCAAAACTCTTTTTTACTTTACTTTATTTACTTTATTTTCTTTGTGTATAGACAATCAACACTAACATTGTAAGGCCGGCGTTACACCGAGCCCTTTTATTATTATTTACCTTTTATTTTTATTCTCCTTTTGTATTCCTCCGGTGTTGCTCCGCCTTTGGTTGCCCGAACAACACTAGGAGTACATGAGTGACAAGGGTGACCCCCGAGAGGGGGGAGGAAAGAGGTTAAGATCGGAGAGCCCCATGACCTCGCGAAAGGTCCTCGTTGATGAGGCCCTCTTCACGGAGGTCATGAGCCGCTCAAGGGAAAAGGAAGAAGAATTACGATCCGCTGGACCAACAACTAGGGGAATGGAATTGAGGACATCCTCCAGGACGGAAGACGCTGCTGGTGATGAAGATCTAATCCTTGAAGAGGATCTAGATGAGGAGTCGACCGAGTATACCTCCCCTCCCTCTGCGAAAACCAAAAAAGGTGCCAAGCGCTGTACGAGCAGAATTGAGGTAACCAGGGGCATAATTAGCCAAATAAATGAAATAGTTGGAGCCTCGACCAGGGTTCCAGTGGGCACAAAAGATGCTGTAGCCAAACTGACGGTATCTCTCATGGCTGAGATTGCCCTTTTTGGAGAGGACCTCACCCCCACTCAGGGTGATTTAAAAGTTGCCCAAACTATCATAGAGGAAAGAGATAAAACGATCAAAGACAAAGAGATCCTCATAAAAACTTTGAAGACACAGGTGAGTCAAAAGACTGTTTCCCACCCGGGGTCCTATAGCGCGGCTCTTATTGCGGACGGTCCTGCGGTACCCAAGATTATTAAATCTAAGATTCCTGAGGTTCCAAAAGACCCGCAGCCCAGACCTAGGCCAGTCTTTGTGTTTGACACAAATAAGGAAAAGCCTAGGTCCAGTGTTGAGCTATTAAACACGCTCAAAAAGGAGATCAAGCCCCAATCGCTGGGTATTAAGATCAACCGCACGGCTGCTATACGCAATGGGGGCATCGTTATTGAGGCCCGCGATGCAGAAAGCGCCAAGAAGCTGCAACAGGCCGCAGCTTCCATAGAGGGCATAAAGATGGAAGAGAAGAGAGAGAAATTACCAGCGATAATCGTCTATGATGTCCCAAAAGAACTCTCTGGTGATGACTTTTTGAACCTCCTAAAAGAGGAGAATCTTAAGGAGTTTGAGGCTACAGAGCTCGCGAAGGTCAGATGTAACGCCCGTACTTCGCGTTCAGGCAATAAAAACGTTGTTGTTGAACTGCCCCAGACACTACGAGAATGCCTCCTCAAATCTGGGCATATTTTCTTTAATTGGACATCATGCCGAGTTGCCGACTTTGTGCAGGTGACGCGATGCTTCAGGTGTCACCTTTATGGACATGTGGCCCGTCATTGTAAAGATGACCAGTTTTGTAATAAATGTACTGAGAAGGGCCACGACGGAAAGGATTGTCCGAAGTCGCCCGCGTCTGACATCTGCGTCACCTGCACACGGTTCAAGAAACCAGCTGAGCACAGAGTTGGCACTGACGCCTGCCCTGCATTCAGGGCGGCGTTGGAGCGGTCACTAAAAAACACGGCCTACTCCTCCTAGATGGAATTTCTTCAACTCAATGCAGGGCGGGGCTCAACAGTTATGACCGAGCTCTCGATGACCCTTAGAGAACGTAAATATTGTATCGCGTGTGTCCAGAAGCAGTACGCCCCCAGGGGGAGCAGCCTGGGTTTGGAACCCTTCCTCGTTCTGGAGAGGGGACCCGATCCCAAGGCAGCCATTGTCCTTGGCCCGAAAGGGCTGGGCGTCCTGTTCCTGGAACATCTTTCGACAGAGCACTGCGTGGTGGCCCAGATCTCGCTCGGCCCTTTACAAATTGTGGTGATTAGCGTCTACTTCCAGTACTCTATGCCCACCGAAATGTTCTGCGAGCAACTTAACACGGTTCTTGGTTCGATTGGACGAAACCCAGTTGTAATCTGTGCCGACGCAAACGCGCAGTCTTGCCTGTGGTTCTCGAGGCGCCCCAATCTGCGTGGAGGAATTTTGGAGGATTTCATCCACCAGAACGGCCTCCTGCTGTGCAACTTGCCCAATATGCCCGCAACGTTTTCAGGACCCTCGGGAGAGAGGAATATTGATATCACTCTCATCTCGAGTGGGCTTGCGGGGGGTGTGCGCAGCTGGCGGGTCGAACCGGGCGTTTTCTCGAGCGACCACAGAGCAATTCTATTCTCTATCTCCCAGGCGCGCCCCTCCCCAGAACCTGGGGCGCGAACCAGCACCCGTTTCAAAACAGGGTGCCAAGACTGGGATAGATTTGTCCAAATTCTCCACCGAGAGCTCGATAAATTATCCAAATTGTCGAAACGAGTAGATTGCCCTAATGTTCTAGCTGTTGAGTTTCAGGAGAAGGTGATCGTCAGTGCCGAGGGAGGATTGGGCTCTATCCAGCCAGGCCCACACAAGAAGAACCCTTGGTGGTGCACCAAGCTCCAGGCCCTGCGGCGGGAGTTCAGAAGGAAAAGACGTAACTACCAGCGCGCTAAGAACCACGAAACTGATTGGGAACGTGTTGAGGCTCACCGGGTGGCCTTGGTAGACGCCCGGTGTAACTACAATAGAGAGGTTAAGCGGGCTCGGCGCTCCCATTTTCGTAGCTTTGTTACTCGCATAGGAAATTCGGATCCTTGGGGTGCCGTATATAGAAGTGTACGGAGCCCCTCGAAACCTTTTGTTTTTAGCGCCCTAAAGAGGACCGATGGGAGTTACACCGGGAATATTCGCGAGACCCTCGAGTATCTACTGACATCACTCTTCCCTGACGACGACCCTGATTTCGACACTGTCGAACAGAGAAGCGTCAGGTATATAGCTAACATAGTTCCAGATAGTAGCTCTGATCCAGAGTTTAGGCACTCGGAATTAGACGTCATCGTGAAGAATCTTAACTCGAAAAAGGCTCCAGGTATTGATAGAATCGATAATAGATTAGTCAAAGTTATATGGGAAAACGCGGCGCATGAGATACTTGCGATCTTTAACCGCTGTCTTCGCACGGGCCATTTTCCGAAGATATGGAAAGTGGGGAGACTCAAAGTCATACCGAAGAGTAGTGGGAAATCGCCCAGCGATCCGAAATTTTACAGGCCCATTACGCTCCTTCCAGCCTTCGGGAAATTGCTCGAGCGCGTGGTGGCGGCGCGTTTATTGGCGCAACTCTCTCATTCGCCGGGTTCGGATAGACAATTCGGTTTTCGTTCCGGGGTGTCCACTTCTGACGCGATATCTTCCGCCTTGTCTTGGGTCGATTCGTGCCCAGACAAATACGTCTTAGGTATATTTTTGGACATCTCTGGCGCGTTTGACAATGCCTGATGGCCAGCTATTTTGCTCGCGCTAGAGTCCCGGGGAGTGTCATCGGACCTTCGCCGGATTATTTTTGACTACTTTAATGATCGTGTTGTCTATTTGCAGGATGCCGATGTAGAAGTAAGGAAAACGTTGACCAGGGGCTGCCCGCAAGGCTCGGTCCTTGGTCCAATCCTGTGGAATGTGTTGTTTGATGGTATACTCGCGATACCCCTTCAGGGATGCGGTACCATCGCATACGCGGACGACACTCTGCTGTTGGTCGGGGGATCGAGTCGAAGAGAACTAGAGAACCGGGCGGCGGACTCCCTCGCTAAGCTACACGACTGGAGCACCAAGAACAAGCTTAGCTTTGCCCCACAAAAGTCCGAGGCTGTCCTCTTTAAGGGCAGGCTGGCGAGGGAGCCGTCTGTGATTATGGCTGGCGCTAGAATCGGTGTGCGGGATCAGGTAACCTACCTGGGCATGGTCCTCGATGCACGGCGGAGTTTCCTACCGCAGGCGCCGTACATTGGTGAGAGGGCATGAGTAGCCTTCCATGCCATGGCCCGGCTTGCCGGTGCCGGCTGGGGGCTGAACAACTCTACCCTCAAGCTGATGTATACGGCAATATACCTTGGTATATTGGCCTATGCGCCATCGGTGTGAGCTTCGTGGTGCGTTGGGGTCCAGCAGGTTAGACGGGTGGTACTGAGATCGCAGCGTGCGCCGCTTCTGGCGCTGACCAAAGCTTATAGAACCTGCTCAACGGATGCGTTGCCTATTTTGGCTGGTCTTCTGCCTGCAGACCTTGCGATTGTTGAACGGGCGGCAAATTTCATTTTAACACGAGGTAAGAGTTTTGTTGCGGGTCCGTTGAATTTTGAGTTTTTGGCTAATGAATCCCTTTTTGCTAGAAAGAGACGTATTTTAGAGATCGTCGTTGCTCACTGGCAGTCCAGATGGTCCTCCCCCGATTCCAAAGGGGAGACGACCAGGATGTTTTTCCCCGAGGTGTCAGAGCGGCTAAGTAAAAATTGGCTTGTCTCCGATTATTTTACATCACAATTCTTAACGGAACATGGCGCTTTCCGCGCCAGTTTGTTTAGGTTTGCCCTCCGAGATAGCCCGGCGTGTACCTGGGGATTTGAGACGCAGGACATGAACCATGTTCTTTTCCACTGCAGTGAGCACGATGATGCGCGTAGAGTTTTATTTGAGACCATACGTCGAAATTCTAAAGTAGAATCACGCGGAGTCTTAGAGAGTGGTATCTTCAGTCATCGAGACTTGGTTGAGAATGGTCCGATCTTTGAGTCATTTAGAGCGTTCGCTAAATGCGTTCTTGAAAAAATGGAGGTCATAAATGACGCATTGAGCAGGAGCAGAATCTAACCCTGTTGGGTGGAAGCGCTGTGAATGTAGATACGGGACACTATTAGGGGACTTTCGAAGGTCCCCTTTTTGTATGAGGTGGGTCGTTACGGGTCCCAGGAGGGGCCCTGAGACTACCCGGGTGGAATGGCGGGAATAGCTTAAAAAACCACAATCAGCATCCTTGGACATCGAACTGAAACAGGTTGCCCTGCAAACAATCAGCGAAGAATACCCACAACCTGATTGGTTACATGTATACACAGAGGGGTCATCGATCCCTGTAACAGGGGCAACCGGAGCTGCCTACTACAGTTCTAATTTTGAAGGATTCTTAGCAGTGGGAGCCCCTCAGAGCAACTACGATGGAGAAATAGCAGCTGTACAAGCGGCAGCAGCTGAACTAAACAAAATAGTCCCAACACCTAAAGCAGTCTTCTTCGTCGACTCACAAGCGGCTATCCAAAACCTGTCCCGAAATACGGAAACAGACTGCAGGAGAACGATGGAGACCAGAAAAGCCCTAGAACTTCTGGCAAATAAGGGATGGCACCTCAAATTGCAATGGATCCGTAGCCATGTCGACATCTTTGGAAACGAGAGGGCAGACATCTTGGCCAAAGGGGGCGCGTCCATGGCTCAACCTGCCTGTATGCCCTCGCTACAGAGCATGAGTGCCATCATCAACAGGGCTATTGACCGGACAGGCAGGCAACACCTCACACAGCTTTCCGTAGGGAAAAAATGGGAAAGTCTGGTCACCATCGGACCCATTGACCACAAACTACCACGAGCTGTGAGCGTGGCCAGGTTCAGAATACAGACTGGCCATGACTACCTCGCAGCACACGTACACCGCATTGGTGTTCTCCCAACCTCTGAATGTCCCCTGTGCGGACACGATTTAATGAATGCGGATCACCTGCCGGACTGCAGTGGAATTAACCGCCAGGGGGACGATGATGACCCATTCAAAGATGTTCATCTATACTGGTCGGCGCGCCACCAAATGGCTCAACAGCGAAGGGTGGGCGTTGGCTAGTAGTAGTAGTCTTTTTCCTTTCAAATGAACAACTCAAGCAATATTAACACAGAACTATGCAGACCGCTCATCTCTACCTCGGTGGACTTTGAATGTTGCAAGCCATATTCAAACGAAACCATTCCCTAACACCAGCCTAACGACCATTACACACATTTGACAGCCAACTGCAAAAATTCGTATATTTCATAGGTGCTGCCTCATAATGAATTTGTGGAAAGACTCTCATGTCATACCGGAATGTTAATAAATCTGATATTAAAAAGCAGATTATTCTACTAAAAACTACATGATTTTATTAAAACAAGGAACTGTTAACAACATTATAAGCACTTGTATATTATTGTTTTAAAAACATTTATCCTCAAAAAAATAGCTTTCAGTAAGTGTATTTAGTGTTAACTATTTTCTTTTTCCTTTCAAAAAGAACAACTCGAGCAATATTAACACAGAACTATGCAGATCGTTCATCTCTAACTCGGAGAACTTTGAATGTTACAAGCCATATTCAAATAAAACCATTCCCTATCACCAGCCTAACGACCATGACACACACGTGACTGCCAAGTGCAAAGATTTATATATTTTGTAGGTGCTGCCAGAGAATATCTCCTGCACCAAGGATTTTTCGGGTAGCACTCCATTATGTGAACTACATATGTTAAAAATGAATAGAGCTAAAAGGAGACTATATTGAAAAATGAAAAAATAAAAAAAATTACCCAAAACAATTGTTTTTCTATTTTATTCTAAAGACTTATGGAAGGCGCTCGTGTCTAACCGGAATGTTGAGAAATCTAATACTGAAAAGCAGATTACACTATTAAAAACATAATTTTATTAAAACAAGGAACTGTTAACATTATAAGCAATTGCCAATTGTTACTTTAATAACATTTATTCTCAAAAAATTGCTTTCAGTGAGTGTATTTAGTGTTAACTATTTTCTTTTTCCTTTCAAATGAACAACTCAAATAATATTAACACACACGTGACTGCCAAGTTCAAAGTTTCATATATTTTAGTAGGTTCTCTACCTCGGTGGACTTTAAATGTTACAAACTATATTCAAATATACAATTCCCTGCGACTAGACTCATGATAGCCAACGGCAAAAATTCATATATTTCATAGGTGCTGCCTGAGAATGTCTCCTTCACCAAGAATTTTGGGAGAGCACTCCATTCTGTGAAATGCGTATATTCTTCATAGTGTATAAAGCTAAAAGACGACTATATTGAAAAATGTCGTTTTTTTTCGCCGCGTTTCGTTTCGCCTAAAGTGGCCTAGTCTGTATCATGATTTTGGCATGCGGACACGACAGATGTGGCTCTTAATGAGCCGACAACACAACTAAATGAGGAGAATGTCGCACCTGACAGAGGAGAGTCTCCATCAATTCTGCAAGATACCTTGGAAAAAATACCCGGAGTGACATCATCAATGGTGGATCCACATTCACAGTAACGCCCAAAGACTTGATTGCAATTCCCAAGACATTGCCTAAAACAAAAACAAAAAACTAAATAGAAAGCGAAGCCGCACAGTAATTTTAACTAACAATCCGTACAAAAAAAAGTTGAAAGAAGCAAAAATACAACAGGAACCAAAGACAGCACCAAATAGAGTATCTGAACTTGCTACTGTTTCAACGAAAACCGCTAAAAAATCTAAAACTAAAATGAATAAACGCGCCAACACCGAGGACGATATTGTTAACGTCCCTGAAAGCTTTTTCTGTGGAGAACTTTGGTCTAAATCAAAACGCGAAGAAGGCTGTATATAGCGTTCTACTTGTAAACGATGGGCCCATGAAGCTTGCTCGGGATGTGATGACAAAGATGATGATTTTCTTTGCGAATTTTGTTGCAAAGAATAATTTGCGACTGTGTGATATTAATAATAATTAAAAATCTTTGATTTAAAATAACAATAGCATGACATTTTATTCACACCAAGCCCCTTTATCCACTTCGTGAATTAATGTAGGCCAATTTACCCAACTTGGGTAGGTAAATTGGTCAATTTCTCATTTCGTTTTAAACTAAAAATGCTTTGAAGTAAAGTAATATAAATAAAACACTAATTTTATATCAAACTATATTGCTTCAAGAAAATAACTTAATAAATTAAAGTTAAAAATACTGGTATTTATATGATAGGCAGTCCATTCAAAGCTTAAGGTGGCCACTTTGCCCAACCTTCCCCTATATACCTACTACGCGCAAATAGCACCTTATATATACCTATTGCATGCAAATATTTAATATTTTTCCAAATGAGTTAAAAACTTTCGAAAATACACAATTTTTGAGTAATTATATACCAAATTCGAAATTTACATTTTGTTAATATAATTTGTCATATCTTTCTCAAACTATTTGATTCATTAACATCTTTTGACGACAGAAGCTATTGTGTAGCCATCGACGTCTTCTGCCAGTAACGATACGTGTGTTGCTACAATTGTTTCATCTGCGCCTATTCAAGTTCAATGTGAGTATAAATTCGATCCTGTAAAGACATAATTTCTATATCTGTCTCCTTTACCTTACGATCTTCTAATTTTTTTCAATTATTTATAATAAAAAACTTGATATATTCCAGGTCTTCATCACCAAACATTTGGAAAACCTTGCAGAAGGGTACAAAAGGTTAAGTGATAGTCACTGAAGCGATGTATAAATGTTTGAATGAGAGTCGAAGAGTATTATTAAATATAATACTAAAGAACGTAAAACAAAAACGAGAAGGTCACCGTTATAATAAAGATGAGAAAGCTTCGTGTTTGGCGATGTATAAATTTAGTCCGAAAAGTTGCAAAATGTGGAACAAGGAGTTCAAGTTGCCATCAATCCGCACTTTGCGACGTCTCATGAGTAATATCAATTTTAGTCCCGGATTTTCTTTCAATTTTATTGTTAATAACCTGAAAAATCAGAGAAAACACTGGACTGAGAGACGTAATTTTTGTTGCTGTATTTGAAGAAGTAGCTTTATCTCCCGGTATAAGGACTTAGATGAGAAAGAGAGAGAGAAAAGTTTGCAGTTCATGCGTCGTCGTTTTCATTTGTATTTATGACGATAAGATTTTCATGCAACACAACATAAATATGTTATGAAAATAAATGTATCAGGATCTGATTTGTTCATTGTGTATAATCCCCCACATTTGTTGAAATTATGAGGAATAAGGAGTAATTTGTTACAATACGACCTATTGTTTGGGAATGATTGTGAAAAACGTGCAACGTGGAAGGATATTTTATTTACATGAGAGTGGTCCCAGTGGAAATTTGTAATTGTTGTCGAGAATAAAAGATGACTTTACGTATCCGGACAGAATGCATAAGGTGAAAGTAAGTAGCTGTGCAAGGGTTTTCTTTCAACAATGAAGGCCGCTGTGGAAATGTATTATAGAAGAGATAATGTATAAAGTTCAATTTATTATTTTATTTTTAACATACTTAAACTTAATTGACATTTATGGAAATTACCACTTTCTTACCGCATATTGATTTAGTGCTGGTACATTATAAGTTTTATTACTGTAATTTATGCATTATAATTTTAACTTACTTTCCCATCGTTTATTTCAGAGCTGGAACGTATTGACAGCAGATATTTGAAATATTTCATAGAAAAAATGTCTCCTTCAATAAAAAACTTTTATTTGTTTTATTATACTTCATTTCCTGGTAATCCACTGATACCAGGGAAGAGTACAACAATGGCAGAGACGGTCGAGATCATCGGTTAATTCAACAAGTTATTTTGTAGTGTTAGGGAACGTCTCTCTCTAACACTCCGGGCATAACGGAGGCGCGAGGTAAGACGGGATCACGCACACCTACAAGAAACTAGACGCTTGCGAATAGAAAGCAACAGGCCAATAGGAAGCCAGACTCGATCAAGGGTTGGTGACTGAAGAACAGTGATTGGGGTCCATGCGTTCTTCGTCTCGTGAATCTTATTATGTGCAGTTAAAAACGTCTTTATTGTAAGATAATTATGATCATCCCATTTATTTTTTTTTTCTATTATATGGCTGCTAGTGTTTGTTTACTTTGATGTGGCTTGTTGTTTACACTGACTTGTCGATCTTTTTATTTTTTAAGAATGACTTTTTTCCATGTCAGCCTTTGGGTAAAGATGGGGTAATGGGTGTGGGGTATGATGGGGTATAGGGGCAAAATGGGGGAGCGAGTCTGGGTTCATTTATGTAAATAGGTAATATTATGTTATTACTTTTCAAGTATTCATCATGGTACGTAAATAGAAGAAATGAATTAAAAGAGGAGCGTGGTCAAAAAATGCTATTAAAACAGCTATAGATAAATTATTAAGTAAAGAGATGGGCTACAGAAAAGTTGCTTCTGCATACGCAGTGTCTCAGACTATTTTAGAGTGATATATTGAGACAATGAAACAAGGTTGTGAAGTTACAATTGTCCCAAAAAAACATATTTACACCAAAAGAAGACCAAATTGTAGCATTTCTGAAACATATGGAAGAACGTATTTTTGAACTGACAACTGTCGATATAAGATGTCTAGCATATCAGTTGGCAGTAAAAAGTGATAAGACCAACAATTTTAATACTGATAAGGAGATAGCAGAGGTTGATTGGCTCAAAGGTTTCTTAAGACGTCATTTTTTATTTTCATTAGATTTACCTATTCATAAGTCCGAAGTCACGTCATCAACTTGAGCAATGGGATTCAACAAAGTGGCCGTAGATAAATTTTACCACATGCTCGGAGATGTTAGTGATAAGTATGAATTGACCCCTGATCAAATATATAACTGTGACGGAAATGGAATATCCGTTGTAACTAACACCAAGAGCAAAATACTAGCTGCGTAAGGACGAAAACAAATGGGCTCGTTATCATCTGCAGAACGAGGCCAGACTTTCACAGTAGAAATATGTTTTAACGCTGTTGATCTACATGTCTTCACTGAAGATTTTGCCAAATCAACGAATGAAACCAGAAATGTTAGATCACGCACCACCAGGTACTCACTATAGCAGTTTGCAATCCTCGAGGCTAGTTAACTACTAAAATGTTTTTGATTTGGTTCAAAAACATCATTCAATTTTCCGGAGACACTTGTACTAACCAAGCATTGCTGCATCTGGATGGACTAAACTTGAAGCCAAAACGCAAAAGAACAATGATGAAGGTGCCACTTATATTGGAATGATATAAATTATACTTTTCCGATATCATAAGAACATTGGGTAGGGTGCCAGCTTTGTAGACGTTGGGTTCACAATGCTTATACCGGTGTGGATGATAAAGACGACGAGGAAATCCACATTTGCATGTTTTGTGAGGATAATTAGCTTACCCCATATTGCCTTATTTTTGTTACCCAATCATATGGTACGGGGCAAGATAGTTTGTCACAAGTTACTTTTTAATCATTAGTTATAAAAAAATGTGATCTCCCAAAAACTATATCAAATTGTAGTTTGATTAATAACATATGTGCCATAAATAAATAAGAATAACAAACATAATGATTATGCTGTATTTTTGTTATTTACCTTAGCTACCAGATCATGCTCCCCTTGCCCTAATGGTGGTGCTAAACAATGTAAGGGTAAACTTAGATTAAGAGTGAGAAAAGTGTAAATAACAAGTTTTGGGTAGAGGCAATAAGAACACTAGAAGATATGCGATTTGCTGATACAGTAGATAAACTTAAATATGCTACTGGTATGTACAATAACTTTAAAAAGCTTACGATCTTTAACACATTTTCTATATAGTAAAGGAATTCAATTTTATTCTCCACGTAATGTGAAGATCCAATATAATTTTTTTTCGGCAAATTAAAATCTCATAATTACAGAAATAACAATCCTAACAGTAACGCTTTCCAAATTGTCCTTAAGGCGTTATTAGTGACAGTATAGATATACATTCCCCAGGAGAAAATTGTGATGAGGACCACAATACTTCTATATTCACAGGTTAAACAGATTTAACATTATCTTCTACACATTCCACAGAACATATGTCCGATAGCATAGAATTCCCAAGTAGTATTTTAGAACAACAATTGATAAATCAATCACAAATTTTGAGTTTCAATTATGATAGTCTGGCCCTTTTCTCACTGAACAAAAGGTAATTAGAGAAAAATTCTGTGTTTATACTAATACTTATTTTATACGATATTACCTAAGATATTAATTACGAAACACATTGCATATTCGTAAGTACAATAACTTAAAAAGTTTACGCTCTTTAAAACATTTTCCATATAGTAAAAGACATTTTCTATATGTCGCAACTGTGTATATGTCGCAACTGTGTTTCTGTTAGGTAATAACTAGAAAATTACTAGAGAAAACTGGGAACTGTAAAAAAGTGAAAATATATTAAATGTAAAGTTCAGTCAGATGTTGTTCGCTTTGTTGTAAGGAGAGATTTGGGAAATCACTTATTTTGTAACAGTACCATTTTATTTAAAGAAAACCTTGCAGAAGGGTACAAAAGGTTAAGTGATAGTCACTGAAGCGATGTATAAATGTTTGAATGAGAGTCGAAGAGTATTATTAAATATAATACTAAAGAACGTAAAACAAAAACGAGAAGGTCACCGTTATAATAAGGATGAGAAAGCTTCGTGTTTGGCGATGTATAAATTTAGTCCGAAAAGTTGCAAAATGTGGAACAAGGAGTTCAAGTTGCCATCAATCCGCACTTTGCGACGTCTCATGAGTAATATCAATTTTAGTCCCGGATTTTCTTTCAATTTTATTGTTAATAACCTGAAAAATCAGAGAAAACACTGGACTGAGAGACGTAATTTTTGTTGCTGTATTTGAAAAAGTAGCTTTATCTCCCGGTATAAGGACTTAGATGAGAAAGAGAGAGAGAAAAGTTTGCAGTTCATGCGTCGTCGTTTTCATTTGTATTTATGACGATAAGATTTTCATGCAACACAACATAAATATGTTATGAAAATAAATGTATCAGGATCTGATTTGTTCATTGTGTATAATCCCCCACATTTGTTGAAATTATGAGGAATAAGGAGTAATTTGTTACAATACGACCTATTGTTTGGGAATGATTGTGAAAAACGTGCAACGTGGAAGGATATTTTATTTATATGAGAGTGGTCCCAGTGGAAATATGAAATTGTTGTCGAGAATAAAAGATGACTTTACGTATCCGGATAGAATGCGTAAGATGAAAGTAAGTAGCTGTGCAAGGGTTTTCTTTCGACAATGAAGGCCGCCGTGGAAATGTATTATAGAAGAGATAATGTACAAAGTTCAATTTATTATTTTATTTTTATCATACTTAAACTTAATTGACATTTATGGAAATTACCACTTTCTTACCGCATATTGATTTAGTGCTGGTACATTATAAGTTTTATTACTGTAATTTATGCATTATAATTTTAACTTACTTTCCCATCGCTTATTTCAGAGCTGGAACGTATTGACAGCAGATATTTGAAATATTTCATAGAAAAAATGTCTCCTTCAATAAAAAAACTTTTATTTGTTTTATTATACTTCATTTCCAGGTAATCCACTGATACCAGGGAAGAGTACAACAATGGCAGAGACGGTCGAGATCATCGGTTAATTCAACAAGTTATTTTGTAGTGTTAGGGAACGCCTCTCTCTAACACTCCGGGCATGACGGAGGCGCGAGGTAAGACGGGATTATGCACACATACAAGACACTAGACGCTTGCGAATAGAAAGCAACAGGCCAATAGGAAGCCAGACTCGATCAAGAGTTGGTGACTGAAGAACAGTGATTGCGGTCCATGCCATTGGGGTCCTTCGTCTCGTAAATCTTATTATGTGCAGTTAAAAACGTCTTTATTGTAAGATAATTATGATCAACCCATTTATTTTTTTTTTCTATTATGTGGTTGCTAGTGTTTGTTTACTTTGATGTGGCTTGTTGTTTACATTGACTTGTCGATCTTTTTATTTTTTAAGAATGACTTTTTTCCAAGTCAGCCTTTGGGTAAAGATGGGGTAATGGGTGTGGGGTATGATGGGGTATAGGGGCAAAATGGGGAAGCGAGTCTGGGTTCATTTATGTAAATTTTTTATTATGTTATTACTTTTCAAGTATTCATTATGGTACGTAAATAGAAGAAATGAATTAAAAGAGGAGCGTGGTCAAAAAATGCTATTAAAACAGCTATAGATAAATTATTAAGTAAAGAGATGGGCTACAGAAAAGCTGCTTCTGCATACGCAGTGTCTCAGACTATTTTAGAGTGATATATTGAGACAATGAAACAAGGTTGTGAAGTTACAATTGTCCCAAAAAAACATATTGACACCAAAAGAAGACCAAATTGTAGCATTTCTGAAACATATGGAAGAACGTATTTTTGAACTGACAACTGTCGATCTAAGATGTCTAGCATATCAGTTGGCAGTAAAAAGTGATAAGACCAACAATTTTAATACCGATAAGGAGATGGCAGAGGTTGATTGGCTCAAAGGTTTCTTAAGACGGTCATTTTTTATTTTCATTAGATTTACCTATTCATAAGTCCGTCATCAACTTGAGCAATGGGATTTAACAAAGTGGCTGTAGATAAATTTTACCACTTGCTCGGAGATGTTAGTGATAAGTATGAATTGACCCCTGATCAAATATATAACTGTGACGGAAATGGAATATCCGTTGTAACTAACACCAAGAGCAAAATACTAGCTGCGTAAGGACGAAAACAAAAGGGCTCGTTATCATCTGCAGAACGAGGCCAGACTTTCACAGTAGAAATATGTTTTAACGCTGTTGATCTACATGCCTTCACTGAAGATTTTTCCAAATCAACGAATGAAACCAGAAATGTTAGATCACGCACCACCAGGTACTCACTATAGCAATTTGCAATCCTCGAGGCTAGATAACTACTAAAATGTTTTTGATTTGGTTCAAAAACATCATTCAATTTTCCGGAGACACTTGTACTAACCATGCATTGCTGCATCTGGATGGACTAAACTTGAAGCCAAAACGCAAAAGAACAATGATGAATGTGCCATTTGTATTGGAATGATATAAATTATACTTTTCCGATATCATAAGAACATTGGGTAGGGTGCCAGCTTTGTAGACGTTGGGTTCACAATGCTTATACCGGTGTGGATGATAAAGACGACGAGGAAATCCACATTTGCATGTTTTGTGAGGATAATTAGCTTACCCCATATTGCCTTATTTTTGTTACCCAATCATATGGTACGGGGCAAGATGGTTTGTCACAAGTTAGTTTTTGATCATTAGTTATAAAAAAATGTGATCACCCAAAAACTATATCAAATTGTAGTTTGATTAATAACATATGTGCCATAAATAAATAAGAATAACAAACATAATGATTATGCCGTATTTTTGTTATTTACCTTAGCTACCAGATCATGCTGCCCTTGCCCTAATGGTAGTAACAATGTAAGGGTAAACTTAGATTAAGAGTGAGAAAAGTGTAAATAACAAGTTTTGGGTAGAGGCAATAAGAACACTAGAAGATATGCGATTTGCTGGTACAGTAGATAAACTTAAATATGTTCCTGGTATGTACAATAACTTTAAAAAGCTTACGATCTTTAACACATTTTCTATATAGTAAAGAAATTCAATTTTATTCTCCACGTAATGTGAAGATCCATTAGAAATTTGTTTGGCAAATTAAAATCTGATAATTACAGAAATAACAATCCTAACCGTAACGCTTTCCAAATTTTCCTTAAGGCGTTATTAATGACAGTATAGATATACATTCCCCAGGAGAAAATTGTGATGAGGACCACGATACTTCTATATTCACGGGATAAACAGATTTAACATTATCTTCTACACATTCCACAGAACATATGTCCGATAGCATAGAATTCGCAAGTAGTATTTTAGAACAACAATTGATAAATCAATTACAAATTTTGAGTTTAAATTTTGATAGTCTGGCCCTTTTCTCACTGAACAAAATGTAATTAGAGAAAAATTCTGTGTTTATGCTAATACTTATTTTATACGATATTACCTAACAGAAACACATTGCATATTCGTTTGTGCTTCGGTTCCGAACGAGACGTATGCGGGGCGCGGAGAACAGGAAGCGACTAACGCATATATGTTCGTAAGTACTATAACTTAAAAAGTTTACGCTCTTTAAAACATTTTCTATATAGTAAAGGACATTTTCTATATGTTGCAACTGTGTTTCTGTTAGGTAATAACTAGAAAATTGCTAGAGAAAACTGGGAACTGTAAAAAAGTGAAAATATATTAAATTTAAAGTTCAGTCAGATGTTGTTCGCTTTGTTGTAAGGAGAGATTTGGGGAATCACTTATTTTGTAACAGTACCATTTTATTCAAACTTTCAAATGCGGGCCACATAATTAATAACTGTTTAGGAAAGTTTACTCACCTAAATAATTAATACCACATTTAAAAATATTTTTGAACGCCTATTTGGATTTAAACTGTATTATAACACCTCTGTAAAATAAAATTCTCACGTTTGAATAACAAGATCGCAAGAATGTCTCTACCGGCACTTTGAATGCCATTGAAAATGACCCAAATTTATTGGAAAGAATAATAACATGTGACGGATCGTGATTTTTTACTTATGATCCTGAAACAAAATGATAATTCATGCACTGGAAGAGCCCCTCTTCACTGAGAGTCAAAAAAATCGAGAGGAAAACTATACGCCTAGCCAAATGTTTACAGAACTATAGGAGTACAAGAAACGAAAACTGTCACTTTCCTGAAAGCAGAAAGAGACCATCTTCACGTCCTCCATCTTTGCGAATGGAAACACAGACAATGCAACTGCTACGGCTGGGACCTCGACGAATATAGATTGCGAACAGAGTAGGGAACTGTATTAAGCTTTCGGAGTTGTCTACAGCGCACGCCGTCAATATTAGAAAGTATCTGTTTAGGTGGCCCAGAAACTGCCTGTACTATAAATGCGCCGGTACAGAGTGGAGATATTATCATGGAAGTGAATATATTCAAGAGGAGCAAATATCAAGAGTACGCAAACGACAGTCACAATCGTTGGAAGAAGGTGGAAGTGAGAGCGAGGATGAGTATACGACAGAACAATCCCATCCTTGCACTTTGCTAATGACAATTCAAAAAAGGAAAGAGAACTGGCAACGCGAAAAGAACACAAATTCAGAGAACCATTCAAACAAAGGAGCAAGCAATACGACAGATCATAGTATCGCCGCTAAAAAATCTCAAAACGACCAGCGAATGGAATATTAATGAACATCTAAAATACGTGCTCGAAGACGACAAAGGATTTAAAAGAGTAATGCAAATTATACAAACACATTATAGTAATTTAATCCACTTAGATCTTAAGTCATTTTATAATAATACAGAAGCAAAACTAGTATGGAAAAGTACGTGCGAAGTTGAAGTATCTTATTTTTATTATTCAATAGAAGATAGTATACCTATTGTAGAAGAATTATTATATTTTCAATTACAACCATTGATACAAGATTTTGATAACACTTACGAAGCCAAAAAACACTATATAAATGTAAACGAAGTGAGTGACACTTCATTCAGCATGAAGTTTGCATATGAGCTGTGCTAGCTGTCACTTGGACATGTCGCCACGCTACGATAGAAAAATAGGTTATGTTCTTAGAAACGATCAATGAATTATAATATGATATAGTATAATATTTTAATACTTAATTAATACGAACTAGTGAAGCAATAGCTTTAAATGTTGTTTCTCTTTTCAGGTGAGTTTGTGATTAATTAACGTTATAAATTGTTTTGTAAAAGTGTAAACATTTGTTTATGTAATAAAACTCTTTTCAGAGCAACTCAATGCTATAGTTTTACTATTCACCATATTATCCAAGGATAAGAATTAGAAACACATTATATAAATAATATGTATAATATCCTAGAACGTAAATACCTAAGAAAAATGCAATTCACTTTATAAGTGAGCCATCAGCTGGTAAACATTTCTTTGTAGACTTCATATATGACTTCTATATTAATGTAGGATTAATTGGTAATTTTAATAGAAACAATCAATTTCCACTTATGGAAGCAGTAAATAGACGAGTAAACATATGGAACGAACCAAACATTGAACCTTGCGCATTCGATACAGTAAAAATGGTATTAGCCGGCGACCCTATGACTGTAAATGTAAAGTATGAGGGAGCTCAAACCATAATGCGAACTCCCATAATTATAATGACAAATAAAAGGGTGTTCCCAAACGATCAGGCTTTCGAAGATCGTATGTACACATATGAATGGGCTAGATTCGATGAATTAAACAAATATAAAAAAAAATCATCCTCTAATGTGGATATATTTAATCGATAAATATGTATTCGGTATTATCTAGGTGACTACGAAGCTCGTAGATAAAGCAAGAGGAAACAGCTAACATAAATAGAGATAAGATTGTAACCTAACACAATATATAATCAATAAATGGAGTGTATTTCATTCAGCCAGATGCCGCGTTTTCATTACCTGGTCACAATTACTTAGGTCCGGGAACGGACGACTTTTCAAAAAAGCCAATACACAGCTGCAAAAACAAATTACTGCCAAGTCCTAACCAAAAAAAAACCAAGAAGAAAAGTCATCAATTACAAGGGCCAAAAAGTAACCAAAGATCTATTTAAAATAAAAGAAAAGGCAAAGAAAGATAAGAATCCTGAAAGGAAAACTAGAGAAAATGCGCATAAGAATGCGAAAAAGAGTAACGGAAGATTCTTGAACTATATACGCAAAGAAGACCGTCTTCCGACATTAGTGTGCGTGCAGCCGATGCAACAAATGGTACTACGAAGAATGTACTTAGTCCATTGAAATGTTACAATTTAAGGACCGAATATTGCATTTTTTAGAGGACGCAATTTTATTTTTGGGACATGTGTGAAACTTGATAGATCTTCTCAAAACTGCTCTTTCAGAGGTTGGTTTTTCTGTCGACCAAGCTGAATCAGATGCAGATTCAATTATCGTCTCTGCTGCGCTTACTGCATCCCGATCTCATGATTCTGTTATTATTGTGGCAGAGGACATTGACATTATTGTATTGCTCACGGCATTAGGTACAAGATAGCCTAACATTTATTTTTCAAAACCTTCAAGAGGGTGCACATCTGCTCAGTTATTATAGCCCTTCAAGTTTTATGTATGGAGATCTCATAACACAGAATTTGCTGTTTCTTCATGCTTTTTCAGGATGTGATACAACATCAGCAGCCTATAATATGGGGAAATTAAAATTTATAAAAATTATGGAGAAACATCTTGAATTAGCTGGTGTGAATAGCGCGGTACGCGCTATTCCTGAGTGAGAAAGTCGATCCATCTTTGCTCACTCTTGTTGGCGAACGTTTTTTCATAGCTATATACGGCGGTAATAAAGACGACTCACTAGACGGCTTGCGATACAAACGATTTGCCAAGACAGTGACTAAAATTCATTTAATTTATCATCGCTGCCTCCAACACAAGATGCTGCTCGTTTTCACAGTCTCCGAGTATATCACCAGGTCCAGTCGTGGCTCGGAACATATCAAAATGCTGAAGATTGGGGCTGGAAAAAGCATGCAAATATTTGGATGCCAATACAAGCTTCCAAGCCTCCAGCACCCCCCGATCTCATGAAATTAATTTTCTGCAGATGCAAAGGAAACTGTGGAAGCATGTGTGACTGCAGAAAAGCAGGCCTGAAATGCTCTACAGTATGCCTCCATTGTTCTGGCGAAACATGCAGCAAAATTATGGAAATATCAAAGTTAATGGAAGAAAATGAATTTGAAGATGAACTTCCAACAATGACTCCAATTTTAACTCCTGTCATTCGTCAAACTTTCACATTTGACGTTGATTTAGGTTTTGAGCCACAGCCTGGACCATCGAAAAAAGTCGATTAGAGTAATAAGTGATTAAAAATATTATGATGTCGAGGATCCTTATAAGCAAGATGTCCGTGGAGTAGGCCTACTGACAAGGGTGGCAACCCCACAAACTTTAGGTTAAACTTCTATTGACACCCCACACATGTCCCAAAAATAAAATTGCGTCCTCTAAAAAATGCAAAGCTCATGTAACATTTCAATGGACTAACTCTTAACATCATGAGCTTGTGTCAATGCATGTGCTACGCAAGCAGACACGCTCGATGTTAAGAGTATAAATACTGGTGGTGGTGGTTGTGGTCATCATAGTGTTTTAAACGTTCGTTGAGTGAAGAACTAAATTTTAAATTTTTAAATGCATTTATAAAAAAATAATTTAAATTTAAATTAAATAAAAAACAACAGGTTTGAAAACAAGTTCAGCACGACTTTTGCGTATGATCGATTTATTAAAAGGTGTTTTATTTTTCAAAGTTTGAAATGGCGACGAATATCCCTGTATCAAAGTACCAAGAGGGACCGTCTTCGAAATGCAATTCGGAGGAAGAAGAAAACAATAAGTTAGTGGAAAAAGATTGCTCCACAGACGACGTTATTTGCGAGGACGATTTCTCGCAGATACAAGCATTAAACACTGGTTTCAACCGACCGGAGAATATTCAATTGCAAGATGAGGAGGAGTTCGAGTCGACTCAGGCTATTCTGGAGAAGCCGCGCCAACAATTGACATTGAAGAAAAAGAAGCTGGAAGCGAAGAAGAAAAAAGGCAAGTCAATTTTGAATGTAAAAGCAAAAGTCAAAGTAGTATTAGAGAACGCTTTGTTTGGCTGCAAAATTATTGGATACAAGAATCAACACTAGCTGTAATAGGCAACGTAGTGAAAGACATAAAACGTTACGCCTTAGCCAACAATCATCCGAAAATAATCAAAATTATTCAGGATTTCGCACATATAATAAAGAACTTTTTACAACATATAAAGCAGTAAGACGTGAATGCATGCGATATTTCGTCCGAGCAATTCGTAGAGTGGGTATGCGGCGACGGATTATCAACGACATTTACGATATACCAGAAGATGGACTCGGATCCCGATTTACAGGATATTTTATACGAACATTATGGTCGAGCGATAGTGGCACTAGACGAGTCCAAAGACATGGAGAAGGAGAACGATTGCTAGGAAGAGGAGTCTTCTTCATTGCAGCCCATGAAAGCCACATCCACGTTATTCACGACTGCGCCTACTCGGGGAATACGTGTAGGTGCCAACATATCATGAAACTCAGGGAATTCCCACGACGAAAAAAAAACACCCAGAAGAATATAAAAGATGGGAATCGTTCGAAACTAAATTATCTCAAGAAATCGACGAATATGAAAAGGAAACTAGTGGAATCGGATATGTCGGACAACGAATCGGAGCAGGAAGATCAAATGAAATCGGATTCCGAGTTAGACGTTCGATCATTTTGAAGATGAACAAGAAATCATCGAAGTCGAAACGGGTCCACTTTCAAGAAGACAACAGCGAAGAAAGTGGGAACTCGGAACAGGACTACGACACCTTGCTCGGAGACATTGTCTCGGCGCATCAGTCGACCCGGGGCACTGGATCAAACCACAGAGTATTTCGATAAAAAAAGGAGGAGAATCTATCACCTTGAAGTCGCCGGGCATGGTTGGGTCTTAAGTAATAAAATTCGACATTTACCCCTTCAACAATGTACGCGGCTTAAATAAAAAGGACTGGTGGAAGCACGCGGTAGCAAGGGCATGCATGGTAGTCTCTTTCAGGCACTCGCCTGTGGGCCGAGCAATGATGAAGCTTCAGAAGCAACTGTTGCAGGATTTACAAAAATGCAAAAACACGGAGGTGAGTACAAAGAACGTAGGCTTCAGAAGTGGTTACAGCAATTTGTGATTTGTCCCCCTCCCCCCAGTAATTTTTTTTAAACTAAACATTGGACAAAAGGTTCCTTTCGATATTACCAAAAAAATTCGCATCTTTACCATAATTGTACACATAATATAGAACAGGCGGCTATCAATGATTCTTCCTTAAAGGAATTATTCAATGGAGAATTAGTTTTAGAAACTATATTAGAATTTCAATGTTCTACAAAAGATAATATTTTGATTTTTCTAAAAGACTTATATAATGTCTTAAATAAATCTAAGCCTCGAATATATATGCGATAAATGCTCGAACCGGCTGCTGGTTCGTGTGAATCTTATTGATTGTCTTATATGCTTGTATTAATTGGGGACAAATTGGGAGTTTCAACAATTATTGTGGTTTTCGACTTCAAGAATGTGTTCATAAACGTGTATTAATATGTAATGAACCAAACTGAGCCTGCTTCAGAAGATACATTGAAGATGTTACTAGGAGGAGATTGCTTGAATGTAAGATAAAACATTTGAAGGATGCTAATATTACTAGAACTCCTGTTTTAATTACAAAAAACAAAGAAGTCTTTCCTCGGAATCCAGAATTTAATTAGAGGTTAATAAGATACAATTGGAGTGCAGTCACCTATCTGAAGTACTACGGAAGAAGTCACATCCTTTTGCTTTTTTAAATTTTTTTTTATTCGTCGTCATTTAATACATAGTCAAAAGTAAATCTTAATTCATTAGATATTTCAGAAACGAATAATTCAAAACATTCTTTGTAAGTCCAATCATTGAATTTATTACTGTAACATGTAGTCACGTCGAATATCTTTTCTTCTTTTTATTAAAAAATATTTTGTATTATTCTCTGTACCATATCTAGTACTTATTATAGGACGAATGTTAAAAGTTAACTGTTGTTCTACATATGCGAATTCGGTATCAGAAATATCAGTCAACCACATCTTTTCCAGAATACACAGCCTCAAAATCTTCACTTCCGTATTCTTATTCACTGAAGATTCCAGTTTTTTTTGCGTTTAGCATTTTCAATACCGTCAATTCTGGCATCCCTGAGTCTTTGAAAAGTTCGTTCAATCCCTCTGCTGGAAGAAAATATATCACTTTCGGATCTCTTTGCTGTGTTTTTGTTTGTTGTTTTGCATTTGCCGAATAAATTACCAGGTAAGTAAGAAGCACAACCGAAATTTTGATAGCCTTGGCCAGTATATCTACGTCCAAATTAAGTCGACACACATCGACTCACAATCGATTATTATTTCAGTGTGTATGATAGTATACCATGATGAATTTAAGTAATTAGTATTTTCTTGTGACGGATTTAAAGCAGGCGTAGCTAATAAACCAATATGCACCTGAGGCTGGATGAGCCAATATGCACCTGAGGCTGGAATGAGCCCTGTACGTCTTTCTTAGTGCTTATGTAATCAAAGCCATCGATACTCTAATAATAATTTGCATTTACACGATTTGCATAGTAAGTTTAGCGTCTTCCAGTGTATCAGCTAATTTTAAAGTATCTTTATCACTTGTATCCAATTATAATCTGGATGGTAAAGTATGTTTATAATAAAGAGAATCCACTTCTATTTCTGGAGGAAAATTATCATCTTTTGTCATATTTAAACCCAAAGCTTTCTTTGGTTGTTTTATATAATCAGTATTAGGTTGATATGAATAATTACTTAAAGGTTTATCTAAAAGTTTGTTAACAAATCCAGTATTTAAAATTTTATCCATTCTATATCCACCGTGACTCGTATAAGAATCCCAAACACTTTCATCTTTATTATAATTCACGACGGCATACCAATTATTATGACGACCCACTTCCAAAGCCTTAGAATTGTAATACATTTGCTTGAAGTGTTCATCAAGAGGATTATCTAAAAACCCTTCAGGTATCATAGGTTCTGTAGCTTTTAATGTCATTGCTTTGTATTCCATATATATTTTATTATTCATTCCTACACACCATTTTACCATAGGAACGTAATCAGTAGTAGCAGTACCACTCAAAGTTGATCCGTGATCAAAAGAAGTACGTGTTCCAGTTAAATGGAAATCTACAGAAACATTTAATATTCTAGCTCCATATGGTAATTGTAATAATTCATTAGGGCTTAAGTAGAAAGGTACCCAGTCTACTGGGCAATACGTATGGGGTATAGTCCATCTACTCATTCTTTTACGACTTATTGGAGTATGAGTTAAACCATATGTATATCTGTACTGTCTTGTGAAATTTCATTATAAAATTTCGTATTTTACAGTTGGCGATATACTAACGATATGCTCTAGCTCCTGTCCACTCGCTGCATTATTTGTACCCTCCGCAACACCAGGAAGATTATTCGGAATATCAGCCATGTCAGAGTCGTAATCAAAATTATCAAATAGATCTTGAATATTTCGAAATTCACTAATACTTCTACTGGTACTTGGTTCGGTAGGACTCTCTCCGTTGTCGTCTGTGGATTGAACGGCGGTGTAGGATGTGCTTGGATATGTTCGATCACGTATTCGAAATTGATTTCGAATAGTTTTACCAGCCTTGCTCAACTTGAAACCTCTATATCCACCGATTGAACGTTTTTCTTCTCGACTTAATTTTTTATAAGCTTCGCAATATGCCTTCTCTCGTTTTGCGTAGTTTTCTTGAAGATTAATTTTTTCATGACGTCATCACAATGCAAAAGTCGCGTTGAACTTGTTTTCCAACTTGTGTCTTTTCTTTAAATTTAAATTTATTTTTTTTAAACGTATTAAAAAACTTAAAATTTAGTTCTTTACTCAACGAACGTTTAAAACACTATGAGGACTACAACCACCACCGCCAGTATTTATACTCTTAACATCATGAGCTTGTGTCAATGCATGTGCTACGCACGCAGACACGCAGACAACTTTTATTAATAAAGTAAAACGTAATATAAAAATACTGACGAATAATGAAATGACGAAACGACCCGTCTATAGCAAAACTTACAGATACCATGTCATACATAAAGATAAAATTAGAAAACAAATAAATAATATTTTAGAATAAAATATCATACAACCATCCGACTCACCACGGTCATCTCCTGTGTGGATCGTAGACAAAAACTTAAACCAATAGGGAAAGAAAAAATGAGGACTAGTCATTGACTATAGAAAACAATTCCTAATATTTCTGATGTATTAGACAAACTTGGACGTTGTCAATGCTCCGCAACATTAGACCTTCCATCAAATCGAGATGAATCCCAATAATATAAAGAAAACCGCGTTTACTGTATAAAACTGTAATTAAGAATTCCTCCGTATGCCCTTTGGATTAAAAAATGCTCTTCAACATTTCAGAGTCATGAATGTACTCCGTGGACCTGAAAATATCAATTTTTAGTCTATCTTGACCATATAACTATATTTTCTACCTAACTACAAGAACATTTAAAAAATGTAGAAAACGTATTCCAAAGATTAAGAGAATCAAACTTCAAAATTCAACTAGACGCTATCAAAAATTATCCCATACCGAAAACTACCAAAGAAATAAAATCATTTCTATGACTAGTACTATAAGGCCCCCCACGCACTAGGCAACCTGGCTGCGCAGCCAGGCTGCGGCAGCCAGTAAAACAAATGACGTTGTATGGGAGTCCGCGTACTAGGCAGCCACGAATTCTCGGCTGCGGCAGCCAATACAACACGCTTGTTTGCACGGCAGCCAGCTGGCTACGCGCAGCCAGAGCGTGTTTAGGCGAATGTATGTGGCTGCCGTCAGTCTCCGCGCACTAGGTGTAGCAGCCAGACGTATTTAGGGTTCCTAACTTTTTCAAAAAATGACTTTCGATACAGAGAAATTTATTCGGGAAATTGAAAACAGTAAAGCAATTTGGGATATAACATCAGAAGAATACAGTGATCGTGATTTAAAGAAAAGAAGATGGGAAGAAATCACGAACAAAATGTGCTCGGAAAATTTATCAGAAAATGAAAAAAATGAATTAGGTAAGCATATGTTAATACAGGTGATTCTGCGACACCAATAAATATTTTTTGTATAAGGTGTCGCAGAATCACTGTAGTTACACATTATTAGTCCTTATTTTCTTATTATTATTTTCACTTCAATGTTTTATGTATTTAGATAAATAGGTAGGCACTATCCTTAAGCATATCTGTTTTGCCATTCCAACGGATTTTCATCAATAAAATAATCGGCAAATAAATCTCGATAAGATGCTGATGATCGGCTGCCTCTATTTGTGGCACCCGTGGTTATTTACAGTTCTGGTGGAACGTACGGTGTGTCTTTAAATCTATACCCATCTCTTTCGCGCACGTAGTTATGTAAGACACAGCATGCTTGTACTATGGTAATTGCAAGTTCTTGTCGAACATCTAGTGGACGGTGAAAAATTCTCCATTTGTTGGCTAGAATCCCAAACGTGCATTCTATGTACCGCCTTGCCCGAGACAGTCTATAGTTGAAGATTCTTTTCTTCGCTGCTAAACTCCTACCTCCATAAGTTCTCACATAATTTTATGATAAGCCAAATGCCTCATCTCCCACTATGACGTCTGGCATCGGTACTCCATTATTTGATATGGGGCGCTTCTCCGGGATTTGTATATCTTTGTTGACAAGTTTTTGATACAAAATGGATTCTTTATACATAGATGAGTCACTACATTTTCCATAAGGCCCAATATCTATATATGTGAACTTGTAATCTGCATCGCATACAGCAAGTAAAACGATAGAGAAATAATTTTTATAATTATAGTAAAGTGATCCTGAATCGCTTGGTTTTATTACTCTTACATGCTTTCTATCGATGGCACCAACGCAATTGGGATAGTTTGCATTTTCATTGAAACCTTTTGCTATTTCAAGCCACCTTTCTTCATTTAATTCTGGAAACGATGACTGTCTCATATTCTCCCAAATCGCCATGCAAACTTCATATATGATATATCGGACAGTTGTATGTCCAATCCGATAATTATGACTCAATTCCATCATAGAACACCTGTAGCAAGATATCTGTAACAAAGAACAAATATAAATTTTCAGGTAAATCTCTACAGAGCAAGTGGAAGAACATAAGGACTAGTTACAGCAGGGAAGTAAAACGCAGGGCCGGTGCTAAAAGTGGATCAGCAGCTTCGCGCAAGAGTCCATACGTATATTTCGAACAACTTCATTTTCTTCGGCCCACTGTAGTAATTAATGAAACTCAAAATAGCGTGGATGAAACACGCACTGCCGAAACCAACACTAACAGCGGTAGTGCTCAAAGTGAACGACCTGTTTCTAAAAAGAAGAAGACAAGTGGAGACGATGATTTAGTTCAGGTATTAAAGGAAAGTATCGTAATGAGAGAAGAGCGTGAAAGACAGCAAGAGTCTGATTCAGATAGGTTATTTATGCTTTCACTTCTAGATGATTTTAAAAACATCCCGAGACATCGTAAGCTTTCTACGAAAATGGAGTTACTTGAAGTGATAAAAAGAGCTCAAATGGAAACTTACGATTCCGAATTTGGTCCGTTTCGCCAACGTTATGTTGATTATGAACCAGGAACATCGGCCGCCAGATCATACAGACCACAAACATCGATCAGTGGACAGTATCGCCAAGGTCAAGGATACTCGACTGAATATGGATCGGAAACCGTAAGCAGTGGGCAGTATCGCTATGGATACTCAACACACTTAAATTATAGGCCCGAAGCCTCGACCACTGAAAGCCGCCGTGTGTATTCTACGGCTGTTCTAGACAGGCAAGACAATACTGTTTATACTGAGGCGTTATCACCAACTGACACAAATGCAATAGATACGTCTCAGGGTTCTGAATTATTAGAACTATTTCAGGACAACTTGAACAAATTAATTACCATAAATGTAAGAAATAAATAGTAAATGTTATGACAATATTTTTCATTTTCGCACTCACCTCAAAGTAATCACCAGTTTTTCTTCTGGACGTATACAAGCTCGCATAGGAGTATCAATGCCTTTAATTGAATTTGGTATTTTTTCCAAAAGGTTATCAAACGATTGCACTGACATCCTCGTGTAGTTAAAAAACCGGTCTGGGAATGCGCGAACATCTTTCAAATAGGTATGGAACAAGCCTTTTGAGTGCCTTTCTAGAAAAAGAGGATGAATCCAGTGTCTTTTCTTTGTTTTGCGTTTTTTACGAGATAGGTAAACAATAATTATAAGTTCTTCCACGTCCATATCGCTCGACGGATGGAGCCCGAATAGTCATGGATTGGCTGCTATAACTGGCTGCCCAAATATTCTGGCTGCGCAGACAGGCTGCCTAGTGCGCGGGGGGCCTAAGAAATTTATTCCAAATTTTGCAAAATTAATAAAACCACTAACAATATGCTTAAAAAAAGGCGCTAAAATTGAACATACAGACAAATTTATAATAAGTTTTGAATATTGTAGGGAAATCCTGATGAATGATCCCATTCTTCAACACCATAATAATATAATAATCATATTATATAATAATCTTCAATACCATAATAATACAATAAAACATAATACAAAGGAACCATAAAAATTCAGTAAAAGTTCTTTACTCAGAATTCAATAGCATCGAGTTTCTATACTAACGAAAAAAAATCAAAATCGGGACAACCCTATTGATTATTCCGAAGAAACGTCTATGTGAAAAATCCATTAGCTATTAGACACAAATTACAACCTAGGTACACAGCACAAAATGTAACCGAAAACCAAAATATAAAAATATCAAACGATAAAGAACAAGAAATTCATAAAAGCAATATCAGAAAACCAAATAAACAAAAACCAAAATCTACTGTCCCACAAAATAAAGGAATAAGCCTTAATAAAATCCTAATATCTGAGTAACCTAAGGCCACCTGCTACTTGGGCTGAGAATGAGATGGCCGGCGAAGAATGGTTCCGTTCATTCCTGAATAGAAACCTTCTCTATCTGTTCGAGTAGCTCAAGCTACCAGCCTTTCTACGGCAACAAGCTTCAATCGCACAAATGTGGAAGCTTTTTATGACAACTTGCAAGTCGTTATGGACAGGCATACTTACGAGCCACAAGATATCTACAATGTAGATGAAACAGGCGTCACTACGGTCCAAAGACCTGATAAATTTGTTGCAAGACGTGGCACACGGCAAGTAGGAGCGGTTACTTCCGCTGAACGGGGCACGTTAGTGACGGTAGCTTTTCGGTAAATGCTTTGGGAAATTGCATGTCTCTGTTTTTTATTTTCCCTCGTGTTCGTACCAAGACCACTTTGTGAGGGACGGACCAGTCGAATATGTCGGGGCTGCAAACCCCTTCGGCTGGATGCAAGATGAATCCTTCTTGGAGTTTCTTAAAAATTTTCTAACGCATCACTAACTCACAGAGTTTTACTCGTGCTTGATAATCATTCATCGCACATTCATATTAACACATTAGATTGCAGTAAAGAAAACGGGATAACATTACTTTCATTTCCGCCACATTGCTCCCATAAGCTTCAGCCTCTCGACCGGTCTGTCTTCGGACCATTAAACAAAGCTATAAACACTGCTTCCGATGGATGGATGAGAAGCCACCCTGGTAAAACAATGACAATCTACGCTATACCAGGTATCATAAAAATTGCTATGCCTCTGGCTCTCGCACAGGCGAACATTCAGGCTGGTTTTACCAAAACTGGGATTTATCCATACAACTGTAATCTATTCGAAGAAATAGATTTTGCCCCGTCTTTCGTAACCCACTGTCCAAATCCTAACACCGAAGAGAACGTTCCTGCAGTTTCATCTACATTAACAAGTAAACAAAACCCTGATGCTGAAGGCAATATTTCTGCAGCACCATCTCCTGGAAGAACTAGACCAAACTCTGAAAATGATGCTCCTGCCACACCAGACACTGAATAGAATTCCCCTGTTCCATCATCATCTGAAATAGGCAGACCAATCCCTGACACTCAAGAGGATGCTCGTGCAGCACCTAGTGGAGAAAATTTTGCAGCTGACAACTTCGATCTTAATAATAAAACTCCACCACTTTTACCTTCTATATTGAATAATACATCAATACAATGTTGAGCCATCTACATCTGCCATACCAGCAGTTTTTTCACCTGAAATTGTTCGACCCTTTCCAAAGACTTCCCAAAAAATGACTCGAGGACCCAGAACCAAGAAGTCGACCATTTATACCGACACGCCTGAAAAAGAGGCAATCAGGCAAGAACATGACGCAAAAAAAACGCCTGAAGGCAAAGCGCATCAAGAAAAATCTTAACGGGCCGAAAGGAAAAGGAAAAGGCAAAGAAAAAAAATATATATATATATATATATTGAATACAATTTATGGGAAGTAGGAAGACTGGGTACGGTTTTATGGAACGAATTTTGTGGTACGAATTTATGGAAGACTGGGTACGGTTGTGACAATTTTCATTTGATCGCTGCTAATTCTTTAATTATGCTACTAATCTGAACAAAAACTGTATTATAATGTAGTTTATTCATTGGTTGACGTGTAAATATTTAAGTTATATGTCTAAACAAAAAGATTACTTCATAAAATCTATTTAAAAAGAAAAGGGAAATTGTCATAACCGACCACACCCCAGGGGCGGTTGTGACAGTACTGGGGGTCAATAGTGACAATATGAAAATACTGTAAAATGATCACCAAACAAAATAAAAATACTCTAAAATAATCACAAAACACTTTAACACTTTTATTAAGACTCATAACAAAAATACTCTATATAATCAAAACACTTTAATGAACACTTTTATTCCGGCTCATAAGACTTTTATTCCGACTCATCACAGTTATGACAAATATAATAGCGACTGCCATCTGTGCAGTCTACATGGGCCCAAAGGTTACACTTTCCTTGACATTTAATCCACTTTTCGCCAGGCCTACTTTCGAAATATGGACCAACGCAGACCAAACAAAAATATTCTTCTTCATCTGAAGATATATATATGTATGTATATATGTGTATATATAAATATATGTATATGTATATGTATATGTATATGTATATATATATATATGTATATTTATATATATATATGTATATGTGTATATGTATATGTGTATATGTATATATGTATGTATGTATGTATATATGTATATATGTATATGTATATATATGTATATGTATATGTATATACATGTATATGTATATATGTATAAGTATATATGTGTATATGTATATATGTGTATATGTATATATGTGTATATGTATATATGTGTATATGTATATATGTGTATATGTATATATGTGTATATGTATATATGTGTATAAGTATATATGTGTATGTGTATATGTATATATGTGTATATGTATATATGTGTATATGTATATATGTGTATATGTATATATGTGTATATGTATATATGTGTATATGTATATATGTGTATATGTATATATGTGTATATATATATATATATATGTGTATATGTATATATGTGTATATGTGTATATGTATATATGTATATATGTATATATGTATATATGTATATATATATATATATATATATATATATATATATATATATATCATAAAACCAATTCAAGAAAATTATTCAAGTAAACATATTAGGAAAACACGCAAACATGAAAGATACATATGACATAATAAATTTTGGCTTAATAGCTATCCAACCAATAAACTATCCAACTGAGTACATGCTGTATCATTTATATCCTATACCCAGTATGAATAACATTATAATATTCCTTCCTAAACCCTTTTCGGCAATAAGCGAAAAGACACATGTGTATTTGGATATATAGGTGTAAAAAAATTAAATAGGGTGGATGCGCCAGTCCCACACCAGGAACCAGTAGTAGACCATTTCGATCTTCAAACCTAAATATTAACTTTCTTTTTTAATTTCGCGCCATTTTTTTACGTTTGGTAGCCTTGCCGTAATTTTACCAATCATGTAATCGTAACTAAAAGCGACATAAACGCCATCTACATCCATAAAGAACACACAATACGAAACGACAATCGTTAACTTTGATACGGGCGGCCATTTTACTAAGCACGCGTACGACGGTAAGTTATTTTAATCCTTTTAAATATTAGTTTATATCAATTATTGTAACCTATTTTTGAGTTAACTACATTATATAAAGCATATAACAATAATATTACGTCTTATTTTATCAGAAAATGCTAATTTAAGTTAATTATGGTCAATGGTAAACTAACGGAACACGAATTTTACGATTTTCCAGTATTACTCCATTTGGTCAACAACTGGTGATTAAACTTTTTGATACATTTTTATTTTTTTTTTTACATTTACATTCCTTTCATCATACTTCAATAAATAATTATAATAAACTCTTAATAATTGTTGACCAGTGGTTTACCATCGGTAATATCTATACCACGAGTTTGTTCCATTAATTGACCACCTACACTTTTTCTACAGATACAATGCCGCCGAAAAGAATGTTTTCAAATATAAGGAGGAAGATGTCCTGAAAGTGATAGATGAGATAAGTCAAGGCCCGAAAATCAGAGAAACGTGCCGAAAATATAATATTCCCCACACAGCAGTCATAAATCAAATGAAACTGAAGTACCCAGTGCAGAAAAAGGTGGGACCTCCCACTATATTGACCACGCAAGAAGAATCCTTGCTTAAAACCTGGATACTGGCGATGGCAAAAAAAAAAAGGATTTCCAATCAATAAAGAAATGGTAGTTGAAACTGTTAAGAAAATTGTAACTGAAGAGAACAGACCAAATCCCTTTAAAGATAATACACCCGGCAGAAAATAGTTTTCCAGTTGTTTAAAACGACATCCAGATATAGCTACACGTCATGCGGAATCTATCAATATTTCTAGAAGTCTGGTCACAGAAAATGCTTTAAGAAAGTGGGATGCAAATTGAAAAGAATATCTAGTCGCTGAAGACGTAGCTGACATTTTAGAATACCCTGAAAGGATTATTAATGCAGATGAATCCGGATTTCAAACAAGCCCTTCTTCCGGATTAGTGTTAGATGCGCGAGGATTCAAAAATGTTTATGAAATAAAAGAAAAATAGAAGGAGAATATAACCGTAGTATTACATTTATAGCATCTGGAACCATATTACCACCTTTGATTATATATCCATATACATGAATTCCATCTGAAATTGTTAGACAAATTAATAAAGAATGGTGCATACAGCAAATACTCTCGTCCCAAAATTGAGAGAAAAAGGAACAAAATTCCCTGTTAGATAATGGCATTATTTTAGATTCCCCGTATCCACATGCGACACACATCATTCAACCAGCCGACGTATCTGTTTTCCGAACATTGAAGAATTCTTGGAAGAGGATTGTTAATGACTGGAAATTAAGGACTGGTCATCGATGCGTTACCAAAGCCCTATTTGCATATCTTTTGGAGGCTACATTCAGGGACATTTCAAAAGAAGTAATCTGCAATGGCTTTAGAAAATGTGAACTGTATCCGTTCGATGCCAATGCAATTAGCTACGAAGAATCCATGACTGATTCTTCTCGGCATGACATACCAGAGAAACTTTTATTGGTCCTGAAAATTTATTGTATTTTGAATCATTGATGTCTTCTTCCCGTGTTCGAGAATTTCGTGAAAGAAAACATCAAGAAATAAAAAAAAAAAAAGCTTTCAAGGCAGCTAATAGAGAAAAAAACAAGGCAGCTAATAAAGAAACAAGAAACAGATTCAGACGTAGAAAAACCAGCGTCTACGAGAAAAATTAAGCGGTTCAGAATTTAATCAGACTCTGATGATGACAATGTACCTTTGATTGTCCATAAATCATAATTGTAAAAGTTATGATTAATATTAAAAGTTTATTGTTTTTGGTTAAGAACCTTTAAGTTTCATATTTTATGTCATGTTAATTAATTAATATTTTATTGTAAACTCTGACAGTTCTGTTAGTGATGTGAATCTCTAGTATTAGTTATTAAATTAGCATGTTAAGCACTATAACAAGGCTGATTTAAGATTGTGATTATTATTGCGTACAAAACTTAATTATGTTGATTAATATTAATAATAAAATTATTTTTCATTAATAGTATTCGTTAAGTAGAGCGAACTGGCAGAAATAATCACGTAAGGAAAAAGCGTTATACCCCCTCCAGGCGACCTTTCCCCCTTTTCTCTCTGTCTCTTTCTATTATATACGTTTGCATGTGTGTGTGTTTGAGATGTGGGCGAGCATCAACATTCGGGCAGAAAGCACTGTGTGCGGTCAGCTGTATAACCTCAATTCTAAACACGTGGAAATATTATTTATACTTTTATTTTTATTCTATTGGCTTTCTGTTGTAAGCCAATCACCTGCCAGACCGTTTCCAATTCGGTTTGTATTTATTTGCATTATAAATTATAAATAATTGCTGTATCATTTACTAAATATTAAAAATTTATAAATTACAAAAAAAATTTCGGCAAATTCATTTATTTATTGTTGTAGATGCCGTGTGAAAGAGATCGTACAACAAGAAAAACTTCTTGGACGGTAGATTCGTTAGAAAATGTAATCACAACTCTCAGGAGAGAAGGCATTTCGGTGTTCAAAATATCTCGGGAAACTAGCATAACTTACAGCACTTTAAAGAAGAGATACAATTTAGCTAATGATGATAGCGACAAAAACTCTCCTGAGCTGGGAAGACATACTGTACTCACTTCTGAGCAAGATAAGACACTGGCTGACCATCTTCGGACTCTGTCAAATAAATTTCTTGGACTGACGAGAAAACAATTTCATGAGTTACGGCATGGCTAAAAAACTAGGTATTGCAGAAAGGTTTAACCATGTCAATAAAACTGCTGGAAAAGATTGGATGTCTGGATTTTTTCAGCATCATCCTGAGTTGAGTATCAGAAAGCCTGAAGCCACCTGTATTAATAGAATACTCGGATTTAGCAAGACTGAGGTAATACTTTTTTTGATAATTTGGGGAGATTGATGATGCAATACAAGTTTGAACCACAAATTATATACAACGTAGATACCGGTGTGACGATAGTCCAAGAGACAGAAAATTATAGTTCCCAAAGGGCAGAAAGGCAATAAATATGTTACGTCATAGGGAAGAGATAAGACCGACACCTATTGGTATTACAGCCCTGCCATGTCCCGAGAGTAGCTAGTGCTACGTCATCGCTAGTTGGTAATAGAAATCCATATAGACGACAGCGCCTTCTGGCGGACTTTTGGGAAATACATATGCCCATTCTTTAAAGTCGCTATTTCGTAGACAAACATTTAAATAAATTGCTTAAACCGCATTAAAATTTTATAAAATTTCATAAAATAATTTTTCATCACTGATGACGGATTTATTTAATTTATGTAGGTGTTTATTAAGATGTTATTACGGTATTCATGTCACACTCTAACAAAAACCATATTGATCAATTTCGCCAATTGACAGTGTGCATCTATCATTATGACAGTTTTTATGAATTTGAAAAACGTTCACAATATTTTAACATTGTTTATATTTGCTGTGTACCTAATTGCAGGACCAATTTCAATAATAGTAATAAGGCGACCGTGTTTTCATTTCCTAAAAATGAAAGCTTGCATCATCGATGGATTGCAGCTATTCCTCGTGAATTTAAGCCGACGCATCATTCGAGAGTAAGTTTGAATTAAAATCACCATACTCATGTATTTTTATTTTATTCTTTCTTCGTGTTATCTTATTTCAATTATATTTAAGTTATATTAATGCTCATGTTTAAACAGTTTTAATATTTTTGTTTATAGGTCTGTGAGCTTCACTTCTCGGAAGACCAAATTATACGTTCTTCGGAGGTCTATGATGAGAAGACTGATGTAAAAATTGTGACGAAATTAAATATATTCAGGTTAAAAGACAGTGCAGTGCCACGCACATTTAAAAACTGTGTTATGATCAAAGACTGGAGCGATTAGATAATGAACATTTAAGGTTAGCATTAAGTGGAAGTGTCAAGTATCACAACGAATATAATCAGCGTCGTTCTTTTTCTAATTTAAGTGATTTTTTAAAGTGTTTGTCAACCCGCAACCTGCGTGATTGACGTAAAAAAAAGTGAAGGTAAAGTTCTATTCCCTATTATTTCGATGTGTGATGTTCCACTATTTCCGCTTCAGTTACTGTAGATGATAGCTTAGAATTGAATATATTCAGAGGTAAGAGTTTAAATTGTTTTGTGGCAAGCGATATCCAACCAATAATCCCAATATTAATGATTTTGAAAATATCTTACAGACTTTATCTACAGACCATTCAGACGAAAATGAGACATCTGTTGATGACATTGTTTTAAATACCATTTCGCTTTTCGAAAAACTAATTGAAGACGTCAATAATTTAGACAACAAAATTACATTTTTGTGTGATCAAATAAAATTATTAGTATTAAACAAAAATGTCCTCGCTATACAACTGATTTCTTAATATATTGCAATATTCTGTACACAATTTCTCATCATGCTTACCGATACATGTATAATATTGAGTTACTTACAATGCAATGTCCGAATACTTTACATAAAATTTGTGCTTAATATAATTGTAATCCAAAAAAAGAACAAAGGGCTTTTATGAGGACTTTTTATGTTATGTGGAACAAAAATTTAATCTTTTGTACCCTAAAGATATTACTGTAACTCTTATGGTGGATTAAATATATTTGAAACCTTATTTTGATTATAAAGGAGGGGATATTGTCGGTAAAGTTTTGATTCTGACCATGCCGCTAAAACAACTCATGTTTTTATGGTACAAAGTTTAACGAGTTTCTATAAAGAAGTAGTTAATTATTATCCGTTAATCAATTTACTACAGAGATGTTATTTACAATCACCAAAAAGTAATTATGGGCTTACATTTAATCGGATTTAATATAATTGATGTTGTCAGTGATAATAATGCCATAAACAGAAAAGCAATGTCTTATTTCATTCACCGCCACAGTTACAGACCCCGCTGATGAAAATAAAGTTTTATTTTACATGTTTGACTCGGTCGATATTCTAAAATAAATCCGTAACAATTGGCTTAATTAAAAGGACCAGCAATTTATTTATCCGGGTTTTGACCCCAATCAATTCCAAAGTTATAATTCAGTAGCTCAATTTTCAGATTTGAAAATGTTATATGCTAAAGAATGTAACGTTTTAGTGAAATATTGTTATAAACTTAGTTTAAAATCATTGAATCCCTCTCAATTAGAAGGGCAAAATGTTAAATTAGTCTTAAATATTTTTAATGAATCAGTCATTGAAGGTATAAAAGAAAAAGGCAAAAAATACCATTCCCCACATTATCAAGGTACAGCCAATTTTATTGAAATTATACAAAAATGGTGGAATATTGTAAATGTTGAGACATTATATAAAAACGTTAGATTTAATAATGCATTTTTGCAACATTTAGCTCCGGGGCGAGAAAATTACAAATACTTGGAAAAAGTTTAGTATGGCTGGATTTTTGGAAATTATGCCATCCTATAAAATATAAGTTTAGTGCAGAGACTCATTTAGCTTTTTCACACTCGATTCACTGTCACTAAATACCGTATTAACGAACTTAATTTTGCATACACTTTACCAGGAAAAATACAGACTCTTTAGAGTCACGTTTTGGAAAGTACCGGACAATGACTGGTTAACAATATTTAATTACAATTAGACAAATTTTTGAAGTTGAATCAAAACTAAGAACACAACCATTATTAGGGGAAGGTGGGCATTGAAAGAGCCATGTTTTGAAAGAGCCGCTTGCATTTTTAACCAACCTTATGAAATTAACGCCACTTCAAATTTATTTTCGGGTGGCAACATTGATAATCTATGACCCACAAAGATTTGACAGTTCACCGAAGCGTAATGGCGGAGCAAGACCAAATCAAAAAAAATCCTGTTCAAAAGTAAGTTTTATGCTGTTATTTTAAACGCCCTTACAATAAAATATTTAGATTTAACTTTAAAATTGTGTTACAACTTGGGTGTGTATTTATTTCAGCTTCTGATTGTGACATTTAATTGATATATTTCGCGATTTAATTTCATATTTTTAAGGTAAGAGTTTATTATGGCGACTTGCCATGAAAGAGCCTACCAAACATGTGACCAAAGAGCCGGCTCTTTCATGCCCGGCTCTTTCATAGCACCTTTATTTAGACCTTTCTTATTTCATTTTTGTTTTGTTATAGACGTAAAAATGTCATCAGAACAAGTCAACAAACCCAAGAAAACACGCAAGAGACCTAATGTTTCTACAATCGAAGAAGCAGTGAACGAAATAGTATTTCAAAACCAGTCAATAAACAAAACCGCTTTGGCATTCAATATATCTAGAGCAAATTGTTAAACAATTCAAAACGTCCGGTGAAAAGACTTACAATCATTGTCCAAATATAGGCAATAAACGTATTTTCACATTAGATCAGGAAAGTAAACTGGCTAATTACCTTAAAACTGCATCCAAAATGTGTTATGGCCTGACAAGAAATCAAACCAAAAAATTAGTATATGACTATGCAGTAGACAACAAGATATGCCCAGAAACATGGTCAAATAAAAACATTGCTAGTGATGATTGGTTCAGAGGATTCATGCAGCGAAATAAAGATCTGGCCATTACAAAACCAGAAAGCACATCAGTTTCAAGAGCGACGAGTTTTAATAAAACTAACGTCGGCCAGTTTTTTGATAAACTATCATCCGTTTATGAAAAATATGAGTTTCCTCCACACATGATATTTAATACAGATGAAACTGGTTGCAGCACTGTGACTAATCCACCAAATTATTGGCGAACGGGGATCAAAACAGATAGGTCAAGTTACATCAGCAGAGCGAGGAACGCTGGTAACAACGCTATTTTTCATCAATGCTTCAGGAGGTTTTCTGCCACCGGTGTTTATCTTCCCTCGTGTGCATTATAAAGATGTTATGCTAAGTAATGGACCCCCTGGAGCTCTAGGACTTGCAAATTTGTCTGGATGGATGAACGAAGAGTGCTTTTTAAAATCTCTGCAACATTTTGTCTTACACGTCAGACCTTCAATTGATAATCCCGCATTAATACTGATGGACAATCATAGCCTACATGTTAACCTAAGTGTGGTTGAATTTGCCAGAAAAAATTCCATTATCATAGTAACATTTCCACCAAACTGCAGCCATAAATTACAACCCTTGGATGTTTCTGTGTATGGTCCATTCAAAACACGATACCGTGTTGCTATGAACGAATGGATGCTGTCGAATCCTGGAAAGACCATTACAATCTACCAAGTAGGTCAATTTGTGAAAGAAACATATCTTCACGCACTTAGTTCAAAAAATGTAACTTCAGGCTTCAGCAAAACTGGGATTTACCCATTAAAAGCAACACATTTTCTGATGAAGATTTTCTCTCTTCATTCGTGACAGATAGACCCGAACCATTTAACGATATCGACGCTAATCAACGCAAAGCAACTCCTTCTACATTAAACACATCTTTTCCCAGCACTTCTGGATTGCAGAGGAGTGTAACTCCTATTAATGAATACGTGTCACTATCTCTTTCTAGCGATCAACAAATGACTCCGGAGCAGGTCAGGCCCTTTTTGAAAGCGGCGCCTAGATTACAAAAACATAATAATCGCAAAATGACATCAGCGATTATCACTGACACTCCAGAGAAGGACAAAATTGCGGAAAAAGAGGCAAGTAACAAGAAAAAGTTGCTGAAAAATATGACTACAAAAAAGACTGTTAAATGTTTAAAGCCAAAAGCAAATGATGATGGCAACAGCGATCTCAATGTGTCACTGCACAGTGACTCTTAGGATTCCGATAATCAGGTGTTGTCTCTAATTAAGAAAAAGACTTCAGCTTCTGAAGCAGTCCTAAAGTCGAAAGCTAATACGGAGATTTGTGTGGTTTGTAATGGGCTTTACAGTAAAAGCAAAGAGGAATGGTATCAATGTAAACTTTGCGATCTTTGGGGACACGAGACTTGTGGAATAAAAGGAGCACTTAATTATTTTTGCAAGAAATGTTTCTGATTTTATTTTTCTACCTCTAGTTCCTAATACCGATATGAAAGTCTGATTAATGTTAGGTAAATAGGGATGTTTTAGGAAGATTTTTATTTTTAATAACTTTTTCACGTTAATAGATACTTTCTAATATTCTATATAATTAATGCATACTAGTGATCTCATATAGTACTTATAGTATTGTGATATAAAGTGCCATTTCTTAGTTATATTGTTCAATTTTTAAAGAGATTTATCTAAATAGTTTGTTATATCGTGTGAGACTCTTTCATAAAATCTGGTGGCTCTTTCAATGACTACACGCTATGAAAGAGCCGATTTCCTTTTTTTTTTAAAAAGGTGAAGTTTATTATTAAAATGTTTCTTTAAGGAATAATTGATAACTGTACGTTAAAGATCAATAAATAAATTTCTAATTTAAATATAAACCATTTAGTTTTAATGAGTTTCAGATATTAAAACGAGTTAGTTTCCAAAACTGGCTCTTTCGTGCCCACCTTCCCCTACCATGATATCTTAATTCAAGTATGTGCGGTGATTAACACATAACGTTGCATGAAATATGCACTAGTTTCAAAAATAGTGGCTTTGATAACTATGAACCTAACGTTGATAACAATGAACAGTATTTCAGTGTCTCAGTTGATGAAAATGATTATTTGAAAATTTCTCAATAGATAATAAAATCAGGTGAATATAATAGATAAAATTACAAAGTATGAATGTAGCCCTGAAAAATATACATTCCTAAAAAATTTGATCGAGGAAGATTGTGTTGTGGAGGAGTATTGTATTGCATAATTATTTAAATTATGTAAAATTCAAAAACAATCAATTGAACGGCCCTAAAAAATAAAGAGAGAAAGCTGAAAACATTACTTCAGTCACAAATATTTTTTTTACTTTTCATGTAACTTGTAAAATTTAAATTTAATCCACAAAACTAAATAAGATAAACCGTGAACTTATTTTACTGAAATATTGTATTTATACAACTTTTTACTACCAGTTTCTTTGAGTGGGCACACTTCTTCCTATATCGTTTAATACATCTAATATTCTATTCATTAAATTGTATTTTGAACTACGATATTTTTAACTGATGTAAAGGAATAAGCTGCGTTATTATAATAGTAATTCATCTCAGCCCCAGGTAAATCTCGAAGAGTCCGATTCTTCAGAAGCTACTAACGCTGAAGAACAGTTGAGGGAAATTGCAGCTGCCAACTCTCACTAGCAAATATATTTTTAACCAGGTGCCACTCCTAGAGAAATAGAATAAAGATAATACTCCTCAAAAAATTGCAAATAATCCATTATCCCTTAAAATTTTGGCAGCAAACCTTGTTAAGCATTTATTACCCACCAATGCCAAAGAAAAGATAGATGTAACCATTATTCCAAAATATAACTATCAAGAGAAGATAGGCGATGAAGATGTTCCAAAAACTATATGTGAAAAAGATTAAGAACCGTCGTTGGGTATTGAACAAATTTTAACTGGACTTTCACTTCCGTAAACGGAAATACTTCCTTATAACAAAGTGCGTACTTAAAGAAATTTCCCCATTCCCAAAAGCTACTGCTACAGGAAAGTTCAAGAATAAACAGAAAAGTCGGTGGATAGCAGGTTTTTACGTCTAGTCCATTCATAAGTGAGATAAAGGCGACAATACAGCAGAAAACAGAAAAAGAAAATCGCTAATCCCTTAAAAAACGTAAGCAAATGAAACGTGTTATTTTTGAAGACAATGATCTGAAATCTAAGCCTGCGCCCGGAACATATAAAGCCACACTAGGTCAAAAAGAAACGAAACCTGTTATCTTATATAATGAAATGGACCTCGAGAAAAGTGACGGCATGGATACTGCGCCCACCTCCTCTAAGAAATACAGATCTACGCGAGGTCAAAAGCATATGAAGCGTGTTAATTTAGACAAAGACGAGGACCTCAACGATCCTTACGCTAATGAAGACGCGGAAGATGATCCAGCTTGCATTTACTACAATGAACTATTTAGCCGATCTAGGCACCCTTCCTCCCACCCTCCGAATTCTTTTGATGGTCGTTTGTGTGTCTCTGGCGACGTTGGACCATTTATTGTTCACCTTGAAAGAAAAGAACCCCAGGCCAATTCCGGATTCTCACTCCATGCTATTAAATTTGGTTCCGTTTTAAAAAATCATCATGTCGATAGCATAATTCGAGATGAAGTGAAACAGAATTTTGGTGGAATATTCATCTGCAGACGCCGCCAACCGCTTCGTAAACCACTCTATTTTCACGGGACAGAATAAATTATTCATCCCCTCCTTTAACGTCAGTCATATGGGCATTGTTCGCAATGTTCCAGCCGATTGGTCTCACGAAGAGGTATTATAAAACATAGAAATCCCAGAAGGGGGCGTAAGGTTATAAAAGTCCGCGGCTTAAACTTTAAAAAAATTATCGATGGCCAACCTAAATATTTTCCATCGGAAACGATGGTCATCACCTTTGATGGCCAAGTCCGTCCCCAACGCATATTTATGGCATATTCTTCCCTTCCAGTCTCGAAAAATGAATTCCCTTCGATTCAATGGTTCAAATGTTGTAGGTTTGAAAATGTCGCTGAAAAATGCCTATCGTCCGAGCTTTGTTTTCGAAGTGGTGACGTGGGAAGAAACTGCCCTCTTTCTATTGATAAGGCAAATTGTATTTTTGCAGTGGAAATCGTGATTCCACTGATTGAATCTGTTCGGAATTTAAAAGACAAAAAAAGATAAAATTTGAAATGTGTGAAAGACACATATGCTATGCGAAAACCTCAAAAATGGTCCCTTCTGCTAGAAAATCATACGCCTCAGTCGCAGATTAACACCCCCTCCTCCCCCAATTTTTTCTTCTCCAACTTCTTCCCAAAATTTATTCTCTCCGTCTCGTCCTACCAACTCTTCTTACAAAAAAATTGTGCATCTAAAATCTCGACCCCACTCGTCGGCAAGTCCCAACCAGCGCTATGACCGTTCGGCTTTATAAAAAGCCTGGGCAGACTGACAATGGCTGCGGCCTTAATTAACAATCTTCAGTTAATACTTCCTCTTTTTGATCATGAAAATACAGACAGCAGTTAGCGATCCTGACACAACCGCACTTAAAATTCAACTGGCCGAGCATCAATCTAGTGTAGACACGGCATATAACATGAAAAAAATAGACAAAGAAGAATCAAAAACAAGTGAAGAAAAGACGTGTTATACGTTTGACCTACAGCAATGTTTACCAACACCTTTTCTTGGATGTTCAGTTGTGTTTTACAAGAGGCAGTCGTGGACGTACAATCCTACTATTCATGATGGTGCTTCAAGTAAAAATTGTAACATTTTATCCGATACCTGCGGTGGTCAGAACAAGACTTCTCACGTGTCGGCGATGTTTTTGAAATTTATAGCGGAATCCACCACTGTGCAGATTATAAACCAAGTTTTTAAATCCTGGGCACACACATATGGAGTGTGACATACCATAGACCACGCCCTATTTAAAGAAAAAACAAACAAAAAATTAATTTCAATATATCATCCGCATGACTGGTATCAGCTCGTTCAATCCAGGGGGAAAAGAACAAACTTTAGGTGTGTGAAATGAAGAAAGAAAACTTTTAAGAGTTTTCCAAACTCTCCAATTACCAACTAGGCTGGAAGAAAAAAAAATGAAAGTGATTTGGAATTCACATGGCATGATGTAAAGTGATTGCCATGTGATGCTAACGAGTCAAGGAAAATCGAATATAAGAAAAACCTGACTGACGATAACTTTGATGTAAGTACTACCTAGGGTAAAAGTGGGAGAAACGCTATATGAGGAGAGATGCCATATCTTCGCTGAGGCTAAAAGGCGCTATGGCATACTGATTCGTACCCTATCTAGGCGCCTCAAGACCGGCAATACTCTAAATCTGGATTAGGACCTCAAGGTGTTTATTACTTAAAATACATGTTATTTGTAGTATAGTAACTTACAAAGTACATGTTGTTCTAGCGTCACTCGGAACAAACAACGAAAAACGAATAGCATCTTACATTAAACGCCTAGCTAGTGCTGGCTTCGCACCCGATTGGAGTACAATTCGTTGTCTCACCTATCAATTTGCCGAAAAGCTTGGAATCAAACATAAATTTTCCAAGGAAAGAGGGATGGCAGATAAACATTGGCTAACGTCCTTTCTGGAGAGAATTAAAGATGTAGCAGTACGTCAAGCAGAAGGCCTTTCAGTAGCAAGAACTCAGGGTATGAACAGAGCAGAAGTGCATTTTTTAAACTGCTTGAAGAAGAAATAATAAAAAAACGAGTTGATTATAAACCAGAAAATATCTTTAAAGTTGACGAGAGTGGAATACAGTTAATTAATAAACCTGGAAGTTTTGACAGCGAAAGGAGCAAAGTACGTTCATGGGATAACACCTCGTGAGAAGGGAGAAACAAATTCTCTGGTCGCGTGCTGCAGTGCTGAAGGACGTTTTTTGCCTCCGGTATTAGTTATGAAATTTTATTATTAATATAAAATCTGAGTTTTCTGATGGCTTGCCTAATGGGTCTGATGTCTACATGAATAAAGTCATCTTACATTATACAGAATTATTTCGCAGATGGTTCAAGGAACATTTTTTACCTAAAAAACCAAAAACCGGTAAAACTATTTTGATTTTAGACCACACTTCGCATTTAAATTCTATAGAACTTTTGGACTTAGCAAAGAAAATGATGTCATATTTATATGTTTGCCCAGTCATACAACACAAGAACTTCAACCTCTGGACCGTATTTTTTTAAGCCTCTAAAGACCTTTTATTATCAGGAAACTAATGCATGGATGTTGGGAAAGAAAACAGGACAACCACAAGATTACAGGTTGGATCTTTAATAGAGCAAGCATGGGGAAGAGCCGCAACTGTAAGAAATGCCACATCAGGTTTCAAAGCTTGTGGAAAATTTTCACTCAATCCAAATGCCATTCCTGATCATTTCTTTTCTATATCTGATATAATTAAACCAGTGGTTCCAAGTGTTCCTTCTACTGAAGCTCAGTAACCACCAAAAGCGTCAACTTCAGAGCAAATAGCTACTACACCAACCAATAAAGAAACCCCCACAAAGCTTCTCGAGGTGTCAAACCCTCAAAAAAGGCGTGTTATACGTTTGACCTACAGCAACGTTTACCAACACAGACGTACAATCTTATTATTTATGACAGTGCTTCAGGAAAATCCAAGCACTATATGTGGCATGGGGGCATAACTCATCGCGGAGGAAATGAAATATCGTCATGTCTATATCACTTTTAAAAAAATAATTCATCTCCAACAGTAAAAATTAGAACATTTTATTCCGATAGTTGCGGTGGTCAGAACAAGAATTTTTATGTGAATCCACCTCTGTGAAGATTCATAAGCAATAACTGTTTAATTCCTGGGCACACACATATGGTGTGTGACATAGACCACGTCCTATTTGAAAAACAAAAGAAAAAAATTAAATTCCAACATACCATCCACATGACTGGCTCATGATCTGATCAGCTCGTTCGATCCACTGGGAAAAAGAACAAATTTGAGGTGTGTGAAATGAAGAAAGAAAACGTTAATGAGTTTTCCAAACTTTTCAATGACCAACTAGTCTTGAAGAAAAAGAATTAAAATGGTTTGGCATTCAAGTGACATGATGTGGAGTGATTGTAATTTGACGATAACGGATCAAGGAAAATCGAATATAAGAAAAACCTTACAGACGATAACTTTGATGTAATCAACTTTAGATGTGGAAAATTTTGTATTCTTTCTGTGCCTCACAGATATATAGGGGTGGTCCAAAGTCCGTTACATTTGAATCGACAGTTGCGTCGAGCAGCGAGGGAGAGGTGGGGCGGGCGAGGTATGGAATGTTAGATCGGCCGATGGGAATTTAGTGCCATTCAACGAGAAATAACGTGCGTTCTGCGTACGTAAGTACTATCGAAACAACGGTTTTTCGACTCTAGCTCTCAACCTGGACTCTGTACTGGACTCTCTACTCGAAACCGGTCTTAAATATATCCGAAACATCTTTAAAACGCATTCTACACAAGGATTTACATTTGCATCCGTACAAAATCCAAATTGTTCCAACAGTTAAAGCCTCAAGATTATGCTCACAGGTTGCAGTTTGCTAACGAAATGCTAGAGAGGTTCGCCAGCTATAACATTTTTTTTTTTCAGATAAAGCCCACTTTCACCTAAATGGACATGTAAACAGACAAAACTGCAGATATTGGAGTAACACTAATCTGACATTGAAGCATCAAAAACCCCTGCATTCACCCAAGGTTACTCTATGGGCAGCTTTATCAGCAAGAGGCATTATTGGTTCATATTTTTATGAAGATCAAAGAGAAAACGCTGTTACAGTGAATACAGAGCGGTATATTGCCATGCTACAGAACTTTTTTTGATCTAGCGCTTCAGGACTTTGATGGTTTCAATCAACGATCGTGGTTTTAGCAAGATGGGGTAACATGCAACATTTCCAACGACTCTTTAAGTGCAGTTCGCGAAATTTTCGGTCAAAAAATTAAATCCAAAAGAGGTAACATTACCTCGTAGCCCGGACTTATCCCCAATGGATTTTTTCCTTTGGGGATACCTTAAAAGTAAAGTCTTTAACAGCAATCCAGCGACTCTTGAGGAATTAAAGGCTCATATTCGCGAGGAAATGCAAAACATTTTCTGAAACACTTGTCAGTCGGTCATTGAAAATTTCCGCCCCAGGTCGCCGCAGTATCAAAAAATTGAAGGATCGCATATGGACGATGTGATTTTTAAGAAATTCAAATCCCAAATTGCGTACTTTCATTTAATTTTTTTTTATCATTATCATCGTATGAAATGTTAACGGACTTTTGGACCATAATGTAATTCACAGCTACTTACCTAGAAAGAGAAAGAAAGTTAATTTCTTTTGATACCGCCTATTTTCTACGAAATTTATAATGTAGATCATATTCTGCAACACAGCATTTCAAACATGAGGACTTGAAGCTATTGAAAAAACATCATCTTGAACAAATGGTAGCCAAACTCCTGAACAAATACGCTGCACTAAAAAGACTACAGACCCCCTGTTTCCGAATTAGTTGACGTAAATAAAAGTGTATCTACAAATAAGCAAAACCATCAACATTAGGATTTATTAAACTTTCCGATATTCAGCCTCTCCTAAAGGCAACCAAAGCACACCGCATAAATCAATTAGAAGAAAAACAGAAAGCAGAACGAAATAAGAATAAGAAAGCATCAGATAAGAAAAATAAGACTTCTAAAAATAGTCCACATTATTGAATACAAGTACAGGTCGAGAAATAATTAGATGCCCTCTTTACCTTGAAGTTTATGTTGAATCACCGTAAGAAGATTGGATTCAATGTAATAGGTGTGAATCCTGGTGGCATGATGAAGACACATACTACGTAGAGCTTGAGGCCTTCACTTGTGATAATTGCTAGCGCTGATCTCATTCTGCTCTCATGCACTTGCCTTCTGTGAAAGGTTCTCACTGCGTATTCTTTGCAATATACCATAAGAGTGCGCATGGGACGAGTTGAACGTTCAAGACTTTTTTCTTTTTTCATATTTTGATATTACTTAAGATTTATATTTAATACAATGTTATTAAATAACCAAAGTTTGATTCAATTAAGATATACAAAACGAAATATCAAAGTTGATTTTTTTTACTTCACTATAACATGACAAAGTTGACAAATGAATAAATGATATCACCCAAAAGGCAAATCTTCAATATTTGAACGCCATAGAATTAAGAAAAAATTATCACCGTGCTAAAAATGATTATCGAGACTTTAAAAAATCATCCAATTTTTGAAGGAAAAGATCGAAAACGGTCTACAAGGAAAAAAACAAGAGGTGAAACTGATAACAAGATAATCACTCAAGCAAGGAATTCACTAACGACTTAAAAAAAGCAATTACCGCATGTTAGCGACCTATTCATTGCTACCAGATCCTGCCTAATAGAAGAACCGAATACGAATAGCATCATCAACGGGACTCCCAATGGGACTACCAGCTGGACAATAGGATAATAAATTAAATAGCTAAAATATGAAACCGTTATTCTTTGTATAAAAGAGACCCTGTGTAAGGACCAGTTACATTCGTTCGTTCATTTGCATTGTTTAAAGTCAACTTTGCTTTGCGACTTTTGTCCTGATCCCCCTGCTCAGTAAAACTTGAATTGTATAAGTTAAATAGTAAAAACCAATTAAATATATTAAATATTAAAATTAAATTTAAATAATAATATAATTGTGTACATCAAATAAATTTTATTACGCACGCAAACAATTGTTTTTAAAAACATAACTTCTCTGTCACGCGGCGTAATTCGCGACTTAATTGGCGCAGTCGGTAGGATCTTTGAAGCAGTCATCGCATGAGAAGTTGTTTTTTGTATCTACGAATTCATCAAAGTCCGGATCACCGACGAAACCAACCCAGCCACTACAGAGCAGCCCAGCACCAATGAAGACCACAGCACTGTAAGTACGTATTTTATTTCTTATTGCCAAAAAGCAATCCCTTTATATTAACTATACGCAAATATAGTTGTGTTGTCGATTGTATGCATTTAGCCTGGTTCCCATTAGATCAAGCATAAACTACAAGTAGATACACAGACACACATAAAACAAGTACATAAAATACATATATACATTTTTAAATCATTAAAAACAGCAAAATGGAAGATATCACCTTGTATAATGCGGCACTTAAGATTGTACCACATTTCGACGGTAATCACAATAAGCTGTACAGATACAATAAGACTGGTGAAGCCATCTTAAAACAGTACTATAATCCTAAAGAACCTACTTGTTTTCACAACACTATCATTTTAAATGGGATAATTGGAGAACTTGAAGGGAAAGCTGAGGAATTTATAAATATGAATGGCACAGAAACTTGGTCCGATATTAAATTAATCCTTATCCAAAATTTCGCAGATCAACGAGATGAGAATTCTCTAAATAGAGATCTGGTCAATACCAAACAAAAGGAGAATGAAACTCCTCAGGCATACTAAGAAACATGCCTAAGGGTGCTTCCACTGAAATGCGACATTGTAGGTTCAAAATAAAATTTATGCAATCGTTATGACTTACAGGCAAAACGGTAGCTTGTTAAATATATTTACTGGCAACACTAAATTTTAAAACAAAAAAACGACCGTTTTTTTTCTTTATGACAGTTTGATTGGAACGTTGTCGACAGTTACAAAACACGTAAAACTTTTGTAATTAATAAACATCGTTTATTTTTAATGGATTTGTACTTTAAGTTTTGTACAAATAACAGTGTTGGTATTGTGTGATAATAAATTTTATATTGGACGACAAATAATTGGTAAGTATTTAAATTTAATGGTTTGAATTTCATTTAAAAGTCAAACACTCCAAAATTATGTAACATGAGTGATCGAAAGGCATATTTTTTACTATTATACAAAATATTATTCGTTTCAAAAGATTCAATTTTTTATTTAGATCCTGTTTAAGATAAGTCACAGAAATATGCAATTATTTTTATACAATTGTTATATTAAACTTATTAAAAAGATGTTATTAATATTGTAACATGAGTTACCGGTAACTCACGTTACATGAAGTAATGCGAGTTACCATTGCTTAAGTTTAATTCAACGTGAGTGAATGTGTAACATTGTACTATGTGTGAGTAATCAGCCGTGTAGAACATGTTTTTAATGCCCAACAATTTACGCAGGTTGGTAATAAATATTCCAGTGTGAAAGTTATAAATATGGAAGAAGAAGAAATTGAAAGTAGGTTTGCCAAGTTGAAACTGAAGGAAGTATTCGACAAAGCATTACACATCGAGGGTATTGCGAAGATTCACAATGTTTACACAAGTAATAGTGCGGTGAAAACTGAATCCATAACAACAGATTCAACTCTCATAAAAGAGAAATCGTTTTACCATAGTGTGTATGGATCGGATGAGTCTGACACCTCAGATGATGACGTTTCGCTGTCTATTATAAAGGCAAAACATTAGTTTAAGTTTAACTACCATTTCCTTAATTAAATTTAATTTTTGCTCCACAAAATCTAGAAGTAAACTTTGAATATGTATGTAACATGAGTTACCAAAATCTATGTAACATGAGTGACCATTATTTAATTATCTAAAAAAAATGTGTTTCTAAAACCATTAATATTGCTAATAATCTCATATGTAAGACACTTAATAAAAACGGATTTGATTTAGAATATTTTTATTTTATTTAAACGGAACAGAATTTATAGGGTACATAATAACCTAATTAAGCTAATGTCGCCAAAGGTAACGTGAGTTACCAAGGATTTTTATTGAAACTAATAAAAACTAAACCTAGAAAATTCAAAATAAAACGAGACCCACATTGTATGCTTCATAACAACGAAATTTTCATTAAGAGGGTAGTTGATATAATTATAAATATATGGTATGCTAGCTTTGTTAGTTTTACTCGGGAAATGAAAATGTAACATGAGTTACCATGGAATTACCCCTGAGCCTTTTAAATACTATAACAAATTGTGTCGATATACATGAAGGGGATGAAAGCCTTCGTGCTTGCAAACACAAATTTTTCGCAAACCAAACGTTAAGAACTTTCCTAGCCGGATTGAAAGAACCGTTAGGGTCAACAATTCACTCCCTGTGGCGCTTCAATACGTCAAAGAGGAGGAAAATATAAGTTATTTCCAACGAAAAATTTTTGAATATAAAAAAACCTTCTAATAATTATAATAATAATAATACTAACAATAACAGTAATGATAATAACACTAACAATAACAATAAAAATAACAACAACCCTCAACAGAAACCGTTCCAATTCAAACAATTACCGCAAAAATCATTTTCAAACATGATTAAAACTTAACAACCCTTTACCCTAAATAAACCTGGACAAAGTATACAAAAACCCTGGCACCAAAAAAACCCACTCCTATGAGCAGAATCTCTCACAACTCATACAGAACACCGCAGAACACCAATCACCAATTACCAGTGGGGTAATTAGGTACAGAACACCACAAAAACCTACATTTCGTCCATCACCTAATTACATAGCTGAAGAGCTACACCATAACTATCTAGCCTCAGATGTTGAAACAATCAATACCGAATTAGATCCAGAAGATCTTATTGAATATCCGTATTATCGTGAAACAGAACCACGAGAATCTCAAAATTTTCCACCAGAACTAGACCCAGAAGAGAACCCATAACAGAAGTCAATGCCCACAACCAAAGACACTTACCGTCCATTCAAATCCTTAAAGCTTCTCATAGATACTGGAGCAAATAAATCTTTAAAAAAGCACCTAAAATTATTAAAAAATATTTTCATAATTTCTCAATAAATTATGATCCATTTAAATATTCCATTAATTTACCCCTTTTTGAAGAATTTAATATTAGAGAAAATTTTAAATTCTACATTTATAAATTCCACAACATTTTTGACGGTCTAATAGGATTAAACATACTCGAAAAACTCAAATCGAAACTAGATCTATTTAATAAAACCCTGCTAATTCATAAATACCCATTAAAATTCTGAAATCTAGTAACAACAATCTGTTCGAAAGAACTATTCACAATCATTCTTCAGAAAAAAATTAAAGTACCCATGAATATTGGAAACGGAGAAATCTATATTCCGAACACTAGAATTAAACAATGTATTAATTCAAATTTAGTTACAAGCGCAAAGTACGGATACGCCTTAGTTAGAATCAATAACTCTACGTCTAATGACATCATTCTGTCATTGCCTTCACCTATAAAAGTAAAATCAATAATAAAAAATGTTGAATACTAAATTTTGAAAATGATTGACCAGAACCCAAAATAAACATAGATAAACTAATTAGAACTAACCATTTCAATTTAGAAGAAAAAATTCCTTTAATTAATTTATGCAAAATATTTAAAGATATATTTTATTATGAAAACTTACAATTAACATTTACTAACAAAATTAAAAACTTTAAAACTAAAAATGAACTACCCTTATGTTCACAAGGATGAAATTCATCGAAAGTTACCCAGATGTTAGAGCAAAATATAATCCAACCTTCTGACCCTGGTCATCACCCGTATGGATAGTAGATAAAAAGTTAGATCAGTCAAAAAATAAAAAATGGAGACTCGTAATCGACTATAGAAAGCTAAATGAAAAAATAATGGACGATAAATATCCAATCCCCAACATTTCAAATGTTTTAGATAAATTAGGTCGTTGTCAAGAGTTGCTGTGATATATCTTAAGCATTATAAGTTGCTGTACCAAGTAGAGCATCAGATCATACTTCTTAAAGTACAAAAACAGAGGAAAAATACGGAGCAACAAATACTGCAACATGCAGGCACCGTCTAGTTGACAATTATACTCGTACATACGACCGAATAAGGTAATATACAAGGCAATGAGTTCTAAGCAGATACAATTATATTTTATGTCGTCTAAAGTCTAATTGGCTGCACAAATTTAGACCAGCTATTTTCAAAAACGACATTTTTCTGAAAATGGCCACGAGTTCCTTCCTATGCCATTTGGTTTAAAAAACGCACTTTCTACTTTTCAAAGAGTCATGGATAACGTTCTCCGTGGACTCCAAAATTCAATCTGTCTCGTCTATCTTGACAACATTATCATCTTTTCAACTTCTTTACGAGAACATTTAATTAACCTCGAGAAAGTATTTCAGAGATTAAGAGAATCCAACTTCAAAATTGAATTAGATAAGTCGGAATTCTTGAAAAGAGAAACCCCTTATCTTGGACATATAATCACACCCCAAGACATCAAACCCAATCCAGATAAAATCATAGCCATTCAAAAATACCCTATTCCAAAAACTACCAAAGAAATAAAGTCATTTCTTGGATTAGCCGGTTATTACCGAAATTTTATTCCCAATTTCGCCAAAATAACCAAACCCTTACAGCCCGTTTAAAAAAAGGAGCTAAAATCGAGCAATCAGAAAATTTCATTCAAAGTTTTGAGTTATGCAGGGAAATTCTAATGAACAACCCCATACTCCAATACCCAGACTTCACTAAAAACTTTCTTTTAACAACTGATGCTTCAAACTATGCCATAGGTGCAGTTTTATCTCAAGAAAGAATAGGTTCCGATAGACCAATCGCTTACGTTTCTCGCACTTTAAGCCAAACGGAAGTAAAATATAGTACGATAGAAAAAGAACTTCTAGCCGTAATTTGGGCAACTAAATACTTCAGACCCTACCTTTATAGCCAGAAATTCACTATCATTACAGATCACAAACCACTACAATGGTTAAATTCACTTAAAGAACCCAATTCACGCTTAGTACGTTGGAAACTCAAACTTGAGGAATTCGACTACGAAGTAATGTATAAAAAAGGCAAACAAAATATTAACGCCAATGCCCTATCCCGAATTGAAATCCATAACAATGATAACCCCTTAAATCTTGAAATAACCCCATTAGATGAAGACATAGCAGACGATAACCTATCAATAATAGCCAATATGACCGAATTGCCACAATTATCTGACCTAGATGAATTAATCCCTAATGAACAAGAAACCGTACATTCCAATATAGAAAACCCAATTTTAGAAATTCCAATTTCTGAAACTCCAATAAACCAGTTTAGAATACTGTCGAAAAGTTTAAACTAGTAAAACTATAAGAACTAAGCCAAAAAAATACTAATTATAAAAAGTAATAATTCAACAACATAAAAACCTTAGTACAAAGTGTTCAAACATAAACCAGATAAGAAAACTACTGTCAATTCTTAATCATAGCTTCAACTTCAACATTGTTAGGACAGCCAACCGACTTCTGTTTTCTGTTGACCAAGAAGAAATAACAAGAAAGCACAAACAACTGAAAAAAGATGTGTATTTAGCAACATCATTTCCGAAATTTTATGCAGGATACGTTAATGAAACGAAATGTCTATAACGAAATATTAATACAATTAAATGAAACTACGTGATGTAGTATTATTTCTACTATCTTTAATTTCTTTACCACGACCTAGGTTTCGTTGTATTACAACATCTTCAGGTGGGATATTAGCAAAGATAGATCTTTAAAATTAAAGATAGTAGAAATAATACTACATCATATAGTTTCATTTAATTGTGAATAATGAATTTCTACAAAATTAACGCCAAATATATTCAATATTTGAAATATTAATACTTTTAAATTTTTTAATTAATACAACTTTAATTTTTTTTGTGAATTTTTATAATCATTGTTACTGATAATGCTTTTAATATAAAAGAAATAAGGACAAAGAATTTAAAAATCATCACAAACCACGACTCCGACTAAATGCAGACGCAAAAATAGTTCTAATCTTCCACTGAATTATCTAACCAACCAAAAGAATTAAATTTAACTGAATGAACACCAAAAAGTGGCGAGCTTATGGAACTCCGCATATATTATTGCGAAATATCTATTATTTATTAAATTTTTAAGAACAATAATTTTCGAACAAGATTAAGAAACTTGTGTGGCACTGAAAAAACTACTGTAAAAAAATTTTCCAATTCTGACTTTAAACAAACTCCTTTTACAGATATTAAATTGTTGCCATAAAATTTATTACTAAGCCATCAGTTATACCTCTCGTATGTTGATTATAAAAATTAGTAACAAAAATATGTAACTAGGGTGAACACAGAAAATGGGCTTTAATTTAATATTACTTGACGCAATCGCAACACTACTTTCTTTACTTTAGAAGGACATTAAATAGTAGAAAACCAACTTCATTCTTTTCTAGTTCCTAGCCACTTCAACTAGATCCACTTTCTAAAACAATCATGTATGATAAAACAATCAAGTATGACCAACGTGGATAAAAGAATTTTCTAAATAAACTGAGTCACCACCAAAACAAAACAACCTTATAAAATTGTAAACAACTAATACAAATATCCAAAATAATTAAAATAATTGGTAGTTGTTTCGACATATAATTAGATAGACCCTTAACAAACTTTGTCATTACAAATATTTACTGCTATATATATAATAACAAAACAATGAAACATTCAATATGAATTAACCATGAAATACTTCTAATAAAAGCAAAATCAAACACAAATCGAACCTAAGGGAACTGTGAAACAAACAACAACAAAAAAACCCAGTTAAAATCACATTAGATACGTCCGTGACAATGGAACAGTTATTTTTGAACGATAAAAGAATCTATTTACTTAAAATAGTAAAATTTACAACGATTCCATATGGAAACTGTTACTTTTATTGTATTTTTAGAACAGAATATTTTTAAAATAAGATTTTTTAGTTTATATCAATTTGAATAAACAGCTGAGAATGTATGTGATATTAGAGGCTGAAATTTCTTGATCAAATTTTATTAAACATTTGTTTTAGTTGTTAAATTAAATTTATTTTGTTTGACACTGATGAAGTACCTACATTATTTTATTAATTTATTACTCTTTGTGATTTATTAAGACTAGCGGTAAAAAATTTATTAAGTCATAACATTTTTGTTGTCTTCATATTAACCTGTTAATTTTTTTAATTATAAGAATTATTACTTTATATATATAGTACTCCCGCTGTAATGTATCTAGACCCTAATATCATAGTTGTTTCAACAATCTTCAGATGACAGAGATAAGACTATAATATATAACACTATTGAGAAATTGTCGATAACCAAAAAACATCCCAAATGAACTACTTAAACAGTAGCTAACTCCAAATCCTTATCTTCATTTGACTTATTATAAAAACAAAGACATAACAGTATCCGAGATCACATAATTTTTGAGAACATTTACTTGAGCTCCAACTCTAGTATTTACTAAACGACCAAATAACCAAATGGACCCGATTGTATCCTTGAAATCTGGCCAAATCAATCATTAAGAATAAAAATTAATCATTTTTGTAAATTATGTTTAGAGTGCCATCTACAACACTTTAATACACCTTTTATCGAACTTTCAAGGAAAAATGCTTCACTCCAAGATAAACCAAATGATATTTATTGATTAATGACATGTAGGTATTTGAAAGTACAAAGAAATATGCGTTTTTAATAAACATTTTTTACATTCATACTCTCCTTAATTTAATCAATTATTACTAAATATTAAAATTAATTATATCAGCCATACTCAAGCTTGCTAAGTGTATCATTTTATTCGCCAAAAAATGCGAATGAGTTGACACTAACAAACTTCAATCTGAGCAATACGAATGAGTTGACACTAACAAACTTCGATCTGAGCAAAGTTGAATGCCTTCAAATTGACTTTGAAATGAAAATGCAAACAAATTTATACCTTCGCCATCACGAAACGTTGTAGAAAATTAACTATAATTAGATAACTTAGTTGCGCTAAAGTCATTTACATACAGTAGCGTCATCGATGTGAGTATACACTTCTGGCGATTTGTATGATACAAATTACAATTAAATTAAAATTTATACAAAAAATACCCAAAACACGATATAGGATATTATATAAAAGGGTGTCGAAACAATAAAGGAACACGAGAAATCATGATTAATTAACTTCTTTTTCAGAGATCCGAATGCTAGCACAATTTAAACCATAGAAAGTCGACAAACTAATGTCATGGATAATGCTATTGATATATGACCGGTATCTACCTACATATTGGAAATTTTATCATATTTGAAACAACTGATGTTCCGTTGCAAAAATAATTTCACAAATTAACACAACATGGTATGAATTTTTATAATGTATAATAATATTTCCGACCGTTCCAACTCCTAAGGCACATTGTTTAGTATATTATCTATGGCACATTGAACAAAGTGTCGACCGGTACCACAGATATATATAGCATTTTGCGCATAGATATCTTTATCTTTGATTGTAACCAGTAACCACGGAAGGCGGGGACAAACGAATATTATAGATTAATTTTATTATAATCCATATATATGAGTATATATGGAAATGTTACCTAATTAGATACAATTAATATACTATTGTAAATGTAATTTCATAGATGAACATGAAATTAATTTTTGTAATGAGATATTTTTGTCCTAGCGTCCTGTCTCCAGGCATATTTTATATAAAACACAATTACCACAAGTATATAGTTCATTTTGCACATAAACATCTAAAAATATTTGTTGTATCTGTGATTTATACAAAAAATATCGATATTTTTTGTAAATATGTCAAAGTTTTCTTAATTAATAATTTGTACCATCACATAATTCAACCATTTAAAAGTTATGAACCTATGCCTTGTATTATGAAATGCGATGTGTATGCATGAGAATTAATTTGCATACCACTATATTCTGACATTACAAAATTAAATAATTTAAAAAAAATAATGATTTAAAATTACTCTCACGTCTCGAGTCACCCAAATAAGATTTTAATAAGTCCCAATTTTCAATCATTTTCTTTTTATTCCAAACACTCTAGTATTATATTAGAGTCGGGTGGTTTTAAAATATTTATATTTAAGATTTTTTTCTAAAAATTAATGAATTATTTGAAACTTTATTACAAAATTTACGAAAGAAGTAGTAATGTGACAAACTTAGCTTTAAATTTATCCATTCGATTTATTGATATTTCTAATATAACATTACGTTAAAGAACGGTAATTTACCATTTTAATACAGATGTCTTGTTAGATTTCTTTTTGTTAATGATTTATTTTTATTTCAAATTGGTAACCGATAAAATAACCATCTATAGTTGACTATGAGAACGAACGCCATATAATCAAAGATAAAGATAATTTATGAGTAATTTATTGCTGGTTTTTTATCAAGTTAAAAAAAATACATTCGACTTTATGCCGCAAATAAAAATAAGATTGTAAGTTTGGGTAATATGGCCAGAACAGTTGGAATAGGCAACTGAAACCGTTCAGTGTTTTTTCACTACATATTTCTAGTTAACATCAAAAAACGTCGGCTGTTAGTGCATATCAGGACTATCGTTATTTTTTTTACATGGAACAATATAAATATTTTTTAGATAAACAATTTTGAGCCGATCTGAATTTTGTTTCTATATATTTGTAAAAAAAAAATTTTGTGTTTTTAATTTCGAGAATTATATTTTTTGTGTTTTTTCATTCCGTAAAAGTTGATCATCGACCAGTAACGTAACTTCAAAATAAATTGCGATGACATATTTCTTACTTATAGCAATTTTCGTGACGCCGCATATATGTGGCTATATCAACAGTACATCTGAATACCAAATGATATTTATGGATTAATAACATGTAGGTATTTGAAACTGTGGATAAAATGGCCAACTTGTTTAATATGGTGATGTAGCCATATGTATTCAAGTATTTTGTGCGCGTTTTTACATAAAAATAAAGAATTAATTTGGCATACGTTATAGAGAAGTTAAGTAGAGAGTTCAAAGGAATGTTAGGTCATGCTTCCTTGTTTCATACTTTCAGCCTTTATACTAAACTAGACCTGTGTCAATCACAATTGATCGAATCACCTTGACAGAAATGATTCAATTGTAAAGAATATATATAAAATAGAGATACAATCCACCATGGGAAAAAAATACAATCTTTACAAATTATCCACCTGAAGATGTTGTCATACATCGAAACCTAGGTTGTGGTAAAGAATTTAAATAAAGTAGAAATAATACTACATCACGTACTTTCATTTAGTTGTAAAAATTATATTATAATGAATTTCTACAACATTAATGCCAAATATATTTAAAAAATTAAAGCATTATTATATCTTTTCAAATTTCAAAAAGACCTCTTAAAAAATATGATCACGTTATCTTGAGCAATGCTCTGTGTAATTTTTGTTAACCATCTTGTTTTTATTTAATTTACTTCTGTAATAGTGAAAGTTATAATAAAACTAATATCATATAAATTTGGCTCGAAAAATATGCAACGCTATGTGCAATATAAATTATAAATAAGCCTTTATAATAAGCCAAATGTTTCTAATAAACCATCAACCTATTGCAGTTGCTAACTACAATAGGTTGATGGCAGCCACCATATAATGGTCACCATTTCCATCGTCAAGACCCAAAGAAGATCATCTAATAACACACAACACTAATCAATAAAATAATTACTAGTTTATGATAACAGTTAACTTTAAAAAATATTTTAACCTTTGATATTAATATTTAAATGATATTAACATAACTGAAACAAATCAAGGTGGACCTAAGAAACTAAGGACTAGATTTATACAAAGCTAAAATGTTGGCTACTGAACGAAAAAAACGGAGAGTAGTCGTTGAGGGAGCTTGTTAACCAGCGGCAATTACCGCACCATACTGGCTCCGAGAGACCCTCAACTGGTTGCCAGCTAAGGATTATTCATTCAATTGTTAACATTAAAATTCAAGCATTTAACTAATATAATTTCGGTATTATAAAAATAATTTTCAATAAGTAATTTGTTTGATTAAAATTGTAATTATTTCAATAACAATCAAAATAATGCACACCAGTAATGGACATTATTTAATTATTTTTCATTACTTTTTTCGTTAAATTAAATGTACCATACATTGTGAAATTGTACTATCTATCACATGTCAAATTGTTAAAACTCTCATGACACATTTATTTAGTTTAAAAAAATTAAAAAATGTATAAAAAGAATTACAAACAAGATGGATTAATTTTAATTACTAGTATTGGACAGATATTACAACTCTCTTAGTAATGGATACCTAAAGATGATCATCCAATTAAACAACGTCAATTGGCACTAGAAATTGTTATTAATATAAATTATTTGCAGTTTACCTTAGGAATTAGAACTGAACATAAATTGCACAATGCATCTATTATATCTTTTACTACTTGACCCAAGTTAATTTTCAGCGCTACTAATAAATACGTTAATTTGTAAAGGAGTCGTATGCAAACTAGTATTTACCCAAATGAAACTCTTTCAAAAATTTATCTCTAATGCGAACCAATTCATTTAATGTTTTATGATCACAACGCATAAATTTATGTATCTCATTAATAAACATATTTGGATATCTATTTACTACCAACAATACATTCTTTGTTTGACTATAATTAACTGGCTGACATATACACGGTGTCCGGGAATAAGTATCGGGCAAAGAAAGATTTATATTTGTTGGAATAAATTGTCATTGAAATAAAACGTAGAATATGCTCTTTTTATAATCAAGTAAAAAAAAAAATTTTACACATAACTCTTTTTAACACGCCCAATACTTGCCTGAAGCATGATGCTAACCCGGGCAGCTAGATGTCTTCATATCTGTTTGCAGGTTATTACCCTAAGTATAAGTGCTGAATAATGTGCACAAGTATCGTATGTACGAAAAAGATGACAAATAATTATGAATATTATTTTCAATTTTCTGAAAAAAGTCATCTTTTAAATTTTATTTTAACGACGATCAACTATTTTTCAGTCAACAAATAACTTTTTATTTTTCCGACACTTATTTCCACGCACCACGTGTAAAACTATATTTTCTCACAGGTATATGGGCTATATTCTATCATATTCATGACTACAAAAAGGAGGGGTTTTCAATTTGACTGTATTTTCTATGTCTTTTACCTCATATCTCTGCCATTTATCAATCAACTTGTATGATTATTTTTTTATTCGAAAGTGTATACCACCAGTGTGTTATCTTACAAACTTGGTCGGAATTTCACCATGAACATTAAAGATACACCATAGAATTCCTCAACAATGAACAGCAAAGGTCTAATCTAAAAATAAAGTCTCGTAAAGTTTTGATTTGACTAAGGTCAACATAAATCTGATATTTAGCAAAATCAGGGTCTAATAATAGAGCCGGAAGGTGGTGACAGGCACTCTTCAGTGATGAGGAATAAATTCAACATGTTTAGATATGTTCGAGTTGTCTATACGTGAGCAAGAAAGTATGAAAATAAATAAGTAGGTATAAAGGCATAAAACAAATAAAATATTAGTAAGTAGACAGATAAATAAGTATGTAGATATATAAAAAATGCATGAAGTAACTAAAATATTAGTAGGCAGGTAGGTATATACAAAGATATACAAAAAGGTATGAAGTAACTAGAATATTATATATTTGTAAATAGAATATTAGTAGCCAGGTAGGTAACATGTATAGGTATACAAGTATACAGGCGTGACGCATTGACTATGGGGAATTCAATAGGGAGAATATGATTTATATTTCTGTATGTATGGATGTATGTGTATAAATAAATTTATTATCACTTTTAAAGATTTATTTAATATTATAAAACAAAGTATAGAAGCAGTAATTTGTGATATGGAAGTATTTTTTTGTGTTACTGAGAAGAAGTTCGTTTACATTCTTCTTTCCAGTTTCAGAAAACAATTTTCTAAAAAAAGCAGTGCGCCCAAGTGTGGATTTTGCCATTAGCTTTATTAGATTGAGAAAACTGTACTCTGTATACTGCTCATTAAGCAAATAGATTTTTGTTTCTTTTTATGTGTCATTTTGAAGTATCACATTAGATTGCAATAATTTCTTCAGATCTGATCTGGCTGCATCATTATTTGTATTCATTTCAGCTTCCATCTTCATTATTATTTGTTTTAGTGTTTCATGATCTCATACAAAATAATCAAAATATTCAATTGTTCCATTTATTGGATTGCAATCGAATAACAATCATGTTAATCGATTGTTAACAGCGCTTTGTAAAGCGGGATAGCTCTCAGCAATTGAAATTTGAAATTACAATTCATTTAATACTTGATGGCCTGACTAAACTACGTAATGTTAATTATCGACTGTTTGGGCTCGTTATTTTTTTGTCCATTTTGCGTATATAATTCTATTACCCATATTAAGTAAAGGCGCTATTGCCTACTCACTTTTTAATGCTGACATTTTTAAATACTAACGTTTTTATATGTAAATTAGGTTAATAAATTATTTACTTGAGTTTTAAGTAATTAATGGTTTAATAAAATGTACCTAAGTTAAAACGACCTGTTTGATTTAGTCAAATCATAATAAAACATTATCAAAATATATTATAAAATATTATATTAAGAATCAAAACTTACAACATACACGACTTAAGTGGTAACAATAAAAAATGAAACATTTAAATATGGCAAAGAAGAAAAATAAGACTTATGACAAATAAAAAAAAAACTAAAATTATGATACACGCTCATATATTAAATATAGTGAACTTGACAAATGTAATATATATGCTCGTCCAGTTTTTTAGATGCTCAACTAAAATAACTGGTCGATGCAATAAGTTGATGACCCACAGGCCACACACCCTGTTTTACCCCTCACCGCCCGTTCTCATCCTAAGCAGTTTCTGAGATAAACAACCGTGACAGATGAATAGACAGACACGTGATTAGTCTTATAAAGGATCTATTTTCATTATAATATAAAAAGAAAATATTTTTACTTTTATTTATTATTCCAAACTTATACCTTAAACACTGTGAGGAATAAGTAAGTACCTACCTACCTACCGGAAACAATAATTACTAGTGTTTCTATTTTTTTGTTGCTTGTGGTTCAGATTCCTGATACAGTTCTCTGCTAGTAAGAGCTCTGTAAATTTAGCTCGTTTCTTCAGTGTCGAAAACAGTGGTTTTATCATGATCGAAAGCAACAAATATACATGCAAGCAAAACTAATATGTGTCTCTTGCTTATGGGTCTCGTGCAATCTTGGTGACTGCCAGCAAGCTACTGAATGCGCAGCCAACATGTGGATGTGTTGGCTAACATTGCATCAGTGCTCCTTGATATGTAAAAGACCAACAATATCATGGGTCTCAAGCCAGCATTTGGGCTAACTATCTAATACCTACCAAAGCAATCAATAGCTCCTTCTAAACGCTAGCCATGAGCATAAGCCATCACCATTTGCCAACGTGTTGGCTAATGTGCAGAAAATACTTTAAAATACCCGCTAAGTGTGAGTCTGACTCGCGTATGGTTCCCTAACACCAAACATTATTAAACTTATTTCGTATGCAAATATAAGTTTGTACTTCTCAAGGACACTGTTAAGAATAAAGTTATTACTGCGTTCAATACTGATAATATCCCATATCTCGAAAACTACACGACATGTCGTATTTAAACCAAGTTATGTGAAGAGTTTATTTCAAATTCTTCTTTTTCACCTTCATTTTTTTCACAATTTTACACACGTTAGTTGAAAAGTTAGAGGGAAGACACACTTGCAAATCTAATCCATGCCATGCACAAGTTTGCATCCATTAATTGGTATTAAAGTGCGATATCTAGTTCATGTATGTCTCTCCATCTATTACTTACATCTTTGTATTAACTAAAACTAATTGAAATTTAAAAGAAAATTACTTTCAAGCAGTAAATTTTGAAAATATATCAAGATTGTTAAGACTTTATGGATTTGTGTATAATATTCAATGTATGCGTACTTAGGGCTTATACCAATTTTTTTCTTTTTGTAAACTTCGAAAGTTGTCTATGACTCAAAAGTCAAACCAATTAAGTGATCCCTTTTTCATTGGAATATCATATGATATTCAATATATGTGATATGAAATGATGTTCAATATCATAACATTCAATATATGTATATGTTGTTGTTGTTGTTGTCATGTCCACACGAGATGAAGAAGATCTAATATGGAAAAATGGTTGCCAGGGCCTCGAAAGGTTGGACTTCTCCAGTACCGCTTGATGAGCGACCGGGAATTGAACCAAAGTCCCCATGGTGCACCGTGCACTCAATGACCATATGTCTTGCGATCAACCCGGTGCTGACATATGTATATGTTAAGAATATCATATGATATGAATCAGGGAATTTTAACGCTATAATGGAATTTTGTTTTTGTAACAATATCACAGAATTTTCTTTTTTTGATTGACTAGGGGACAGAGCAGTTGTTAATCGTTGAAGTAAAAGTTAGTTTAAAATTTCATGTTAAAAACCATAGCTAGATATGATTGTTATTTAATACAATTGTGACTATTTATTGTTTATTGGATACACATAAGTATTAAGAACATTAATTCTACTTATCATTTTATTCAAAAGTTAAATGTTAAATTGAGTCTTAATTGTTAATTGTTATTCGTTGAGGTAAAAGCCGGTTAAAAGTTATGTTTAAAATTCCATTTTAAAAAACGTAGATAGATATGATTGTTATTCTAATACAATTGTGACTGTTTATTGTTTATTGGATACACATAAGTATTAAGAACATTAATTCTACTTATCATTTTATTCAAAAGTTAAATGGTATATTGATTCTTAATTGGTTCATTACAGGTATTACTTAATACAATAATTTAAACATTTCACAACTTTTGTTGCACTTTTTATCTTATATATTCGTAATATTCCACAATAATGAACTTTTTAGCATGTGTTCAGGAAAAGAATTATGAAATATTCTGTGTAGAGTATAAGTTAAAACTGTATATTAAGGTCAGTGAATAAAGACTTTATTATTATTATTAATATAATTATATGGGGAGGATATATTATATTATCATTAATATTTCAAAAGCCTGAATATCTTATTTAGAAGCATATTTATTTTTTTGTTGCAACCTTTGTAAAGGCTTTTAAAAACAGTGTTTTTGACACACACACACCCACACACATATATATATATATATATATATATATATATATATATATGTCTGTGTGGGTGTGTGTGTGTCAAAAACAATGTATATATATATATAAAAATATTTACAATACTGACAAAAACGAAATTACTATCCCTAGCACACACGATAAAATTGTTCACTGTTATTTTCTTGTGACATTATGATGATATAATTAAATCTATAACCTAAAGTGCAGTACAAAAAAATGTTGGTTTTAATCTAGATAATACAAATAAGAGGAATATTAATTTGATAAAATTACGAATATTTTGATAATTCATTTCAAAATATCGAAAGTTATATTATGTGAATTTTGGTATCTAGCTACTTATTCAGCTATAAAATATAAGAAGCCCTCTGATCAGTATAGTTACATATTCGTAGCTGTGTTAATATATTTATAACCCAGAGTTAACACTCTGGGTCCAATAGTCTCGGAATAATACAAAATACACTTTTTCATATTTTTTCAGTATATCTCTGAAGATATACCTACTACCTAGAATTGTGACTAGCTAGTCCTCTCAAAGAATGCCTCCTCACAATCTAGGATATTTTATATTTTTTTTCGAATTGAGTTAATATAAAAAAAAATTAGCTTATAAAATTTTTTCCAAAAAATTAAATCTTCCCAAAAATTTGCTTATAAACATTTTTTAATGTTAACTATTAGATGTGTGCAGCTTAATATGTTTATTACTATACCCAATTCCAAGTTTCTATATTAACTATATCAAGTAGTATATGAGTGACCTTATTATGGTTCTGTTTTTCATTTTGAGGTACAGAACTCTAACAAGTTCAAAGGATATATTTTCTTTTTCAGTATTATCAAATTCAATCAGCTGTCCCCAATTCTAAAAATGTGATAATTTTTTTAAACCTCGTAATAATAATACCCATTGTTGACAAACATTTCGTCAAGAAGTTTAAAAAAAAATCTAGAATGAGCATTACTTTCGAAAAATCTGGGATGCTTTATCATTTATTAATATTTTTTTCATGCTGTCAAATATGAAAACCCAATAAAAAAAGGAGGACGTAGGTACGTAGTACGCACTCTATCATCTCTACTTTGCTTAATAACCAATATTGAAACAGGTAATGACATTATTTTCTTATCAAAATTCCCTGGACACTGCCTTCAAGACAAAGCCAGCAAGTAGCGGAAAAGGATATGCCCTTGTCTTTATTTACTGTGTTTATTGCAAGAAACTTGTTGTTTATTGTTACAATTTGTACTTAATTTAATTTTATACACTAATTAGACCCAATATTAGTTAGATATTATTCCCAATTAAATGAAACTACGTGATGTAGTATTATTTCTACTTTGTTTAATATCTTTACCACGACCTAGGTTTCGTTGTATTACAACATCTTCAGGTGGGATATTAGCAAAGATTAACTCTTAGGAACATCCAACAGCATTTATATGTTTCAAACACAATAGCGGAAGCCTGGTTTGTGCGGATTTTTCATTGTTTATGTTAGTGAGTTTATTGCAAGGGCGCAGAATAGGTTTATAACAGGAAGAGATTTTAATACAAGATATAAAGAACACATCGCCAGCTGGCAAAATAATAAACCAGACACATCTCACTTTGCTAAACATCTCATTGAAAATAACCATCACCCCCATACTGATAATTCCCCCTATATATTACAAATAAATACAAAAGGCAATAAACTTAATATCCTAGAAACATTAGAAATAAACAGACATAAAAAAGATATCAAGGTCAATATATTAAATGAACAACTAAATATAATATCATCACCCATCCTTAATATCTTTTAGATATAATATAAATATACAACATTGATACTACAGTACCCAGGAAATTGTTTCAGCACTAATACACATATAAATATAAGTAGATATAATAAAAACAAAAAAATTAAAAGAAATAAATAAATAAATATATGAATACACAAACCCAGAGATATGTAGAATTAGTGTATTACCTTGTCCTTACTTTCAAATACCCTTGCTTTTGTATAAATATATTACCGATAATAACTGCCATTTAATTTTATTACATACACCGTAAAGCTTGCATTGTATAACCTCACATAATAGCAACAATACTGGTATATTGTATAACTCTCACTAAAATACTGGTATATTGTATAACTCTCGGTAATATAATAAAACCTACTCTGCGCAATAAACTCACTAACATAAACAATGAAAAATCCGCACAAACCAGGCTTACGCTATTGTGTTTGAAACATATAAATGCTATTGGTTGTTCCTAAGAGTTAATCTTTGCTAATATCCCACCTGAAGATGTTGTAATACAACGAAACCTAGGTCGTGGTAAAGAAATTAAACAAAGTAGAAATAATACTACATCACGTAGTTTCATTTAATTGTGAATAATGAATTTCTACAAAATTAACGCCAAATATATTCAATAGATATTATTCAATAATAATCCATAACCAAATACTAAAAAATCCAACTTTGTTCACTAACATCTGTTCCACAAGATTTAATTATGCGTTTTCCCTGTTTTTTATTTCTACAGTGACTTTAACCGGAACAATAGTTGTTGAATTCGCCAACAACTGTATAAACATAGATTTGAAAGGTCTAGTACCGTTTTATGTAGATTTCAAGTACACTAATAATGCACTTGAAGTAATTCACAGAAGAACAATATTATATTAGAAACTTTCCAAGCCTAGCTCTAAGCTCATACATATTCATCAAACAATGTTAAAACTGAACATTAACTCTATATATTAAGCCGGAGTATAACAAATTATTTTGCATAAACTGGCCAACTGCAAATCGGAATCATACACGAAGGGTTCTGTAACACCATGCAATGTTAAACTTATTTAGACACCAAACAATATTATACTTAGTTTGTATATCTACAAGACGGTGTAAAAAAGCAAAGTTTTCGCTACGGTTGGTAATGAAAACATCCAAAAATTCCAAAACATGTCTTAGTCAAATAAATTTTCGATAAAAGTTTATTTTATGCTCCATTACCTTAATTTTTTTAGATGTTTAGACATGTTAGATGGAAAGTTACACAGGGGATTTGCGCTTCTAAACTCTACACAAAAATTGTGTTTTAAGACTTCAGAAACGCAAATATGACCAACCATTGACTTAAATAAAAAGTTATTTCGCAACCTCCATTTCATTTTTTAAGACTTATCTAATAACACTCTACACGTCTATGTGCACTGGATTTTTTTTCATCCCTCAGATATATAGAGTTTCACTTCAATGAAAAAAAATTAAAGTATTCTTAAATTTTGACTTATATCTCATTATCTTTCCTTTTTTTAATTGGAAGGCTATGAAGGAGGGAAGTTGTTACATGCGTATTTATTGTAGCGTCGTTGAATGCCGTTGACCAATAGAGCGCCCAACTCCATATTTCTACTTGCTCGCTGTGTTTGTTTTCATTTGGTTGTGCTCATGTACTCATCTGTACAAAAATTGCCCACTAAAATTATTCTCGAGGAAATCTTGTATTTTTATTCCATAAGCATTTTTACATTAGTTCAGACACTGATAAATTATGTTGTGTTCATGCTTGAAAATTTGTGAGAGTATCACTCAAAATGGCTGTAGCTCAATCCCAAAAAATACCATAGCTTGTAGGATAGCGACAAGACTTTCGCTGTTCAGAATACATCTGAACAGTGAAAGTCTTGTAGTCTTGAAAGCACTTAAAAATATATCAGAAAAATATATAAATATATCAGAATCCTGATATATTTTTAAAATGGTTACATTATGCAATACTACAATTCTAAAATCTCAGCTGTATTCATGTTTTATAAAACGTTAAAGATATTGACAATTTTGAAAATAAAAACATGTTTTAATTAATGTATTTTAGGATAGTAATACATCTGAACAGCGAGTCTTGAAGTCTTGAAGGCACTTAAAAATAAAACAGAAAAAATATATAAATAAATCAGAATCTTGATATATTTTTAAAATGATTACATTATACAATACTACAATTCTAAAATCTCAACTGTATTCATGTTTTATAAAACATTAAAGATATTGACAATTTTGAAAATAAAACATCTTTTAATTAATGTATTTTAGGATAGTAATATATCTGAACACCGAGTCTTGAAGTCTTGAAGCCACTTTAAAATATACATCAGAAAAAATATATTAATATATATTTAATATCAGAATCCTGATATATTTTTGAAATGATTCATGTTTTCTAAAACGTTAAAGCATTGACAATTTTGAAAATAAAACATCTTTTAATTAATGTATATTAGTCTTTCTAATTATTTGATAAATATAAATTCGATAATCTGTTATAATGCCATCTATGGACGATGATGCTCCCTACTCAGCGTCATCTACAGGACGTCTATCTAGGTGGTTTAGTCGTATGGGGTATATAGGTGGTTTAGTCGTATGGGGTATTTTCCAATCTACCTATGGTTACATGGATATCAATATCAGCCATAAACTATTATTTTAATATGTTAGGTAATCTTTCAAAGGACCTTTGGTACATTTGGGGTTAAAAGTGCTTTAATTTAACAAAAGACATAGGAAAGAAACTGTTTTACACTACATTATCAAGGTAATTTATAGATTCATAAAATGATTCAAAAAAACTAAGTTCCAAAATCTGAAAAATAATTTTACAAACAATAAAATATTTTTAGGGTTCGGTATCTCAAACTGAAAAACGGAAACTTTATAAGATTACTCACGTGTCTGTCTGTTCATTTCGCACAGCCATTTTTCTGAGACCGCTTGACGTAAAAACTTGAAATTTATTATTATTTAATAAATTTATATTTAAATTTTAGGGGGGAAAAATTAAGTACTCAAAAAAATTTTAAAATTTATTATATAGTGTGAAGTATACCATTTGAAAAAGCTAATTGTGAAAGTCTCAAAAATAGTCAATAAATTTTTTAGGACTAAATCTTCAGAGATTTATTGAAAAACAGGCAAAAAATATGTTCCCCTTTGTCATTTCAGAAACATTTAGTGAATCTAAAATTATGAAAAAACATAGTTTTTAAAAATCTACACAAAGGATCTAGGAAAACTATAGTGATGCTGTTCTAATTTTTCGGGTTCTGTCCCGAACAATGAATAAAACAGAACCCTTATAGGATCATTTGGTTGTCGGTCGTCTGTCTGTTTGTCAGTCAAAACTCTTTCTCAAAAACGGTTTGAGATATCTCTGAGGTTACTATGTCTGAGGTATTGAGTATATATGTATATGTGTGTATTTATTTGTGTATGTATGTGTCTATCAACACGCGCTAGCTGTAAACCGGCCGTATAGGTGGTGCTTATATCCTTATAGTAATGAGTACTCCAGAAGGCAAGAATAGGCGCGATAGTGTGTCCATAAAAACTATACATAAAATATGTAGTATCAAAACGCGGCTGTCAGCGCAATCTAAGCATAGCTCTGAACTGTGCTTTGTATGTGACAACATCGCTTAAAATGCCAGCTTATACTATCCTCATCTGCAAAAATATCACTGCCCCGCAACAAAAACAAATGGGCATTACTTTTCATATGTAAATACTATTACGTAATTTCATTTTCAATTAATTATGCAATTTTAAAATATCAAAGTAGATATTATTAAGAGAAGCGCGCCATTTTTATTGGTGTTGTCACCTCTTAAAAAACTGTTTACCCAAATTAAGACGTCTTAATTACTTGATGCTGAAAAAAGTAAAATTTAATTTAATAAAAAATCAGGATTTGGGAGATGTTGTTGGAGAATTTCAGCTTATACTGTCCTCATCTGGAAAAGATCACTGCACCGCAACAAAAACAAATGGACATTACTTTTCATACGTAAATACTATTACGTAATTTCATTTTCAATTAACTATGCAATCTTAAAATATCAAAGTAGATATTATTAAGAGAAGCGCGCCATTTTTATTGGTGATATCTCTTCTTCAAAAACTGTTTACCCAAATTAAGACGTCTTAATTACTCGATGCTGAACAAAGTAAAATTTAATTTAATAAAAAATCAGGATTTGGGAGATGTCGTTCGAGAATTTGGTATAACATTTGAAGTTTCCGTTGTCATACTCAATTTTAGAATATTTAACCTATTGCATAAAGTATACTATAAACGTATGTAAGATTACAGAGAGGCGCGAAATAAAATGTTACATTCATTAATTTTCGCCGTCTTTAACTTCCTGCTTTAGTACGGGACCGATTATTTTCCAATTTTTATTGCGGGCTTTTTAACTTCTTTTTTTCGTTTAAGATACTAGCCTAATTGTTTTCTTTTTGTATTAACAAAAGAAACAAAAAGATTAATGTGTACACATACATTCACACGCACGCTGGCGCATGGACACAAACGTACACACGTGCGCACGTACACACACACACACATATTTAATAATAATGTATTTTAATACTCTTTTTAATTAGTAAAATGGTAAAATGTGACGTAAAGTTTTCAGTAATTTTAACCTAAATTCTTCGGCTATTGGTTGTAGTTGGAATAAACATATTAGAAATTTCCCATGGCCATAATAATACTTCATATAAGCGAAACAAGGCACCACATAAATCGATGAAATGTGTATCGTACTACCGTAAGCTGATATATTTATTTGCATCGATTTCCCAGAATTAGTGAGTAAAATTATCTTGCTGGTAACACTATGTGCGTAGGTTGGGAGGGGGAAAAGATTTTTGGCTTCAGTGTTGCCAATTTAAAATTTTATATGCTAAATTTGGCATATTTTCTTCTTATTAGCATATGTTTTTGACGTTTAGCATATAGCATATTTTTATAAGACCAAAAAAATTATGCAATTAAAGTTTGCAATGTCTCTTTTGTTATTACTACATTCATACGGGGATATTAAGCACATATTTACCCAAATAAATTTGGCTAAAAAAAAACTGCGCAATCTTTTGGCTTTGAGAACCCTAAATGCCATTCTACATATCAGATTTGGCCTAAAGAGGGCAGGACAGTCTTGTTATTCTTATACGCTTCCAGACGAAGTACTGTACTGTATAGGTAGCTCTGGTTGTCAGATTTTCACCGATAACTATAAGTATTTGACAGGTTTTTTTTTAAATATGCATCATGTTTTTATGACTGTGAAAATACAGTTGACAACATACTTATGTTGTGAAAAATTAATATTTCTACATAGTTTAATGGAAATGCTATCTACTCTTAAATGTTTATAAGTTCCTAAATGTATATGGAACTCTCGTAGCACGAGTTTTACTCGTACTTAACAGATTTTTTTAACAAATTTTAAAATTATACGTAAACAATTTATTTTAAATCATCTTATGTTATTGTGTATCACACTCACTTTGTTTATATACACAATAAATTTCGTACACGCTTAAAGTGTAAAATTTTTTTCATCTCAAAAGGCGGCTCTAAACTACTAAAAGTTTCAACATCATTCGGTAACAAGGTTTAAAAATATTTGAGTGCCCCGGGTTATTATGACCCAACCTCAATGATGCTGGGTTAAAAAGATAAAGACGGCTGAACACACATGAAAGTATGCGAGATTAGTTGTACACAATATTGTTATTACTGTTAACAATAAGGTTTAATTGTGGGTTTTGAGTGATACAAACAAAGTTAGTTTTGAGTGATGCAAAAGACGCATGAAACTAAATTGAAATTAATTTAGTTTCATGAAAAAATTAATTTCAATTTAGTTTAATAAAAGTAAAATTTTAGTAAAAGTTTAGTAACATTTTTAGGATAGAATAAAAATGCTGAAGAAAAAGAAAGTAACATTAAGTGGAACCTTGACTTATAACATTGCAAAATATTTGTGTAATATTATTATATAACATCTTGAATTCAAAAAATCAATTATTTACCTCATAATAATATTGACAGCCCATAAGGGTCAATGTTTTCACATAGCGTAAGTATAAAAAAACTGGGAAAAAGTCGCTGGTTGAAAGTGTGGTTCAAGAAAAGGCAAAAATATACTCACAAACATACCAAGACTTCGCGTTAACTGAGGTAAAGGACTTAAAAATTTCGTAACATTGAATTTGGCAGTTTCAAAAGTTACTGGACTTGGTTACTCCATTGATAGACACAAAAATACAAATATGAGAGAAGCTGCACTACCTTTTCAACGGCTATCAACTACATTATGACTTTAAGACTAGAAACGCTCTTAAAGATTTGAAATTTGACAATGTTATTGACCCACAATGTCTTCATATTTATCTTGATTCTGGTAATAGCTCTTTATGTTTGGATAACAATATTTCGTAGGTGATAATTTTTTATCATGATGGTGATAATCCTTGCTTTTGCTAATCATTCCACAGAGCCGGCCATTCTCTATATAGCTATAAGCAATTGACGATGAATTCCCTTTCTTTAATTTTTTCGACAGTCATTTTTTTTAAACAAACGTGCGAGAAGTCCTTCTTCTTCGAATGCTATATTAATTCTAAGTGGTGTAATGAAAAAATATGGTGCAATTGTATTTAAACTCGCTCAAACTTTGGCTCATTTATTGAGCAAACTTTAATACTAATCTTACAGAGTCAAAAATATTGTGCAATATAATTGATCGTCTAGGGTCCGCCTTAAGAACGCTTAAACTTGTGAACAGATAAATACTGACAATAATACTAGGAGCATCTCGTACACCCTGTTTGTGTTTATGTTTACTGTTATGTTTATGTTTACTTTGTGTTTATGTTTACTGTTGTAAATATTGATATTATTTTTATCATGTATATATATATATATATATATATATATTGCCTTGTGTAGGTATATATCTTTTGCATTTACAAGAAAAACAACTTGCTTGCTTATATCGCTTTGATTTAGTATTGCAATTGACATTTGATGTTGATATACTAATTAAAACTAATTATGATTTTTTATAGAATGTTTAACATACATAGTTAAAAATTAATTTTTGGGACACACTATAAAATGGTTCGGAGACATTCTGTGACCATATTAAGAATATTTCTAGATGTTTTTAGTTATGTATCAGAAACCACTTCAATATTAATTACTTGATGGGGCTGGTGGTCGGAGAAAAATCTTTGAAGTACTACTTACACTCAGACTATGAGGATTACGTACACTTTTAAGCACTTATAAACATTTAAACATATATAGTATTTTCACTAATATATTTACAAATATTATCTTTTCACAAACGTAAATATATTGATTACTTTTTAAATCTTTAACAGGTATAAAAAACATGGTGCATGTTTCAAAAATAAAAGATCTAGGATAATCGCAACAGTTTTCTTGTAATCTTCTAGTCAGATATTACCAAGCCTGTTTCTTCATTTTGGATTATTTTTTAGAATATCCTTTTAAGACTGAGTAGTCTGAGTACGGAATATTCGCAAAGTAAGGTTACGTAATTATATACATCTCATGTAATTGTTGACGCAAGTTAAAAGAAATAATTTTAGTTGAAACTTTTAATCAAACGATCTGTTATTACTGAATCAATTCAAATCGACCTAAATTATTATACATTTTTAGTATGTTCTTTCACTACTTCACCCGACATTAATTTTAAAACTTAAATATATTGACAACAATATATAAGCATTACGTTGTGTTTTGCAGAAGTGTATAACTCATGAGTGAGAGATATAAAAGATACAGGTCATATCATATGACCTAAATCTTTTATGACCTATATCATAGGACTCATATGTTAAGATCATATCTATCACTCGCTCACTCGAAATCAAAATGTATCAGTATATCACAAGCTCGGGAGTGATCTCGGTGTCTTTTTCGTTTCACCAAATCAATCATTTCACTCACTCGTCGCGTCGTGAAGATAGATATAAAAGTATATGTTTTGATGTTACATGAAAGAAGAAAAGAAAGAAAACAATCGAACTGTTTAGTCAAATATACAACTGGATTTATGTAGACGAACGTAGCTACTCACGATCGAATGTGAACGCTATGATAAAATATACTTTAGTTCGCTCAAAATATTTGCGTTAACAAAAAATTTCTTCAGTTCAAAATTCTAATTTATAATTGTATAAATTCGCAAATACATTCCAATTTATTTAATTATAATTAAAGTTATTTTATATATAATTTGAATCTAGGTTAACAGTCCTAAATCCTAAACCTGCCAAGTATTAAGCAAAGTGGAAACTCTAGTAAAAGTTTATTGTTTCAACACAATAGTGCCTACTGTCCAATCATTCCTATTTATCAACATTTTGTATGCCCACTGTTCAATGTACGCGTAATAAATAATTTCGTTAATAACTTGGAGTACTGAAATACTGAGCTACTGAGCTAGAGATATAAATGAGTGATATATATCTTTACAATCAAATGATATAACTCTTTTCTTTTCACTGATACATTTTGCGCATCTCTAGTGTTTTAATAAGTGTCATTTGTGTGTACGGGCGTATATATGGTATATGAAGGATGATATGGTGTATGAATTATTGAAAATGTTGTTCATTGATATCTAACAAGGTAAAAATTTAAAAAATGCGTGAATTAGGTATTTGACTAAATTTTTTTTATTTTATTAATCATAATTTCAAGGTACAAGCTGATGAAGAGTAAAAAAATCTTTTAATAATCTTAAATATTGACCGAGTTATAAAAGTTTAAATTTAACCTTTAGACAGGGACGGAAATATTGTGTTGTGAGGTCATTTTTAATATTGCACATTATATTCTACGAGAGGAAAAGAGACAGGGAGACCCAACTCTATCTGTATCTTTAAATTTAGAAGCCTACAACTGGCTTATTTTTCTATCAATTTTAAATTTTTTTCAAGACTGGTATTTAATTAACTTATATTTCACAATATTGTACGAAAAATATCAAAATTTAGAATGAGTCAACTCGAATATTGAGTAGAATGGTAAAGTAGAGCACTAGATAATTGCTTTAAATTATACTAGGTTGCGCCATATCTACACAAACGTAGATTGCGTATGAAATATGATATATGGGTGAATTTTGGAAAATATTGCTCAGTGATATCTAATAGTATAAAAATAACAAAAATTGGATGCTAAAGTAGATCACTTTAAATTTATTAGAATGATAAAGTTGGTCTCTAGAAAATTGGTTTAAACGATACTAGGTGGCGCTAAATATATACAGATGCAACCCGTTGATAATTTTAACAATAAATAATAATTTTAACGCATTGTTTATGCCTAAAATTACAATAATTTTAATCTTTCAGATGACATACGTTTGAATTCCGTAAAATGTTGTTCAGTGATCTTTGACAGCGTAAAATGAATATAATGGTAAAGTAGAACGCCTAAAAGTCCAAACGTTGTGGCTAGGTGGCGCTAGGCTGAGTCTCGGTCAAATGATAAGCTACCCAAAAAATTAATATGATGAATTAAAATTGAATTATTTAGTAGTGTAGTGCATTCATTCATAGATTCTTCCATTTGTGGACATGTAAAATGTTTGTTTCAGGTACCTGTCCTACAAACATTTTAATTTGTCGACATGTAAAATGTTTGTAGGCATTTTTGCATTTTGAATATTGGAAATCTAAATATAATTTTTTTTATAGATTTAAGTTGTTAGTGATTAAATAAAAATAGTTAATGCATACACAATTTGGCATAATCTGTACACGAAAGATACACATGCATACAAACATGTTGTGTTTTTAATTATAGCTAGCAAAGTCAGTTATGCCGTTGGTTATTAAAATAATTTTGCAGTTAATCAATATGAGTCGAATCGAATATTACAGAGCTAGTTTACAAATGAACTCCACTTGCAAAACTTAACGCACACAGGTAAAAAACTTTAAAAATTGCAAGACAGTCGAGCATAACGAACTTATATGGATTCCTTGTTTCACTACAGAGTTTTAAAAATGAATAACAGGCGAGGGAAACGACGGATAGGTCCCTATTAGATAATATTTAAAATATCTACGTAATTTTCCTACGTATAAGTGAGATAGACGATTTCCAAACTTTATTCTCAAATACATACCTCTGCTTTTGTTATTATTGAAAGAAATGATATATACTCGTAGGTATCTCACATTAAGAAATATAAATGTGTATTGTTGTCTCTGTCATGTTTCGCAACGACGATTTGAAAAAGAATGGGATGAAGATATTTTTAACGTGTCGACTTGGATTGTTAGCGGTGCGTGGTTGTGAACATTTTTTTTTCAGTTTCGCAACAGAATATATGGCTCTTTCAAATAAAGTGGGGTTGTCAGATATTTCATCACCTTTTGTGTAATTTGTGAATGGAGACATCGGAACGGAGCGAAATATATATACAAAAGAATAAGTATATAAATATATTTACGTATTTACAGTATTTAATATAGAAACACATAATGCGGGCTTACGCTACAAAAGCAACTTCTTGCAGTTAATCAAATCACCAAATAGTAAAATATATTATGTGTTATAGAAGATTGTCAATATTAAATAAAAATAAAAATATGCACAATTGAATGAAACTACGTGATGTAGTATTATTTCTACTTTCTTTAATTTTGTTTACCACGACCTAGGTTTCGTTGTATTACAACATCTTCAAGTGGACTATGAGCAAAGATCTTCGCTAATATCCCACCTGAAGATGTTGTAATACAACGAAACCTAGGTCGTGGTAAAGAAATTAAAGAAAGTAGAAATAATACTACATCACGTAGTTTCATTTAATTGTGAATAATGAATTTCTACAAAATTAACGCCAAATATATTCAATAAAATATAGTTAACAAAATTAAAAGAACACGCTTTTTTAGGAATATGAAATATAAAATAAAAAATAATCTTTAAATATGAAGATTCTCGTTAAAAGCGAAAGGATATATCACAAATTGATATAACTTTATCTTTTTTTAAATAACTTAAAATACAATTAAAGTGATTGACAAAAAAAATTAACTTTAAGCGTGGGGTGCTTGATATCAGTTGTCATAATGTAAGTCAACCAAAATCTTTATATTTAAAGATTATTTTTAATCTTGTAATTCATTAATTTTGTAATTCAAAAGCGCGTTTATTTAGTTTTTTTAAATATAATTTTTTTTCTAAATTTTTATTTAAGAAATTATTATATTGTAATCGGTTCTTGATACGTGTGCAATATTTAAAATAATTCGAACGTCTGAAATTAAATGAAAATTTAATTGAAAGATTCTATTACATACATACGTACATACGTATTTACATATACACACGTGAAGTTAACTAAAATCCGTACACAAATTTAAAATAATAACAACTGAACTAACAAGCAAACAAAACAATAACAATTGGAAGTTGGAAAATGATTTTTTTGGACGACCTTTGAATGCTTAATTTGACAGCCCATTCCAAATATTAGGGACAAACTTATTCCACAGTTGATAGAATGAACCGTGAAGTAATATTCGTGGAGGGAGGTATCACGTTCGAAAAGTGGTGAGTGGGGATTCATCATTCTAGTTGAGAGCTTTACGTGTCATATGATGCTCAAATTAAAATTCAAGTTCATCAAGGTACTTACATAGTATTTCTGTAAAACAATATTATTTAAAAAAATCTACATAGTATTTCTATAAAAAATTATTTACATTCCAATATTTTATCTAATATAAATTTACCTGGTACATCTTTCACGGACGTGGGGTAGATACCGCGAATTTCTCATAATCTTATCATTAATGTCCCTAAGATCAACCACAGTTTAAACTATCGGCGGAGTTTAAACAAGGGTTTAGTCAAAATTCATAAGATCAATGATGGCTTAACTTCCTTGAAAGTTTAAACTCTAGATTACTTTTACTGGCGAGATTGTATAGTTTAAACTCATCTTCGTACATTAACCGCCACACTATGGCCGCTCGACTATCAGCTGTTTACTTTCAGTAGTCATATTATTTCAGTTGTTGTTAAGAAATTTGTTTATTATAACTATAAATATTATAAAATATAAATGTAAATTAAATATTTATAATATTAATGAAGTTACATTATTGTTTAGTACGATTACACAGTAGAAGGAAAAAAATATCAAGGCTATTCTAATGAAGAAATTGTGTTTTTGTTGAAGGGTCGTATCCGGATATATCACAATACGGTAGTTGACTAATTCTAAATTTTGATATTTTTCGTACAATATTAATTAACTTATATTTCGTGAAATAAAAGTTCATTAAAAACCAGTCTTGAAAAAAATTCAAAAATTGATTGAAAAATAAGCCAGTTATAGGCTTCTAAATTTGAAGATACGGATAGAGTTGGGTATATCCCTGTCTCTTTTTCTCTTGTAGAATATAATGTGCAATATTAAAAATGACCTCACAACACAGTATTGCCATCCTTGTCTAAAGGTTAAATTTAAACTTTTAGAACTCGGTCAATTTTTAAGATTATTTAAAAAAAATTCACTCTTCATCACCTTGTACCTTGAAATTATGATTAAACAAATAAAACAAATTTAGTCAAATATCCAATTAATGGGCGTTGGAAATGTCGAAATGAATTATTAGGTTCAGATTTCTGTCATTCTGCCAATAAAATTGAGAATTCTTTTTTATAATTACGACATTATAAAGTTAAAAACAGATATATTTATAAAAAAAAAGATTTCGATAATCAAATAATTAGAGATTATTAAAAATGCTTACATCTATTCGCTGTATTCCAATATAATAAGGCATTTAGTTAATATAATCTTTGATGCTGTAAATCACAAATAAAGTTAACTAAGTTTAATAATTGTAATATAAAAATTACCATTTAATCGACAGATCAATTGTAAACCGAAGTTTTTTGAAAGTTGTTAAAACAGTAATCTATCTTATTATCCTACGCTATTGTTTTCTGGTATACTTTAAATAAACTTTTTGTTTTTGACGTGATAACGTCTTATAAATCGATTAACACCGGCTGCACGCATGAAAAAGTGTCACGTTCCGCCTGAACCTGATCGTGCAAGCGAGAGCGCGGAACAAATGATAGAGAGGCACGATCGGCCCAAGCGTCGGAATTTATCTCTCTTCTCGCGTGAACTCGCGTTTGTATTATACAAAATAATAATAATTCAGTGGTAATAATTCAATTTAATTCATAAAAGTATGCAATTTTAAATCAATGTTTCTTTATGACGATATCACGTATAACTATCGTCCGTAAACCGACTTTACAGACAACCAATTTTTTTAACAATATGAACTTCAGCAGTTTCGGAGAGAGTAACATGTTCTTCGCAAATATTTTATGGCAAAATCTCGAAAATTATCTAATTAAAAATTTTAAAAAAAGGTTCCGGAACCCTGATGACTAACGGTCTTTCACTTGATATCGCACAGAACTGAAAGTAAAAATTGTTTTTTCTATACCAAACTCTCAGACAAATAATAAATTTTTAGAATTCTACTATTGCGAAATATATGGTCTTAATTCTCAGAAATTTGTGTGATATAAATTTTACGCCGACTCCTAATAGGGGCTCTAACTGTATTTAAGGGCAGGTTTATCTTATTCATCTTTTTATAATTAAATTGCATTAACATTATATTAGTCACAAAGTTCCTCTCGGTCACTTCAAGAACCATGTGGTAAATAGGTCACGGAGACTACAAATAGAGGACCTTCAATATTATGAAAATACAGCATATATCGTTATTTTCAATACAATATTTTGTTATTTTTGTCCAAATTAAAGAAAACAGAAATTTCCACATGCGTGGAAATTGTCTGAATGGAACTAGCGCCGAACGTGAGTGTTTCAACATTGACACGCGAAACACGTGCGTTCGGGGACGCGCCACTGCCCGGCTGTAACCTGACGCTTTTCGCGTACAGTGTTTCCTGTTAATACACTTACTAGACTAAATTCGAATAAGTTTTTCATATTTTCAAGTTTTTATAATGAACTATTTATTTATTTAGTTATAGGTATTCTTAAAACAATTTACAAGACCCAAGCTTTTTGCCTAACCATTGGAATTAACTCCAAAAATTTCGTAGGTTTCTATAAGACAAAGAAAGACTTTTCGTTAAACTACATGTAAATACATATACATATGTCTACACTCTTATACCGTATGGTATATTTTTTAAAAACAAAAAAATATATTAAAATATACCAGATAAAAAATATAATGTTCATCTTTACAAAAAAAATACTAGACAGACTAGATATATACAAAAATTCACGGAGATCGGTTGAATAGACAACGTACGAAAGTGATAAAAACAAATAAGTTCACAATCATGTTTATAATTTTACTAGCTGTGCCTACGACTTTGTTTGCGTAAAATTCGGAATAAGAAAAGATATTAGATTTTTTTTCTCTTATATGATAATTTTTTTTTTCTCTTTTAGGTATAAATTATCACCATACCAAATTTCATCAAAATCCGTCCAGTGGATTTCGATGAATTTACGAACAAACAAATATACAGACACACAAGCAGACAAAAATTCTACAAACGTGTTTTCTGGCTTCCGTTATCATTCTTTTCGCTAAATCATTCACTCTTTTTAAAATAGTTTCTATGTACTCTATGAGCAGACTGCACTGTGTTAAAATTTTATTATATGTATAAACATACAGGAGTTGATAAATTGGTGTAGCAGTCAACTTCTACGAGTTTCTGAGTGCAAAATAAGTCGATTATAATAAAGAAAAATTTCGTATAATTTCCTTTTCTCGACCTGCCCTATTTTAACGTTACCACAAAGTTTATTTGGCTATGCGAGTGTTGGTCATATTTCATTCTTTCTCAAAACTTGTGCATTCGCAATACTTTTGGTTTCAGGAAATTTCACCACGTTTCTAATCGCAGGGCGCAGCTTAAGTGTTTAAAAAGTCATTGCTAGCGTAATCTGCACATTCTCTGTCTTCTCTTTAATGAACTCATATATTTTTGAAGAAAGTGTTATCTTAGATCTAGACTGTCAGCCTTAGGTGCGCATGGCTTTGGATTTCACTTTGAAAATCTCCTAATTTTGCTTATATACACATGGTACTTACCTCCTTCTACGAATATTCTTTCATAGCATATGTTGGCAAGCTGTGGAATAAATTCGACACTGATACTTAGAAGGCGTCGTCCTTTCTCGAATTGAAAGGTCGTATGAAAAGGAAATTCCTTTTATAACGCTCTTCGTAACTCCCTTTCGCTTTATTAATTGACTATTTTTTTTTAATTGTATAAATAATCTGTTCTAATTTTTCATAACGTTTATTACTTCGTGTTTTTGGTTTTTTTAAATTGCACCTATAATAATAATATGTATGTATGTATGTATGTATGTATATATATATATATATATATATATATATATATATATATATATATATATATATATATATAAAGAAACCATTTAAGAAAAACATACAAAAAATTAATAAAAATATTTAGGGACACAAGTTTTATGTCGTAAAAAGAAAAATCGATTACACTATTAACACCCTGGTTTTCTTAAGTTTTTTAAAATGGTTTAAGTGTACCCAATTCTGATTCAGAAAATATTGAAAAGGAAATCTATTTTCGTATTGAAAAATGGGACAAATTAAGAGTAACCATACAAAATTTTAGAAAATTCGAAGTGGTGAGCAAAAAAACCCGGATATTATTGTCCATAAACACAGATACTTATTATTTAAGTGAAAATTTATTTTAAATAATTAAACAGTTTTTACCTTGAGAAACCATTTCTATGTATTTAATTTAGAAATGGTTTCTTTTATACCGTTTATAACCGAATTAGGATTGTTAATCATAATTTGGTTACTTAATTAATTAACAAATTAATACTCGATTTATTGACAGCGACATCTGTTTATTTTATAAGCTATAACCATTTGCGCGCATTTCGATAATTCTCCACTAGATGGCGGCATTTAATTTATTTTTAATAATAGTAAACCCAACTAAAATAATTTCTCCTTATTCAAATATTGCTTACCTCAGTATTAACAAATCAAAAATGATTTCTCTTTTTAAATTCCTGGCAATTCATTAAATTTTTATATTTAATCTTAACCATTTATGATAATATTTCTTATTTTTTTATCTTATTAGTATGTTAAGTATGTTAATTAAATTTATATGTTGGTTAAAGAAATTGATAAAATCCCAGACGTACTTAAAATTCTTACCTCGCGGTCCTAGGTGCCTTTAATAAAAGGATAGTGTCAGGGGAAAGCAGGGCTGAGGGCAACCATATATAAGATGAACTCCAACATACGAAGTGCTTTTTTAATATACACTTTGAAATGACGATTCAAAATTTTATGTTACATAATTTAACATTACATAAAAACCTTCTTTCTGTTCCTTTCACATTGCGTTCAGTTTCTTCGTTATTTAAATTTTTATGCATTACTGATTTTTATACGTGTTTCATTTTTTTACTTTTATATGTGTGTGCACACATCATAAAAAAATCATTGGACAGATTTTAATGAATTTTTTTAATTTTATAGCTTAAAGGTTTGGCCAACATCTGCAATATGAATAATTATGATTTTTAGTCATCTTCACTACTACTTAGTTATTTAACTGACTACTACTTAATTTATTGACAGCGACATCTGTTTCTTTTATAATTAACGTGTAATTCTATAATGATCCGCTAGATGGCGGTATTTATTTCATATTAATGAATATCTACTTTTAATGATAATGCATATATTTATTTGTTAGAAACTAAAGTATCATCATTATTTTCAGGCTCTAAAGCGCTCCCCTATGAGTAACCCAGATGGAGAAAGTTTGAAGATCTGAAAATATAAAACTACTGTTTTATTAATTAGAAAATTATTATATTTATTAGTTAGAAAATGATTAGTCTTCAATATATGTAGAAATTTAAGTTTAAACTGTTAACTGCCACTTGTCTCAACATATTATAATTTAATTAGTATTAGTTTGGTTAATTGCAAGAGATTGCTCGTAGAGCAAAAGGTTTGGCTTATGGTAGCTGTGTACATTAAAGTTTTTAAATAAAAAAGCAATTACAAATTTCGTCTCTGTCACCTAACCGTCATTACCACTGTGCACCGTCAAGGCGTTCAACGTTAGTTTGTTTGTTCTAATCATACTCGAACAGGAGATTGACGCAAGTAACGTCACAGGGAGCTAACAGGATATTTACTCTAGCAGCTGCGTGTTATCGTCATTTTAAATTGAAATGCGCAGTGGCGGGGAATGATTCGGCAATGAAGCCAAGAGATATTTTTTCAAGTCTTCATATATAATATCACATTATTCATTTATTGAAAACTTCAATGTATACACCACGGATAAGATAACCACTGGATGACGCATCAACACAAAATCTTTAACTTCGCGATGGCGCAATCTGTGCCACCGCTCTAGGCGGAGACCTTACGCGCTTTCAGTAAGAAAACAAAAATCAAAATTAAATAAACTATGCCTTCTTTTGATATAAAATATTGCCAAAACAGAAATATTACATCAGGTGGCCGGGTAACCTTCATCGACTATCATCAATCTACCAAACAGTATATACTCGAGAATGCTACAAACAATACGTTTCTTTCTAAATATGTTAATAATAGTAGTTTGATTGAATGGTAGTTATGTTACAGAAAATTAATGTATTACTATATAATAACAAAAGAAAAATTATTTTTTAGCAATTATTAAAATACATTTACAGTATCACAATTACATCATCACAGTGAATAATATATATATATATATATATATATATATATATATATATATATATATATATATATATATATATGTGGGTATACACTTTGTGCGCGTCGGCTTATTGAATATCTTTACGAAATTTTCCTAATCGACATCCATTTTTGTCCATTTTTCTCCAGTAAATTTCACAATTCATTTTAGTAAAATAGCGGTGTAATAGTTTTATTTATGACATTATTTAGCGTAATAGTTTATTAAGTTTATATAGTGATTATAATATAATAAAAACATTTTGATATAACAATGTTTTTAATTTGTTAAAACTCTTACTTTGAAATATATCATCGACAATGCGTAATTATCGAGCAAAGTACATCTCTGTGCTACCTCAAAGGGCAAAGCGCTGATTGGCTAATGGTGTCACGTGGGACGTTTATCCTAATGAACACTAGCTTGGGTTTCATACAAATGTGTTTTATGCCGAATGCAGTAATTATCTTATCGATGGTATACGCACATGTATTACGCGAACATATTACTGCATGAGTGATCTCCTTCGACCTGCAAAAACACTATGTATTAAACATTTAATTCTGCAAAATCCTACAGTAGTGAAAGTTATGTGTTTTTACAACATATATCTATGAATTAACAAATGATTTAAGTATTGACATACACAGAAAAAAGATAACACAGGACTATAGTGAACTTTAAGAACATAAATCGTCAATGCTTAGGGACCAAATAAGTTCCATAAATATGACAACTTGTATATAAATAAATATAGCAATTTGTATATAAATAAATATAGCAATATGTATATAAATGTATATAGCAATTTGTATATAAAGTAAAAAAATACTCATAGAAAGTGGTATTACATATAGGAGTGACAAAAATGAGATTAAGAAAGTAACAAAATGCCATAAGCGACCAAGGATTTGAAATTATCATTAACCTCTCCTGCTATTACCACGAGTCTAAACTCGTACTTATTACGAGTTAAACGTAAAAACAACGAGTCTAATTCGAATGTAAAGACTACGAGCCTAACTCATTGTGCCGATTCAAGACCAAGTATAAGAACCACGAGCCTGACTCGTGGTGTCGATTACGGGTCAAATATAAAGACTATGAAACTAAATCCTTGTACCGATAACGTGCGAAACGTAAGGACCGCGAGTCTAACTCGTGATATCAATTAAGGGTCAACAATAAGGGCAATGAGTCTGATTCGTGGTACAAATTATAGGGCAAATGTGAAAATAGATCAAATGTGAGCGCAGAATAGGGACCGTCCAAGAAACATGAAAGTCGCTAATAGATTCAAAGCGCACAAAATTATAGAGATAACTTCTTTTTAGATATTTAGCTCTCAATTTTAATATGATATTGTGATTTCTAAAACATACACCAAATATGATTTCCATCTGTTTATTACCGAAATATGATAATATACAAGAAATATGAAGGAAATAAAGACGACCACGTCGTTAATGTGATTAAATTTAATTCTCAAAAAAAAACATTAACATTTTTAACAATATTGTTGCTAAAGCAACGACAAATGCCTTGTTGCAGACAAATTTCGAAATGAAGCGATTGTTGAATACGAAAATTGTAAAACAAATGTTAATTATTTCAAAGTTGAAGTCTTCAAGGTTATAAGCCATAGATAACATAAACCATATAAATCGTAAGCCATAAAAATCTTAAACCTAGACACAATAAGGCATTAAAATCATAAACCGTAGGCGCCATAAGGAACAAATAATCAAAACAAGAGAAGTCATACACGTTATAAGTCACAGAAAACCCATACCATAGACCACATAAGCTATAGACATCAAGTAGCTTATGATAAATAAAATAATAAACTACAGACATAAGACCTAGATATCATATGCAAAAGGCTTCATAATACATATAAAAAGACGCCATAGACATCGTAAGCCATAGTCATAAAGCCACAGACGTCCTAAGACAAAAAAATCATAAACCATAGACATCATAAACCATAGACTACATAAGCTGTACAAATAAAATTATGAACATCAAAAGCCATGAACAAGATAACCGACGATGAGATTCAATTTTTTTAAAACTAATCTTTACGAGTAATTAAAATGAATTTATACAACACACTACACTACATTTCGGCTGAATATGATACGTTATCCTGTTTTATGGGATATGTTCACTTATTTACTACCACCAGAGGAAGCTGGTCATAATACATAATCATCATCATCATATATATTAATACGCTAAGGTTAAGATGTTACTCTCCCTTTTTAGAAAAAACCTCACAACTAATCCACATAAATTATATATCATCTTATAGATAATTGCTTGCTCTACGGGCATCCACAACTAAAAAATGTATTATTGCTATTGTTTTTGCAAATTAATTAATTATTACAATTATATACACAAAACAGCAATGCTGCCATCTAACGGCTCAACGTCAATATGATTGACGGTCGGTAAAATTTTTGTTTAATTTCAAATCCACTCACGTATAAATAAAGTGGCGCTTTAGCTCAACGCTTTTGATACTTGCGCCTCTATATGTCAATTTTAGTAAAATATTTGTTTGATCTGTCATCTGAGCTCCATAATGGAATAAATAATGCGAAGACTTCGCACGGGTCACGCTAGTACATACATAATACTGGCATTTTACATGGTCATAATTAAATTTACACCATTCCAGTGGCTGTACGTGAACGGGTATAAATAAGAGGGGCAAATGAGATTAATTAAAAACTAGTTTTCGTAAATTATAACGGATGCCTTGTGTTACGTTTTGCGATGCGCCAAGAAACTATTTAAAAACATTAGAAATACACCAGCGTTTCTTATATTATTACCATCTTTATAATTACACCTCCAATACTTTGTATCATTGTTGGAGCTATATATAGCTCGATAAAATTATTGAAATTAACCTTGCATGTAACGGAATTACCAAGCATCCATGCACCACACGAGCTGTGGAAGAATAGTCGACTTTTCTCCATTTTTTCTTGCCACCAGTGCCAAGTTATGAAATGCATACCTTTTTAGACGTATAATTTCTCTGTTATACCTTCAAATTCGTTATTATATTTCATGGAGCTGTAGCACATTCTCTCCAAGAAAAAAATAGCTTTTTTAATCATTCCTCGAAAATGATAATCGTAGTATTTCAAAGTAGAACCCCATTGTGTATTTTCGAATCGACATGGGTTTTTTTAAATTTAATCAAAAGATTATAAAAGAAATACGTTAAATTCCTTACAGATTCTTTATTACCATATAAAATCTTACGGGGCCCACGGGGAAATACAGTTTGTTTTTGATTCAAAATTGTTTTTTAATTATTTCTTGAAAACGATAATCGTAATATTTCAAAGTCGAATTCCATTATGTATTTCGACATAGCTTTTCTAAATCTTATCAAAAGATTATAAAAGAAAAAGGTAAAATTCCTTATAGATTCTTTATTACCATGTAAAATCCTATGGGGCCCACGGGGAAATACAGTTTGTTTTTTATTTAAAATTGTTTTTTAATTATTTCTTGAAAACGATAATCGTAATATTTCAAAGTCGAATTCCATTATGTATTTCGACATAGCTTTTCTAAATCTTATCAAAAGATTATAAAAGAAATAGGTTAAATTCCTTACAGATTCTTTATTACCATGTAAAATCCTATGGGGCCCACGGGGAATACAGTTTGTTTTTGATTAAAAATTTTTGAAGTTATACTTCTTTAGGCGCGTTATGAAAAAATTATGTGAGTGAAATTTTAAGATTCGTCACACAAAAGTTACAGTATGAAGTTGCAGCGGTTGCAGTCTCGAAACAAAAGCTATTGGCACCATCGTCGCCTCTGTTCACTGTTTTCATATTCATAGTATTTATCCACATGTTTCTAGTGTCTACATTCACACACGTGTTTTAGTTTCATATAAGTGCGATTTATATATGTGCTGATAAATTATATTCAGTAGTGATTTAAATTCAATATTTTAATTAATATATTTACTGTTCGTAAATATTAGTGAAAAAATTGTGTTTATAGACTTTTTCAAGTGCGATAAGATGCAATAATGCAATAATTGAGGTTATCTATCCGTATGTATTATTTAATGATGCCAAAGAAGTATAACTTCTCACGGGCGTACATAAGTACAGGCACCCTTTTTTTTAAATTATTTCTTGAAAACGATAATCGTAATATTTCAAAGTCAAATTCAATTATGTATTTTCAAATCGGCATAGGTTTTCTAAATCTAATCAAAAGATTATAAAAGAAATAGTTTAAATTCCTTACAGATTCTTTATTACCATCTATAATTTTACGGGCCCACGGGGAAATACAGTTGGTTTTTGATTTAAAATTATTTTTTTTTAATTATTCCTCGAAAACGATAATCGTAATATTTCAAAGTACAATGTCATTATGTATTTTCCAGTCGACATAGATTGTCTAAATCTTATCAAAATATTATAAAAGAATTAGGTTAAATTCCTTACAGATTCTTTATTATCATGTAAAATCCCACGGGTCCCACGGGGAATGCAATTTGTTTTTCATTTGTTTTGTTCCGCGATCGATTTATCAAATTTGGTTATTAACATACAGCGAAATTATTTGCACGATTTTTAGTATTCCACATATCAAAAGGAAAAACGCAACTCTTACTAGATCACTTATGAGTTTGTCTGTCTGTCTATCACAATCGTTTTTCTCACAAACCACTCGAGGTAGAAGCTTGAAATTTGTTGTAACAATAAAGTATATTAAACATATCTGAATAGTTAACACTAAGAAATATTTATATGGATATCCGGGATATTTATATGGATATGGGAACTATTTATATGGATATCCGGGATATTTATATGGATATGGGAACTATTTATATGGATATCCGGGATATTTATATGGATATGGGGGATATTTATATGGATATGGGAACACTAAACTTGCATTTGGCTGATAGTTTTATTCATAGATAGAGGGTAACGGAATCACTTAAGATGAGACGGACAGCAAAGATCATTTCAATTGTTGAAAACTAGACATACGGTTTCTGAAATGCGTCTGACACGTATTTCCATATAATCAAGACGTTATCTAAATACAGAAGAATGATCAGATTTTCTGAGATCAAATATATAGAAAATCATTAAATTTGAAAACATTCTGTTTACTGGGGTAGGATTTTTAACAGAGATGGACTTCATTTTAAATGCGATTAATTTTTTTTAAACGCTCTAGATGATTTTTAAGCCTATTGCAATTACACAAAAATATATTAAAGTTTCATTTTAAACTTCTTTTTGTGTATTTGCTTGTCCAGCTTCCGGCACAGCCACGCAGCGTTAAATGTTTTCAAGGTATAAAAAGATGGAGTTTCACAAAAATATCTCCAGTTTGGGAGTTTGCAAGTATTTAGTTAAATTGTAATCTAAATATTATCTGTTGTTGTGATACAGTGACCGGGTTCGGTTCATGCATCCTACAGTTAATAAATATAGTAAGGTATGAGACGTCATATTGTTAAGTACGTAAAAAGTAAGTTTCAAATCCTATAACGATAATATAAAATTAGAGATTTTCGAAAATGTTTTCAGAAATATATTTTTCGAAAATGTAAGTACTTTTTTATGCTAGAAAGAGTTCAGAAAACTTTTTAAGAGACTTGGAAAGCAATGGTTACTTCCCTTTTTTCTTCTCTATTTCTTTTACCCCTGATAGTGTAAATGTTTACTCTGGAATTTTCAAAAATTGTAATGTCAAACTTGTCACACCTACGTTTCCTTGTTAAGCTTGTCAATAATGGTATTGTTAATAGTTATTACCAATAAATATCTCGGGAGCAAGATGTTTAAATGTTTTGATTTTGTTTTCATAATTCGAATTAATACCTATATTAACATACGAAATAACGTAAATCCTTTATGAGGAAACTCGATAATGATAAAAATTTAGTACTAATAAATGTATGACCTATCGCTCACGTATTTTTTAACCTAAAACCTGCTTCTAAGTTCTATCGCCTTAACGCGAATTAGGCCTCGAGCAAAGGTTGGTACTTTATAAATCCATGTGATGATAAACTTTGCACGTCATAATGTGTGTAATCTTTCATTATGCGTTTTATTATTAAAAAATCGAATAAGAATAAGTTAGCTTGCGTGCTGAGGGTACAGTTAAGTGTTAGTTTGAGTACTGAGGGTACATTTAAGTGTAAGGTATTTTGAGTGCTGAGAGTATAATTAAGTGTGAATTGGCTTGCGTGCGGAAGGTAGGTACGGTGAAGTGTTAGCTGGTTTACGTACTGAGAGTGTAGTTAAGTAAGCTGGTTTGCGTAGTGAGGGTACAGTTAATTGTGAGGTAGCTTGCGTACTGAGGGTATCATTAAGTGCGAGTTGGCTTGCGTGCGAAGGGTACGGTTAATAGTGAGATAGCTTGCGTGCGGAGGGTACAGTCGAGAGTTAGTTGGCTTGCGTGCGGAGGACTCGGTTAAGTGCGAGATGGCTTGCGTGCAGAGAGTACGGTTAAGTGTTAGTTGGTTTGCGTGCTGAGGGTATAGTTCAGTGAGTCGGGTTGCGTACTGAGGGTACAGTTAAATGTGAGGTAGCTTGCGTACTGAGAGTATAATTAAGTGCGAGTTGGCTTGCGTGCGGAGGGTACGGTTAAGTGTGAGATGGCTTGCGTGCTGAGGGTATAGTCAAGAGTTAGTTCGTTTGAGTACTTAGAGTATCTATAGGTAAGTGAGTGGCTTGCGTACTGAGTCTACAGTTGAGTGTGATGTAGCTTGCGTGCTGAGAGTATAATTAAATGTATGTTGGCTTGCGTGCAGGGGATACATTTAAATGTTAGTTGGTTTGCATGCTGAGGGTACTGTCATGTGTGAGATGGCTTGCGCACTGACGATACAGTACTATCAAGCATATTGCGTACTGTGTAGTTTCGAATTGATAACCATTTAAATTATTTTAAAAAAATATAAGTTTTTTCTTTGTTTATATTTGATAAATATTATTTTTAAGAACTCGCATCAGTTATAATGTAAATAACACTCATTTCTTTTAAACCAGTCATTTTTCGCCATGATAACTTAATTTATTTTTTTAATTGAAGAGGGAGCCACTTGCTATCGCTTTTAAGGAATAAAAATAAAAATGACAATATTTTATTAAGAAAATGAAAAAATAAGCTCCTTAAAATTATTATTTGAACCACCAATCATACAAAAGAGAAATCTTGAATTTTGTAATGAAATGTCACTTTATTTTTCATAATAGATTGTGAATGCTATTTCTACGGAACTCTTTGAACCAGCGAGATGAAACAAAGTACAAATTGTATCTCGGTGTATCCTCTGTACACAGATGAAACATATTAAACTATGAAACTCACAGCTTTGACAGAATCAGACGATCCTGTAAAAGCAGATAAAATACAAGAACAACAAAAAGACATTCATTTTGGCAGTAACAATTTAGGATCTTTTATATGCATGTATATCTATTTTTATTTTTGTTTGTATATACATATGTATATACTTATTATTTGTCTATATATTGTTTATCAAAGATAAAGATAAAGATTTTTGTCTTGCTCTTTAGTTTATTTTTCTTATTAAGCAATAGTGACAGACATTTGAAGTGTACTCTAGTCAGTGTTGCCTAACCAACGAATCTAAACTTGACACTGGCAAAAGTTCTCCCTGGAGAGAATAATCGCCACAAAATAAAAGAAAGAAAGAATAACAAATGTCAATGTCATTTAAGAATTTGTTTTTAATTAATATAGGCAATGGCTACGATTGCAAAAAAGCGATCGGTATTTATTATTTTTTCTAATCGTTTCTAAAAGTTACGTTACTCCCTTTGTGGGATTTTTGTTTTTATTTTTATTTTTTATAAACAATTCTTTGTATATTAAAAATATAGCATATGCGCGTTTATGAATATAACTTTTTCCGCTTTCTTGTATGGTTACAAATTGTATTTTAATTTTTTGTTCTTTGTTTATTTTTAATTTTTAAATTGTTTGCCTTATCATATTCTAAAAAAATCAGCTTTTAAAAATTGTATTGTATTTCTGTAACGCCAGCAAAAGAGGATCTCCATTTTGCTGGTCTATTTGGCTTAAATAAAATCGAACACCAACTTCAGTTTGATCGAACCGATTCAGAACAGATTCTCTTAAAACGGCTATTATTAGACCAATACCAGTTATATAATTTTGCCAATGTATTATAGACATGAATAAGATAATCACTATCCATGATTATAGATTTTCTAAATAAAAATGCGGCTCTTGAAACGTTATAGATGGTACTGAAACGAAAATAGACTCATTTCTTGAATAGAAAATAGGCTCATTTCTTGAATAGTATTTCTTGAATAGAAAATAGGCTCATTTCTTGAATAGTTTTAATAAAACATTAATGTTTTTTTTCTAGTAATATCTAATATTAGACTGAAGGTACTTTTGTTTCGTTTCAGTCTAAAGGAAAAAACAATAAAAGATTCTTTCCAAGTATTCGTATTTAGTAACTTCAGAGTTCACAAAATAAAGATGTATTAGTTAGGAAATAAGAAACTAGAAATATCTGACAAATCATCAACTATCCAAATACCAAGTTTACAGTTCTCAGCTTAGCGAGGAGTACCAAAATATTATTAGTTCCAGGTATCTACGTATCATGTACTATCCAAATACAAAGTTTCAAATTCTCAACTCAGCTAGAAGTACCCAAATTCTATTTGATCTAGGTATTTACATATCATTTACTATTAAAATACCAAATTAAAATCCAAATATCAAGTTTCAAGATTTCAGCTTAGCCAGAAGTACCAAAATATCGTTTGTTCCAGGCATCTACATATCACGTACTATCCAAATACTAAGTTTCAAGTTCTCAACTCAATTAGAAGTACCCAAATTCTATTTGTTCCAGGTCTCTACATATTATCTACTAGCAAAATATCAAGTTTTTAAGTTCTCAGCTCAACCAGAAGTACCCAAACACTCTTTGTTCGACGTATTTACATATCATTTACAATCCAAATACCAAGTTTCATGTTTTCAGCTCGAGAAGACTCACCCAAATTCTATTTGTTTCAGGTGTCTACATATCATCTACTATTCAAAAACCAAGCTAAACTCAACAAACAATACACTTAATATACTACTTCTGATTGAATATAATACTACTTCTGATTGAGTTGAGACCTTTCTGATTGAATATAATACTACTTCTGATTGAGTTGAGACCCTCACTCAACTCAATCAGAAGTACCCATGTATTGTTTGTTCTAGGTGTCTGCACATCATCAACTATCCAAATACCAAGTTTCAAGTTCTCAGCTCTGCCATAAGTACGCAGATAAATTGACAACATAATCCCCAAAATCGTCCTCATAAACATTTTCAATGTTAAAAAATCACCAAATTTTACCATATTTTTAGCCAAAACGAAATAGGTTTCTCTCAAAGCGCTGTTCATTAATCCTTGACAAGCAGTTATAAACGAAAGGACAGACAAGCAGGCACCAAATTTTATACCGCAAAAGAGAGCCAAACTTATAAACGGAAGTATGACTCACAAACTGAACCGTGTGAACGCATTAAGAAAACAGTCTGGATATTGTTAGAAAGTTGTGAGACCATATTACAATAAGAGACAATGAAATGTTGCGAATCTGGTCGCCATATGGGCGTAGCGGTTATAAAGCTTCATTCAGCATATTGGTTCGTGTCGGCAATACTGCAGGCAATAATATAACTGTTACTGTGATTGGGAGAAGCTTCGAGCAGGAAATTGAAGCACTGGACGGACAAGGTCGACCTAATCCCACGGCAGCGCCCAGCCGTCTGTGAAACGTGTGAAGCCGCCCCAGCTCAGTTTTACGATCTTAGTGTCTTCATCATTGTTAGCATAATGAAGTGTAATTAACAAACATTGGATGGCGGTTACAAAACACCAGGAAATATCTCTTTGTTTTAAGCCGACAGACAGAATGGCTTATTATAGCCAATAACACAATGTGTATTTTTTTTATTTTAAAATAATGATTGCAATATTCGGTAAGAGGACAAAATATTAAATCATTAATTTACTTAAGAATTATTTATCTAATAAACTTTCCAAAATATAGACAGCTAAGATTACTAATCCCCTTTAGACAACCATAACGCGTAACGCCGTTTGCTATACCGACATAAACGGAAAAATAAAACATATGATCCCTACTAATACAATGATATTCTTCTACTAAAATTTATTGAAGGCTGGTATGTCTTCCACTCTAGTAAACTTCTTCGCCAGTTACTTTAGGGCTTGAAAGCAATATATTCAGTTTGGAAATTTCAAATCAAGATCACATATTACTCAATCTGGAGTTAGCCTAGGTGGAAATTTAGGCCCTGTTTTGTTTCTCATTATGATTAATGATTTGTTTTCAGCTGTCAGCACTGCTCGTTGCCTTCTATTTGCCGATAATTTGAAACTATTCTAGTGGTTAAAATACAATCTTATCGTGAGCTGTGTTAAAACCCAATATTTTGATGGAGTCTGAGCTACAAGCTAAACAGTTCGCGTAACGCTAGCAAATATATATATATATATATATATATATATATATATATGTATATATATATATATAAATATATCTATATATATATTTCATGCACTGGCTATGAGAGGAAGAGAGAAAGAAAACGTGTGCTCGCACCTCTCTCTCTTGTCCCTACAGTAATATACGAAACATAACTCTCTCTCTCTTTCTGTCTTCACTAACTTATATCTCCCTCTCAACTTCCGTTCGCCCGATCACACTTTCCGTAACGCTCTCGTCACGCATTGACCAGCTTACTCCCCAAGTGAAGCGTGTTATTTTTGAAAAAGTAAAAGCAATAATTACTGCCTTGAGCGCGAACGAATATTCTGTAGTGTTTTATTAACACACTTATGTTCATCAACGACGTATCGCGAGGGGCGCAAAATCTTGATATTTTTCCATTTTTATTAATTTTTTTGTGAGTTATACTTTCAAAGTTATTTTCATCAAAATAACTTTGAAAGTATAACCCACAAAAAAAAATAATAAAAATGGTCACTGTGGGTTATCCGTAGGATATAAATATACCATCCCGGACATTTTTGTAGATATTTTTAAAATACACAATTCCATAGTACAACATTTTGATGTATCTCGTAAAGTTTAGTCAGCGTTAGCAACATAGGCTTACTTTTATATTTTCTGTAAATATAACATGCATGTATTATACATATAAACCATCTGGAAGAAATAATCTGAATGATAGTGAAAAGCGTATAAAAATCCTTTGCGTAATTCAAAAGATCTAATCATAGCTATCTGTTAATCAACGAAGTATCGCGAGGGGCGCAAAATATTAATATTTTGTCTGCTCCATTGACTGTTTTTGGAACGCAATTATGGAGTTGCTTGGTAGTTTACATTTGATTAATTATTTAGTTTTATTTTCAACTGGCAACCCGCCCCGGCTTCACACCGGTGCAATGTAGGTAACTAATGTGGTGTCATTGTGGTGTGATTAATAATATTACTGTCATTATTAGAATATACTACAGTATGTCTATATATACAATGTTTGCAGCTGTTTTTTTATGAGACAATACAAACATATTTTGCAAACGGCCATCAGTAACTTAAATTGATAGTTAATTAATGTATAGATATGTTTTATTACGATTAATTTTGATAGAGTAGATAGAATTTCTTTACACATATTTTCACACTAAGCAAACTTACCGTGGTTTGTAAGTTTCTTTAGTTGATTACCTATATTTTTTTCGAATTGTATGTAAGTATTTTAGTAATTTGGCAAGATTATTTTAAAAGAAATATTTTTTAATTATTATAATATTGAAGGCCTGCGACACGCTATTTACAGACACGCGCCGCCGCCGCCCGCCGCCATCACCGTCATCGCGAATGCTGATTTTTGTAATTTTAAATGTCTAATATCTTCTAAAATATTAATGATAATGATTTTCCGTAAAGAGTAAATTTTATCTACACTAAATGCCCAACGTAACCAACTTATTTAATTAAATAAGAATTAATATAACATTCATCAAAATAACTTTGAAAGTATAACTCACAAAAAAATAATAAAAATGGTCACTGTGGGTTATCCGTAGGATATAGATATATGCCGTCCCGGACTTTTTTGTAGATATTTTTAAAATACTGATTTTTTAAATATTTTGATGTATCTCGTAAAGTTTAGTCAGCGTTAGCAATGGAAGCGCCCAAAATTCTATTTTTTACGAAACATTGTCTTTTTTATATTTCCTGTAAATATAACATGCATGTATTATACCTGTACAAATTATCTGAATGATATTGAAAACCGCATCAAAATCCGCTGCGTAGTTTAAAAGATCTAAGCGTACAGAGGACGCGGACAGACAGACGGGGAAAGCTACTTTGTTTTATACTGTGTAAGGATTTTAATTAATGTGTGTTTTTTTCTGTTTTAGTAATTATTATTTATACTATTTTGTGTAAACAATTGTATTTTTAGTGTTGTAAATGTCCAGCGCTTTGGGGTAAACTGTAAGTTGGACATGGGGTTTTAATGATAAGTAATTAAATTAATAAATAATAAAACGAAATGTTATCGTGTTATTTCTTTGTTTGTCTTTTTTCGTGTTTAAACAAACCAACGGATTTCAATGAAATTTTCTATGTAGATAATTTTCTTTGTTTCTCACACATAAATATATCCTTACACAAATATATGCTTTATTTAGGATTTAGGTTTCCATACTTTAGAGTTAAAGAAAGGGAATCGTTATATATATATATATATATATATATATATATATATATATATATATATATATATGCTTTGATATTAACACTGCAAAATATACTTCGTGTTCACCTAGAATGCACAATTTAAAAAAAATCTGAAAATTATTGTTTAATGGTTCTATATCGAATTATTACTTGATAAATTAGTATGATTTTTAAAATTTTTAAATTTTCTTGTTGTATATATTTGTTAAATACCTGCTTCAATACAACATGATACGAGGCGTAGCTGGCACGAGTTTTGCTTACACTTGGCCATCTCTTTTGAACTTACCACCTCAAGTAGGATGCAAGCATTTTCAACATCAATATACCAGCCCATTAAGAACTTTGATTTTTATTAGAGACATACAAGAGTGTCGGAAGACATTTCTGACTTTAAAAGGGCGGTTGTGAGTTATTATACCGTTCAAGCTGTTCCTTCCTTATTCACCGGGGTTGTTCAGGAGCCCGTAACATTCCCTCTCATACAAAAATGCTCAAACTGTATAAAACAGCATACATAAAATGCTTAAATTCTATAAAACAATATACATAAAAAATGCATGAACTCTTTACAGCAACATACACAAAAAATGCTCAAATTGTATAAAACAACATACATAAAAAATGCTCAAACTGTATAAAACAACATACATAAAAAATGCTCATACTGTATAAAACAACATACATAAAAAATGCTCAAACTGTATAAAACAACATACATAAAAAATGCTCATACTGTACAAAACAACATACTTAAAAAATGCTCATACTGTATAAAACAACATATTTAAAAAATGCTCATACTGTATAAAACAACATATTTAAAAAATGCTCATACTGTACAAAACAACATACTTAAAAAATGCTCATACTGTATAAAACAACATACTTAAAAAATGCTCATACTGTATAAAACAACATATTTAAAAATGCTCAAATTGTATAAACCAACATACTCGTGTATAAAAAATGCTCAAACTCTATAAAACAACATACATAAAAAAATCCCAAATTGTATAAAACAACATACATAAAAGATGCTAAAATTCTATAAAACAACATGTATAAAACATGTTCAAACTCTATAAAACAACATAGATAAAAAATAATCAAATTGCATAAAACAACGTACATAAAAAATGCTAAAACTATAAAACAACATACATAAAAAAGTTCTAAAACTATTTTTAAATCATAATTTTACACTCTCGTTGTCTTATGATTTATTTCTAGGAGGGTGTTGTAATATAGCAAGAGTAAATAACAGATATAGTGCAGCTTTATTTTGTACCGATGCGATCGAATCGGCTATTAATTTGCCTTTTACTTTATATACCAAAATGGAAAATAAATCTACGTGGGAAAAAAAGAAAAAGATCTGGTGCAATCACGAGGTGGATAAAAAAAGAATGTGAATATTACAAAATATCAAGATAAATAAATACGAAATATTAAAATAGAAGCCAATCGCCGATTAAAAGAATCCGTAACTTAATATTTACAGCCCTAGTATACAAGCCAACCGCCGATTAAAATAATCCGTAACTCAATATTTAAAGCCATAGTATACAAGCCAATCGCCGTTTAAAAGAATCCGCAACTCAATATTTACAGCCATAGTATACAAGCCAATCGCCGATTAAAAGAATCCGTAATTTAATATTTACAGCCCTAGTATACAAGCCAATCGCCGATTAAAACAATCCGTAACTCAATATTTACAGCCATAGTATACAAGCCAATCGCTGATTAAAATAATGCCCTACTCAATATTTAGAGCCATAGTATACAAGCCAATCGCCGATTAAAACAATCCGTAACTCAATATTCACAGCCATAGTATAAAAGCCGATCGCCGATTAAAAGTATCCGTAACTTAATATTCACATCAATTCAAATTAAGATACCTTTCGAATTCATTTAGGCTGTTATATAAGTTGTTTGCCATTGTTGAATGTTTAAAAACAAATTTATGGTGCCTCTCTTTTTAGATTGAATCATGATCGCCGGTGCCCTTCAAATATAATATTTAAATATTAGTTTTGTTTGTAACTTCAAAAGCAAACTGTGCTTACCGTTTTAAAAACAATTCCATTTTATTATTTCTTCTTGTTTTTCCAGGCGCATATTTTCGATTAAAACATACATCTAATGACAGTTAATTATACTCCGCGCTCATAATTTATATCTGCTATTTCAAGTTCAAAATGACATATACAAACATCAATATCAAAACATATTACACATCGTAAATTTAAATAAGATGTCACCATTAATTATATATATATATATATATATATATATATATATATATATATATATATATAATCTTCAAAAACTTGTATAAAAATCTTATCGTTTAAAGATACGTATAAGGTAATATTTATAAAGGTTCCCTTGCATACCTAACAGCGCTAAACCAGTTTTTAAACAGCTTCTTCATTGTTTTTATAGCCATTATAAAGCTTCAATTAAGCCAATAGATGTTTAATTTGGGACCCAATTTGAGATTATAAGGTCTATATCGACAGCTCTTTTATAGCCTTTAAGCAGACTAAATAAAGGCTTTTAGTATAAACAAGTACTTAATACAGTTGAGGGTTGGCTTTGGATTGCACCATCGATGTTATGTTAAAAAAAACTTTTCTCAATATTATAATTTTTCTATATAACACTCTCCTGACGTATGGAGTAACACGGTAACACGTGGAATTACGCGTGGTGTCTTGTACGCACTTAACTAGGGCATATTGTATTTTTTTCTATATAGCTCTCTCTTAACATATGCAGTAAGTTTTGGTAACACGTCGCATTACTTATAATAAAGTTCCTACAAGTAGAACTTGCGCTGACAGTGTTCTGTATGCACTTAACAGGGCATATTATAATTTTTCTATATAACGCTCTTCTGACATGTGCAGTAAGTTTTGCTAACACATCGCATTACTTATAATAAAGCTCCTACGAGTAAAATTTGCGCTAAGAGTGTTCTGTATGCACTGAACTAGGGCATGTTATAATTTTTCTACATAACACTGTCCTGACATATGCAGTAAGTTTTGGTAACACGTCGCATTATTTATAATAAAGTTCCTACAAGTAGAACTTGCACTAGAGTGTTCAGTACGCACTTAACTAGGGCATATTATAATTTTTTCTACATAACGCTCTTCTGACATATGCAGTAAGTTTTGCTAACACATCGCATTACTTATAATAAAGTTCCTACGAGTAAAAGTTGCGCTAAGAGTGTTCTATATGCACTGAACTAGGGCATGTTATAATTTTTCTATATGACACTGTCCTGACATATGCAGTAAGTTTTGGTAACACGTCGCATTATTTATAATAAAGTTCCTACAAGTAGAACTTGCACTAGAGTGTTCAGTACGCACTTAACTAGGGCATATTATAATTTTTTCTACATAACGCTCTTCTGACATATGCAGTAAGTTTTGCTAACACATCGCATTACTTATAATAAAGTTCCTACGAGTAAAAGTTGCGCTAAGAGTGTTCTATATGCACTGAACTAGGGCATGTTATAATTTTTCTATATGACACTGTCCTGACATATGCAGTAAGTTTTGGTAACACGTCGCATTATTTATAATAAAGTTCCTACAAGTAGAACTTGCACTAGAGTGTTCAGTACGCACTTAACTAGGGCATATTATAATTTTTTCTACATAACGCTCTTCTGACATATGCAGTAAGTTTTGCTAACACATCGCATTACTTATAATAAAGTTCCTACGAGTAAAATTTGCGCTAAGAGTGTTCTATATGCACTGAACTAGGGCATGTTATAATTTTTCTACATAACACTGTCCTGACATATGCAGTAAGTTTTGGTACACGTCACATTACTTACAACAAAGTTCCTTTGAGTAGAACTTGCGCTAAGAATGTTCTGTGCGCACTTAACTAGGGCATATTATATTTTTTCTTTATATCGCTCTCTTAACATATGCAGAAAGTTTTTGTAACACGCCGCATTACTTATAATAAAGTTCCTACGAGTAGAACTAGCACTAAAAGTGTTCTGTACCCATTATCTAAGTCGTATTATATTTTTTCTATATAACGCTTCCTTCACATATACAGTAAGTTTTAGTAACACGTAGCATCACTTATAACAAAGTTCCTACGAGTAGAACTAGCGCTAAAAGTGTTCCGTACGCACTTAACTAGGGCATATTATAATTTTTCCGTATAACGCTCTTTTAACATATGCAGTAAGTTTTGCTAACACTTCGATTTATTTATAATAAAGTTCCTACGAGTAGAACTAGCGCTAAGAGTGTTATGTGCGCACTTAACTACGGCACATAACAAAACAAAATTTAAACATTAAACTAGATAGTACATTTATAAAACTATATAGGTACAAATATCTATATATTAATAAGTGAACATCAAAAATTGTAAACTTTTTTAATATATATTATGAAAGTAGGGGAATGAAGCTACAAGCTGAAATAAGCTTTTATTTCAACATCACTCAATACTTTTAACTTATTACAGCTTAAAGTGTTCTTAGAACACCACTCGATACTTTTAACTTATTACGGCTTAAAGCGTTATTTCAACATACTCAATACTTTTAACTTATTACACCTTAAAGTATTATTACAACATCACTCAATACTTTTAACTTATTACGGCTTAAAGCGTTATTTCAACATCACTCAATACTTTAAACTCATTACAGCTTAAAGCGTTATTATAACATTACTCGATACCTTTAACTTATTACAGCTTAAAGAGTTATTACAACATCGCTCAATACTTTTAACTTATTACAGGTTAAAGCGTTATTATAACATCACTCAATACTTTTGACTTATTACGGCTTAAAGCGTTATTGCAACGTCACTCACTATTTTAACTTAAACAAATGAATGATGTTAATACAGAATCACTCAATTATTTTGATATCCTGGTATATGCGATCAAAGTTCTAAAACTATTTTTAAATTATAACTTTACACTCTCGTTGTCTTTAGTCTTGTGCCTTATGTCTAGGAGGGAGTTGTATTATAGCAAGAGTAAATAACAGATATAGTACAGCTTTAAATAAACAGTAAATAACAGTAAATAACAGAAAATAATAGTAAATAACAGTAATTTACAGTAAATAACAGTAATTTACAGTAAATAACAGATATAGTACAGCTTTAATTTGAACCGATACCATCGAATCGGCTATTAATTTGCCTTATTTCCTATATAACAAAATGGAAAATAAATTGATGTGGGAAAAAAGAAAAAGATGTGGTGCAGTCAGGGGAAGGATCAAAAAGGAATGTGAATATTACAAAATAACAAGATAATTAAAATTCGGAATATTAAAATAGAAGACATCGCCAATTAAAAGAATCCGTAACTTAATATTTATAGCCATAGTATACGAGCCAAACGACGATTAAATGAAGCCGTCACTTAATATTCACAGCCATAGTATACGAGCCAAACGACGATTAAATGAAGCCGTCACTTAATATTCACAGCCATAGTATACGAGCCAAACAACGATTAAATGAAGCCGTCACTTAATATTCACAGACATAGTATACAAGCCAAACGACGATTTAATGAAGCCGTCACTTAATATTCACAGCCATAGTATACAAGCCAAACGACGATTTAATGAAGCTGTCACTTAATATTCACAGCCATAGTATACAAGCCAAACGACGATTTAATGAAGCCGTCACTTAATATTCATAGCCATAGTATACGAGCCAAACGACGATTAAATGAAGCCGTCACTTAATATTCACAGCCATAGTATACGAGCCAAACGACGATTAAATGAAGCCGTCACTTAATATTCACAGCCATAGTATACAAGCCAAACGACGATTAAATGAAGCCGTCATTTAATATTCACAGCCATAGTATACGAGCCAAACGACGATTAAAAGAATTCGTAACTTAATATTCCATAGTATACGAGCCAAACGACGATTAAATGAAGCCGTGACATAATATTCACAGCCATAGTATACAAGCCAATCGCCGATTAAAAGAATCCGTAACTTAATATTCACATCAATTCAAATTAAGATACCTTTCGAATTCATTTAGGCTGTTATATAAGTTGTTTGCCATTGTTGAATGTTTAAAAACAAATTTATGATATAATTAATGAAAACCGTGCCAATGTTTTTAGATTGAATCATGATCGCTGGTGCCCTTCAAATATAATATTTAAATATTAGTTTTGTTTGTAACTTCAAAAGCAAACTGTGCTTACCGTTTTAAAAACAATTCCACTTTGTTATTTCTTGTTGCTTTTCCAGGCGCATATTTTCAATTAAAACATTAATTGACGTTAATTATATTCCGCGCTCATAATTCACAAATGATATCTGATATTTCAAGTACAAAATGATATATACAAACATCAATATAAGACATATTATACATGATAAATTTAAATAAGATATCGCCACAATCAATTTTCCTTCCCGAATAACCATATTATACTTTTTCTATATAACGCTTTCTCAAAATATGCAATAAGCTTCGATAACACGTTGCATTACTTATAATAAAGTTCCGACGAGTAAACTTGCGCTAAGAGTGTTCTGTACGCTCTTAACTTGGGCATATTATACTTTTTCTATATAACGCTTTCTCAAAATATGCAATAAGTTTCGATAACACGTCGCATTACTTATAATAAAGTTCCGACGAGTAAACTTGCGCTAAGAGTGTTCTGTACGCTCTTAACTTGGGCATATTATACTTTTTCTATATAACGCTTTCTCAAAATATGCAATAAGTTTCGATAACACGTCGCATTACTTATAATAAAGTTCCGACGAGTAAACTTGCGCTAAGAGTGTTCTGTACGCTCTTAACTTGGGCATATTATACTTTTTCTATATAACGCTTTCTCAAAATATGCAATAAGCTTCGATAACACGTTGCATTACTTATAATAAAGTTCCTACGAGTAAACTTGCGCTAAGAGAGTTCTGTACGCACTTAATTAAGTCATATTATAGTTTTAGTAACACGTCGCATTCCGTATAATAAAGTTCCTACGAGCAGAATTTGCGATAAGATTGTTATGTACGCACTTAACTAGGACATAACATAGGCTATTAACATAACTAATAACTTTCGGTAACACTTCGTTTACTTGTAACAAATATCCTACGAGTAGAACTTGCGCTAAGCTAGATAGGACTTTTATAAAACTATATAGGTACAAATATCTATATATTAATAAGTGAACATCGAAAATTGTAAACTTTTTTAGTATATATTATGAAAGTAGGGGAATGAAGCTTATATCATTCGAAAGGTATGGTATCACAGATATGCACAATAAATCATATGTGCATGTTGCCGTTAAGGCAGGTAAAATAAAGTGAGCATACACACATGATTTCACCATACAATATGCTTCAACCAAATTAATAAAAGCATTTTGATCACGTTCATGGCTGTATGAGCTTAGATCCCTTTGCCTTCTCTGCCCGGAAGAAAATAACAAAAAAAAGTTATGCGAACAAGTACATAACGTTATTTCCATTTGTTCCTTTATCTTTATTTATTTATTTATATATTATTCTACCGCTTAATAGTTGTATTATTTATTTCTAAGGAATTTTATACGTTTACTAAATTTTTCTCATTAATTCCTTCGTGCTTCCTCTTTGTCCTTTTCAACTCTTTTCCTCATAGCGTCAAGGTAATAATTAAGAATATGTGTACAAATAAATTCGAATTTATTATGTGAGAAACAAGTAGAATTCCATTACTTCTACTACAACCGATACTATTAATAATTATTATTTAGCGTGTGAAGATATTAGCTCTTAAATACAATATTTGTCACGGTCGTAAGAAAAAAAAATACTTTGTTTGTAAAGTTCATTACTTGCGAGCTATTTTATGAGCAAATTTCGTTATTTTACCGACACAATTGGTGAAATTTCGACCAAAAGTAATGCGATACTGGTAATAATCATTATTTAGCTTGTAAATATATTATCTGTAAATATAATGTGTTTCACGTTCGTAAGAAATAAAAAAATACTTTGCCCGCAAAGTTCATTACTTGTGAGCTATTTTATAAGCATAGAAGTTACATTATTTACTTCTAAGGAATTTTAAAAGTTTACTAAATTTTTCTCATTAATTCCCTTATGCTTCTTCTTTGCACTTTCCCACCCTTTTCCTCGTATCCTCAAGGTAAGAATTAAGAAATTGCATAAAAATAAATTCCAATTAATTATGGGATAAACAAGTTTCGTTACTTTACAGACACAATTGGTGAAATTTCGACCACAAGCGATGCGATACTGGTAATAATTATTACTTAAGATGTAAATATGTTATCTGTAAATATAATATCTTTCACGGTCGTAAGAAATTTAAGAAAAATTAGTTAGTATTATGTATAGCTTTGTTTGTAGAGTTCATTACTTGTGAGCTATTTTTACACACAAATAGTTGTTAATATTTATTGTATTTAGGTTAATAAATAAAATATAAACTGATTTTTAACAAATGTTAAAGCTTTCAGCGAGAATGTCACCCAGAACGCCTGAATTTGTGTCGCTAACTTTCAACGTGTTTCCTTATTTTCTCTTGGGCATGCTAGGTTCCCTTAAATTACAACCCAAAAGAGAAATTTCTTTGATGGAATTTGTTTTCCGATTGATAAATGGAAAGATTTTATGCCATAATTTATTGAAAGATTTCTCGTTCTTCGTACCTGGTAACTTCCTGTTCTCGCGTAGTCATCATATTTTTGCCATACCGGCATCTAGAATTTTATTATATCGAAATTCTCCACTTTTCCACGGTATACACTTGCTGAACCTCCTGACCGCGGTTGCTACAGAGTGTGATATGTTTGTGATGAGTGAGAGTAAATTAGTCGAAGTGTGTCATCATTATGTGTTGTAATGTTACTGAATTTAGGTAATTGTCCTGTTACAGTTACTGAATCGATGTAAGTGCCCTGTTGTGGTTATTGAATTTATGCAATTTTCGTGTTATAGTTACTGAATTGATATAATTGTCCTGATATAGTTACTGAATTTATTTAATTGTCCTACTATAGTTACTGAATTTATGTAACTGTCCTACTATAGTTACTGAATTTATGTAATTGTCCTACTATAGTTAATGAATTTATTTAATTGTCCTACTATAGTTACTGAAATTATGTAATTGTCCTACTATAGTTACTGAATTTATTTAATTGTCCTAATATAGTTACTGAATTTATGTAATTGTCCTACTATAGTTACTGAATTTATGTAATTGTCCTACTATAGTTAATGAATTTATTTAATTGTCCTACTATAGTTACTGAATTTATGTAATTGTCCTACTATAGTTACTGAATTTATGTAATTGTCCTACTATAGTTACTGAATTTATGTAATTGTCCTACTATAGTTACTGAATTTATGTAATTGTCCTACTATAGTTACTGAATTTATGTAATTGTCCTACTATAGTTACTGAATTTATGTAATTGTCCTACTATAGTTACTGAAGTTATGTAAATATTCTACTATAGTTGCTGAATTTATGTAATTGTCCTGTTATAATTACTGAATTTTTGCGATTGTTATATTTATTGAAACGCAATGATGTAAAAATATAATATTTTCGTAACCGTACGTAAGTAAATACATAAATACCTGAAGGGTACGAACGGAACCGTACTGTTATGGCAACATTACCTATTAGTCCCTCTGTCTGTCTGTTCGTCGGCTTCTAAAATAAATAAGGTGGGAACTTCAAATTCATATGTAATGTATACGAGTAGAATATTTTAAGTGAAATTGTGATATCTTCCTAAAACCATTATTTATTTATTCTGCCATTCTAATGACGTTTTCATACGTAGCTCATGCTCCTTTTAGCAGCATATCATGCTCTTTCATAAATGGAAAAAGATCCAAGAAGGACGGACAAAAGTAAGTAGTAATGATGTTGTAAAGACGCTATCTAATTTGACAGATGTCATTTGTATTCACAATCATAGACACAAACTCATATTTTACATCTTTGTCTATGAAACGCGATGTCGCCACGTTCGATTTTTAAAATAACTTCGGAATAGTTACTCTATAGTTTTACTATAGTAATTGATACCTTCATTATATCAACCTTATGAACGGTATAAGTATACTCAGAATAAGATTAGTATAACTTAAGTTATTATTAAATTAGTGAAACTAGTCGTTGCTAGTTTATATATCCTGCGAAACACGTGAGTACCTGCTATTTTGTACGTTTTGATTATTTGTATCGAAAACGCATGGTCTGCCCGGTTTTGCTTCTAACTTAAGCGAAAACTGCCGACGAAATCGGTGCTCATTACATTTGTCGGCACATTAAAGATGAGAGGAACATTCCGTATGCATCACCTATATGCGCTTTAGCTGGGTTGAGTGTGCGCTTCGCAACTAGTGATGTGCACAATTAAATGTATGGATATTCTTATTTATCCAAATCGATAAACAAAAGTTGTTGAAAAAAAATGTCAATATGCATTTATTTTTAAAAACATGTATGAAAAAACAGAATAGCATTCGTTTTTATGATAGACGATTTTTTTTTAAATAAATCCATAGAATAAAAATAATTATTATCTTTAGAGACATATAATTCAATTCTCGAAACTAATTTAAAAACTCTGTAAATAAATTAAAGACCCTTGTCAGATCCATGAGATTTCACATGTGGTGGCTTCTGATGGAGATCCCAATTGTACAAAAAATTATGTGAGGAAAATGGGGGAACCTCGTTTCTTTTTCATGTGTCCTCAAGTAGGGTACATCTTTTAAAATTAAATACATTCTTCTAAGAAAGTTTTGTTTTAATGTATAATATCGTTTGTGAAATATTACACTTTAAAGTAATTTGTTAAGTGAAATCCACTTGGTCTTGTAATTGTTTAAATAAAAACATACTGTAACTATGACCTTTTATAAATAGACGCGAAATACTCATACTAAAAATGTCAAAAAAATAACGACTGTATTACACGTATATTATTATAGCTAACTTTATATACTTTTGTATATTTATATGAGGATAAGGCTCGAAAATCATTGTGCACTATATCAAAACACCGATGTTAGAAAGAGATAATCGTACTTTCTAAGTTACATGTCATAAACAGCCGACCGCTGACTAATGAGATAACGCGTTGCATACGCCGTAACGTCACAATACATTGTCATCGCATAACCTTTTTCTCTATCGCTCTTACATAAAATGCAACTAGCGCCTCGCTCATGCAAGCACTAGGATTAAGAAAAGTTGATTTTATTGAAATTTTATTATTAATATTTACAAAGTATTTACGAATTAAATGAGACGTCTTTCCTGTATAATTATATTTACTGTATAATTTGTACATCTGTGCAGCATATAGATCGGTATTTTAAAATATTTTTCGAATTTTTTTTAACAATTTGCAGTGGCGTGAAGTTTCGACGTAAGACCGTATACGATTAACGAACTCAAGGCAATTACCTTTCTTTTTAATTCCCATTTTAGAGCGCGGGTAACGCGTCTACATTAGAATATCGCAGGTTTTGAAGTAGCGTTTAGTATAAAAAAATGAACGCTTTGCTTTGCTTCATTAAGAAGTTGTTTGAACTTTGTAACATAAAATTATTAAAAAATTAATTTCTCTTAAAAAAATCTTTTTCGACGAAGTCTCATATGACTGGAAAAAAATGTTTCAATCTCCCATAATTTATTAGAAAATATTTTATATGAATTCGCTTTTGAAGTGTTGTAACGGAAGTGGAAGTGTATTACTTTACAACTATATGAAATTTCTGCTTTATATACTATATTAAATTGAAGAAAATAATTTGTGACAGTCATACAAACAGATGGATGAAACTATGGTCGATTCAATCTGACGAGATAGAAAAGTGCGAATGGAACATGCGCCATTAGTGTTGCATATTTTTTATCATAAACTATTGAATTATTGTTAAGTTTAAGAAGTAGATATTTTACAAATTTACAAAAAAAATAATATCAAAAACCAATGTTTCATTTGTCGTATAATATATCCATTTAAGTATTATGAAGTAACTAGCGTGACCCGTGCGAAGTCTTCGCATTATTTATTCCATTATGGAGCTCAGATGACAGATTAAACAAATATTTTACTAAAATTGACATATACAGGCGCAAGTATCAAAAGCATTGAGCTAAAGCGCCACTTTATTTATACGTGAGTGGATTTGAAATTAAACAAAAATTTTACCGACCGTCAATCATATTGACGTTGAGCCGTTAGATGGCAGCATTGCTGTTTTGTGTATATAATTTTAATAATTAATTAATTTGCAAAAACAATAGCAATAATAAATTTTTTAGTTGTGGATGCCGGTAGAGCAAGCAATTATCTATAAAATGATATATAATTTATGTGGATTAGTTGTGAGGTTTTTTCTAAAAAGGGAGAGTAACATCTTAACTTTAGCGTATTAATATATATGGTGATGATAATGGCTTCTTCCTTTACTTACACTGTGAGCTCTTTCGTACCAAATTTCAAGACGTCTTTAAAATCGACGGCGGGCATGGGGAGGCAATCGTGCCCATACGAGCGATAGTTCCTTTCAAAGTAATTTCAAACTTCGTTTGATCGGATAAAAACGCCGCACAGCGCCGCCATCTTAGTCTCATATTAATATACAAATGGATTAAACAATTGAAAACATTTTTTTTTATTTTAATACACTAGACACGATTGATATTTCCAGAGAAATAAATATGTATAAATCCTTTTTTTAATTTATTCGATATTGTATCGAGTATCGATATAGAATTATCTCTTTTCCATTGTATGAATCGATATTGTTATTAGCTTATATCTTAATAGATACAATAATTATCTCCTTTGCATTGTATGATATATCGATATTGTGTGAAATATCGTTTGCATTGTATGAAATATCGATATTGCATCGAATATCAATATTATTATTTTTCCATCCGATATTGTATCGAATATCGATACTGAAACGCGCAGATGAGAACGTTCCTAGCAGCGAGATGCGAGGGAGGGCGGCGTCTGCAAAGACACACAGACCGACCATAAAGACGCGCGATATGGAGCCTGGCCGACGAGATGTTAACGCGTATGCTGCTTCCGGCCCCACCCCCTCTCCTCCAACTACGTCTTAGCCGCTACCAGATATCGGTCGAGCGCCTTTATTAATACCTCGCCAAAAGCTAAATAGCGAATCGTGGAATAATCCAAATCCTCATACTGAAAGACAGCAAAGTTCCATTGGAAAGACAGCAATGTGTGAATCGGAATTGCGGATAAATATTCCGTCCAGTAGTTGGAATTAATCGGATATATGATGTCTTTTGCTATAATATTCACTCAATGTGATTTTCATCACATATCGCTTAACTTTTTCTCCAGTTTATATGGTTATTTCTTTAAAAATGTTGTCGAAGAAATTTTTTATAAATCTATGAATGGATGTTACATATTAGGTCTTACATTTTTAAAATCTTAAAAAAAACAATATACTACTCCATGACTTACTAGCTACCTGTCCCGGTTTTGTCCGACAGAAAAAACCGTGACTCTTTTTTGTTTAGTTAAATTTTTAGTAAAATAATTATAAAAATTCCGAAGGAGTTGTTTTCTTATTTCTAAGAGTCTAAATACAAATTTTCTTGTCTCTAAATTTTATTAATAAAAAAATGTTCATACAAACATCGGGTTCCGAGAGTACGGAGACCACCAGACGGTAGTTCCTCGCTGAACAGAGATGCAAAAAATTAGCATCTCGCCCTCTGAAACAGTTAGCCACATGATATATGTTAGCGAATGCATTGTTCTAGTGTGTTTCGCAATACATTTTGTTTGAAATAGTTTTTTTGTGCAGTAAAATGTTTTAAAAATTATAGTACTTAACACAAACATAAAAAAGAGCGTTTCGTCCCACTACTGTAAAAAAGGTATTTCATGACGTACTGTAGGAGATCAGTATATATAAATTACCACCCTCTTTTTCATTCTCTAGCGTTAAATTTGTGCTCATAAAATACATATACACACTAGTTTACAGTTATAGTGTATCTCGAAACTACACCGGAAAGACAAAAATTATTCACATCTTAGCACGGAGACCGGTGCATATAAATTTCCATCATCTATTTCTCTCTCTAAGGGTTGAATTTATGCTCGTAAATAACATAAAATACATATACACACTAGTTTACAGTTATAGTGTATCTCGAAACTACACCGGAAAGACAAAAATTACTCGCATCGTAGCACGAAGACCGGTACATATAAATTTCCATCATCTATTTCTCTCTCTAAGGGTTGAATTTATGCTCGTAAAATAACAGAAATTACATGTACACGCTTGTTTACAGTTATAGCGTATCTCGAAATTACACCGGAAAGACAAAAATTACTCATATCTTAGCACGGAGATCGGTGCATATAAATTTCCACCATCTTTTTTTCTCTCTCGTTCTGAGGGTTGAATTTATGCTCGTAAAATAACATAAAATACATATGTACACTAATTCACAGTTATAGTGTATCTCGAAACTACACTGGAAAGACAAATATTCTTAGCACGAACTTTAAGGTGTATCGACGTGATAGTGTCGATAGTTTCTATCCATTCGTTTTAAATCTTAATTGTTTCTTTTAAATTTAACTTTTATTTTAAGAAATTTTGAATATCGGTAATTACAAAAACAGTATTAAAATAATAAACAAAATACGCTATTTCGTATGACGGCGCGTCGGTGAAATTTCGGTTATAAAAGAATGATTTGTCATTGTCAAAGTCAATTTAGCGGAGCATCATGGTCTATGGAATCGGGGGTGGCCATCTTATATTTGACATTTTTAAATGGGACGACACCAGCGCAACACGCTTAGCTTGTGCATCATCGCTATCGCTTTATATTTTGGCCATGACACCAATTTGTAATCTGATTTTGATCACAGGAAATCAGTAATTAACAGTTTATTCGAAGTTTTTCGGTTAAGATGATTTATAATGATTAAATAAGACATGTCGTAATTGGAAGCTACAATCTATATATATATAAAAATGAAACCCGTTTTCCTTGGTCACGGCATCACGCGTGAATGGCTGGACCGATTTCACTAATTCTTTTTTTGTTGTATTTTTAATTATTAGGAGAAGGTTCTTACGGAAAAAAATATTAAGAAAATCTCTCAGAAATATTGAAAAATGTATATTTAATTTTGCATATTTTAAAAAACGCGAGTAACAAATGTCAATGTCATTCACAGCCATAGATTATATTGATGAAAGAGCATCGTTTGTTTTGCTGTCATCGTTTGTTTGGCCGTCAACGTTTGTTTTGATTGTTGTTTGCTAATTTTTTATTCTGGCTGCCATCTTGAATACACGTTTTTGAGGACAGCCAAAAGAATTATCCACTTTAAAGTTATCTCTACTTGATATTGGCGTATCGCCATTCGTTTATAATTGTTAAATTATATTACTTGATATTGGCATATAATCCTAATGGGAAAGCCATTGAAAAAAAAGAAGTGAAGTGAAGTGTTTGTTAATCACGGTAAGTTCACAGCTTCATATTGATTTTTAGTAACTTTTGCTGATTACACAATAATACAATTTGGTATACATGGTTATACAGAAAATGTATGAGAGCTTTTCATTTTCAGTTGGATTTTCGTTTTTAACAATGCCACCAACCAGACGTACAAGCTTAGGCCGCAGAACTCGAAATACGGCAAGTCAAAGAAATATAAGAGCAAATCAAACTGATGAGCAACGCGAAGCGCGAAATGAACTTGAACGGAATCGATATCAAGATAGAAATTTTGTGTTTAATCCCCACAGAGCTGCATTCAGTTATAATGTGGCAATTGATTACAGTTCAGCGAAAATTGTTGCTATTGGACAAATGAGTATTGTGTGTCCACATTGCAAGGCATTGAAATTCAAAAATGAAGCCCCTGGATTGTGTTGCGCCGGCGGCCAAGTCAAATTGACGCCATTGGTACCGCCACCAGAGCCACTACATTCATTGGTATCTGGAATTGGTCCAGATTCTTATCATTTTTTGACTCATATCCAGCAGTACAATAATTGCTTTCAAATGACATCATTTGGGGCAACAAAGGTTATTCGAGACAATTTTATGCCTACTTTCAAAGTAAGTAATTATAATGGTAAACAATGTTTTTAGTTTTACTACCAATGGCAAATAAGTTTTTTAGGTCTAATACCTATAGCTGTCATGGAAGGCTGTTCAATGTTGAGGTTTAAAGTAGTTTTAATTTGAAATGATGTAAAGTATTGTGGCAGTATTTTGCGAGCCACATGGTGGTAAAATTTGCTATACAATTACCTGTATATATATTTATATTCTTGCAGATTCAGGGTCAAATATATCATCGAACAGGTTCCTTATTGCCAGTGCCTGATCAAGACTATAAATTTTTGCAAATATATTTTATGGGCAATTCAGCAAGAGAAGTCGATCAGCGTTGCGCACACAACAACTCAGTGAAAAGATACATTGTGGAACAACTTCAAACATTTTTCCATCAACACAATGAATTAGTTGCATTATTCACAACTGCATTAGACCGCATGCCATCTGATAATCACAAAATTGTCATCAGAGCCGATAAGGCGCCTGCAGGACAACATGCTGGACGTTTTAATGTGCCAACAATTGATGAAGTGGCTATTGTCGTTGGGGGTGAAAATTTAGAAAACCGAGACATTGTTTTACATCGGCGGAACGATCAGCTTCAGCGTGTGTCTGAAACACATCGATCATATGATGCCTTACAATATCCTATCTTATTTTGGCAAGGTGAAGACGGCTATAATTTTTCAATGAAGATGATAAGTCCAGTTACAGGTAAATTATTAACAATATGTTTACTACATTAAAATATATGTTTACTAACATAAAATTTATATTATTATCATAACACAAAAAATTGTTTACAGGTGCTGACACGAACAAAAAAATTAGTTCAATGAATTATTATTCATACAGACTGATGGTTCGGGAAAATGAGGACAATCACATCTTAAAATGTCGGCGTCTATTTCACCAGTATGCTGTGGATATGTATGTGAAAGTTGAAACTGAACGATTGACATTTATCAGGTTGAACCAGGCAAAACTCCGTTCCGAGGAATACATTCATCTTCGGGATGCCATTAATGCTGATGGAAATGCACAGAATGTTGGCAGAACAACTATTCTCCCAGCAACATACGTTGGAAGTCCGCGTCATATGCATGAATATGCTCAAGATGCTATGTGCTATGTAAGACATTATGGCACACCAGATTTGTTTATCACATTCACATGCAATCCAAAGTGGACAGAAATTCAACAAGAATTATTTACTAGCCAATCACCCATTGATCGCCACGATATCACTGCAAGGGTGTTCAAAATGAAATTAAAATCACTCATGGATTTTATTGTTAAGCATCGCGTGTTCGGCGAGACGCGCTGTTGGATGTACTCAGTTGAGTGGCAAAAACGCGGATTACCACATGCACATATCCTCATTTGGTTGGTTGAGAGGATAAGACCGAATGATATTGATCATGTGATATCAGCAGAAATTCCCGATTATAATGAAGACCCACTGTTACATGAGGTTATTACAAAAAATATGATACATGGTCCATGTGGAATATTAAATCCCATTTCTCCGTGTATGGTTGAAGGAAAATGTTCAAAACGCTACCCAAGACAATTAGTAGCAGAAACTATTACTGGAAATGATGGATATCCACTTTATCGCCGCCGATCCATTGATGACAATGGAAAGTCAACAATAGTCAAAGTAAATCGACAGGACATTGAAGTCGATAATCGTTGGGTTGTTCCGTTTTCGCCATTACTCTGCAAGGCATATAAAGCACACATAAACGTCGAATTTTGCCATTCCGTAAAATCCATAAAATACATTTGCAAGTATGTGAACAAAGGTAGTGATATGGCTGTCTTCGGAGTTGCTGCCGAAAATTCAAATGATGAAGTCACTCAATATCAAATGGGCCGCTATGTTAGTAGTAACGAAGGTATGTGGCGCATATTTTCGTTTCCTATACATGAACGACACCCTACTGTTTTTCACTTGGCCGTACATTTGGAAAATAGTCAACGGGTGTATTTTACAGATGCAAACGTATTACAACGAGTTGACAGGCCACCATCGACAACATTAACCAGCTTCTTTGAAATGTGCCAGAATGATGATTTTGCCAGAACGCTACTTTATTCAGAAATGCCAAGATATTATACCTGGAATCAATCATCAAAAAAATTCCAACGACGAAAACGAGGACAACCAGTTACAGGTTATCCACAAGTATTTTCCACCGATGCACTACGCCGTCTTTATGCGTCCATCCCAGTCAAGACGAATGTTTCTATTTGCGTTTACTGTTAGTCAATGTTCGTGGTCCAACATCATTCCAACATCTGCGAACAGTTAATGGTGTATTGTGTGGCACATACAGAGAAGCCTGTCAACATTTGGGATTGTTAGAGAATGACACTCATTGGGACCACACTCTCGAAGATGCTGTGATTTATTCAAATCCTAAACAAATACGAACATTATTTTCTATAATTTTGTCTACATGCTTCCCATCAACACCGATTGATTTATGGCATAAATACAAAGATCATATGGCGGAAGATATATTGCATCAGATGCGTCTTAGAACATCGAATGCAGATTTACAAATGAACGAAGAAATTCACAATGAAGCATTAATTTTAATTGAGGACATGTGCTTGATGCTTACCAACAAAGTATTAATACAAATAGGAATGATAGCACCCAATCGCCCAATGCACAACTCATTTGATCAAGAATTGAAACGCGAAGCCCAATACGATTCCGAAACATTAAGAGAAATGGTTGATAGAACAGTACCCCTTTTGAATCAACAACAAAAATATGCCTACGATACGCTCATGAAAGTAGTGAACGATGGAACTGGCGGATTTTATTTTTTAGATGCTCCTGGTGGAACTGGGAAAACGTTTTTGTTATCATTGATTTTGGCCACGATTCGATCGCAAAATGGAATTGCACTAGCCCTAGCTTCATCAGGTATTGCAGCTACGTTGTTGGAAGGCGGTCGAACAGCTCATTCAGCTCTCAAGTTGCCGTTGAACCTTCAAATAAATGAAACTCCAACTTGCAACCTTTCGAGGAATTCTGCCATGGCCAAAGTGCTGCAGCAAACCAGATTGATCATTTGGGATGAATGCACGATGGCACACAAAAAATCTTTAGAGGCATTAGATCGCTCAATGCAAGATTTACGAAATAACAGAAACCGGTTTGGTGGTGCAATGATACTATTGGCAGGTGATTTTCGACAAATATTGCCAGTTGTTCCACGCTCAACGCCAGCTGATGAACTAAATGCATGTTTGAAGTCGTCCATTTTATGGAAATACATTAAAATACTTAAATTGAGTATAAACATGAGAGTCGAATTGCAGGAAGACCAGTCTGGAGAAGTGTTTTCCAAACAACTGCTCGATATTGGTAATGGTAATATTGCTGTTGATACATCATCGGGATACATTACATTCCCTACCAATTTTTGTAACTTTTGTGAATCAAAGACCGAACTCATGGAGATGGTTTTCCCAAACATAGCTCAAAATTACGTAAATCACGATTGGTTAAGCGAACGTGTTATATTGGCCGCAAAAAATGTTGATGTGAACGAAATGAATTTTCAGATTCAAGAGAAAATAGCTGGCGAATTGAAGAATTACAAATCAGTTGATTCCGTTACTAATGATGATGATGTTGTCAATTATCCAACAGAATTTTTAAATTCGCTGGAATTACCCGGCTTACCACCTCATAATCTGCAAGTAAAAATCGGATCAGTAATTATTATGTTACGGAACATAAACCAGCCACGTCTGTGTAATGGCACCCGGCTTGCGGTGAAGAAATTATTGAACAATGTCATCGAAGCAACAATTTTAAAAGGGAAGTACAAAGGCGAAGATGTTTTAATCCCACGCATCCCTATGATACCGAACGACATGCCATTCAGCTTTAAGCGTTTACAGTTTCCAGTGCGGCTTGCATTTGCAATGTCAATAAATAAATCGCAAGGGCAGTCGCTAAGTGTATGTGGCATCAACCTAGAAAATCCATGTTTTTCACATGGCCAATTATATGTCGCCTGTTCCCGTGTCGGAAAACCAACAACATTATTTATTTACGCGCCAGAACATAAAACTAAAAATATAGTTTATCAAAAAGCATTAGAGTAGAGAGAAGCAGTGAAGAGTGCAGAGACTATTAGTTGCTTTCTAGAGCGCGCGTGGTATTGAGCTTAGTGTTTAAATAAAAATGCAAAGTTGTTCAATAGCGATTTGTAAAAATATTAGTGAAATTATTGAATCCTAAGAAATAAACACTATTATGAAAATATATATTTTGTTTTTTATTTAATTAAAAATTAGTAAAGTCATTTTCAGGTATAGCGAGACCAGGGAATTATGGATTCATTTTTATATGGAGGATTCAGTTCAAATTGAATAGGTACTCATACCTAAGATAGGTCAGCTATACAAAATAAAGTAGTGCATCATTGCAACGCTAAGGCGGTACGAAGTTCGCCGGGTCAGCTAGTTTCTTATATAAAACAAATCCATTTACATTATCTCAATAATTTTTAAAAGTTACATGCACAAAGAAACAAACAAACAAGTAAATCATAATTAGATCAAAAGACGATATTAAAAAAAAACTTAAAATTCCCATATTTTTTCTCAGGCTCTAAGGAATATAATTGTTAAAACGAAATCGTTTTAATTGTTTTTACAGACAGACAAAAATTCCACAAAAACCGTAGTGTTCTTTTCTACGTGTTATTTATAGTACTGAACTCATTTTCGCGCTAGAATATTACACACAATGCCACCGACAATAATCGGTCCGACAATAACCGAAGAAAACAGAACGTATGATATTTAATACATTAAAGCATACATCTCGCAAAAATCGGTTCTACAAAAAAAAACGAATAACCGGTCGACTTTCACCGATTGACACGTTGCGTATTAAAACGCTTTAATTCAAAAAAAGGATAGATTATACGACTGAATGAGACGTGAGACGTTAGCGCGCGCCGCCTGACGTAGATATGTGTCGAGTCGATGGAAAGTGGTTTACCGGCTTTGTCCGACAAAAGTCGGCAATTGACGGCCCCAATTGCCGACTTTTGTCGGATTCCTCAGTTCAAACTCAGTTATTATTAAAATTATTATTTTTTTGATCACTAATATAGGAATTAACAATTTTTAACTGCTTACGTATTTATATATTAACACATGCAGGTTCTGAGTCTGCTAACAAACGTATATATATATATATGTATATATATATATATATATATATATATATTCATAATTATATGGTAAATAAATAAATAAAAAAGGTGATTTTATTTATTTTAAATTTTTTTTTTAAAAACTTTGGAACGTTAGCAAGTGTTAATCAAATTTCCTTCAATGTTAAGAACACTTTCTCTTCCTTTATGATTCTGCTTACTTTCTTTAAGAAAGTGTTTGCAGTCATAAAATAATCATTTCAACATTCTCTTATCGTATTTAATTCAGAAATTTTGCCTTAGAACGGGGTTGCAAACCCCAACGTATTCAAAGAGGACACAAAATATTTATGCGGCTTCGTGTACTTTTATTGACAAAACAATTATGTTCCTTCCAAAGTTACTTCATTTACGTTTAAATTTTTAAATAATGATAATTCAGAGTAATATTTCAACTAGTAGTGGAAATGTCGCGTCATCTATAGTGGAAATGTGTAGAATACTTGTAATGTAATCTCGAGTGATTTAAAACTGGTCTTCAACCAATAGGAGCGAATGGATCTGGGTTTTCCCACCACTCCGTCCTCTCCTGTTCTTGTTTTATGCCGCCTTATTGTAATGGGAAGGTTTTTAGACCCTTAACTTGGTCTGGTGGTAAAACCCAACATTCTCTATTCATCCACAGGCCTATGTGGTATCTATAGCTATACAAAAGCAAGTCACAAATATTTAACCAATTTATTTCAATAGATTTAAAAATCGGAGGTTGTTAATTCCATGTATACATAAGCATATGTGTGCGTACATAATTTATTTGGGAATTTCCGGATACATTTTGATGAGAGTTTTGGGATAATTCGCAATAGCTAGAAATATTGGTATGGAATAATTAGGAATATTTTCGTGGAATATTCGGAAATATTATAATTATCGTAATGAAACTAGTCAAGGTAGAATATTCCGTGGGATTGTTGGAAATAATATGTTAGCAATTGAGAATATTTTTAGGATTTCATATTTCAAAGACGGCGGAACTCTCATAAGACTGGTAACGCGTCGGTCCCTACATATAATCTCTATCTCCGTTATAACCTCCATCTTCTATGTTTAATATAGTATCCTCAACAATCCCGTTACATTTCCATAACTTTGACTTAGTTTCCAATACCTGTCAGTCCACAACCTTGAACTTCGTTCTAAAAACAGGAATATCCACCTAAACCTACAGTTTAAAATGGCATTTTGTGGAGAATAATTTAAGGTATAAAATACTAGATTATGCAATCACCTGAACACAGACATACAATGTGCACCCTCATTGTCTCTTCAGAAGTCCTCTGAAATTACATTATCATATCATATTTGGTAGATCAAAATCCCTTCTATAACCCATCCTCATACCGAGCCTACCCCTAATGTGTCATTTTACTTTTGTTCTACTTAATCTTGTATTCATTTCGTATGTTCAATGTCTAAACCATGTAAATTTATATTACATCATTAATCAATATTCACAAATCACCTGCAGTCTGCTACAGTACTTTATTTATCACATTCAATGCATTGCGGTTGGCTGTAAGGGGTTGTTCTTGTATCAATAAGTCCGCAGTTGTAAACTTAGTTTTATAAGCTTGCAATAAGTATATAATAAATAAATAAATAAAATCGTTTTGGGGTTGGATTTATAAAAGGAAGTTTTTTGAAAATTTTATTTCGGGGTCGTGTTTCAAATCTAGTTGAAACTTATTTTAACCGACTTCAAAAAAGGATGTCCCCTGTATGTACATATTCGAGATATTATCAAAAACGGTTAAACTGATTTTGATAATTCTTTTACTCCTGGAGTCTTTACTTTTACTGGAATATTTAAGTGCATAAAACAATAAGGTTAAAAAACTAGTGAATGAGAAGAAATTGAGTTTTCAATTGGCTTTTTAATCGGTGATTATTTAAACATGATCCAATTTTTTTGTTAAAACATTTCATATACACTTATTTGGAATTTTTACCTGTTTGTGCGTTTGTCTGTTTGTTAGAGCAGCAGGCAACAACTATTGGAACTATGTAAGTGGCAGTTTCACTGAAATATTGACTGGGATTCAGATTCAAATATTGGCTACTTTTGGGGTTCCGTAATCAAATGGTAAAAACGGAATCATTACAATTTCGTCCTACTAGAGGGGTAGGACGAAATTGTAATGATCCATACGTAGGGGTCCATTTGTCTATCTGTACATCTATTCTTCTATCACAGCCATTTTATTCGGAGAATTTTGACACTACATAGATGAAATTTGGATGGTCTTCTAAAACAACGGAATCATTACAATTTCGTCCTACTAGAGGGGTAGGACGAAATTGTAATGATCCATACGTAGGGGTCAATTTGCCTATCTGTACATCTATTCTTCGATTACAGCCATTTTATTCGGAGACTTTTAACACTACGTAGATGAAATTTGGATGGCCTTCTAAAACAATGGAATCATTACAATTTCGTCCTACTAGAGTAGTAGGACGAAATTGTAATGATCCATACGTAGGTGTCCATTTGTCTATCTGTACATCTATTCTTCTATCACAGCCATTTTATTCGGAGACTTTTGACACTACATAGATGACATTTGGATGGTCTTCTATGAACCGCTAATTAACTAAATAATGGAATTATGAAAAAAGTAATATTAGGGTTGGCGCTCCATATATGTAACTGAGGGATGAAAAAATCCAGTGCACATAGACACTGGTTAGATCAGTCTTCAAAAATGATGTACCAAAATAATATTCTTATTTAAGCCAATAGTTGGTGAGATATGCGCTTTTAATTCTTAAAAAGTGTGTCTCCTTTCCTCTAATATTCCTAAAAAAATTAAGGTACCAAAACTTAAAATAACCTTTCAACGAAAATTGGTTTGAATAAGTTATGTTGTGTAATTTTTTAGATATGCAATTTTATCGGATAAATTATGGATGGTTGGAGAAATACTTCGCGACAACCCTATAGCGAAGTATTTCTCCACACTCCGTACTCATTTAACCATTTTTCATTTTAGTTCTTAAATCATAATTTCAAGGTAGAAACACTGACCGCAATATATGCGGAGAAGACAAAAAAAAAAAAAAATTAATTACATACGTAAGTAGAACACATATAATAAAATCTTCTGGCGACTAAAATTCTTTTTTCACCAATAAGATCAAGGGGATCTGGATTTCCCACTGCCCCCTCACCTTCCGTTTGTTGAATTATGCTGCCGCATTGTGATGAATGGCTTTCTACGCCCTTAATTCCACCTAATGGGCAAACCCAACCTTCTTTACGGTTTTAAAATATTGTTAAATACGCGGTGAATAAAAAGACTGTTTTCATATTGAAGAAACGACACATAATTTAATTTTACGGCAACGTTTTTAATAACCGTGATTATAGTATATGGCACTTATTATTGTCACAAAACTTCTCTATAGTTGTCACGATTATAGGATCAGTTAACAAATAACGTATGTGCTTAAAAATATAAATAAATATATACAAAAGGGTACGGGGTTTTCCCACCGGGTAACTACACCGGTGTGAAAACCCAACGTCGGCTACTTATTGTTTCCGCCTCTTATAAAGTACAATACTGAATACAATACAAGGCAGAAACAATAAACAATAATGGTGCCGTGGGAAAACCCAAAGCAAAAAAGGATGTAAATTTTATTTTAATCAAGAAAAATGTGTAGAAGAATTTCATGTATATTATTATATTTGAATTAATTACATAAATTGTGACATCTGTGCAAAGGTAATTTCAAATTTGGAGATCCTTAATTTCCATTTGGAGATCCTTAATTTCCATTTTTTATTATACGGAGTTCTGATATCTATATTTGCATACAAAACAGGGTGACCATGATTGAAACACGTAAATTAATTACCTCAAAAAAGGTTAATATAAACATCCCTGAATATGCATATAAACAAATTTCCAAAATGTTAATGAGACCATTCATTTTTTTATCATACTTAAGGAAATATTTTTAAATTAAATACAGGATTTTTTTAGTTTGTACTCTTTAGATAGTACAAAATAAATATGATGATAACAACTGACCACTATGTAATTTGTAATTACTTTGTTTATTACAAAATGTTAAGTTTGACTAGGCACACGGGTACTCAATTGGATTCTTTGTCATACTTAACGAAATAATTTTAAATTAAATACAGTATTTTTTTAGTTTGAACTCTTTAGATAGTACGAAATAAATATGATGGTAACAACTGACTACTATGTAAATTGTAATTACATTTTTTATTACAAAATGTTAAGTTTGACTAGGCACACGGGTACTCAATTGGATACTTTGACATACTGAAGGAAATAATTTTAAATTAAATACAGTATTGTTTTTAGTTTGTACTCTTTAGATAGTACGAAATAAATATGATGGTAACAACTGACTACTACGTAAATTGTAATTTCTTTTTTTATTACAAAATGTTAAGTGTAACTAGATACACGAGTACTCAATTGGATATTTTGTCATATTTAAGGAAATGTTTTTAAATTAAATACAATATTTTATTAGTTTCTACTCTTTAGATAGAACAAAATAAATATAATGATATCAATTGACTACTTTGTAATCTATTTTTACTATGAGTGTAATCGTAACAACACCTTATATTTATATGTGCCATGTGTTGTAATATAGTTAACAAAACATGTTAAGATGAAAGCATACCAAACGTGCGCTGACATAAAAATAATTGTATTTAAGAGTTTTCGCGAAAAACTCGAAATAACTAACTTTATGTGCTTGGAAAAATTCAAATTTTAAAAATAATTAAATAAACAGCGATGAAAATATTGCATGAAATATATTGGAAAATTAGCCTGGAGAGTTTTTTATTTTTTTTTGTATCAAGAATATTCTGAAGAATTATTTAATTTTATGAAACTTTTTCTTCTTTTACGATTTCAACATTCTCTTGCATATTTAATTAAGGCATTCGCCCTTAAAATAGGGTCGCGACCCCAAAGTAGTCATGAAAATATGACGAAGGATCACAAAATATTTATGCGGCTTCATTCATTTTCATTATGAGAACAATTATATTTTTAGAGCCAAATTTATTATACTTATTTTCAAGTAACGATTGAGGAAAAATGTTTAGACAACAATAATTTAGGGTAATGTTCAAACCTGTAGTGGAAATGTCACGTCATCTTTAGTGTAAATGCATAGAATACTTGCAATATAATCTCAGGCGGTCTAAAATTCGGTGGGAAAACCCAGATCCACTTGCTGCTATTGATTCTTTTGCCAATAGCAGCATTTGAATCTGGGGTTTCCCACCGTTCCATCCTCTTCCGTTTTTGTTTTATGCCGTCTTGTTGTAACGGACGGATTTTACCACCAGGTAAAATCCAGGTTCTAAAAATTACTTGCAAATATATGTCTCATCCAACCATCCCAACATTTACTTGCAGATCTATGTCGTATCTACAGCGATACAAAAGGTATACAAATATAAAGGGTCACAAATATTCCACTAATTTATTTTAATAGATTTTAAAAAATGAGAGGTTCTTAATTCCTTGAATACATAAGTTTATTTATGCGTTCACGATTCATTTGGGAATTTCGGGATACGTTTTGGTGACAGCTGAGATAATTCGCAATAGTTGGAAACATTGTCGAGGATTTGTCCGGAATATCGTCGTAGAATAATCGGGAATATTGTCATGGAATAATTGGGAATATTGTCGCGGAATAGTCGGGAATATTACCGTAAAATATTCGGGAATACTGTCGTGGAGTAGTCGGGAATATTGCCGTGAAATAGTTGAGAATATTGTTGTGGAATAATCTAGTTGGGAATATTATCCTGGAACAGCTAGGAATATTGTCATGAAGCAGTCAGAAATATCGTCATGGGGTTGTCGAGGTAGAAATTGTCGGAAATATTATTTTAAAAATTGAGAATATTCTTAGGATACCATGTCTCAAAAGAAAAATGGAACTCTGATAAGATCGGTAATGTGTCCGTCTGTCACAGTTCGGAAACCGGGAAAAAATTCTAAAATTGCATTTATATTGCGTGTTAATTAATTTTATGTAGTATATTTTTACATATATATTGAAAATAAGCGAAATAATTTGTTCCCTTCTCTCTCCTTCTCCTTCCGAAACTATTTTCTTAAAGTGTTAAATATAAAATTATGAAAAACAACTTTTGAAACCTATGCAAAGGTTGCAGGAAAAATCGTAACGTGATTCTAGGCATCATACTTTTTCACGATAATATATGTCTTCCCCACCTAATGATAATAGATTTTATTAAATATTCAATTGCGCTAGAAAGTCCATATTAGTTGACAAGTAGATGACTTATTACGAGTAAAGTAATTTCTCTTCAAACGAGATACGCGAACCAGACTCACACTTGATCAGTTTTTTTTCGAAGTAGCTGATGAAAGAAACAGAAACGATTAAATTATATTTCAGATAGTTACCTCCTTCACCATCTTCTAATGTTATAGTAATCACTTATCACGTCAAGTGCAGGTTTATTAAATATTTTAAGAGTCATCTACTTGTCAATATCACTCGACAAAATTGTGAGGCACATCGAAATAATTACCATAAAGCAGTTCTTCAAACGCTAATTTTACACATTTTATCTCTTACGTATTTTTCTACATTAAAAACAAATTAATTTACAAAAAAAATCGAGGCGATATACGTGTATGTCTATTTCTGCAGTCAAAAAAATTAATCAAATATTATTAAACTATTTGGAATTAGTCCAGAGACACCTTCAGCAACAGATGTCAAAACAGTTCAACACAAAATGACACGATTTCCCTGGAGAGGTATTTTCCTTCCCTCTCTATTATTGTTAAAATATCTGAAAAATTTAGGGAAACTGAAATATTGGTATCTCCGGTTCCTCATATATTAAACAGCTCTGAAAAACTATTTTGACCGGGTGAAATTTTAACCATCCTGTTAAAAACATATCCTTACAATATTTTAAAGATATTCTTTCCAATGTCTGAAAGAACCCCCACAGTTCTCCTCATATTAATTCTAGATCTAAAATCTTGGCTGCTAATGTCCTTGGTTAATGTTTTAAATCCCTCTTCACTCGCCTTACTCCCAAACATAATACCCCTTTCTGCAAAAACTCCTACATTTCTAACTATCAACATGTAGAACAAACTTTCTACAAACGCTGTATATGCGGCCAACACCTAGAACAAACCTTCTACAAACACTGTACACGCTTCCAAGATCTAGAACAAACTTTCTACAAAGGCTGAACACGCTTCCAACATCTAGAACAAACTTTCTACAAACGCTGTATATACTGCCAACACCTAGAACAAACACTGTCAACATCTAGAACAAAATTTGTACAAACGAAGTTCATACTGTTAATGTCTAGAACAAACTTATTACAAACGCTGAACAGGCTACCAAACTCGATTGTGACGTTCGAACCGTATTATCGATTTATGATTTCAAATGTCGTTTGAAAAAGTTACTTATTTTATCATCATCACTACTTTCTTTCTACCATTTGGAATATTGTTGGTACAAGTTACATTCATTTTAATTTGGGTTTTCCCACGGCTCCGACTGTCTATTGTTTCTGCATTGAACTGCGCTCTGTATTGTACTGTCTTAAAGAGAAAAAAACAATAGTCAGATTTGGGTTTTCACACCAGTAAACAACCCGGTGGGAAAACCCAGCGCCCTTTTACATGTATTTATTTATTTATTTACGCGTATATATTGTGAACCAGAAATGTAAACCTGGCAAGATTAAATAACTTTTGCGACAATAATAAATACGATACACGACAAATACGATTTTTATAAATATTAAAGTGGGGAAGTATCTTAAAAGCTAAGTAACTTAAAAGAATATTTTTCCGTAATTTCTACTCTTAACGACTTATTTAAATTTATACCCTGAATGATTTTCGATTAACAGAGTAGCGGATTCTGATATTCTGGACTACTTTATCAGAAATACTTTCAAAGCAATGTGGGAAAATGTTTCTAATACTTGATAAGTATACGTATATTCTGAGATAATAATTCAAACCTCTTAAAATAATAACATTAAACAATACAATTAAAAATTTAGTTCGCTTGTAGCTTTTGAGTGAAAACATAATTTAGATACAGTTGTTACCAGCTAAGCAGTGCTTTCTTAAATCAAACACGAAACTAACGTAACCGTAATTATTAACCATAATTATCTGGCGCATTACACAGTGCTTTCGTACATCAAAAATGAAACTAACGTAACCGTAATTATTAACCATAATTATCTGGAGCATTACACAGTGCTTTCATACATCAAACACGAAACTAACGTAACACTGAGGTAGCCGTAATTATTAACCATAATTATTTGACGCATTACACAGTGCTTTCATACATCAAACACAAAACTAACGTAACACTAACGTAACCGTAATTATTAACCATAATTATCTAGCGCATTACCCAGTGCTTTCATACATCAAACATGAAACTAACGTAACCGTAATTATTAACCATAATTATATGGCGCATTACCCAGTGCTTTCATACATCAAACACGAAACTAACGTAACACTGACGTAACCGTAATTACTAACCATAATTATCTGGCGCATTACACAGTGCTTTCATACATCAAACATGAAACTAACGTAACCGTAATTATTAACCATAATTATCTGGCGCATTACAAAGTGCTTTCATACATCAAACACGAAACTAACGTAACACTGACGTAACCGTAATTACTAACCATAATTATCTGGCGCACTACACAGTGCTTTCATACATCAAACATGAAACTAACGTAACCGTAATTATTAACCATAATTATCTGGCGCATTACACAGTGCTTTCATACATCAAACATGAAACTAACGTAACCGCAATTATTAACCATAATTATCTGGCGCATTACACAGTGCTTTCATACATCAAACACGAAACTAACGTAACACTGACGTAACCGTAATTATTAACCATAATTATCTGGCGCATTACCCAGTGCTTTCATACATCAAACACGAAACTAACGTAACATTGACGTAACCGTAATTTTTAACCATAATTATCTGGCGCATTACACAATGCTTTCATACATCAAACACGAAACTAACGTAACACTGACGTAACCGTAATTATTAACCATAATTATCTGGCACATTACACATTGCTTTCATACATCAAACACGAAACTAACGTAACACTGACGTAACCGTAATTATTAACCATAATATATGGCGCATTACACAATGCTTTCATACATCAAACACGAAATTAACGTAACACTGACGTAACCGTAATTATTAACCATAATTATCTGGTACATTACACAGTGCTTTCATAGATCAAACCCGAAACTAACGTACCACTGACGTAGCCGTAATTATTAACCATAATGATCTGGCACATTACACAGTGCTTTCATACAACAAACACGAAACTAACGTAACATTGACGTAACCGTAATTATTAACCATAATTATCTGGCGCATTACACAGTGCTTTCATACATCAAACACGAAACTAACGTAACACTGACGTAACCGTAATTATTTAACTTGACATCTAGAAAATAATATTTAAACAAATTGCAAAGAATATCAAATTAATCAATATAGAAATTTCAAACAATTTTAGAAATTTCAGTAACATTGTGCTTAGAATTCAATAAATATCGCATAGAACTTAATTATTTTTAAACAATTTTACGTTACGTTATATAATTAAGACTGTTGTTCTCACCAATATTTATATGAAACTTTAAGTTCGATTGAAATTAATTTCTTAATTGTTTGGTTAGTACATAAAATGCTGCCAAAATGTAATGCGAAATTGTTAAAAAGCCATTAGTTCTATGAGATATTTGTTAAATTCTCTACACAGTGTTATCGAAATTTCTAAGACGAGTATGGCTTTAATAATTTGAAATCCAACGCTATATTAGTTATTTGAAATTCCTTGCAATTTATTTAAACATTTTTTTTCTAGATGGCAAGTTCAATAGCTACATTTTTATCGTAGTTCTATTATTGAATATATTTGGCGTTAATTTTGTAGAAATTAATTGTGCACAATTAAATGAAACTACGTGATGTAGTATTATTTCTACTTTCTTTAATTTCTTTACCACGACCAAGGTTTCGTTGTATTACAACATCTTCAGGAGGTGATCTTTGCTAACGGCCCACCTGAAGATGTTGTAATACAACGAAACCTAGGTCGTGGTAAAGAAATTAAAGAAAGTAGAAATAATACTACATCACGTAGTTTCATTTAATTGTGAACAATTTAAAGACCCAACCAGTGTTAGTTTCGTGTTTGACGTATGCGAGCACTATGTAATGCGTCCGTTTTTTCTGTCATCTTTATATTAGCTAATAACAAGTGTATCTAAATTATGTTTTGACTCAAGAGCCACAGGCGTACTAATTTTTTAAATGTACTGTTTAATGTCATTATTTTAAAAGGTTTTAATAATTATCTTAGAATACTTATTAAGTATTAGAAAAATTTTTTCATCTTGCTTCGAAAGTGATAAAGTGGTCCAGAATCTAAGAATGCTCCACTCTGTTGATCCAAAATCACTCAGGGTATAAATGTAAAAAATAAAACATTATGAGTAGAAATTACGAAAAGTATCCTTTTAAGATACTTAGCTTTTACGATACTTTATCACTTCAATATTTATAAAAATCATACTCGTTGTGTATCTTATTTGTTATTATCACAAAAGTTCTTTGATCTTGCCAGGTTTACATTTCTAGTTAACTATATATACGCGTAAACAAATAAATAAATACATTTAAAAGGGTGTTGGGTTTTCCCACCGGCTTGTTTACTGGTGTGAAAACCCAAACCTGACTATTGCTTTTCTCTTTAAGTCGGTATAATATGGAGCGCCGTTCAATGCAGAAACAATGGGCAGACGTGGGGCCGTAGAAAATCCCGAAATTAAAATGAATGTAACTTGTGCCAATAATAATTCAAATGTTAGGAAGAAAGTAGTGATGACGATACAATAAGTAAATCGTAAATCGACGATACGATTCGAACGTTTGATAACCTGTACAGTGTTTGTAATAAGTTTGATCTAGATGTTGGCAGTATGAACATCGTTTGTAGAAATTTTGTCCTAAATGTTGACAGTTTGAACATCGTTTGTAGAAAAATTTTCTAGGTGTTGGTAGCGTGTACAGTGTTTACAGAATGTTTGTTCTAGATGTTGGCAGTGTGAACATCGTTTGCAGAAATGTTGTGCTAAATGTTGACAGTGTGAATATCGTTTGTAGAAAGTTTTTTCTAGATGTTGGTAGCGTGTACAGTATTTAGAGAATGTTTGTTCTAGATCTTGGCAGTGTGAACATCGTTTGTAGAAATTTTGTCCTAAATGTTGACAGCGTGAACATCGTTTGTAGAAAATTTATTCTTGGTATTGGCAGCGCGTACAGTGTCTACAGAATGTTAGTTCTGGATGTTGGCAGCTAAAAGTGTAGAGGTTTTTGCAGATAGTGGTATTATGTTTGGGAATAAAGCGAGTTAAAAAGGATTTACTACACTATTACAGCCAAGGCTTTAGGTTTAAAATTAGGATGAGGAGCACTACAAGGGTTCTTTCAGGCATTGGAAAAATATTGTAAAGATATCTTTCAAACAAGATAATTAATAATTCACTCGTTCAAAATAGTTTTTCAGAGCTGCGTAATATCTCATATATCAACCGGATTTACCAATATTTCAGTTTCCCTAAGTTTTCCAGATATTTTAAAAATAATAGGGAGGGAAGGAAATTAGCACTCTAGGGTTCTTGTGTCATTTTGTGTTGAAATAAATATTTTTAACATCCGCCGCTGAAGATGTGTCTGGACTAATTTCAGATAGTTTAATTATTTTAATTTCGATTAATTGTTTCGCCTGCAGAAACATATATACACGGATATCGCTTCGATTCTTTTTGTTAATTAATTTGTTTTCAGTGTGGAAAGATACGTAAGAGAATAAAATGTGTTCTTCAAACGCTCCTTGCGTTTGAAGAACTGCTTTATGGTAATTATTTTTATATGACTTAAAATGTTTAATAAACCTGTAGTTGACCTGATAAGTGATTACCATAACATTAGAAGTTGATGAAGGATGTAACTATCTTAAATATAATTTAATCGTTTCAGTTTCTTTTATCAGCTACTACCAAAAAACTGGTCAAGTTTGAGTCTGGATCGCGTATAGAGCGTTACGCAACCTCCTTTGATAAGAAATTATTTTACTCATAATATGTCATATCTAATATGAACTTCCCAGCGCAATTGAATATTTAATAAAATATATTATCATTAGGTAAAGGAGACATATATTATGGTGCCTTTGCGTAGGTTTTGAAAAAGCTTGTTTTTCATAATTTTACATTTAATACTTTCGGAAAATAGTTTCAGAAGGTGAGGGGAGAACAGGAAACTTATTTTGCTTATTTTCAGTATATCTGTAAAAATATACTACATAAAATTAGGAAAAATGTGTTTATGATACCCACATCATCAGTAATTTTGAGACCTTTCAAATTATACCTCCACATATAAATGGAATTTCAGCATTTTTTTTCAGATTTCTGAACTGTGACAGACAGGCGGATACATCAACGAAATTATGAGAGTTTCATTTTCCTTTTGAGATATGGAACTCTAAAAATACTCTCCATTACTATAGTAATATTTCCGCCAATTTCTTGGAATATTCTATTTCGATATCACCATGAAGATATTCCCTATATATTCCTTAATATTCCCGACAATTCCATGATAATATTTACGACTATTCCACGATAATGTTCTCCACTATTTCATTGCAATATTCCTGACTATATTACGATAATATTCCCGACTATTCCACAACTATATTTCACGACAATATTTTCCACTATTTCAAGGCAATATTCCCGACTATTCCAGGACAGTATTCCCGACTATTCTATGACAATATTCCCGAATATTCCACGACTATAATCAACGCGATATTCCTGACAAATCCACAACAATGTTTCAAAACATTTTCTAGTTGTTGGAAACTATTGAGAATTATCCCAGAACTGCCATCAAAATATATTCCGAAATTCCCATGTAAATCGTGATCACACACATAAATTTATACATTTAAGGAATTAAGAAACTCCGTTATTTAAATATATTAAAAAATTAAGTGAAATATTTGTGACCTTTTGTATCGCTGCAGATACGGCATAAGTCTGCAGGTAAATGTTGGGTTTCACCACCAGGCAAAATCCAGGTTCTAAAAACCCGCCCCCCATTACAATAAACTGGTATAAAACAGGAGGATGGAACGGTGGGAAAACCCAGATCCACTTACGGTTATTGGTAAAAAACAATTTTAGACCGCCCAAGATTACATTACAAATATTCTACACATTTCCATTAAAGATGAAGTGACTTTTGCACTACAGGCTTATATATTATCCTAATTGATCGTTTCCTAAAAATTTAAATATAAATAAAAACCAATTTGGCATTGGCATTACAATGTTTTTTAAAAATACAATTGTTTTGATAATAAAAGTGCACGAAGTCGCATAAATATTTTGTGATCCCTTCATCATATCTCCTTGACTATTTTGGGGTCGCGACCCTGTTTTAAGGGAGAATGCCTTAACTATATACGGTGAGAGAATGTAGAATACATCATTCAATGACTTATGACATAATAACAATTTTCTTGTGGAAAGGAAAGCGATTAAAGGAAGGAAAAGTATTTTTAAAATTAAATAACCCTTGCTAACGTTTCAATAGCTTGCATAAAATATTTTCATCTGTATTTTTCCGTTTCTATAAATATTTAAATTTTCCCAGGCACGCAAAGTTTGTTATTTTGTGGTTTTTAGCGAAAAATCTTAGATTATAACCAATTATTTTTACGTCAGTGTAACTTTGCGCTTTCTTCTTAACATGTTTTGTTAACTATATTACAACATTGGCACATATAAAAATAAAATTATTTACAAAATTGCACTCAAATAAAAACAAATTATAAACTAGGCAGTTATCGCCGTATTTATTTTTTCTATCAAAAGCGTATAAACTGAATAAAATATATTTTAAAAAACTAACTTCAAAAAAGGTAGGTAATAAAAAGAAAAACATATTAACTCAAAATAGGTACCTAATTATTTGCAATAAATAACTAAGTTACTCATTTTTGAAGCCGGCGCTAGCACTATCGATTAACTTAAACATATTTATAATTTAATTTATAATATAAATTTAAAACTTTAACTTTTAATGTATTTACAACACTAAATAGATTCACAAAGGGTACAGTTATAATATAAAAAATTACATTTGTTTAAGTTGAATAGCGGTGCTGACACCGACTTTAAAAATTAGTAACTTAGTTATTTATTACAAATAAGTAGGTACCTAATTTGAGTTAATTATTTTTTTATTTTTTAGTACCAACCTTTTTTGAAGTCGGTTTTTTAAAATATATTTTATTTTGGAATTTTCCAAGTCGGTAAAGAATTATAGCTGAACATACATACAGAAAGATTTCGACGAATTGAGAAAGTTGTCTTTTTTTGAAGTCGGTTGAAAATAATATATCTAATTTAGAAATATTTGCTTAAATATGACAAAGTATCTAAGAGATTATATGTCACACTTAACATTTTGTAAATAAATAAAAAAAAATTAATGTTTGCATAAACATTTTGGACATTTGTTTATATAAATATTCAATGATGTTTATGTGAAAACTTTTTTGTGATAATAATTGTATGTTTTTAATCGTGGTAACCGTGCTGTGTTTGCAAACAAAGACACCAAAACTCCGTACAACGAAACGCCCAAATTAAGGATCTTCATCCAATTCATCCCCAAAATCGAAATTATTTAAAATTTATGTAATTAATACAAATATGATAAAATACAATGAAATACCATCAAATATGATGAAATTATTCTTGAAATCTTTCTTGATTAAAAACAAATTGTATGTCCTTTTTTACTTGGGTTTTCCCCATGGCGCCATTATTGTTTATTGTTTTTTTTATTGTATTGTACTCAGTATTGTATTGTATAAGAGACTGAAACAATAATCATCCAACGTTGGGTTTTCACACCGGTGTAGTTACTCGGTGGGAAAACCCAGTAGCCTTTGATAAATATTGATTTATATTTTGAAGCACATACGTTATTTGTTATGTTAACTAGTCATATAATACCTACTAACAAATATAAACAAGTTTTATGACAACAACAAGTGCGATACACAATTTTTGAAAACGTTGTGGTAAAATTTTAGGGTTGAAAAAAGTATAATATTTCCTACAAAGGTCGGTCGTTGCATACAAAATGTAGCTTATTTATTCGTTTATTTATTTAACACATATTTTTGGCTAATTTTACAATCATAAAGAAGATCGTGTTTCATCACCAGGATGTAAAAGCCCACCCAGCATAATGCGGCAGCACAAATCAAGTAGAAGGGGATGAAGGGATAGGAAAAGCCATATCCTTTTGATCTTAAAAAGTGACCATTTTAAAAATTTACAAAGTTACTTTATAATGTCTAAATATATATAATAATTTTATCTTGGGATCTCAATTGAATCAGGAGATACAGGGCATCAGATATACACATGTTTTGTGAATAATATATCAACATGGTTTGTAAACAATTGAATAATGTATAACATTTAATAATTGAATAATGTATAACATATAATTTTTTTATAAAAAGTTAAGTCTCCAAAAAATTAATAACCTTGCTACACAACTGTTCTACGCAACTGAAATTTGGCTTTTTTCATAAGTCTATTATATATTGCTGTATACCAAAAATCATGAAAATTTGATATACCAAGTCTGAATATTTCTCAAAATTGTGTTGAGTTAACATGGAATGAGCTAACACCATTATTTTAGGGTTCTATTCTGAACATCATATTTTGCTTCGCTCACTTCAGAATGTAGGAAAATAATGTTTGTTCTATAGCGAATTTGTTATTGTCATAAAACATATTTATCTTTGCCAGGATTATACTACTAGTTAACAATGTACGGGCTTAAAGCGCCTAATACACCATTCATCTTGCACGACCAGCAGAGAGAGACACCTCTATTTGAAAAAGCGAGATGGACAAACCGTTCAATCTTACCTTCTATTTTTTTCTAATAGCAACGTCTCTCTCTGCTGGTCGTGCATGATGAATGTTGTAAACGTTTTAAACAAATGCATATAATAGGCCGCTGGATTTCCCACCGGGTTGTTCCATTGGTGTGAAAACCCAACACTGATTATTGTTTCTCTGTTTACTCAGTACAATACCGAGTGCAGTACAATGTGGAACAATGAACAGTCGTGGAGAAGTGGGAAAACCCAAATTAAAATTAATGTGACTTGTACCAAGCTTACATCGACCAAGAAAGGTTACGAAAAAGGTTATTATGATATTTAGGCATAATTATAATTTGGAAACGAAAATTTATTTAAAGAAAATTTCAATGAATAAAAATGAGATGTAACGTTTACTTAAGCTAAGTACTTAACCCTAAACGGTAACCTATGTTAATGGTAACCAGAAGTAAAATTCACTAGAGTATGAGAAATGAACGAAATGACTAAAATTATTATATGCTAGCTGTATGAAATGACTAAAATTATTATATGCTAGCTGTATGAAATGACTAAAATTATTATATGCTAGCTGTATGAAATGACTAAAATTATTATATGCTAGCTGTATGAAATGACTAAAATTATTATATGCTAGCTGTATGAAATGACTAAAATTATTATATGCTAGCTGTATGAAATGACTAAAATTATTATATGCTAGCTGTATGAAATGACTAAAATTATTATATGCTAGCTGTATGAAATGACTAAAATTATTATATGCTAGCTGTATGAAATGACTAAAATTATTATATGCTAGCTGTATGAAATGACTAAAATTATTATATGCTAGCTGTATGAAATGACAAAAATTATTATATGCTAGCTGTATGAAATGACTAAAATTATTATATGCTAGCTGTATGAAATGACTAAAATTATTATATGCTAGGTGTAACAAAGTCACGGTGACTTTGTTCACATGGAATTCGAAATGAGAAAAATTAGGAATTTTTTGTGTTTTTGGCTTTTTTAAAAATATTTTTTCTCTTAAAATAAGCATAAAGTTTACTAAAACGTTAATAGATGGCGTTGGCAGTACCAATATCGTAATATTTACCAAATCAGATTTTTTTAAATATATAATATTTAGATAAAAGGTATTCTATATGTTGCTCGAGGATATAAACTATTACAATACTAAATTTTATCAAAATCCGTAAAGAATATTTCGCGTAATTGAAGAACAAATTAATACACTGACAGAGAAAAAAAATCCAAAAAACGGTTTTTGTGGCTTTCATTATCAACCTATACATCAAATCTATCACTCTTTGTAATATTTTCCATGTACGGAATTTACTTCGTTACAGATTTGTTATATGCATAGATTGTTTACACAAAAGCTTTTGAATAAACGGTAAACTTTATTAATGATTTTTAAATTATTGTTGCATTAATAATAAAACACAACTTTTAATTTAATAAAGAATAAAAAAGTAACTTTCATAAGTCGATGTAGCAACATTATAATATTCTAGATAACTTCTAAATTATAAACAAAATTATTTAAATCTTTCCAAAAAAAATTAAAAAATCGTTTACAGAAATTTGGCATATTTTTTGTCTTCACTACAAAGAAAAATTTACACTACACTTTCGAGCCTCTGTTTGATTTTCTCGTGAAAGATTAAACTCTTAAAGACCAGCTTCCATTTGACCGTTTGTTAATTTAGCCATTATAAAAACTAAAACAATAATTATAAATTAAAGTGACGTCAACAAATCCAAACTTGAATATAAAAAAACATTTCCCTAAAAAAAATATTTATATACATTTTTTATAACTAGGAGTAAAATTTATTAACCTAGGTCAGTGTCTCCTCATTGGCCCAAAATTAGGTGCATTTACATTGTGGCACAATAACGAAGGGGAAGAGGTAAAGAAAGCACTAGCGAACTCTGCAGATTAGCATTTTATTTGAAAAAGATTTACCATTTTGTTTAGGTTTTTAGAGTAAAATTTACATAGATTGCCATCCTAGGGGTAAAGCATTCTTTCTTAAAATGGCATTCGCGATCACAAAGTAGTAACGGTGGCAAACAGAAAGTTTTCAAAATATTTACGCGACTTCGCAATCGTTCATCAACAAAAATATTGATTTTTGTACGGACGTTACAGTTTCAAGATTAAATGGACAAAGATTTACCATTTTGTTTAGGTTTTTGGAGTAAAATGTACATAGATTGCCATCCTATGGGTAAAGCATCCTTTCTTAAAATGACATTCGCGATCACAAAGTAGTAACGATGGTAAACAGAAAGTTTTCAAATTATTTACGTGACTTCGCAGTCGTTCATCACTAGACCCACTGATTTATGTGTGGACGTTGCAGTTTCAAGATTATTTCAAGTATATCTAGAGGGTTGCGTATATAAATCAGTAACATACTACACCCTATAAAACCAGAGATTGTTGACCCATCATGTACGTAAGTTTATGTGTGTGTGTGATTTATTTGAACATTCTTAGATTAATTTGGATGAAGCCTCGATATAAGTGAATAGCCTCGTAATACTCGAGAATAGTGTTGTAACATAGTCGGGAACAGTGTTTTGGTAGTTCGAATTATCCTTTTACGTTTTAGTGACTAATACATGCGATGACCAAAAATAAAAAAAGACTACCAACAAAAATTTAAAAAGCGTACAATACTCCAGTTTCCAACTAAGATCGTATGCTATATATACAATATTGAAACCCCTAACAAAATTCTTTCACTGATTTTACGTGATGCGTTTACAAACAAACAGTCGAATAGACAGGCAAACCTTTCAAAAACGGTAGGTTCTTAACATTTCGTGATTCAAAAAGAAAAATGTAACACGTATCAGACCACTTACGAGTCCCTGTGTCATTTTGACAGCCGTTGTTAGTAATAATAGGAGATTAAGTATTTAAAAAATCTAAATACTATATGTAGTATGAGGCATCGTTTGAAAGGACTAGTTAGGTTACGTCTTCATACTAGGACTAGTTAGGGAAAATATGCAAGAAATACGCGACACTACCCCTTCCCCCCCCCCATTTACAAAATTTTCGAACTTTTACTTTGTCTGTGAATCCTGGCTTTTATTTTATCGTAATCGGTTCATTCAATCAAAAGATATGCGAATTTAAAATTTAAAAAGAATCCGTCACATCCATTAGCACAACAATAATAAAAAAGTGCCTAGCTGATTGAAGCAAACTAATTACACAATTATATAGTATATCTATGTACATCAATAAACGGCACTACATATATTTTAAATCGCGCAATGAAATATTCCATCCGATAATATATTAACGAAACGTGTAGGGCCAGAGGCGATAAGCGGAGTGGTGCGGGAGGGGAAGACGCTTAAGCAATCATAATGCAAGCAAACATATGAGAACAGACATCGTTGTTGGTCATCTTCCATACATCATTTTTTTGATATTGTATTTATTCAAAATAAGCTTCCTCAATTTGTTATTAAAGGTTGTAACTATAATGATTCTAAATGTCATAGTTTTGTAATATTCACGATAATATATATGCCCCTTTATATAATTATATTAGAAAATATTAAATATTCTTTAGATATTTGTATTTGTTTAATTTCTTGTCAATTTGTCGGCTTCGTTAATGTAAACAAGTCGCAGACCGCACACCCCTACCTAATCCGGGTTTTCCCACCGCCTCCAATAATTTGTTTATTGTTTGTTGGCGCCGACAGTCGGCACATTGCTCCGTGGGTTTTCACACCCGTAAGACCACGATGCGACGGAATCCGGCGCCGTTTATTTATTTATTTGAAACTATAAATAGTTAAAAAGTCATATAGTGCTAACAAAGATATTTTGTGGTAATAAAATATATGTTTGACTTCTTCACATTTTATTTTATGTGTACTATATAGCTTCGATCATAACTAGAAGTAATTAAATAGACATATTATATCCAAACACTGTTACTAATAAAAATACTTAAATTATACGACTCTTATTCTAAGAATACTTATCCCGTTCATAAAGTTGGTATGACAAAGGTATAAATTATTATGAATAAACTCAGTAAAAAAATTGGTTGTCTGTAAAGTCGGTTTACGGACAATAGTTTTACGTGATAACGTCATAAAGAAACATTGATGAAAAATTGCATACTTTTATGAATTAAATTGAATTATTTTCACTGAATTATTATTATTTTGTATAATACAAAGAAAGAGTTAATTGAAAATTAAAATTTTTTAGAAGTTCTCGAAGAAGCTCGCGTGGCGGCGTTCCAGTAGCAGAACTATTCGAATTCCTAGCTCTGACGTCACGCGAGAAGAGAGGTAAATTCCGACGCTTGGGCCGATCGTGCCTCTCTATCACTTGTTCCGCGCTCTCGCTTGCACGCTCAGGCGCAGGCGGAACGTGACACTTTTTCATGCGCGCAGCCGGTGTTAATCGATTTATAAGACGTTATCACGTCAAAATGGAATAACTATTCTGAAGTTATTTCAAAAATCGAACGTGGTAACGTCGATTTCCAAGACAACCACGTGAAATATGAGGTTTCGAGTTTTCATAGAGAATAAAATTATAGATTACAAGTGTCATTAGAGGTCGTCTTTGGAGCATCTTTAAATTTATATTTGTTTTTTTACTTTTGTCTACTCTTGTTAAAATTTTCTATTTTTTTCAGTTATAGAAAGGACATGAGCTGCATATGAAAACGTTATTAGAACAATATGTACAAATAACGTAATTTAAAATTTCGCAAGCATTTTTGGAAAAATATTATAATTTCCTTTAAATTATTCTAACAATAAATAATTGAAAAAACAGTTCTTAATTTTCTTTAATTTAAAATTTACCTTCAATAAGTATTGCTCTTGCCACAGCTTTATACAATAAATTAAATAATACATTTATCTTCGATTGTTTCGAGTGCACGAATTGAATTAAATGTAGCCATTATCTTTGAAATAATTCTAAACATAATCTATTTGCTAAAACTGACGTAATTATATATATAGTTGCCGAAATGTCAACTTTTTTAGGTTATACCAAAGTAAAACTTAGGTTAGTATACGATAAGATTGTCATAACTTCGTCTGTCAAATACTATTCCGACTTAGGTCGAGGTCGGAATAGTGTTTGACAGATGAAGTTGTGATAATCTTATCGTATACTCAGTTATTAGTAGCGTTTTTAGCTATTTCCTATTTATACAAGGTATAACTTTCTATTCCAAGTTTATTAGTAACAGTATAAGAAAACTAATAATGACTTTATATTCAAATTAGCAATATTACTCTTGAAACTTTATGAAAATTCGGCCTTATAAATATATATATATATATATATATATATATATATATATATATAAAATGTGTTTCTAATTCTTATCCTTGGATAATATGGTGAACAGTAAAACTATAGTATTGAGTTGCTCTGAAAAGAGATTTATTACATAAACAAATGTTTACACTTTTACAAAACAATTTATAAAGTTAATTAATCACAAATTCACCTGAAAAGAGAAACAACATTTAAAGCTATTGCTTCACTAGTTCGTATCAATTAAGTATTAAAATATTATACTATATCATATTATAATTCATTGATCGTTTCTAAGAACATAACCTATTTTTATATCGTGGCGTGACAGCTAGCACAGATCATATGCAAACTTCATGCTGAATGAAGTGTCACTCACTTCGTTTACATATATATATATATATATATATATATATATATATATATATATATATATATACATATTTATCTACTATTCTGTTTGTGTTTTTTATATATTTTATTGAAATAAATATTAAAACTTCCCATAGTTGTACTTGCACCGTGAGGGTTCCCTGTACACATTAGATACTTACAAACCTTTAAGAGTACACAGCATTTCTATTAAACTATTTACAAATATTAATTTTTCACAACGTAAATATGTTGACTACTATATCTTTTACAGGCTTAAAAATATGTTACATATTTCAAAAGTTATAAAATCTAGGTTATAAAATCTTGTTATAGTTTCCTTGTAGTCTTTTTGTCTGATATTACCAACCTTAAAAAACCGTAAAAGTATAAAAAAAACAATAATGAGTTTATATTCAAATTGGCATGTAAAACGAACTCTTATAAAACGAACGAAGTAACCTCAAGTAACGTTTACAGGGGGATTTTAAAGAGGGGGATAGGTAGTCAATTAAATTATTAAAAAAAAATATATTTATATAGAAGACAAAGCAATATAACTTGTCTTCCCAGAACAATTGTTAGAACACTAATGAAATTATCAGTTTTTCTTGTATTTTAATATATCTTCAGTGGTAATAAAATTAAATCATTGGTAAAATTTAAAACCGAGAAGTCCACCCACTACGCTTTTCTTCTTAATTTGTAAGAAAAAATTAGAAATAAAAAATCGTAAGCAAGAACTTAGCACAACGGAAACGGTTAATAATTGCCCAGCAGGAAAAAATGAATTTCTTGTGGGAAATTGTTTATGAAAATTAAACTGTTTTACAAATCGTTGTGAAAATCAATAAGTTTCTCTTGTGATAGTTAGCCAATAAAAAAAATAATAAACAAAATCAGTGAAGTATTGCGATCTGTAGCGTGTTCTTATACGTACCTCATAGTACATATATATATACAGACCAACGAACGGAGATGCGTGCCATTATTCAAAGGCAAATTTAGACCATAATAAATATTAAAAAAAAAAATTTGTATCGTTTTTTAGAAAAAAATTTCTCCTCTTTTCAAAAAGATATATTAAAAGTTGATTAACTATAAAATTACCGAAATATAATTATCTACTTATATCGTCAAAACATTATCGTTAGTCAATAGCAAAGCACGCGCTTGCGGGGTTCACAAAACCATTCGACAATCCAATCAGTAACAGATCTTAGGAACAATAAGTCATATATAATTACAATACAACGCAGATACATATCAGTTAATTAATTTGTATACATTAATTCCCTTTTAATTAAACATTTAAACGGTGTTTGCAAAACGGTTAAATAACAAAAGAAAGACGGTTTATGCTCCATTCTTCATAGCCCAGAAAATATTTAATACTCTATATTTATAATAAAATTGTAACAGAGTAAATTCTGTTTATGGTAAATATTTTCAAAAGAGTGATCGGTTTAGCTTGAATGATAATAGAAGCCGGAAAATCTTTTTTTATAATTATTGTCTGTTACTTTGTGCGTTAATCACGCAAAATTTATTGGACGGACTTTGATGAAATTTGGTATGGTAATAGTTTATACCCAAGAGCAAATGTGAGAGAAAAAAAAATTGTTTTGTCTTATTGCGAATTTCAAGAAAATGCAGCCGTTGGGCGCAGACAGTAGCTCCTGAATACCTTAAAAATAATGATCGTTATTCGTTTTCCTACAATCTTTGCGTACGTTTCTAAAAGTCCTGTTTTTTGGTAACATCCCTAGGTTCAACAGTTTCAGAAATTAGGGGAAGGGGTCATATTTTTTATGTTTTTTTCAGTATACCTCTTAAGATATACTGAAAAACTTAAAATTTTGGAAAGATATTTTTAAACCCTTATGACAACTAGTCGTTTCAAACAATAAACCACATTATATAGGGAATTTAAAAAAAACATACGGGTACATAATTTACCCCTCCCATAAAGTATCCATATGAATATTATTCATTGATAATTATCGAGATAATTGCGATAAAGATTCTTTATTACTATAAAAAATTAAAGATTCTGCGTTAAGCGTTGTCTGAGAAAACGGTTGTGACAGGCGGATAAGTCACTACTTTTATAAATGTTCCCTTTGTGCTAAAAATACACTAAAATTTTATTAAGTATTATAAATTATTAATTAAATATTAATGTTTATAAATTACACGTATTTTGTTCCTGAATAAAAAAATAATTCCAATATTCATAATTAATTTAAACTCTGAAACCTGAATCAACAGGTAAGACTTATTACAACGAATTTTAAAAGTGAAATCAAGTGTAAAATAAATTTCAAAACTCCTACGAGTTTTAAAATTCCGGGAAAGTCGTTGTAAACTTGTACTTAGTTTTATAACTTTGAAATATAATTTCTGACTATGAATAATGCGTAAACATCGCCACAAATCAAACTCAAAACTCCTGCGAGTTTTAAAATTCCTGGAAAGTCGTTGTAAACTTATACTTAGTTTTATAACTTTGAAATATAATTTCTGATTATTGTTTACTTCTTTAGTTTAATCCACGGATCAAGCATGGATTAAATTCATGTGAAAATAACAGACAACTGTTTTCTTTAAAACCCCGGACATTTTAAAAAATCCCTTGGACAGCTATTTTAAAAAAAGGTCCGTGTCCGGGGAAAAGAGGATGGTTGATCACATCATCGTAGTGGGATTAGAAATATCTTCGTAGTGGGATTTATACACATAGTACTTAACAGGTTTTATTGCAGTGCCTGTCATATCTCAATTGTTGAGATAAGTGATAATGGTACACATATTTTTATGATATATTATAAGTTTTGTAAAATGAAATGAGACACAATGTGATTTGTTGCTGAAAGTAAAAAAAATCCACTTTCATGAAAACCCTTCTGCTCTGGTTTGCCAGATGCTAGCATATTACGGTTACTCGCTTCATGAGAAGAAGATATGCATATTAAGAAAATGAGGTTAATTGTAATTATATAAATACATCTAACAAAATATGTTTTAAAAATGCCAAATACAGTATTTTATTACTAGTTTCTCTGCCTGAGTAAGAAACGCTATAAAGTTATATATCGTAAGATCGACGATCTATGATCTAGAGACACGCCCGCGGCGAAAGATCTACCGATGTTGGCGTAGTGGGGAGGGGCAAGGGATCTAGAACATATGACACTCGTGATCTATAATGAGGATTCATTACTCAGGAATGGACGCGTCACGTGCTATATAGCTATATATGCTATATATCTAAGATAACGATCATAAACATTGAATTTGATCATAAGTTCTATAAAGAGAACTTGGTACAGCATCGAGAAGGTTTTCCAACTTATCGCTTAGTGCCCTTGAAATGACTTTACTTGCTCTGCTATGAACATCATTTTCTTGTTAATATCATGTAACAATAATAAACAATGTATGCATATGCCCCGTTTTATTAAAACGGAAATTTTGAACATTGAAAATTTTTGGCGTTAATTTTGTAGAAATTCATTATCACTTTATTAACCATTGAATATATGAACATTGAAAATATTTGGCGTTAATTTTGTAGAAATTTATTATCACTTTATTAACCATTGGATATGTGAACATTGAAAATATTTGGCGTTAATTTTGTAGAAATTCATTATCACATTAATTAAGTCAAAATTTCATTAAGTAAAGCGGGAATATTAGGAAAAGTCAAGAAATAATTATATTTTTTTTATTATTTGATTTAGTTACTGTTTTTTAATAGGTTATATATATATATATATATATATATATATATTCTGAAGATTCATTACTTTTCTACCACCCAAATATTATTTTTTATATGTGTCTCCTATAGTAACTTACAAAAGAACACGTAAAAAGAACTGCGCGCCACTGATACGTATATATAATAGTTACAGATCCCAATTTACAAACCAATGATAACCATTTTATATATTGCTTGTTTAATAACATATAAGCTTTTCTATACACCTCGTAATATAAATTTAGCAAAAGGACTCAATATTTAAAAATTTGTTTCTGTACTTTTTCAATTATCACAATGTGTCTTATTTGTAATCAGTTATTATTATTATTTTGACTCAAAATGTTTATAACTATATTTAGACACTTTTCATTGATATCTATATTAAGACATCGTTTTGACACTTTTCATTGATATCTATATTAAGACATCGTTTTGACACTTTTCATTGATATCTATATTAAGACATCGTTTTGACACTTTTCATTGATATCTATATTAAGACATCGTTGTGACACTTTTCATTGATATCTATATTAAGACATCGTTTTGACACTTTTCATTGATATCTATAATAAGACATCGTTTTGACACTTTTCATTGATGTCTATATTAAGTTTTTCAACTTATCCATACTCATCACCAGACTAAATGATACACCGTAGAGTTTAAAACATTTCCTCATGCTAAAATTGTAAATTATTCAACCCTCGCACTCATCGGTTCCAAAACGATCGTTTCCTATAATATAGTAAAGTCTTTAAACTCTTTGAAATCAATACATGAATTTGAACTTGAATAAATCCGACTAATCAATAAAACAACTATTATAAGACAAAATATGACTGTAAATGTATAGTGTATAGGAAATAAGTGGTTTAAACAAAGTTTATAATTTAAAGTTAATAGGATATTTTACATTCAGTTTTACATGGGGAACAAAACTAAGATTAATTACATAAAACCAGGCAGCCCGGTCGAAAACCAGACGGCTGATAACCCTGGTCTCGATGCATATTTAGAATCTTAGCTGATTAATAACATTGGAATAAATTGCAAACATGAATCAAAGGTATACAATGTTCATAAAAAATTATAAAAGTTATGCGACAGAGACCCAGGTATCCTCAAGACGCGAGATTATTGGCAAGATAAGGCCAAAACAAATCTAATGCAGATTCGTTGCATTAAAATATTTCAGTTGCATCGAATCATTGCAATTCTTTAGTCCATATATGTAAGTTATAACCTAAACCGGGGATTATTTACGTAAACAGTTTAGACAGTATATTGTCTTGAATGACAAACTGAGTTACGTTAGAAAAATACTTTTCGACTATGCATACCTCTGTATCAGGGCTGTAAAAATGTTTTTTTTATTTGTAGCTAGAAGAAATATTTCAACTGTATGCATTTTTCGTTTAGCAGGAAATAGTAATAAGTGAAAGACTATTTGAAAAAGTAACCCGATTTAAATGAAAATCATTAGAAGTCATTTTCTTTCTTATTACGTAAACTATTTTCAGAAAAAATTTAGTCAAAGATTTTCTTTATTTTGTCTGTGGTGATGTTTACGTATTATTCATTTCTTGTTTATAAATAATCTGATAGAACTAGAAAAAAGGTCACGGGAATCGAAAATGATAACAAATACATAGAATAAATAGGCTACCAAATCTAATTTCAACTTAAATAAATTTAACCCTTGCTTAAACCACTAATGGTTTTATGGATATTACAACAGGAGAATAATGAACATAACAAGGCCGAAATAAACGTAAGAAGCTCGCAATAAAAGCATCGATTTTTTTTATAAATACATGGTTTTTAATTAATTATTATTTATCTGAATATATTGTAATTAATTTAAAAAAAAAACAGAAAATTCGAACATCCGTTCTGTGTACCCTTTCGTCTTTATGACTCATTGCTATGTTTTAATTTTAATATGCTGCTTCCCCAAATCATCAATACATATTTCGATTTCCTACTATTTTGAATCTTATATTATCGTTCTTGCTTGATTCATGAAATAGCCAAGTAAGTCCATATTTAATTCTAGTCCTAACTAAAATCTCAGGTTTTTACTTCAAGCAGTTCTGGATAAAACTGGCTGTGACAGACATTTCATTACACTTCCGCCCTTTTGAGGTACAGAATTAAATGGCTTCAGGGTAATTTCTCTCAAGTTTTCTAATGATTATTATTAAGCACATATGTCGGTACTTACTGGATTTCGTCCTCTGGTAATGGTACTTAATGGATTTCGTCCTCTTTTTAGACTAAGTATATGTCCTATGGAATTTTTTGAATAATTAATTCTTTGAATAATAATTAATTTATTAAATAAATAAATCGAAAAATCGAGTAACTACAATATCTCGACCACTTTTCTGATAGATGCCCTTGGTTTACATACCGTTTAGCGCTGATCTTGCCAGCATTTTCTAGAATATCCTGGGTATTTATTATCGAGTATATATATATATATATATCGACAAAATTCGCAAAAATTCCAGATCCGGCATTCGTCGCCAAAATATAGCCAAACGTTTGAAACGTAAATATACTTAAAGATATGTATTTTAGTGTAAATAAATAACGAGAATAATAAATTCCAGAATGTCTATTTTTGTAAAAATATTATATCCCAAAAAAATCGAATACATAACTGAAGAAACATCGAACAAAACGATCCGTAAAATCCATCATTTTGATAAGTCCTTTATGAAATACCTTTATGAGATACAGGACAGACCCCACCGAGGGCAGAGCGAGATGAGTATAACAAAGGAGCGAGATGCAGACAGACTCGAACTTTTTCAAACGACGAGACCCCGACGCTGAAAGCTCACACGGTACCTAAATCACGTCGACTGTCACTTGTCATCTTACTTCCTTTTCTCACGCCGTAATAACAGTGGGAGTAAGAAAGAGCTAGTTGTATAAAACGTGTTTCGTGTCTGCGTAATGATATTAGACAAGTTTTCTTTCTTCATAATATTTTCGCGCCGTAATATGAATATGGATACTGAGCGATGTAAAGATCAGTTCAGACATGCTGTTATTAAATATTAATTATTAAATATTAATTTTAATAAGTTTTATAATAACATTAACGTATTTATATACGCAGCTCTGTAGCTAAGGGCAACTAGTAACATGGGCAGATGCCGGGGGTGAAAATTCTGATAGGCGATGTAAACTATTTTTAGGGTTCTGTTCTCGAAGGGATCGAATGGAAACCTATTATTGTGATAAAGGTGTCTGTCTGACCGTCCGTCTGTCTATCTGTCAGAGGTTTCTTAATTATATAAAATAATGTTTGAATTTCATTCGCAAATAATACATAGGTCTATATCAGAAATATATTTAAAATGACATAACATTTTAATCCTGTAGGGATTAATATGCTTTATTTAAATTTCAAATTTCTACACCAAATGATTTTAGAAAGATATTTTGTCTGTATTTTAATAATATCCCTATAATTAACACCTTATTTTAATAATATCCCTATAATTAACACCTTATTTTAATAATATCCCTATAATTAACACCTTATTTTAATAATATCCCTATAATTAACACCTTATTCCACAATTATTTATTTTACCTTTCCACAATTATTTATCTTAGAATTTAATATTCTAAGATAAATAATTGTGTAAATCTTACAAATCGCGTACTGAATTAGGTATTTGACTAATTTTTTTTATTTCATTAATCATAATTTCAAGGTCCAAGCTGATGAAGAGTGAAATATTTATTTAATAATCTTAAAAATTTACCGAGTTATAAAAGTTTAAATTTAACCTTTAGAGAAGGACGGCAACACTGTGTTGTGAGGTCATTTTTAATATTGCACATTATATTCTACGAGAGGAAAAGAGACAGGGATATACCCAACTCTATCCATATCTTCAAATTTAGAAGCCTACAACTGGCTTATTTTCCAACCAATTTTTTAATTTTTTTATGACTGGTTTTTACTTATATTTCACAATATTTTACGAAAAATATTAAAATTTAGAATGAGTCAACTATCGTATTGACAATACACATGATTCATACAAGAAATTAAATTAATTGCCCCGTCCAAAATTCTTATATAATTATTTTTGCGTTTTAATTTTTAAATTTTTTGCGGGATAATATTCTTTACCAGTTTACTAAATTTCAAGTTTAGGCGTCAAACAACTTCTGAGAAAAACGACTGTGGCAGGCAGACAGACGGATGGAGGGAAGGACATATATGTGATCTTATAAGGTTTCATTTTCTTTTAAGTTAAAGAATCCCAAAAAGTCGCTTTCTTCACCGACTTTATGCACTGAGACCTGAATAATGGTTAATATTTCACTCTGCATTAATAAATAAGCAAATTTCATTACTTTTTCTAGTAATAATTACTTAATGAATTATTTTGGGTATTTACTCGTGTTTAGTTAACGTTTTGCATTTACAAACCTAAACACACCGAAAAAAGGAAATCTATTTTTAAACGTTTTTGTGAATGAATCATATTTAAACAAGTCCTTACAACCAAACGGCAGATGCTTGGAAAGAGAGGGAAGATGTGGAGCGAGGTGAACGCGCAGCGGGAGTCCCGATCAGCTTCATTGATGGCCGCGTCGAATCCGCGTCTGCACGCGTCCGCCTAGATGCCGCGCCGCCATGAAGTACGAGCACCAGCCACTGGAGCCGACTTACCTGCCCCCCTGCGAGGACATCAAGCTGGAGCGCGATCCGCCGTGCTGGTCTCCCGCCGGAAGCCTCGTGGAATTGGGGCCCCTGACGCCCGCCAGCGTCGGAGGCAAGAGGAAGCGCTCCGCGTCGCATAGCCCCGCTGCGCTTCAAAGTCAACGTGCCTTAGCCAACGTGCGCGAGCGTCAAAGGACGCAGAGCTTAAATGAAGCATTTGCAGCCCTGCGCCGTATTATTCCGACGCTACCAAGCGACAAACTCTCCAAAATCCAGACCTTGAAGCTGGCAGCCCGCTACATCGATTTTCTATATCGCGTCCTGGCCAGCGCCGATTCTTTGGATGCTGCTGCTCATTGTTCCTATTTGGCTCATGAACGGCTTAGTTATGCCTTCTCTGTTTGGCGCATGGAAGGTGACTGGAGCGATGGGCAGACATAAGAATAAGAATGGAATCTGCCTGTGAAACATCATCGTATACGCGATAATACTTCTTCTGGTTAAAGTATCTTTGACAAGGCACGTCTACTGGAAAACTTCGAAAGTCATCAAAGCAAAAGTTCTGATAAAATTCAAAGATGACAGTTTTTAATCATGCTTAAAAAGATTGGTTATCTCGCATAATATCTTCAAATACAACAAATGATGCTTCATCTTCTTCTGGAACCATATTATCCATGGACATAATTATTCTACTGATACGCGAACAGTACATATTCAAAAGGACTATAACTTCATCATCTAGAGGATATGTTGGTTTTGAACTGCACCAAGTTCAGAACTTTGATGAAAGCATCACAGACTTTTGGAGATACAGAAATTTAAAACTAATGTCATCTTAAAATCTTTTTTCCGCGTTAGTGAAGATATTTAAAGAAAAATTTGATCATAAAGCGAAGGCAGCTGGAACAAAGAACTGAATTAGTGTAAATGGAAAATAAACTTAGATTTTCATTGTGTTGATGGAGCGGAACTGCATCAAGCAAATGTGGAATTGAGTGTACATGTTAGTGTTATAGTTAAGTATGACCAACATGGGATATTGCCTATAAGTTTAATAAGGTTTGTTTTTATTAAAATAATTGTTTTATTCTAGGTTAATTGCGATGAAATGTGAGGAAATTTTATAAGTTGTGGAAAATTATTTATCTCCCAGTAAAAATTCAGTAGATTCAAAGATAAACTTGTTTCGTCTGCTGTTAATAAAAGTTAAGATTCAGATTCAAATGGAATTTTCTTTAACGTTTTTTCATAGGCTTTTAGATTTTTCCTTATATCTTCTTTTTTTGCTTTTTTCCCTAATTATATATGATAATCTAAAGCCGTTCATGGCAATTATTTAAAATATATACTAGCTTACGTAGAAGTTGTAGATAACATTCTTTTTTCATAAACATGCTTATTTTATTTTATTAAAAAGGATTTGTCGACTATAATTCAAATAGCGTCCTTCATTTATAGAAATGAATAATTTAAAATAACAATAAAAATGTGAAAAAACTATAAATAATAGATCTAATCAGATATTTGGAGTAAATAAAATCGACATTAAATTGCGATTATTCTATGGAAAGTTCTATAAATAATACTATTTCTTAAGACCAAATAATTTAGAACTTTACTTTGGGTAACTTTGGAAATATAGGCCCGTCAAGTTTTTGTATAAAAATTTGAAAAGTTGATAATTTTCACGTTCAATAACGTGAGAGTTTTCCTAACTTTTATTTCTTTATTAAATTAGACGATTTAAGAGTTCTCCAATTGATATTTTAAGTATTTCGGAGGCTTGGAATATTTACGTATATTTGGAAAAAGCGACGTCAGTTTTAGTAATCGACGTCAGTTGAGACGTCAGTTTTAGTAATAGGAATTACCTATAATACCTTCGATTTTCCAAATAATTTTTAGATAAACTCTCAGCTACTATAATAATAGGCAATGAAAAACAAAACTTGCGAGAAAATGTGTCACAAATATAACAGTATAAGCTTCATCCAAAATCACTTTGACGATTAAAAAAACACAAAGTAATTTCTTCTGGAATATAAAATATTTTCTGTCTCAAACGATCTTTAGTTAAAATATATTATGAATTACACATAATTTGACTACAGTAAAATGTGGCTCATTTTAATTCTTATGTACTAAATGATGGACGCTACCAAAATTATCCATTCTGATCGGCAAAATCAACCAATATCCGTTTCCGCTTCGTTTTTCACACAAACATCACGTGGGGAGTAACTAACCAGTTATTGAGACTTTTACGATTATTGTCAAAACATATTATTTCAATTACTCCATTATCCCAAAAACATAATCTCGTTTTTCCTTTCCGTTTTTCTAGTATTGAAGTTTGAGGATGCGGATTATAGGATTAAGGATATTGGTTTTCTTTCTTGCCGTTTGCAAGATTGTACAAAATAAATGTGTGACTTGTTTAATAGTGTTTCCTATTTACTGATGTAAGTTATAATCAAAAATTTGATTTGAAACTTATAATCAAATGTCACTTGGAATTTCTTTCAGTTTTTGAATCCCTGGGTGAAAAATTAGAGGGGTATATATATATATATATATATATATATATATATATATATATATACTGTATATCATTACGCAGCCTAATATTTCACAGACGAAGCTGAAAACTGAAAATTAATATTATGAAACTTCAACTCAATTTTAAAACGTTTCCAATAATATCCCACTCGATACGGTGTACAAAAGATATCGCAACCTTTTTATGTTTGTACATTAACTTTCTTTTAATATTTTCTTTCATTTTAATCGAGATCCTGATATAAAGTGTATACGTGCAGAGTGCAGAGTTTAAATCTGTTCAAAATGTTACCACGTTAATGACGGACGCACGAAAATGTTAGAACGTTACGACGGACATAATAAAATTGTAAGGGTTCTTTGTTTCACTGCGGCACCCTAGAGATGATTTTCTATGAAATATACCCTGTCTTGCAATCAATAAAAAATTTGCCTCTTAACTAAAAAAAAAAGTCAAAATACACTAGGAATTGTGGTTTATCGAGATAAATAAAATCATGTTATTTTCTCGAATAGACTACTTGTAAAACTTAACCTGTCTTGTAGTTAATAAAAAAATTGCCTGCTAACCAAAAAAAAGGTCAAAAAATATTAGGAATCGTGGTTCAAAAAACATAGGATAAATAAAATCATAATATTATTTCCCCGAATATATAACTATTTGGTACTGACATGGTTTTTAGATTTTATTACATTTCGTTAACATAAAACAATTTTAAACGTTTTTTTTACACGTATCTACTCCCCTCTTTCTTTTTTTCTAAAACTAATATATTAAAATCAATCAAGTGCGAGTCTGGCTCGCGCATCGTATATCCTCTGACTCGCGCATCGTATATTGTCTGACTTGTGCATCGTATATCCTCTGACTCGCGCATCGTATATTGTCTGACTTGCGCATTGTATATCGTCTGACTCGCGCATCGTATATCGTCTATCTCGCGCATCGTATAGCGCGAATCAAAAAATATACGAAGCGTGAGTCACGCTTGTACCTAGTTGGTTTTAAATAATTTTTCTTAAATCATATATATGATATATATTGTGAATATTTCCAATACTCTAACATTTAGAGTTTTCGTTATAGTTTATCTATAACCTTTGCTTAGATTTATAAAAGACCTAAAAACCTTTTCACAATTTTATATTCAGTAGTTACGGAAACACAATTTTTCATTATATCGGCATACACTTTCAAACGATATCCAAACTATTTAGGGAATTAAAAAAAATGCCATAATTAATTTAGTTTTTAAAAATGTTGTTATAAATAATTTTAATGTCAATGTAGAATTTTAATGTCTTCTGGTATATACGTGGGTTAATATGCTTTTTTACTATGGCAAATTTTAAATTTCTAAGTCAAGCAGTTTCTGAGAAAACCGAATGTAACAGTCAGACATATCCTAAGTTTCTTTCTGAGGTACGGAACCCTGAAAATCTGAAAATTACAAGACATCCTAAAGGTTTTTCTTATAATTACATTTTTTTAACAAACAATGTTAAATAAATAAATATTTTTGGTTTAGTTTTATATAGTATCGCAATTGACTATATTGACTGAGAAATCATAAAACGTTAATATCTTAATCCTAGGGAGTCTTTGAGTAATTTTGTAATTTATTTGATAATAAAGCCTTAATTACAATTAAATGAAACTACGTTATGTAGTATTATTTCTACTTTCTTTAAGTTCTTTACCACGACCTAGGTTTCGTTGTATTACAACATCTTCAAGTGGGCTATTAGCAAAGATCTTTGCTAATAGCCCACCTGAAGATGTTATAATACAACGAAACCTAGGTCGTGGTAAAATACTTGAAAAAAGTAGAACTAATACTACATCACATAGTTTCATTTAATTGTGAATAATGAATTTCTACAAAATTAACGCCAAATATATTCAATAAAGCCTTATTTAGATAAAAACTAAGTTAATTTTTAAATTTTATTTAGTAAAAGTAACTATGAATCGCATATGTTATTCGAGGCTTGTCTACCCCTCAAAATCTTTCCCCACTGCATCTTTCCATCTTATCTTACGTCTTCCTCTTCTTCTCTGTTCTTGCAGTTTAGCCGAACAGACCCTTTTGAGAGAGTTTGAATCCTCCATTCCAACAACATGAGCACCCAAATTTTGTCTATTAATTTCAATAAATTTTATGATGTCTGGGTCTTTACAAAATTTATATATTTCTGAGTTGTATCTACTTCTCCAAACATAATTTTCCTTTACGCCCCCAAGAACTGATCTTAAAACTTTTCAACCAAAATAGGCCTCAAAATTATGTCTCTGGCGATGCTGACTTCAAAACAAACTCAAAAAAAATATAATCAGTAATTTCTGTTTAATGATCTCTTCATCTTATTAGTCTCCTTGTGACTGAGGGTATCATTCACTTGGAGTCGCCGACTCATAGGATTTTATTATTACACTGACATTAAAAGCTCATAACTCGCTTATGTTTTAATAAATTTTTATTACTAATTTTTAATTAACTTACATTTTCATCATATTTTACTAGAAACAACTGAATTTATTCAACTTACCCCATATTTTGTTTTGTACAAACAATATGTTAATAAATTGGGGTTCTGTCCATCTGTACGCTAGTCCCCAAATCATAGTCTCTTTTTTGTGAGACCATGAATAGTAGAGAGTGGAATTTTGAGCTAGTTACTGTCAGTAATAACCCAAATATAGACGAAAGGACGGCTCTAAGAATCTCAGTTCATAAATTTGAGTATCATTGGAACGGAACAAATCATTTTCTCGTTTTCCACCTAATTTTATTCATTTTCGTATCAAAAAATTTCTTGAACAAAATGAATAAGACATTTTTGATATGTGAATTGCTAGAAAAGTATAAAAAATCGGTATGTCTCTTAAAGCGTGATTGAGTCTGCATTGAACGAAAATTATCCCTGAAAATAATTATCACATATACTTGTTATTATTGGTATATCAAGTATATTATTGGTATAACAAGTATGTTATTAGTGTAATAAGATCCCTTTCGGATTTTCTTTTGAAAATATGTGAGATTAATATAACATACTACATTTTTATAATTATGGCATTTATTATGGGAAATAAATCATTTTTGAATACTAGGATATTCCGGTCTTGGATACATCGTGTTGCCGGATAGTATTCGTATCTGACTCGACCATTTAACCGGAAAACGGCCTCTAGGTCTCTTTTCTGCTATTTTCGCCCACTACGGATAGATTTTCAAGACTATTTTCCTTATGTCGAGCTATGTGGTCAAAGTATGCGAGTATTTCTATAGGCAGACGGTAGATAATCTTGTTTTTAAGAATAAGTACCACAAAAGGAAAAACAGAACCTTTCCATCTATTACAACCATTTTTCTCAGAAACCTCTTCATGGAGAAACTTGAAATTTGGCATAGTAATGAAGCATGTTTAACTCGCACATATGTCAGTAGCTAGAAATAAAAAATATTTGTTTGGAAACTGGGGGGGGGAGGGGGTAAATTAATTACTCAAAAAAATACATTTTCATATCCTTAAAATTTACATTTTCAAGAAGGTATTCCATAAATATGCGGAAACGGAATATGCGAAAATTCTACCCACTTATTTCCAAAACTACTAAGTGAAAAATCACGAATAAAACAGAGTCGGCAAAATTTGATTAGAAGATTACGGGAAAACCATAGTGTCTATTCTAAATCTTATATTCCTTGAAATATTTACTGTGTTTTACGCCTGGGAAAGGTGTATGTATATATATATATATATATATATATATATATATATATATAATATATTTGAGTTTTAAAAATTTAATATTTTTAATAGTTTAATGGTAATAAAATGTACATTTCATTAGTGAAAAACCAATTAGAATATAACTCCATTATTTGAAGCCCACACGATGTACAGCTTCATGATTGACGTGTGCAAAAGACGTTCCTCCTATATCTATATGAGACAATACGGTTACTTCCGCTTCCTATTTCCTGTCGACTTCCTCTCGGGTATGCTAGGTTTCCATTCCTTGCAACTCAGAAGAGACGTTGCGCTTATGGAATATACCTTCCAGCTATTAAAAGGAAGAATTCTAAAGTCTGTATTATTTGGTGAACATTAATTTTTCGTATCTGACGACTTTCTACTTTCACGCAATCATCACCTTTTTGCTATACCATCCACTAGAACCGAGTTATATTTGAACTCTCCAGTTTCCCGTGGTATACAACTGCTCAAACACATGATCGTGGTCATACCACAGAGTGATTTACCTATGATGAGTGGAAACTAAATTTACCGAAATGTATCGTATTAAAGATTTGCTTATCTTTAGTTCTCGTGTAATTTTGTATTCATGTTTAATCTAAAAGTTTAAACTTTGTTGAGTCATTAATTTTTTCTCGTTATTAATATGTTACCTGTAATCTAGCGCTAAATATTTAAATGCACCTTTAAATGTTTATTAGTACCTAAATGTGTACGGAACCCTCGTAGTGCAAGTTCTACCCGTGCTTGACAGATTTTCGTAGTGTTCAATTGAGTGAGGTGCTATTGGATAATTCTTTCAAAATTAAATTTAGGTTCCATTTATCATTTTCAGGGTTCCGTACCTCAAAAGGAAACTTGGAACTCATATAAGATCAGTCGCTGTCACGTGTCCGTTCCGCGGTTTGTCGCAATCGTTTTAGTCAAAAACAGTAATAACGCATATTAAACCACACTCAATAGCTTACAATATAAAATATCTATCTGGGAATTTTAAAAAGGTTAAGTACTCAAGTTTTTTAAGTTCCTAATATAATATCGAGTATACTTGAAAGGGCTAGCCCCTAAGGACTAGCCTATATAGCGATTATATCTTCGGAGATATACTGAGAAATATACAGAATATATGTTCAGCTCCCCCACACCCTCTAATTTTACAAACTACTAAACTTAAAATTAAGAGAAAAACAGATTTTTATGAGCCTACGCAAAAGTTGTAATAAAACGATGTTGTCATAGTTGTCATAGTTTTTGAGATATTTCACAATTATATTTATATATATATATATATATATATATATATATATATATATATATATATATGCTCCGCCTATTTAAGTATATTAGCTTAAATAGAGAGGACATATTATAGTGAGTAATAGGTAATGATAGGCATTACAAAATATTTTATGCATTAGGAAGTCTATATTATAGATGGTTTGTGACAAATTAAGAGGAAAAATTTCGAGGGATATAGACAGCTACGGAACCCTACTACATGAGTGTTCGACACGTACTTACTCGTTTTTTTTGTTATTACCAAACATATGTGCAAAGCAACCGAAGCTCTTATTTCGAATTACTGGGAAATTCTTCAGAATTTTCTCCTTGTCTTCCGATATACTGTAATTAGACAATTTTCCATTTAATCTATTGGCTACATTTAATATCACCTATCTGCAGCGTCTGATAAGATTTTTCTTTAGAGTAAAAACCAATCTTCAAAATGCCATATATCTGCGCTCCTCCAATATTTCAACCATCGATTTAAAAATAATTGAAAAATGTTAAGCACTAACATTTCATTAGAATTTTCAATTGAACATATTTCGCTTAACTTATATTAGCAACTTCAAGATCTATAGACAAATGGGAAAACTAATTTGAATGTTTCGAAACGCATTTTCCGTTTTTTTTTATTTACTCATTACTAAATATATCTACAAGGTAACCAATCCTCTCGTTTCGACTTACTGGACTAAATATATCTCCAAGATTAAAGTTCTTTTTCTGACATACCGGAAAACCGTTGACGTGGCTTCTTTTTTTACCGGTCTCTTGTAGTCCATTTGATACAAATTTTCCCCGATTTTTCACATAAAATTTAACAACACATATTAAATTTCATTGGTTACATTTAACAACACTTATTTAATTTCTGAGTTTATTTATTCGGCTTACAGTACGTTGATAACATACATATGTACTTGACACCACATGTTACCATTTAAATATGTAATCTATTTCCGGTTGTGTTACACTTGACCATTATGGTTGCCATTATTAACGGTTATTTTACAATTTGTCTATGAAACCTATTGTCCGTTTGACCATAAATTCCCATCATTAAAGGTTATTTTACCATTTATCTGTAAAATCTATTCCAATTTATATTACCTTTGATGATTATGTTGCCCTTTTTATCGGTTATTTTACCATTTGTCTGTGGAAATGTTACCATTGACAATTACATTACTTTTATTAATACTTATTTTACCATTTGTCTGTGGAATCTATCCCGCGATATATTACCATTGATGTTTATGTTGCCATCATTAACGGTTATTTTACCATTTGTCTGTGGAATCTATTCCGCATTATATTACCATTGATGATTATGTTGCCATCATTAACGGTTATTTTACCAATTGTCTGTGGAATCTATTCCCTGTTATGTTATCATTGACGATTACCGTTGTTATTATTCATAATTATTTTACCATTTGTCTGTAGAATATATTCCGCGTTATATTACCATTGCTGATTATGTTGCCATTATTAACGATTATTTTACCATTTGTCTGTGGAATCTATTCCCCGTTATGTTATCATTGATGATTACCTACGTTGTTATTATTAATAATTATTTTACCATTTGTCTATGGAATTTATTCCGCGTTATATTACCATTGCAGATTATGTTGCCATTATTAACGGTTATTTTACCATTGGTCTGTGGAATCTATTGCGCGTTATGTTACCATTATTAACGGTTATTTTACCATTTGTCCGTGGAATCTATTACGCGTTATATTATCATTGATGATAATGTTGCCATTATTAACGGTTATTTTACCATTTGTCCGTGGAATATAATAAGCTACAAACCTTAAACGCATAAGAAATTTTAAAATATGAAAACCTAAAATATATTGTTAAAATAAGACAGTTTATTCACAATACACGTGACCAATATTTGAAGTGTGTTTGTTATATTTGTTTGGTATTTGAATAAGATAATATTTTATTTAAAATTATGGCTTGCAAGCGTTTTATATTGAAATATTAAATTCAAATGTGTAATTCATCGTCTTACGTTGCATAAATGTTTTTGAAATAAGCATCTTGATAATATTTTTAAAAAATTTGTTTATGTACCCTTTATGACCCTTATGTACCCTTTACGTACACTTATGTACCCTTTATGTACTTAAATGAGGAGCTAAATACGTTTGATCCAGCGGCAGCCACAATATTTTCACTGTCTCCCTTTCAAAAGTTTTTCCATTTAGTTAGAAGCCTGTGAAGATCGATAAAAATTGGTAAAAAGAATGTTTCCATCCAAGGAGTTGTGGTTAATTTATATTTAGTATCATCTATATATTTCCAGGATATCAGAGACTTAAAATTCAGAATAAAGAGCAGGTGTTGTATTCCTGCCTTGTCAAAAATCGTCTTAAAATATTTGATTCATTTTACTACATCTCTAAGATTACAATTAAGATTGTGCGAAACCAAAAGATCGCAAAAACCAAAGAGTAGTGCTTATAAGTATTCTTAAAATTCAAGTATTTTTAAAATTAAAAAATAAGACAAGTATTCTTAAAATTCTTGTTGAAAAATACTGGTACATTTAATTTTGGTAATTTTTTCTAAGCTTCGATATATAAAGAATCGATAGTTATATGTCCTAAAATATCGACACATCGATATTTTTAAACAATACTACTTTTTTTCACAATTTCATCCGATTGAAAATCTAATAAATTAATGTAATTTTTTCCTATAATACGTGATTATGATTTATATACTATTTTTTAATCAATCATGGTCTAACTTAGACGAAATCAGTCCAAATATTTTGAGAGATAAAATATTCTATATCACAGTCTTTGCTGAATATGTAAACAAATCTGATATTCTTGATGTAAGACATTTTAAATTCTTTGGCAGATATTAATTTACACAACTGTTATAATTTCACTAACATTCATTGCATAATTTCTACGTGATGCTCTTACAAACACACCACAATTTTTAATACTAATATTTTTAATTTAATAGTTTAAAAATAAACTCCATTCACATAAGTATTGTTAGTTTACCTACAAAAACCTTTTACTAATTTATTCTCTGATAAATAGGTTAGTTAAGTTTACAGTTTAATCTTTGATTATTTCCACGGTATTCAAAAAAATTGTATACATATTTTTTTAGAAGCGGAAATGCGCATTTGAAACTAAATTAATTTAAGCCCCTAGTAATAAATTTGAACCAATGGCGTTATATTATATAGACATGTAGTTAATACTCTGAAAGTGGTCCTAAAAGTTAAGTATTTTGTCTCACTATCAATACAACTATCTTTTTTGCATACGTGCTTTTATTGATTATCTGTCTCTTTCATCATAGTTCCCGTGTGTTGATAAGTGGACCATAATTTTTCTTTCTTCTATGTAAGTACGTGTCTATTGAATATAATATAATTTTGTTAACACTTGTTTACTTATAAATTATTTAAAGAAAGGAAAGACAATTAAACAATTTTTTTTTCATACAAAACAATTATTCTCATTTTGTTTAATTAATCTAAAATATAGCCAATTTTGCCGTGAATTGTTTTTTTTACTATTTTAATGTTTCTGTCTTTTTATGCCTTTTTCAGCAAATTTATTTTAATTATATTTTTAGCATAACATTTTTTTTTTAATATAGATCCTTAATCACCTATCTTGTTTTATTTTGAAATTTATGTCAATATTTGTAGAAAAGAGAGTAAAGGCAAAGGCACTCAGTGACAATAGACGTTGTATTAGTGTTAAATTTAATTATTTTTAAGAAATGTTTAATTTTAAATTTGTAATTTGTATAAAAAGAATTTTGACCAAAGTTATATTATAATAAAATGCAATTCATTACGTTATGACGTGTCTTTTATTTTCTTTTTATCTATTTATTTATTTGTAAAAATTGACACATATATAAAAAGTTTGCCAGTCTGAGCAGCACAGTCATATTCAGGTGACGACTATTACAAAATCCTGAAAAGTACATTTCTGAATTGTTTTTTTAGAGAACCATATTAGTTGCCGTAAAATGTTTTAACTAATTAAAAAAAAAGTTACTGAACTATATTTAATTTACTATAATAAACTATATTTTAGTAACTAAATTTTAGTTATTAATAAACTATATTTTAGTTACTAAACTAAAATAAAAAAATTAACAATCAGACTTAATTTATAGCCGTGGCACCCAAAAGATCGACCCAAAGCAGCGATTTTCACAAATTTCAAAAAAGTGTGTACGAGATGTGTCTTATGAAGGTCAAAATTTTATCAGCAACCCAGTCAAAGCTTGGCCTATCTCCTTTTTTATATTGATCCACGACTTACGAGACATTTTGTATTCTCTAATAGCATCGTATTGTAATCACATAATAAAGAAGGTGAGTTCATATTTATAAATAATATCAATAATTTCCATAGACATACAATAATATTTACAATTAAATGAAACTACGTGATGTAGTATTATTTCTACTTTCTTTAAGTTCTTTACCACGACAAGACCTAGGTTTCATTGTATTACAACATCTTCAGGTGGGCTGTTGGCAAAGATTCATTTTAATTTAAGAAGAATTATTTAGAAAGAGTTAGAAAGATTGATCTTAATTTAATTTAGCAAAGATTTATCTTAATTTAATTTAGCAAAGATTTATCTTAATTTAAGAAGAGTTATTTAGAATGATTTATCTTAATTTAATTTAGCAAAGATTTATCTTAATTTAATTTAGCAAAGATTTATCTTAATTTAAGAAGAGTTATTTAGAATGATTTATCTTAATTTAATTTAGCAAAGATTTATCTTAATTTAATTTAGCAAAGATTTATCTTAATTTAAGAAGAGTTATTTAGAATGATTTATCTTAATTTAATTTAGCAAAGATTTATCTTAATTTAATTTAGCAAAGATTTATCTTAATTTAAGAAGAGTTATTTAGAATGATTTATCTTAATTTAATTTAGCAAAGATTTATCTTAATTTAATTTAGCAAAGATTTATCTTACTTTAAGAAGAGTTATTTAGAATGATTTATCTTAATTTAATTTAGCAAAGATTTATCTTAATTTAATTTAGCAAAGATTTATCTTAATTTAAGAAGAGTTATTTAGAATGATTTATCTTAATTTAATTTAGCAAAGATTTATCTTAATTTAATTTAGCAAAGATTTATCTTACTTTAAGAAGAGTTATTTAGAATGATTTATCTTAATTTAATTTAGCAAAGATTTATGTTAATTTAATTTAGCAAAGATTTATCTTAATTTAATTTAGCAAAGATTTATCTTAATTTAAGAAGTTATTTAGAATGATTTATCTTAATTTAATTTAGCAAAAATTTATCTTAATTTAAGAAGAGTTATTTAGAAAGAGTTAGAAAGATTTATCTTAATTCAATTTAGCAAAGAATTACTTTAATTTAAAGATTTATCTATCTATTCATCTTTGCTAATAGCCCACCTGAAAATGTAATACAACGAAACCTAAGTCGTGGTAAAGAACTCAAAGAAAGTAGAAATAATACTACATCACGTAGTTTCATTTAATTGTGAATAATGAATTTCTACAAAATTAACGCCAAATATATAAAAAGTAAAATAAAAGTACCAGTAAAAATAAAAGTCGGTCAAGTGCGAACTACATTTGCACAATTGATGTTCCATGCATCAGCCATATATTACAAGTGATGCCTTGACTTTTTACTCAAAAGAGGTCCATCTGCCGTGCTACCCGCCGCCGACGGCATCAATGCCGTATCAAATCGCAAATGCGGGGACCTGAGCGGAGAGTGTTTCGACTGAGCCAAATTAAACATTTTGAAAAACATGTTTTTAAAAGACGAAAGTTTTTCCTTAGAGCTTGAGAAATATTTTTTGTTGGAAAAGAACTAAAACTAATACTTCAGTAGTTATAAAGTAACAAACAATTGCATTGTTTGTAAAAATTAATGGCGCTGAAACTCCCAGAACTAATAACGTTTGTTCAATATATATGTAATTCCAAACTGGGCATAAAACTTGCTTATACAAAATAAGCTTGTTGTATGTTGAAAGCTCAGAATTACACCAAGCAACCAATACATTTTTCTGAAACAAATTCAAGTTAAGCAAAAGAATTGCGTTACTTTGTGTAAATCGACATACGAGTAAGTGTATTTTCGCAAAAATAAAAGTAATTACAAAAAAATTAAATCGATCAATGACAAATTTATCGATTTATGTAATTTGTATATTGAAACTTTTGAAAAATTTTGAAAGTTTCAATAAAAAACCAATCTCAAAGGGTTCCAGCGAAAATAAAATAAGCCTGGCGTTACAGAAATAAAGTACGTTTTTTAATAAAGTTTGTTTTTTTTAGAATATAAAAAACCAAACAATACAGCGATTGACAAGAAAGAGCATAAAATAAAATGCAATTTGTAACCACGATATGAAACAAAAAAAAACCTGTCAAGCACGAGTGTAACTCGAACTACGAGATACATTTAGGCATTTCTAAACGTTTAATGGCATAAAATGTATCTATTACACTTTTTACAAAATTTTAATTTTTTTTAACGAAAATATCCTACTACATCATTCACAGGCGCGTATTAAAAATAAAATATTTTTTTTATGTGACGTCACCACAAATTAACGATTTTCAGATTTTTCTCTTACTTGTGTTGTAAGACCTTACTTCTTTTAATATATCATGAATCAAACGGGAACATAGGTTGTATTTTTTTGGGAACACAGATTGTACAAATGATTGAATTTTTTTATTATATTCACTTAGAAGTTTGATTTTTTTAAAGCTCCAAGGGACCGTAGACCTAAAAGTATTTGATATCAATGTCAACTTAATACTTCCACGCGATCCTGAGAAAAAAGGATGTTGACAGACAGACAAACGGACAATGAAGTGAGGGTTCATCTTTTGCTTTTGAACTACGGAACTCTATAAACACGAAATATCTTATTTGTTTGATTCCAGAAGCGCCAAGTGAAATTGGAGTAGTCCGCGTATATTCAACTAATTAAGACGTGACCTGAGTGTGTCATCATCAAATCGTCCTCAAACCTATCTAGCAAACGAAAGGACTTTTTAAATATATGCGTTTAGTGTCACTTTCCCTGTCTTCTTCTCGAAAGGGCGTATTATTTCCTGGAGCTGGTGTTTCATAACGGCTTAGCTTATCCAGTATAATTATAGAACAATGAGTATAATTAAAATTCCAAACAAAACGGTTTAAAGTCATAGTTTTAACCGTCTTAATGTCGTGGGAATCCCGTCTGCTTCCTCCGGTCCACACGTGTCCGATCATCTGCGGACCAGATGTCTGGAAGGACGCGTCCATTGTTTTATTGAATGGTCGTATTTTTAGTTTGTGTTGGGGAACTTTCTAGTAATCTTTAGGGATATAATGTGATATATTGTTTTACAGGCACAATTTCTGACGGCTTGTTAAATGTGTACCTAAGATAAGGAAAGAAGAAAGATATATTTGGAGGTAATTTATATTTAACTTGGTTTTAAAAAAAATAGACTATGCTGTGTTGAGAGAGAGTAGCAATATTCTAGTTTTTTTTGTCAGGTTTGACTTCAGATACCTCATTAATCCATAAGCAGGTGGCAAGCCTGAAATATGTGGACGTTGTTGCAATCATATCGATGTAGTCAATGTGTACATACATTTGCATTGATTTACAGAAAATTCATTTTATGAGTATTCAGAATTACTTTAGTTTTAATTTCGATTTATTAGTTAAATTGTCTGTAATTGGGTAACTTGCAATTTTCTTTGAGCTTTGATGTCATAATACATTTCCAACATCTTTGTCGAATTTTTCCGAAAATTTGACAAAAATTTTTGGAGCGCAATTATGCGGAATAAAAAAACGTAAAGAAGTAAAAAAGAACAAAAAACCATAAAGAAGCTAAAAAAAAATAAAACTAATAACCGTAAATATATCTTGTGTTGCCAGACATTCCCAAGATATTCGCATAATAGCGTTTATCAAGATGGCGGCTGATGCAATCTACGACGCCATGAGACACGTCACTCAAGTCTTGATAACTTGTTTTTTAAACTTTAAATCATAATTATTGAATATTGTTATAAAATGATCTTATTAATTTTATTTTTATTCGACTAATATATGCGAAAATTTAAATATCAACACATTTCCATACGCCCAACTCCCTGTCAATAAGATAACCGTTGGGCGGATTACCCATGGTTGGGCGGATTACTTTGAAATTTGATTTGGGTCTCATCATCATCATTATCAGCTGGAAGACGTCCACTCCTGCTCATAAGCCTCCCCATAGATTCCCACAAAGATTGACACCATGCTGATTGTATCTAACGGCTCTCCGCATCCTATACCGTGTCATTCATCTCCTGAGCGGAGATCGTATAGACATAATACATGAAAAAGTCCCATCTGACTTTACCTAAAGAAATAGCATAATTTCTCTAAGCCGAAACTTAGTATTTTCTACTAATTACTACAAATATGGCAAAAATAAATTATAAATATATTCGAAATCAATAAATTATGTTAAAATTCCGGATTAATAAAAAATCCACGTAGGCGAAACCGGTGTCAACAGTAGTTTTTTAAGCTCCAAATATATTTACTTTAAGAAATAGGAATGTGCTAGTATTTTATACGGTTAAAGGTTAATATTTATTCTTCTATAATATTGAATATATTAGGCGTTAATTTTGTAGAAATTCATTATTCACAATTAAATGAAACTACGTGATGTAGTATTATTTCTAATTTATTTAAGTTATTTACCACCACCTATGTTTCGTTGTAGATTCTATTCGTTGTAGTTACTATTTCGTTGTAGTTCTTTTGTTGAAGATGTTGTAATACAACGAAACCTAGGTCGTGGTAAAGAACTTAAAGAAAGTAGAAATAATACTACATCACGTAGCTTCATTTAATTGTGAAAAATGAATTTCTACAAAATTAACGCCAAATATATTCAATATTATTTTATATATTAATTTAAAAAATACACTGATCACAAAGATCGCATGTAGCGCAATGTGCGTGGACGGTTATATGATTTTTGGGTTCTATAGCCAAACCCTTACAGTTTTGCTCTTGTAGTTTCACTAGTCCGTCTATCTTTCTGCCTCTGTATGTCACAACTGTTTTACTCACACACTTTTAATACTATAAAACTGAAATTTGAAATAAAAACAAAAAAAAACGTTTATAGGGTACGTAAGCTACATGTTATATATGGATTTTTTTTCGGTACCATTAGGTCTTTCAAAGATATAGGGTGTATATTATAAACACGTTTACAACACAAGGATCCGTTTACGAAATATTAAGGTTTAAAGTTATCGTTTTTGTTAAAGTTACGTGTCCCCACATAAATCGTTATTTATGAATATCTAAAAGGTATTGCCAATAATAGTATATATATATATATATATATATATATATATATATATATATATATATTTATGTGTATATATATATATATATGTATATATTTACATAGTGATAAATAATACATATATATATATATATAGAAGTTCTAAATTTTGATATTTTTTGTACAATATTGTGAAATATAAGTTAATTAAAAACCAGTCTTGAAAAAAATTCAAAAATTGATTGAAAAATAAACCAGTTATAGGCTTCTATATTTGAAGATATGGATAGAGTTGGGTATATATCCCTGTCTCTTTTCCTCTCATAGAATATAATGTGTAACATGTGAAATAATATAATGTGACAAACAATATAATGTGAAATTATGATTAATGAAATAAAAAAAAATTAGTCAAATACCCAATTTTAGAAATATTAAAAATATAGCAAGCAATATATTTACTATATGAAAAACTAATATTTCTAAATAATTCTATATAAATACTACCTTTATATGTTTATATGTACCTAAATGTGGAAACTCGCACTTGACAGATTTTTCCAAGAACGAATACATATTCCTATTTAACAGTTATAATTTCTTTCGATATGAATTTATGTCAAAATTATTTCTTTTTTTTAAATTTTTGGAAGGCATTTTAACCATAGTCAAGTCTAAATTTTCCTTGAACTTTATTTTAACCTTATTTTTTCTCAGTGATACGTTATTGCCTTGCTTGACACATAGGCTACAATGCTGTAGTCCGCGCAAACGAAGGTGCAGGCAAGGACTATAATGCATGTATGTCACTCGTACAGATTCATGGTTACCCGAAATCTATCATATTCTTGCAAATTATTTTAATAATACAGTAGGTGCAAGGGCTATAATACATGTATGTCACTCGTACAGATTCATGGTTAACCGAAATCTAACATATTCTTGCAAATTGTTTTAATAATACAGTAAAACAAGTGAAAATTAAGACTGAATCTTAGAATGAAAGGAGGAAAACTGGAAATTCGCATAAATCTTTGTTTTGACGTTGTAAAGGTGAGCTTAAAAGTATCATACGGTAATGTGTCATCTAATCAAGATATCGAAAGTCAGGAAAAACGTTTGTTTGAAAATATCTCTTTTCCTGTATTTTACATATCCTTAGAGGAGCAAAACGTATAGAGTGTAAAATTATCTACAAATTTGATGAAAATATTTTTTTCGCATGTTTAACCGTGTTCAAAATATAGCGCGGAGAGTGGGAAGTGTGTATCCGTTTATGGGATAACACTATGTAAAATGTAAAACCGCATGCATGTTATACTTTATAAAGTTAATTATATCTTGAAAATATCAATATTGCTTTTGAAAAATTTTAAAAATTATGTATTTATTATTATCAGATATCCTCCATTCATTTCGAGGTTGAATAATTTTTTTTTGACTGCACAATAGGCTATTTGACTGATGTCGACATTTTCTGTAAAAATATTTTAAAACTACAAAGTAGGTTGATAAAAACCTTGTAATGAAGATAATGATACATATAGCAAACAATTAAAAAGGGTAATTTTTTTTGTTTGTTAAATTGGAAAAGTTATTATGAATTTAGTTTACACACGGAAAAATGAGAAAATTATAATATGCAATATAAAACTTAAATGCAATATTTAACGAGATACTAAAACGTTTTACTTTTAATAAACTCCCTCATAATGAACGCTAAATAACTGGCCAGTGACGTCATAAGCCAGTTGTATTTTGTATGGGGCGTTTTCGCGCGAATCGTAGTATGTCAGTTTTTAATTCGTTAAAACTTCGTAATGGAAAAGTTCTAGGTACGACATATTTATTTTAACAGCTTTTAATGTTATTACTTATTCTATTTTATTAATTAAAAATATAGTTAAACACCCTATTAAGTTTATTTATTTTTTAAATGTATCCACAGGATACGTTAAACACTTTGTAGGACCGAGCTAGGATAACGATTAAAACTGGTTTAACCTACGCAAATAGCCCACTAACCGGTAATCATCACTTGAAACTCTGGTTAGAAAAAACCTGTCAAGCACAAGTAGAACTCGCACTACGAAGGGAGATTTTCGTACAAATTTAGACATTTATAAACATTGAACGGTACATAATATTCCTATTAAACTAAACTAACCCATTAAACTAATAACTTTCACAGCCGCACATTTTCAAAAAAATGTATAAACTCCATATATCATAGAAGAAAAAATTAATGATTATTCGATTTTTCCTCTTTACTTTTACTAGAAGACTTCTCATTACGTCGATTTTCAACATTGTAGGTCGACCGAAAGTACCCTACAAGTTTTGATGACCAGTAAGTAAGACTATGGCATAAATAAGGAAATATTTATTTACTTATCATCTTTTATATATAGTACATATGGCGAACTTATTGCTATATGAACAATCTCTTTCAGTCAACCATAACGATTGGTATTGAAATTTAGTTGGTAGACTGTAAGAGATTTTACTATGAAAATTCTTTATAGTACATTAGACAAAAAACATTTAAAATAAATTCAAAAGTATAAGTAAAAGAAACTATTGACATGATTTGGGATGGGAAAGACAGGAAAGGACGAGGGCACAAAGGAAAATGTTTCAGGAGAGGCAGGATTTTTCACTCGATTTTTTAAACTAATTAGAGACGTGATTTTTCTGATGTCTGGATCCAGGTGATTCCAAATTTTTACTGCTTGGACAGTGGAGGATTTTTCGTAAGTGGTAGAGGTATGTTTAGGAATAAGTAGGGTAAGTAAACTTTCAGATCGTAGCCAAAAACCGTGAGCAGGCAAATCTTTAAATTTGCAAGTAAGATAATTTGGGCTAAGAGGATTTTTTTAATATATTAAAAAGAAGTGTAAAGCTAACTAGTTTACCGATATTAGTGCTAAATAGTACAATAATACCATATACGTCAACTGTTAAAAACCTGGGCCTACTGATCGATCAAAATCTTAGTTGGCGCCCTCAAGTAAATGGTGTTAGTCGTCGTGTTTTCAACAGGATACACTCTATTAAACGTCTTCAAAATTTTCTACCGTCTAAAACAAAAATCTACTATGTAAAGTTGGCGTCGATCACGGATCTTCAGCTATTTGAGAAGTGACCTGTATTCAGAAATATGATCATATTTTCTGAGGTCGCAAATATATCGGATGCATAAATTTCGAAGACGTTCCAACGTGTGCAAATATTCTTCATTAAGATCAGGATAGCGCACGTCTCCATAATCAATTAGTGGTAATAGGAGTGTTCGAAAAAAGTAGATTTTTGTTTTAGACGGTAGAAAATTTTGAAGACGTTTCATAGAGTGTATCCTGTTGAAAACACGACGACTAACATCATTTACTTGAGGGCGCCAACTAAGATTTTGATCGATCAGTAGGCGCAGGTTTTTAACAGTTGACGTATATGGTATTATTGTACTATTTAGCACTAATTTCGGTAAACTAGGTAGGTTTACTTTAGAGGTCAGTCTTTGACTACCAATATTGCCTAAGTACTAGGAATATCTTTTATAAGAGCATATAAAAAAATGTATAATCCCATATAGAATAAAAAACTATTGATTTTTAGATTTCTCCCTTGATTGTACTATGAGACCTCCCATATTATGCTGATTTTCAAGGTTTTAGGTCGACCAAAGATCCTCTGAGTAAGAGTATATAGTAAAAAGAAGAGAAATACGCTTTATCGCCAATTAATACGCCACATCTTCTTGTTGAATGAACCAAAGAACCTAAAATTTTTGCAGAACTTATAGAACTCAGCAAAGGATATTAATTTCAACTTGATATCTCAAACAGTTTGAAACAGGGCTTTTATAGACTGACAACCAAGTGGCCCTATAAGGGTTCCTTGTTCTTCTTCTTCATTTTAAGGGATGAAAACGTAAAACGAACATTCGTCGCAATTTGACCATTCAGAACAGCGACCTTGGGCAGCTCTGAATGATACCTAGCTCTAACTTGCAGGACACAATTTTACAATAATGACCCATAAACAAAAGGACGCGCCCGCTGCGACACGGCCACATCTGCTCGCCAGATTGCCGCAGATGACGGCGCGACGTGACGCTCTCGACGGCTGGAGCGCTGTTTCGCTGCCAGGCGGACGATTTCGTGACGTTATTTGTTGGTACGTAGGTGAATATAAAGCAATTATATGTTTGTAAGTCAAATTTTGATCATAATGAAGCAGATTCGATGGTACAATTTTGATAAGATATCAATAATAATGTGATCTTATTTCTGAACACACGTCACGTCTCAGATGGTGGAAGTTTCGCAGTCAACATCAACTTCACATGGTGATATTTTTCTTTAATATATTAAGACATCCTCAGAGTCCAACTTATCTTATTGACGACTTATCTGCTCATCGCTATATGCTATGATGATCACACAGCTGAAATGTTACACACTCTACTTATTCCCAAACCTACTTCTGTCTCTTACGAAAAATCCCTCAATATCCAAGCAGTAAGGCTTTTTATCCTGATACCAGGAAAATATCTTCAACAAATGTTTTAAAGGATTAATTGAAAAAATCTTACCTTTCCTAAGCCTTAGACCTTCTGCACATGTCCTTATATTCATCCATCCTAGCTCACCTCATATTCGTAATCTAATAAGGAACCTTACTGCCCATTTCTCCCGCTAGAAGGCTACTTGTACTATAACGTAAACATAATGTGACGTTTTGTAATTTATATCCACAAATATTTATACCCGTCTGTCTTGAGAATTATTGGGTTTTGATTAGTTTTTCGAAGATTAAATCTCGATTTATAATAAAAATGCATAAATGTTGTACAGTTGGATGCAATTGCAGTTGGATCAGTTAAAAATATCGGTGTCCATTTATTCCGTAAGGACAAATAACAACAGAAGCAGTGGGAAATAGCTGTGTGTTGCAAAAACTTTAAAGCAACAAAAGAAAGCTCCGTCTTTGTTGGAGCGTTTATTTATTCTGATTTTTTAATTATGATATTGTTAAATATCCCTAATTTTTGTCAATAATTACTTTTCAGGTAAAAGTTTTCAGTTTTGCACGCCACGAAAGTCTACCGCTTTTTGACAGCTTGTTTTGTGTACGTCTTGCTTCGGTGGCGCCATCTACGTTTAGGTTTGCTCAAAATTTTTGGCCTGTTTAAATGTAAGTATTCGAAACTTATTGTTATATCTGACTGGAAGACATCACTTCTGGAGCAATAAGCCCGCCATATAGATACAGATTTTAGATTTAACTGAATATATTTTGAAGCGTGTTTATTTTAAAAAACGGAAATATTTTTCGTTGAAGCCGTGGGTACTTTTTTTAGCAATGATTTTTTTCAGGAACAATTAAGAATTTTCATATAGTTCCTTAAGATTTTCTTCTCAGTTTAATGAATAGACTGTATTAATAACACATTCTGAACAGATATATCTGCACTGAATAAACTGTATTAATAACACATTCTAAACTGATATATCTGCACTGAATAACCTGTATTAATAACACATTCTGCCCCGATATATCTACATTGAATAAACTGTATTAATAACACATTCTGCACTGATATATCTGCACTGAATAACCTGTATTAATAACACATTCTGCGCTGATATATCTGCACTGAATAAACTGTATTAATAACACATTCTGCACTGATATATCTGCACTAATAAACTATATTAATAACACATTTACGCACTAATAAACTATATTAATAACACATTCTGCACTGATATATCTGCACTGAATAAACCGTATTAATAACACATTCTGCACTGATATATCTGCATTGAATAAACTGTATTAATAACACATTATGCACTGATATATCTGCACTAATAAACTATATTAATAACACATTTACGCACTAATAAACTATATTAATAACACATTCTGCACTGATATATCTGCACTGAATAAACCGTATTAATAACACATTCTGCGCTGATATATCTGCACTGAATAAACTGTATTAATAACACATTCTGCACTGATATATCTGCACTAATAAACTATATTAATAACACATTTACGCACTAATAAACTATATTAATAACACATTCTGCACTGACATATCTGCACTGAATAAACCGTATTAATAACACATTCTGCACTGATATATCTGCATTGAATAAACTGTATTAATAACACATTATGCACTGATATATCTGCGCTAATAAACTGTTTTAATAACACATTCTTTCTTACAGCATTTATATTTATAAAAATAGCCACACTAAAAGTCGCCCCCTTGTGATGGATCAAAAAATTATCAATTGAAAAAGAATTTTCATATTTTTTTACTACTCTGACTTGTCAAATCTTTGAAAAAAATTCCTATCCCAATTGTTTTCGTTTTTTTTTTATTTTTCGTTAAATAATATTTAAAGCCACAATTGAAGTTGTTAAATAAATATCAAATCGCATAAAAATACTATTATAAACAAGGCCTAGTTTCTCATTATAAAGTTAGCCGTAAAAATATTGAAATAAAGCAGACAAGTTCTTGTAGGACTTTTCTGGAAAAGTCTAGATGAGTCAGAGCTTTGTATTTAGAGTTATTTAATATTGTAACTATCACAATATTGAAATTGACGGCGATGAACTGTTATTTCTCTATCCATTTATTATTTGATTAAATGTATAAAACCATTAAAATTTCTTTGCATAACTGCGATTGTTTAAAGGATTAAATGACGCATCGCGTCTTGAAAGCGAAAAATTATGTTAAGACTTCAACTGTTTAGATAATAACAATATTGAAATTGACAGCGATGAACTGTTCGCTCTCTATCCCTTTAGTGTTTGATTATACGTATAAAACCATTAGAATTTTATCTTTGCATAACTGCGGTTGTTCGAAGAATTAAAAGATGCATCGCCTCTTGAGAGCGAACGAATATTTTAAAACTTTAGCTCTTCAGATAATAACAATATTGAAATTGGCGGCGATGAACTGTTAGCTCTCTATCCCGTTAGTATTTGGTTATACGTATAAAACCATTAGAATTTTATCTTTGCATAACTGCGGTTGTTCGAAGAATTAAAAGATGCATCGCCTCTTGAGAGCGAACGAATATTTTAAAACTTTAGCTCTTCAGATAATAACAATATTGAAATTGACGGCGATGAACTGTTAGCTCTCTATCCCGTTAGTATTTGGTTATACGTATAAAACCATTAGAATTTTCTCTTTGCATAACTGCGGTTGTTCGAAGAATTAAAAGATGCATCGCCTCTTGAGAGCGAACGAATATTTTAAAACTTTAGCTCTTTAGATAATAACAATATTGAAATTGGCGGCGATGAACTGTTAGCTCTCTATCCCGTTAGTATTTGGTTATACGTATAAAACCATTAGAATTTTCTCTTTGCATAACTGCGGTTGTTCGAAGAATTAAAAGATGCATCGCCTCTTGAGAGCGAACGAATATTTTAAAACTTTAGCTCTTTAGATAATAACAATATTGAAATTGGCGGCGATGAACTGTTAGCTCTCTATCCCGTTAGTATTTGGTTATACGTATAAAACCATTAGAATTTTATCTTTGCATAACTGCGGTTGTTCGAAGAATTAAAAGATGCATCGCCTCTTGAGAGCGAACGAATATTTTAAAACTTTAGCTCTTTAGATAATAACAATATTGAAATTGGCGGCGATGAACTGTTAGCTCTCTATCCCGTTAGTATTTGGTTATACGTATAAAACCATTAGAATTTTCTCTTTGCATAACTGCGGTTGTTCGAAGAATTAAAAGATGCATCGCCTCTTGAGAGCGAACGAATATTTTAAAACTTTAGCTCTTTAGATAATAACAATATTGAAATTGACGGCGATGAATACTATCTATATCTATGCTATTTGATTACACGTGTAAAACCATTCGAATTTTCTCTTTGCATAACTGCGGTTGTTCGAAGAATTAAAAGACGCATCGCCTCTTGAGAGCGAAAAATTGACTTAAAACTTTATCTCTTTAGATAATAACAATATTGAAATTGACGGCGATGAACTACTATCCATCTCTATGCTATTTGGTTACATGTGTAAAACCATTCGAATTTTCTCTTTCCATAACTACGGTTGTTTGAAGAATTAAAAGATGCATCGCCTCTTGAGAGCGAACAAATATTTTAAAACTTTAGCTCTTTATATAATAACAATATTGAAATTGACGGCGACGAACTACTATCTATCTCTATGCTATTTGATTACATGTGTAAAACCATTCGAATTTTCTCTTTGCGTAACTGTGGTTATTTAAATGTTTACCTAAAGGACGCATCGCCTCTTGAGAGCGAAAAATTGTCTTAAAGCTTTAGCTCTAAAGATAATTATAAATCATCAGTTAATAAAAAAAGATAATAATAGATTATTAATGCAATATATTTGGCGTTAATTTTGTAAAAATTAATTACTCACAACTAAATGAACCCTAGAAATTCATTATTCACTACTAAAGGACCTATGTTTCGTTAATAAATAAAGATAGATCTTTGCTAATAGCCCACCTGAGGATGTTGTCATACAACGAAACCTAGGTCGTGGTAAAGAATTTAAATAAAGTAGAAATTATTAATTAATATAAAGATAATAATAAATCATTAATTAGTCTAAAAATCCCTTAATTTTTATTCACAACGAAACGAAATTAAATGATGTAGTATTATATTTATTTAAATTATTAACCACGACCTAGGTTTCGTTGTATGACAACATCTTTAGGTGGGCAGAGACAGATCTTCAGATGTTGTAATACAACGAAACCTAGGTCGTGGTTAATAATTTAATTAAAATAGAAATAATACCACATCACGTAGTTTCATTTAGTTACCTCCAAATATATTACCTATTATGGTGTGCTAGTATATTAGGTACTATAGCACCAAATTGTTGTTATTTACTTCTCACATAATACGTTAATAACCAAGAAGATATTGCCAACGCAGATTTTAAGGCCAAAAACTTTATCTAGACCACCAATATTTGTTAAAAATATCAATATTAATTTAAACAAATATTCGGTTTAAGTTGGATTCTTGTAGTAATAAGACAGTCGGTTGTTTGACAATTATCAATCGCGCGGGTAGTAACATAACACAAAACCATAAACGGCTTAAAGTAGGACTCAGCATCTTCAAAGTCGAATAGAAAGAAACATTACGCCATATACCTGAAGATCCAAATACATTGTTTATTTATTTATTTCATATTTTCTAGAAACACAGATGTTACTACAATACATATATATATAGACCCGCAACCATGGATAAGTTAACCACCCAGTTAACCAGTGGTTAACTTATCCATGCCCGCAACTCATGAAGTACATATGTGTGAAAGTTGGAAGGCACACAGACATAAATTTTATCTTTAGTTAGAAGACCAGCAATTTTCGAATTTCTGGCTTGTTCCTTCGTTGATATTCTAAAGTATATGTATGCACATACTAAATTTATATAGAAAAGCTTTCTTTATAATGCGCATGTATTATATTTTTAAAATATCAAGTATTATTAATGAGAAATAAAAATAAAAAAGAAAATGTAACGAAATATATAATGACTTTTTAGAAATGGTTACAGAAATGAAGCAATACCCAAAGCCAGTGAACAAATTAATTATAAATAATCTGTTAACTGACATTGACAATGGTTCTGTTGTTCATTCACTTTTGGTATCCGTCGTGAAAGTCGCTTTGGTTTCTATATAAAAAGGGGTTTGTTGCTCCATGCTACAAATAGTTTAAAAGGTCAATAAATTCAACTGTATTTCTTACTGTAAACCTTAAAATAAATACGCCAAATGCAGTATGTATAAGTAAATTTACGGTCTCGGAGACTTATTTTTCCACTTTTCTCTCAACTACAGTAAGCCAAAAGAAGGGTAACGGAAGGGTATTGTCTCCGTCTTGATAGTCTGAGTATCAGATGTTGTATTGCTCGGGTATAAGGTCTAAACGTGGTTAAAATAAAAACGATGCGTCCTTTATCGCTTGGGGTAAGAACCCTTAGGGTTCTATACGAACTTCCTGGCGCAAAAATTTTAATAACTTATATAACTATGTAGAATATATATATATATATATATATATATATATATATATTCTACATAGTTATATAAGTTATAAGTTAGTTAATATATTCTACATAGGTATATATATATATATATATATATATATATATATATATATATATATATATATATATACTTAATTACATCAAGTATTTATTATTGTCGTGAATATCTCAAAAACTGTTAACCCTCCATCGTTACAGTTTTTGTTTTTCTACAACCTTTGCATAGGTTTTAACTCCGTTTTTCATAATTTAGTCGTTATGATTTAACTCCGTTTTAACTTCGTAAACAGGTTTTAACTCCGTTTGTCATAATTTAGTCGTTATAATTTAACTCCGTTTTTCATGATTTTATATTCAATAGTTTCGTTAAAAAGAGGAGGGGGCTTATTATTTTTGTATATTTTTCTTTGTATCTCTAAAGGTATAGTACCTAAAATTACGAAAAAAATATTTTCTAAACCCTTATAATGAGCCTTTTCATACGATATCATTTATAGATATTTTTTTAGTAAATATATATTTTGCAGTCTACCGTGTTATAGAGGTAAACTAAACTTTTAAAATTGGTCAAATTGTCCTTCTACTTTTTCACTTCTCGTTTTTTAGCTGGTAACTTGATTTTTAAAATAAATAAAAGTGGTCAAATATCCTATTGTTTGTCATCAGTAAAAAACGCGTATATATCTGATATTGGTGCGTTATTATAATTACCCAAAACAAACAACGATTGTTTTTTATTAATTACAATTTATTTTCTAATACCATTCCGTTTCTCACATGTCATTTAGCCTGCAGTCATGGAAGAGAACCCCAACCTTCTATGTTGCTTATACAATCGATTTTTTCACAAATAATACATATACATAACATCTCCTTTATTAAATCTTAAAAAGTATTTAACAAGACAACACATTAACAACGAAGTAAAATATTATAATTAACAGTACCAACTTTCTCACTTGTTCAAAACTTAAAATTAATAGACAGTAACTAACAATTAATTAATAACAAGTTAAAGCCTCAATATCACAATTAAATGAAACTACGTGATGTAGTATTATTTCTACTTTCTTTAAGTTCTTTACCACCACCTAGGTTTCGTTGTATTACAACATCTTCAGGTGGGCTATTAGCAAATCTTTGCTTAAAAGAAAAACTTTGCTTAAAGAACTTAAAGAAAGTAGAAATAATACTACATCATGTAGTTTCATTTAATTGTGAGTTCTAAAAAATTAATGCCAAATATATTCAATCAATGCCTCTATATCATACAACTTATCATTTCGTTTTTTAGACTGAACATAATCAATTTTCGATGACCACAATATGTTACATAGACAAATAACTTTTATATTCATAAATCATTCAAACATAACAGCAATAATACGCAAACAAAACAATTTGTTACAAATCATGTTTATCAAAGTCTGGCCAAGATGCCTGCCTAATCCCACGAAATCGCGACTCTCACTAGTTGATAGTATGCCGTACCGACAATTTAATGTGGCGATTTTCCTTCTCTATTTACGCCACTTCGTTCATCAATAAATCAAGGCAGATCATCCAATAGAGCACTTCGCGATATCCGCTCATAAATTTTGATGATAGACACAAAAAGAATGATGCCAGATAATACGCGGCTCTTTAACAATATGAGATTCATAAAGTTTTGACTTTGATGCGGTCGTAAATCGGCTGCCGTCACGCGGAGTCCGATGCGGCGGACGCCGGGGCGGGCGGACGCTCCGGTGGTACCGCGGCGACGTCCTAATTAAGAATGAAGCTGCTGGCTGCTGCGTAGGGTGACCAAAAGCGCTCGATACTTGCTTCTTTCCTTCGATGTTGGCTTCAATTCTATAACTTTATTATTTATATTTAGTACATAATTATTTTTTGATATTAGGTTTTTCGCCTAATATTTGCAAGTTTAATGCGCTATAACTTATGACGGTAGATTGAATGAAAATGTCGCGAGTCGCGAGTAATTATGAAGAATTCAGTGCTCTACAAAAATGTTTTGTGTTTTTTTGTCGTGGCATTAACAGTTGACGTGATATTTAACTTTCAAATTATTGCAAAAATGACAGATATATCAATTAGATCTCAATTATATTATTTCGTGTTCCGTCTGCATTAACTTTAACATCGTTTACACATCTAAGATATCATCACGATCATCATTGGCACTACAGCCCATTGAAGACCTTGGTTTGCGTTAACACTTCAGGACAGCACATTACAACAATCCGCACGATCCCTGACACGCCTCTTCCAGCTTTGCATATCCAGCGTCGTCATATCGAAACATCATCCGACCATCCTGCCTCCGACCGTTCTGGTTTTCTTCTGCTTCCAGAACAGTTCTACAGGACCTGTCGCGCTGCTCTGAGTATTAAGTTATGCATTCTGTGTGTCCCAGCCTTCTTAATCTCGGCAATTTCGCTGCTGGTAGAGACCGTAGAAGTCCTTGTTGGTACGGATGCAGCATGTAGTTTGGTCGTTTATTCGACCGTATAACGTCAGTCTTTTCTCCTCCCACATATTCAGTAGCTCATCGTATCACTGAGTCATCGCCTACGTCAACCGTAGATGGCTATCGATCGCTAGATAGTCAAATATATGATTTTCTTGTTTCTCATCCAGATATTGACATCAGTAAGCAGAGTGTGCTGAAATAGATATGGTTTTTGCGATCTGAGAGAAATTATAATAGCACAGAAAATAAAATCATATACTATGTTTGATGAGCACTATTATGTGTACAGCAACAACATTAAATGACTGCCAAGAAATATTAACAGGAAAAGCTTGCCAACAAGTAGGCTTTCCAACCATCTCGAAATTCCGGGATTCTTCCGGAACTAGTGTTTTAATTTCGATCATCATCTGTATTCCTGAATTTATAAAAAATCTTATGTTTTTATCAATACACTTCGTTACACGCCCAAAATAATTAGTATAGCTAAAATAATTTACTTTGAAGTTTATTTTGACGTGATAACGTCTTATAAATCGATTAACACCGGCTGCACGCATGAAAAAGTGTCACGTTCCGCCTGAGCCTGAACGTGTAAGCGAGAGCGCGGAACAAGTGATAGAGAGGCACGATCGGCCCAAGCGTCGGAATTTATCTCTCTTTGCGGAGTGAATATAGATGTTCGTACGAAAATGAATACCAATACGGAGTTTAGCAATAAAATAAATTTTTAATCAATAGAAATTATCAAATTATAATAATTTCAATAGAATCAATAGAATTATTATATTATATAATAAATATCATATATATATATATATATATATATATATATATATATATATATATATATATATATATCTGACGTTATCACGTAAAACTATCGTCCGTAAACCGACTTTACAGACAACCAATTTTTTTAAGTACATTCTTGATACATGAAAAGAAAATCTTTTACTGAAATTGATGTATTGAAAGGAAATAAAATTGTTTCGTGTTAACTCTGTATTAGAGTTGATTTATTTATTAATAACATAAATATTATGTTTTATTTAAGGTTATTTTTCTTTTCGGGTTTTTCCCCTTATGAGTTGACAAGTGGATTGATATTTGATTCATCTTAGTGTCATTTAATCTATGTTGCTTGCATAAAAATCAATATGTAGCATCTAAAATATATTCCATAAACAAATAGAGAGATGAATCCTAAAACATATAGTTTGTTACTTTTTTTTACTCCTTCATTTGTTGTTTTTACGAAAACGTAATAAAAATGCAGGTTAATTAAAAACAAAGGAAAAAAATTATAAAAATTTATTTAAAAATAAGCAAGTTATGAGTTCCTAAACTGAATAATAGGGATAAGGTGGGGATGTCTTCATATCTTATTAGCTTTCGTGGAATAAAATGAGTGTCAATAAAAATGACGTCACAATTCAGTATTGACGTCCTTGTTTAAATATGAAACCATTTTTAACTTAGTAAATTTTCAATATTTGTCAATAACGTTTTACTGCTAATCAAATATTATTCATGTACGTGCTTCTAATCGTTTTATTATAAAAATTGTCTTATCCGTTTGATTTTTATTACAATTTTACATAAAGTTTTCGTAAATATTATTTAATTTTTATAATTATTATTTTGCTCTTAGCTACCCGATGCCGAGTAAAAGCGTCTTCTAAAAAACTAAGGCCAAAGTTTCAAATTTGCTTTTATTATTATTTTTTTAAATTTAATTTAACTTATATAAATTGGAACCCTAAAAAATGTAGTGTTTAATTTCACACGTATTATAATTGTTATTTAAAAAAAAATATCTTATTGTATAGCTGTTAAGTTACACTATATCAAGTGTACGATAAATTAATATAATGTGATATGTCACACAAAGGCGGCTATAAGAATACATTTTTTTTTTCAAAATCGAATTTCTACAAAATTAATCACTTTTTAACTGTTTGGAGGGTGTTTTAATATATAGTCAGGTATTAGTATTTTCACTTCTATTTTTTTTTAAATATATATAATATATATATACTTTCCAGCCATAAGCTTAAATTATAGTCGCCCTAAAGACGCGGGCGTAATAAGCGCATCGAACGCTTTCTTGGAATCAATTTTCACGCTCCGCAATACGCTTGACGGTGACATGAGGCGCCAGCGGTTATCGTACTGCGTCTAACGTGACAAATTTTAAAATTGGTTTAATAAATTAAATAGCAATATTTGTACAAATAAAATTATTGTCACACTAGTGCGTACGTCAATACATATTATATAAAATTAAAGTTTAAATTTAATATTTTGCGAACAGGGTGACTTTTATTTTGGAAGTTTACCATAAAAAGGTTTTTTTTTATTTCTTTTTTTATTTATAACAATATAAATATGTAAATTGATAACTATGGGGGGGAAAACATAAATAATTAAGCATATTAACAGCCATACCCATATATTAAACATTAATTTCCTATACGGCAAAAAAAACTTATCGGGCGTAAAGAACACTAATATTATTTTTTAAATATACCATTCGCTAAATCGAGAAAGTTATTTATTACAAAAAGTTAATTATTTACATCTTCTTCCAGATATAAACTTTTGAAATGAAATAAACAATATGTGCAACTTTAGAACTTATAGTGTCTACTATTAAAAATACCTGTACTTTATTCCGTTCAAAAAAAAAAGATGTTTGTAAACAAAGCAAAATGACAGTTCAGGAATTGTAAACTATTTTCTTGCACTCACGTTTGTAATACGAATTTATTTCGTATTTCTGATTAAAAAATATAATATTTTTATGCATATATATATTTATGCTGTAAAATAATGTTTAATTCATTTTACTGAAAATGATTGAAATACACATTTACATTGTATAAAAAACTATCAGAGCAGATATAAATAATGCGATATATTAACATTAAAGCTGTATATGCCTTTTTTTCAAATAAATATTTTTAACATTAAATATGATCATTGAAAATAGACAGCCAAATAAGAGAAAAAGTTACTATTATAAAAACACTGTCGTATATTGTGTACGAAACATGTTTTCTACTTGTAAAATAATACTAACACTCATTTCGAAATGAAATGTCACACTATGTCACAGTGTGACACTCCAACATTGTCTATGACAAAATCAAACTGACTTGTAACAGTTATTTTAATTAAACACATTATAAAACAAATTATGTGTACTGAATAGCACATATGGACATAGACTTACCAGCGTAGTACCTTCCAATACATGTTTCTGAAATGTTTATACCGCTAAGTTTTTGTTTTGATTGATGGCAAGGATTGTCCATTTTTCTCCTAAAAATTTCACAATTCATATTAGTAAAATAACGTCATAATAATGATATTTATAACATTAGTTAACATGACAATTTATAAAGTTAATATGGGAATTATAGTACGTGGTTTAATAATATCATGGGTGAAATATAATGAGTTTTGTAAATAGTCATTGACTGATTGAAAATATATTTGTGCAGACTTTTTTTTAAGTGTCAGAAGGGTTTGTTTGTAAATATTCTCTTTTGAAATAAAATGGAGTATAAGTTTAAAAATGGTGTTTTGAAATAGAGGTTATGTATCACGCATACGTTACATCTATGTGATATAAACTATTAATGATTATAATTAATTTAAAGGTTTAATATATTGTATAGTGTACCTTAAAAATTACTAAAATAAATAATTATTTTTATTTTAAAATTTTTTATTTTAGTAATTTTTAAATTTAAATTAAAAATTATCGCCATGCTTTGATGGCATTGACCAAAAGTAGATTAGAGGTGTAAGGGATTTAGAATATAACCCAACTTTATGTATATCTAAGTGTTTGAATCTAGAATTAAGGTAAGATCAACCAACCTAACCTAACCTTTATTACTAAACAAATATTTTTAGAAAATTATTTTTTCATTTCCTAAAAATATTTGTCTATTTACCTAAACAAATATTTTTAGAAAATAAATAAGATATTCGTAGATAAAAGAAACTATTTTTTTGTAATTACTAAAAAAAAACTGACTTTAAAACTATGCTTCAGTCAGTTACCTCATCTGTCCCTATGTCTATAGATTCATACGTCAGAGGCTTATAATAAAAGGCGTTTAGTTTCTAAACTAAATAAGATGGGAACAGTATAATTTGGAGAAAAAGGGTTAGGGTAATGACTTTAAAATCAATGATAGAATCAATTTTTTTTCCAGAAGTGTTATGATTAGGATTAATAATGCTATGAGGAATTCAAAATGTAACACAAGGTTATGAGTATTTAAAGTGTTTGAATCTAGAATTAAGATAAGACCAACCAACCTAACCGTACATAAAGACACGTTACTATATAGTGTATACTAAATTTATAGAAACACATGCTTTCAAGGAAATAAATAGAATATTCGTAGATAATAGAAACTCATTTCTATTAGCAAAGATCTTTCTTAATTGCCCACCTGAAGATGTTGTAATACAACGAAACCTAGGTTGTGGTAGAGAACTTAAATAAAGTAGAAATAATACTACGCCACGTAGTTTCATTTAATTGTGAATAATAAATTTCTACAAAATTAACGCCAAATATTTTCAATATTAGAAACTAAATTTTTGTAATTATTTGAAAAAATCTGAATTTACACCTATGCTTCAGTCAATCACCTCATCTGTCCATATCTCTGTCTGTCAATTTATATGTCATAGACTTAAAAAAATAGAGTTCTAATTTCTAAACTAAATAAGATGAGAAAAGTGTAAATTGTGGTAATGATGAGGAATTGAGATAGATATCATTTTAAAGGATTTTAAAAACATAATTCGCCGACGCATTACGAATGTAAAAAAACTAATTTTTACCAGAATTATTATGGCTTAATTAGAATTAATAAGGCTATGAGTAATTCAGAATGTAACACAAGGTTATGAGCATCTAAGTGTTTGAATCTAGAATTAAGGTAAGACTTACCAAACTAACTATACATAAATACACGTTACTAATATAAAGTGTATACGTAAATTTACCGGAACAAATATTTATTTTATATAAATAGAATATTCGTAGATAAAAAAAACTCATTTCTATATTTTTTTTATAAAAACTGAATTTATCACTATACCAGTCAGTTGCCTCATCTATCCGTATGTCTCTCTATCAATTTGTATATCAGAGGCTTCTAGTTTCTAAACTAAATAAAATAGAGACCTCCTTTTTATGTAAAAAAATAGAGGATATTTTCTTCTTATGTTCTTATGTTATTTATTCTTCTTATATATACAGCGCATTCGTTGAAAATAACTAATTATACAGAGGCTTTTTTATTTCTATGCTCTTTAATCAATTTTCCACTGAAAAGCAACAATTTAGTGAACCATCAAAATTGTTTTTTTCAGACCCACTTGGTACCAGATCTATCTCACCAGATCGTGCGTATATTTCATAACCTTAGCTCGCACTCTCTAATTCAGCTTTTCATGAATTATATGATCCCCAAGTTATTATATACCAATTTTACGGAGTTTACTTCAAAAACCATGCCCATGTTCGCTCTATTTTTTAGGGTTAATATCCCATCAGAAAGTAATATTTGGACCTTACTTCAATTAAACATTTTTAGACCCTCAAACGGGCAAGAATCCTGTGAAAGAGTGACTTCAACACTTTTTATTTTTAGTCGCACATCAATTGTATACCGGGGTAAACGCGATGATGTTGCAAATTAGAATCTTCTGACATAATTCGGTTTTAATCTGGCATCGCACTAAATCTAACAAAAAGTCTTACAATTTTAAGATTTATATTCAAATATAAGCTTAAACAGAAAGGATATTATATAACTTGAATAAAAAAAAACAAAAAAAACGAAATTAAAATTTTGTCACCCGAGTTGTCCTATTTGCGCCGTGCCGCGTATGACAGGAAGTGACGTTTTAAAGATGGCGTTGCCGGCGCCAAACGGGCCGCTCCGCGCCGCTTCGCCGAGCACTATAGGCCATCTATATATATGTATATATACATATGCGTCTATATATTATGTATATATACATATACTACCTACACATATAAGTTTTCTATGTAATATTACTCGTTCGAATATGAATATATTATGTTAAAGTCTATTTATTTTATTTATATTATGGCGCGCATTACGTCAATACAGGAACGTGATAGAAAAACATGGAATTGTTAAGATCATAATGAAACATCGAATTTTTACACAAAAATTAAGAAAAAATTTCATCGATCTTGATAATGTTTTACGTATATCTGATATTGTCTATATCTAGTACTCTATGTATTTATTTTGTCGATGTTACCTACTTATTAAATTACTAACATTAGCATCTGTAAATCCGATTTTTTCACAGAAAATTGCCGTCATACTAAAATGCTTGCAAAGCCGTGATAAAACATATATTAATATTTATGTGCGTTAGACATCTGTATCGTTGTATGTCTATATTTTGTCGATGTTACCTACTTATTAAATTACAAACATTAGCATCTGTAAATCCGATTTTTTTCACAGAAAATTGCCGTTATACTAAAATGCTTGCAATAAAGCATATATTAATATTTATGTGCGTTAGACATCTGTACCGTTGGGTGTCTATATTTTGTCGATATTACCTACTTATTAAATTACTAACATTAGCATCTGTAAATTCGATTTTTTCACAGAAAATTGCCGTCATACTAAAATGCTTGCAAAGCCGTGATAAAACATATATTAATATATATGTGCGTTAGACATCTGTATCGTTGTATGTCTATATTTTGTCGATGTTACCTACTTATTAAATTACAAACATTAGCATCTGTAAATCCGATTTTTTCACAGAAAATTGCCGTCATACTAAAATGCTTGCAAAGCCGTGATAAAACATATATTAATATATATGTGCGTTAGACATCTGTATCGTAGTATGTCTATATTTTGTCGATGTTACCTACTTATTAAATTACAAACATTAGCATCTGTAAATCCGATTTTTTCACAGAAAATTGCCGTCATACTAAAATGCTTGCAATAAAGCATATATTAATATTTATGTGCGTTAGACATCTGTACCGTTGGGTGTCTATATTTTGTCGATGTTACCTACTTATTAAATTACTAACATTAGCATCTGTAAATCCGATTTTTTCATAGAAAATTTCCGTCATACTAAAATGCTTGCAAAGCCGTGATAAAACATATATTAATATTTATGTGCGTTAGACATCTGTACCGTTGGGTGTCTATATTTTGTCGATGTTACCTACTTATTAAATTACAAACATTAGCATCTGTAAATCCGATTTTTTCACAGAAAATTGCCGTCATACTAACATGCTTGCAAATCCGTGATAAAACATATATTAATATATATGTGCGTTAGACATCTGTATCGTTGTATGTCTATATTTTGTCGATGTTACCTACTTATTAAATTACAAACATTAGCATCTGTAAATCCGATTTTTTCACAGAAAATTGCCGTCATACTAAAATGCTTGCAAAGCCGTGATAAAACATATATTAATATTTATGTGCGTTAGACATCTGTATCGTTGTATGTCTATATTTTGTCGATGTTACCTACTTATTAAATTACAAACATTAGCATCTGTAAATCCGATTTTTTCACAGAAAATTGCCGTCATACTAAAATGCTTGCAAAGCCGTGATAAAACATATATTAATATATATGTGCGTTAGACATCTGTATCGTTGTATGTCTATATTTTGTCGATGTTACCTACTTATTAAATTACAAACATTAGCATCTGTAAATCCGATTTTTTCACAGAAAATTGCCGTCATACTAAAATGCTTGCAAAGCCGTGATAAAACATATATTAATATATATGTGCGTTAGACATCTGTATCGTTGTGTGTCTATATTTTGTCGATGTTACCTACTTATTATATTACAAACATTAGCATCTGAAAATCCGATTTTATCACAGAAAATTGCCGTCATACTAAAATGCTTGGAAAGCCGTGATAAACCATATATTAATATTTATGTGCGTTAGACATCTGTATCGTTGTGTGTCTATATTTTGTCGATGTTACCTACTTATTATATTACAAACATTAGCATCTGAAAATCCGATTTTTTCACGGAAAATTGCCGTCATACTAAAATGCTTGCAATAAAGCATATATTAATATTTACTTGCGTTAGACATATGTATCGTTGTATGTCTATGTTTTGTCGATGTTACGTACTTATTAAATTACTAACATTAGCATCTGTAAATCCGATTTTTTCATAGAAAATTTCCGTCATACTAAAATGCTTGCAAAGCCGTGATAAAACATATATTAATATTTATGTGCGTTAGACATCTGTACCGTTGGGTGTCTATATTTAGTCGATGTTACCTACTTATTAAATTACAAACATTAGCATCTGTAAATCCGATTTTTTCACAGAAAATTGCCGTCATACTAAAATGCTTGCAAAACCGTGATAAACCATATATTAATATTTATGTGCGTTAGATATCTGTATCGTTGTGTGTCTATATTTTGTCGATGTTACCTACTTATTATATTACAAACATTAGCATCTGAAAATCCGATTTTTTCACGGAAAATTGCCGTCGTACTAAAATGCTTGCAATAAAGCATATATTAATATTTACTTGCGTTAGACATATGTATCGTTGTATGTCTATGTTTTGTCGATGTTACGTACTTATTAAATTACTAACATTAGCATCTGTAAATCCGATTTTTTCATAGAAAATTTCCGTCATACTAAAATGCTTGCAAAGCCGTGATAAAACATATATTAATATTTATGTGCGTTAGACATCTGTACCGTTGGGTGTCTATATTTTGTCGATGTTACCTACTTATTAAATTACAAACATTAGCATCTGTAAATCCGATTTTTTCACAGAAAATTGCCGTCATACTAAAATGCTTGCAAAGCCGTGATAAACCATATATTAATATTTATGTGCGTTAGACATCTGTATCGTTGTGTGTCTATATTTTGTCGATGTTACCTACTTATTATATTACAAACATTAGCATCTGAAAATCCGATTTTTTCACGGAAAATTGCCGTCATACTAAAATGCTTGCAATAAAGCATATATTAATATTTACTTGCGTTAGACATATGTATCGTTGTATGTCTATGTTTTGTCGATGTTACGTACTTATTAAATTACTAACATTAGCATCTGTAAATCCGATTTTTTCATAGAAAATTTCCGTCATACTAAAATGCTTGCAAAGCCGTGATAAAACATATATTAATATTTATGTGCGTTAGACATCTGTACCGTTGGGTGTCTATATTTTGTCGATGTTACCTACTTATTAAATTACAAACATTAGCATCTGTAAATCCGATTTTTTCACAGAAAATTGCCGTCATACTAAAATGCTTGCAAAGCCGTGATAAACCATATATTAATATTTATGTGCGTTAGACATCTGTATCGTTGTGTGTCTATATTTTGTCGATGTTACCTACTTATTATATTACAAACATTAGCATCTGAAAATCCGATTTTTTCACGGAAAATTGCCGTCATACTAAAATGCTTGCAATAAAGCATATATTAATATTTACTTGCGTTAGACATATGTATCGTTGTATGTCTATGTTTTGTCGATGTTACGTACTTATTAAATTACTAACATTAGCATCTGTAAATCCGATTTTTTCATAGAAAATTTCCGTCATACTAAAATGCTTGCAAAGCCGTGATAAACCATATATTAATATTTATGTGCGTTAGACATCTGTATCGTTGTGTGTCTATATTTTGTCGATGTTACCTACTTATTATATTACAAACATTAGCATCTGAAAATCCGATTTTTTCACGGAAAATTGCCGTCATACTAAAATGCTTGCAATAAAGCATATATTAATATTTACTTGCGTTAGACATATGTATCGTTGTATGTCTATGTTTTGTCGATGTTACGTACTTATTAAATTACAAACATTAGCATCTGTAAATCCGATTTTTTCACAGAAAATTGCCGTCATACTAAAATGCTTGCAAAGCCGTGATAAACCATATATTAATATTTATGTGCGTTAGACATCTGTATCGTTGTGTGTCTATATTTTGTCGATGTTACCTACTTATTATATTACAAACATTAGCATCTGAAAATCAGATTTTTTCACGGAAAATTGCCGTCATACTAAAATGCTTGCAATAAAGCATATATTAATATTTACTTGCGTTAGACATATGTATCGTTGTATGTCTATGTTTTGTCGATGTTACGTACTTATTAAATTACTAACATTAGCATCTGTAAATCCGATTTTTTCATAGAAAATTTCCGTCATACTAAAATGCTTGCAAAGCCGTGATAAAACATATATTAATATTTATGTGCGTTAGACATCTGTACCGTTGGGTGTCTATATTTTGTCGATGTTACCTACTTATTAAATTACAAACATTAGCATCTGTAAATCCGATTTTTTCACAGAAAATTGCCGTCATACTAAAATGCTTGCAAAGCCGTGATAAACCATATATTAATATTTATGTGCGTTAGACATCTGTATCGTTGTGTGTCTATATTTTGTCGATGTTACCTACTTATTATATTACAAACATTAGCATCTGAAAATCCGATTTTTTCACGGAAAATTGCCGTCATACTAAAATGCTTGCAATAAAGCATATATTAATATTTACTTGCGTTAGACATATGTATCGTTGTATGTCTATGTTTTGTCGATGTTACGTACTTATTAAATTACTAACATTAGCATCTGTAAATCCGATTTTTTCATAGAAAATTTCCGTCATACTAAAATGCTTGCAAAGCCGTGATAAAACATATATTAATATTTATGTGCGTTAGACATCTGTACCGTTGGGTGTCTATATTTTGTCGATGTTACCTACTTATTAAATTACAAACATTAGCATCTGTAAATCCGATTTTTTCACAGAAAATTGCCGTCATACTAAAATGCTTGCAAAGCCGTGATAAACCATATATTAATATTTATGTGCGGTATGTTGACATGTTATAATTATAACATTTATTTTGTGTTAATAAAATATTGTCGTTGATTATTAAATTTAATAATATGGTCGATTAATTTAACCCTTTCACTTTAGGGTTCTTTCTTGCCAGTATTATTCATTTATTAAATAGAATAGCTATAAACGTGTGTTATAATTTTTAACTAATCAAGAACAGTTGGCCTTTCTTTCTTTCAAGACCTTTTTAGATAATATTTTCTCAAGCCTTTCTTTTTTGAAGACATTTTTAGATAATTTTTTTTCTAGTAAGTTATACTATAACTAGTTTTAGTTACGAGTATCACAATAAAGTAAATATCTTGTTTGTGATATCGGTGATGACTTAATTTTCATTGGTACGTCCATTTATCCTATTTGTATATTTGTAAAATTGATTTCTCCCGAAAAACAATGTGTTATTAAGATAGGTGTACTACGTTCATATAATTAATAGATATTATTAATTACAATATTAATTACTTTACAAATTTATTAATTGTAATTGTATCTATTTTATTTTCTTTTAAGCAAATGTAGATTAAAATTGTATTACTGTATTTTTAAAAACTTTTTAAAATTATATTACTCTATTTTTAAAAACTTTTTAAAATTATATTACTGTATTTTTAAAAACTGTATTTTTAAAAACTTTCTAATCTTTTTTCATACAACAACTTCGATTTAGGCGGGAGTGGGAATGCTTTTATTTGAATCGTTTTAATCTAAGTTAAACACGTTTTAATCTAAGAAATCTGAACATTAAACTATAAATGCAAAATCATTAAGCATTTAATGACACTTCCATAAAAATATTAGAGTTTCAAACATGATTGGACCTTATTTTTAAAAATCATTCCAGTCTCTCGTCATATTATAACTTCGATTTAGTTGGCAGTGGGACAGCTTTTATTCGATTCCTTAAACACGGAACATTGAACAGTTCTATTCAGTATTCTGTGTTTTTAAACATGTTTTAAACACGTTTTAACGCATGAGGTCTGAAGCTTAGACTATAAATATTCAATAAATAATGAATATAAAGAAACTTTTATTCTAATAACCGATTCTGAAGTTCAGACTATAAATATTGAATAATTAAGCATTTAAAGACACTTTTATTCTAATATTCGAGTTAAAATATGATTGTACCTTTTTTACTGTATTTTAAAAAATATATCTAGATTTTAGTTATATAATAACTTCGATTTAGGTGGCAGTGGGACAGCTTTTATTCGATTCCTTAAACACGGAACATTGAACAGTTCTATTCAGTATTCTGTGTTTTTAAACATGTTTTAAACACGTTTTAACGCATGAGGTCTGAAGCTTAGACTATAAATATTCAATAAATAATGAATATAAAGACACTTTTATTCTAATAACCGATTCTGAAGTTTAGACTATAAATATTGAATAATTAAGCATTTAAAGACACTTTTATTCTAATATTCGAGTTAAAATATGATTGTACCTTTTTTACTGTATTTTAAAAAATATATCTAGATTTTAGTTATATAATAACTTCGATTTAGGTGGCAGTGGGTCAGCTTTTATTCGAATCGTTTTATATATATTTTCGACACGTTTTAACCCACGAGGTCTGAAGTTTAGGCTATAAATATTGAATAATTAAGCATTTAAAGACACTTTTATTCTAATATTCGAGTTAAAATATGATTGTACCTTTTTTACTGTATTTTAAAAAATATATCTAGATTTTAGTTATATAATAACTTCGATTTAGGTGGCAGTGGGTCAGCTTTTATTCGAATCGTTTTATATATATTTTCGACACGTTTTAACCCACGAGGTCTGAAGTTTAGGCTATAAATATTGAATAATTAAGCATTTAAAGACACTTTTATTCTAATATTCGAGTTAAAATATGATTGTACCTTTTTTACTGTATTTTAAAAAATATATCTAGATTTTAGTTATATAATAACTTCGATTTAGGTGGCAGTGGGTCAGCTTTTATTCGAATCGTTTTATATATATTTTCGACACGTTTTAACCCACGAGGTCTGAAGTTTAGGCTATAAATATTGAATAATTAAGCATTTAAAGACACTTTTATTCTAATATTCGAGTTAAAATATGATTGTACCTTTTTTACTGTATTTTAAAAAATATATCTAGATTTTAGTTATATAATAACTTCGATTTAGGTGGCAGTGGGTCAGCTTTTTTCGAATCCTTTTAAACACGTTTTATCCCACGCGGGCTGAAGGTGTTATTATTTTCCTTCTTTAATTAAGAGTATTAACATTAAAAAGTTTCATTTCTGTCGTGTGTGACCTCCAAGCGACCTTGATTTCACCAAACGAATTAGCCATGGATGAGTTAACCACAGTGGTTAACTTATCCATGGAATTAACACATATCGCGATAATCTCAAATATTGCAAAAGGATCATCCACATTCCACGCTTGTTATTGTCAAATTATACGAATATTTTTAAAAATATTAGCCAATTCCTTTAATTATTTATCAAATTTTATAGCAATGTCAGAAAACTAAGTATACTGCTATATAATTATGGCGGAGATATTGCAAAAGATCAGTCTCTTACATCCACTACGATGAATCAAGTGACGTACGCAGCCTATCCCTTTCATCGCATAAACCCCTTTTTAGGAAAGAATGAAACAAAGCGAAAAAAACACTGATGTGTGCTTATTACTACACGATAGAGGTTAAGACTTATCTAATTTTAAAATACATACGAGTATAATACAATAAGTACATTGATGTTATATGATCTATATTATTTCGTTGAATCGGTAACTATATTATTTCGTTGAATCAGTAAATTTCTAGTACGTCCGTATGACATTCCGCAGATACATGTTACAAAATAGGCAACTTTCTGTCTCTCTTTGTAATAACGCAAATAGTTTAAGAGCAAAAGAAACAAAGCTATTACGGACGTACGCAGGAAATCCAGTCCCTCCATAGGAAAGAATGAAACAAAAAATGTTCCACATAATAGGTTCATATTCGTTACGTGTTGTACTCTTATGCAAGCTGGTATCTCATATACTCGTACTTTGTACCTGCTTTATAGGTATTATACGCTTATACAATCTCTAGTCTATCTAAACCCTAATGCCTACCGGAATTTGGCGCGCGTGTGTTCCGTCATAGTCTCGGAATACCCGTGATAAAGGTTCCATAGCAATAGAACAATAATCATTAGGTTTTAATTTCCTTAACTTTTTGTTTAATTTCATTCAAATAAGTGAAAAATCAAAATATGGGAAATCCCGGTATATAACAAGCAAAAAAGAATGAATACTTTACGAAGAGTGTTTATATTGCGTGCTCCCGGCAGAATACCCGGCAAGCAAGAATTCGTGCTGCGTAAGGCCTAGTATTTTGTAACAGATATACGTACCTATTATTTTTACATAATCGTAACTGGATCAACTAGTATAAAAAATACTAATTTCGTACACTTCTAGAGCGGAGGCATTAATTAATAACCGAGAGGAGAGTAGTTCTAGTGTTTCATATCGAAAGTTCTGAATGAAACTTTTTCTAGAAAAGGACGATACGATTATTTTGAGATACGGGCGATAACGAGTACGAGTACTATAAAGTATCGGCGATAAATATCGGTGAAATAATAACTAAACCAGTACGGACGGCCTAATTCAGTTGTGATAGCAAAATTATATTGACTCACGACCGCAGCCTATAATGTCCGTATACGGTCAGGACTCTCAGTCGTATTTACTGATAGTTAAAAACCTATTTTGTATGGATACTCTAGCAATTGAACTGTGCAGTAGGGCACGGCCGATAAAGTGGAGTCTTGTTCGGACTCAACTGACAGTTAATGAGAAACAAAAATACATTTTTAACTGTTAGTAAGTCCGACTAACAGTCCTTACCGCGTGTGGTGCATATGGGCATAAGTCATTTGCAGTTAGTATTAACAGCTACTGTTTATGGACGGTTAAATGTTAATGCTCTTTATTTTTTTCAATCAAAATTAGCAGAAATCACTATAATTTATAGAGGAAACGTTTTCAACTTAATGAAATATAGTCATTCGTTGTTCCGCCACTCTGCCACAAATATTGATGGCTTCATGCTTAGGAATGATAATTAAATGATACATTTATGATAATCATTTAGAGAGTGTAATGTTATTTACAATAAATATCTTTTGTTTTAAAAAATGCATCATTTTATGTACAATAATTTAATTGTTTCCTATTTCTGCATTAAAATTTAAAAGTACTATTTTTATGTCCTAGACGAATTCGTCGTTCGTTCGAAATGTTTCTGGGATTTTCTGTTTCATTTTCACCTCCTGATTGTTTACTTTGACGGGAATACCCAGATTTAGATAATATAGAACGTTGTTCGGAACAAACAATATGGTCCTTGTTACAGTTGGATGTATCGTATTAAAACAATTTGGTTCTTGTTAATTATTGTTACAGTTGGATGTTTCGTGTTAAAATGTTTCTTTAAATTTAAAGTAACTAGTAGGTATCACTAGCATTTATGTGTTGAACAGGTTGCAAGAAGCAAAGTAATCGCCCAAGTCTGTAAAATATTCCCATTCGGCACTGTACTGTCCCAACACTAAAATAAATTGAATACACTATTCTTATGCTTTTCAATAGGGTTAGTACACTGGACTAACCCTATCGAAAAAGGAACAGTCTTTAAACGAAAATGTCACCAAGCTAATACTTACTAGGTATATGTTTATTTAATAATACTCATTAATTTAAAAAAATATTGAATACTTTATGATGTAATTTATAATCATTTTACGTTAAATGAAAAAAATATATATATTGAGTGCTTTATGACGAGCGTTTACGTTACGTGTTCCCGACAGAATACCCGATAAGCGAGTATGCGTGATGTGTAAGGCCTAGTTATTTTTGTAACACGTACACATACCTATTATTTTTAAATACTCGTATTCAGTAGGTACTTCAAAATATTTGTCCAGGAACTGCGAAGCAATACTTAACGTATGATATATATTTTGCAATAAAATATTTTTTGCAAAATATATATTATACCTTATATATCATATGTTATGTTTATTGGACGATCTCTTTATTGAAATGAATTATATATTTTATCAAAAGAATCTCGTATTAAATCTTTAGAATGAAATAAAATTTTCTATGGAAATATGGGAAAAATTGCGATTAAATATTGGTAACATAAATTCTTATCAGTATGGTAGAAACCGTGGTGGTCAACATGCAAAGCTTCCGTTGAAGAGAGAACCCATTCCCTGTTGGTCCTTAAAAGCACAAATTAAAATTACTGGAGACAAAAAAATTACTTTCAATTTCACCTTTATCGGCAGATAAATGTCTTGCATACCTCCCAATGTTTGAGAAACTTTTCTGAAACTTTTATGTACCTACTTATTCATAATAAATAATTAAGTTAACAAGTCGGTGTCACCACAGCCGACCAACTTAAACAAATTTGTAATTTTACTTAATTTTCAATTTAAATTTAAAACGTTAACTTTTTATGTACTCGCAGTTCGAAATAGTTTCATAGAGGACGTGTTAATAACATTAAATTTTTCATTTGTTTAAAAAAGCGTGATAAATCTACGTGTTCCCGCAAAATTGCATTAAGATCGGTCTTAGAGTTAAATATATATGATTCTGAAATATATGGACGAACAGACTTACAGACAAACTTGATGAAATTATAAGAGGGCCATTTCGATTCGCCATTCGATTACAAAACCTTGAACAAATTTGCCAAAATTCATCTTACAATGAAAATACTTACACAAATAATACATCATAAAAAAGAACTTTTAATATACTATAACTTTTGTTCGTAATAATTTTTTTTACAAACCCAACTACCTATATTTCGTAAATTATTGGTTGACTATTACTCGTAAACTAGTAGAGCCTACTTGCTTGTTCGTTATAAATTTTTTACAAACCCAACTATACTTCATAAATTATTGGTCGACTATTACTCGTAAACTAGTAGAGCCTACTTGCTTGTTCGTTATAAATTTTTTACAAACCCAACTATACTTCATAAATTATTGGTCGACTATTACTCGTAAACTAGTAGAGCCTACTTGCTCGTTCGTTATAAATTTTTACAAACCCAACTATACTTAATAAATTATTGGTTGACTATTACTCGTAAACTAGTAGAGCCTACTTGCTTGTTCGTTATAAATTTTTTACAAACCCAACTATACTTCATAAATTATTGGTCGACTATTACTCGTAAACTAGTAGAGCCTACTTGCTTGTTCGTTATAAATTTTTACAAACCCAACTATACTTAATAAATTATTGGTTGACTATTACTCGTAAACTAGTAGAGCCTACTTGCGTGTTCGTTATAAATTTTTTACAAACCCAACTATACTTCATAAATTATTGGTCGACTATTACTCGTAAACTAGTAGAGCCTACTTGCTTGTTCGTTATAAATTTTTACAAACCCAACTATACTTCATAAATTATTGGTCGACTATTACTCGTAAACTAGTAGAGCCTACTTGCTTGTTCGTTATAAATTTTTTACAAACCCAACTATACTTCATAAATTATTGGTCGACTATTACTCGTAAACTAGTAGAGCCTACTTGCTTGTTCGTTATAAATTTTTTACAAACCCAACTATACTTCATAAATTATTGGTCGACTATTACTCGTAAACTAGTAGAGCCTACTTGCTTGTTCGTTATAAATTTTTTACAAACCCAACTATACTTCATAAATTATTGGTCGACTATTACTCGTAAACTAGTAGAGCCTACTTGCTCGTTCGTTATAAATTTTTACAAACCCAACTATACTTCATAAATTATTGGTCGACTATTACTCGTAAACTAGTAGAGCCTACTTGCTTGTTGGTAATAAAATTTTTATAAACCCAACTATACTTCATTAATTATTTGTCGACTATTACTCGTAAACTAGTAGAGCCTACTTGCTTGTTCGTTATAAATTTTTACAAACCCAACTATACTTCATAAATTATTGGTCGACTATTACTCGTAAACTAGTAGAGCCTACTTGCTTGTTCGTTATAAATTTTTTACAAACCCAACTATACTTCATAAATTATTGGTCGACTATTACTCGTAAACTAGTAGAGCCTACTTGCTTGTTCGTTATAAATTTTTTACAAACCCAACTATACTTCATAAATTATTGGTCGACTATTACTCGTAAACTAGTAGAGCCTACTTGCTTGTTCGTTATAAATTTTTTACAAACCCAACTATACTTCATAAATTATTGGTCGACTATTACTCGTAAACTAGTAGAGCCTACTTGCTCGTTCGTTATAAATTTTTACAAACCCAACTATACTTAATAAATTATTGGTTGACTATTACTCGTAAACTAGTAGAGCCTACTTGCTTGTTCGTTATAAATTTTTTACAAACCCAACTATACTTCATAAATTATTGGTCGACTATTACTCGTAAACTAGTAGAGCCTACTTGCTTGTTCGTTATAAATTTTTACAAACCCAACTATACTTAATAAATTATTGGTTGACTATTACTCGTAAACTAGTAGAGCCTACTTGCGTGTTCGTTATAAATTTTTTACAAACCCAACTATACTTCATAAATTATTGGTCGACTATTACTCGTAAACTAGTAGAGCCTACTTGCTTGTTCGTTATAAATTTTTACAAACCCAACTATACTTCATAAATTATTGGTCGACTATTACTCGTAAACTAGTAGAGCCTACTTGCTTGTTCGTTATAAATTTTTTACAAACCCAACTATACTTCATAAATTATTGGTCGACTATTACTCGTAAACTAGTAGAGCCTACTTGCTTGTTCGTTATAAATTTTTTACAAACCCAACTATACTTCATAAATTATTGGTCGACTATTACTCGTAAACTAGTAGAGCCTACTTGCTTGTTCGTTATAAATTTTTTACAAACCCAACTATACTTCATAAATTATTGGTCGACTATTACTCGTAAACTAGTAGAGCCTACTTGCTCGTTCGTTATAAATTTTTACAAACCCAACTATACTTCATAAATTATTGGTCGACTATTACTCGTAAACTAGTAGAGCCTACTTGCTTGTTGGTAATAAAATTTTTATAAACCCAACTATACTTCATTAATTATTTGTCGACTATTACTCGTAAACTAGTAGAGCCTACTTGCTTGTTCGTTATAAATTTTTACAAACCCAACTATACTTCATAAATTATTGGTCGACTATTACTCGTAAACTAGTAGAGCCTACTTGCTTGTTCGTTATAAATTTTTTACAAACCCAACTATACTTCATAAATTATTGGTCGACTATTACTCGTAAACTAGTAGAGCCTACTTGCTTGTTCGTTATAAATTTTTTACAAACCCAACTATACTTCATAAATTATTGGTCGACTATTACTCGTAAACTAGTAGAGCCTACTTGCTTGTTCGTTATAAATTTTTTACAAACCCAACTATACTTCATAAATTATTGGTCGACTATTACTCGTAAACTAGTAGAGCCTACTTGCTTGTTCGTTATAAATTTTTTACAAACCCAACTATACTTCATAAATTATTGGTCGACTATTACTCGTAAACTAGTAGAGCCTACTTGCTTGTTCGTTATAAATTTTTTACAAACCCAACTATACTTCATAAATTATTGGTCGACTATTACTCGTAAACTAGTAGAGCCTACTTGCTTGTTCGTTATAAATTTTTTACAAACCCAACTATACTTCATAAATTATTGGTCGACTATTACTCGTAAACTAGTAGAGCCTACTTGCTTGTTCGTTATAAATTTTTTACAAACCCAACTATACTTCATAAATTATTGGTCGACTATTACTCGTAAACTAGTAGAGCCTACTTGCTTGTTCGTTATAAATTTTTACAAACCCAACTATACTTCATAAATTATTGGTCGACTATTACTCGTAAACTAGTAGAGCCTACTTGCTTGTTCGTTATAAATTTTTTACAAACCCAACTATACTTCATAAATTATTGGTCGACTATTACTCGTAAACTAGTAGAGCCTACTTGCTTGTTCGTTATAAATTTTTTACAAACCCAACTATACTTCATAAATTATTGGTCGGCTATTACTCGTAAACTAGTAGAGCCTACTTGCTTGTTCGTTATAAATTTTTTACAAACCCAACTATACTTCATAAATTATTGGTCGACTATTACTCGTAAACTAGTAGAGCCTACTTGCTCGTTCGTTATAAATTTTTACAAACCCAACTATACTTCATAAATTATTGGTCGACTATTACTCGTAAACTAGTAGAGCCTACTTGCTTGTTCGTTATAAATTTTTTACAAACCCAACTATACTTCATAAATTATTGGTCGACTATTACTCGTAAACTAGTAGAGCCTACTTGCTTGTTCGTTATAAATTTTTTACAAACCCAACTATACTTCATAAATTATTGGTCGACTATTACTCGTAAACTAGTAGAGCCTACTTGCTCGTTCGTTATAAATTTTTACAAACCCAACTATACTTCATAAATTATTGGTCGACTATTACTCGTAAACTAGTAGAGCCTACTTGCTTGTTCGTTATAAATTTTTTACAAACCCAACTATACTTCATAAATTATTGGTCGACTATTACTCGTAAACTAGTAGAGCCTACTTGCTTGTTCGTTATAAATTTTTTACAAACCCAACTATACTTCATAAATTATTGGTCGACTATTACTCGTAAACTAGTAGAGCCTACTTGCTTGTTCGTTATAAATTTTTTACAAACCCAACTATACTTCATAAATTATTGGTCGACTATTACTCGTAAACTAGTAGAGCCTACTGGCTCGTTCGTTATAAATTTTTACAAACCCAACTATACTTCATAAATTATTGGTCGACTATTACTCGTAAACTAGTAGAGCCTACTTGCTTGTTCGTTATAAATTTTTTACAAACCCAACTATACTTCATAAATTATTGGTCGACTATTACTCGTAAACTAGTAGAGCCTACTTGCTCGTTCGTTATAAATTTTTTACAAACCCAACTATACTTCATAAATTATTGGTCGACTATTACTCGTAAACTAGTAGAGCCTACTTGCTTGTTGGTAATAAAATTTTTATAAACCCAACTATACTTCATTAATTATTTGTCGACTATTACTCGTAAACTAGTAGAGCCTACTTGCTTGTTCGTTATAAATTTTTTACAAACCCAACTATACTTCATAAATTATTGGTCGACTATTACTCGTAAACTAGTAGAGCCTACTTGCTCGTTCGTTATAAATTTTTACAAACCCAACTATACTTCATAAATTATTGGTCGACTATTACTCGTAAACTAGTAGAGCCTACTTGCTCGTTCGTTATAAATTTTTTACAAACCCAACTATACTTCATAAATTATTGGTCGACTATTACTCGTAAACTAGTAGAGCCTACTTGCTCGTTCGTTATAAATTTTTTACAAACCCAACTATACTTCATAAATTATTGGTCGACTATTACTCGTAAACTAGTAGAGCCTACTTGCTTGTTGGTAATAAAATTTTTATAAACCCAACTATACTTCAGTAATTATTTGTCGACTATTACTCGTAAACTAGTAGAGCCTACTTGCTTGTTCGTTATAAATTTTTTACAAACCCAACTATACTTCATAAATTATTGGTCGACTATTACTCGTAAACTAGTAGAGCCTACTTGCTTGTTGGTAATAAAATTTTTATAAACCCAACTATACTTCATTAATTATTTGTCGACTATTACTCGTAAACTAGTAGAGCCTACTTGCTCGTTCGTTATAAATTTTTTACAAACCCAACTATACTTCATAAATTATTGGTCGACTATTACTCGTAAACTAGTAGAGCCTACTTGCTTGTTGGTAATAAAATTTTTACAAACCCAACTATACTTCATAAATTATTGGTCGACTATTACTCGTAAACTAGTAGAGCCTACTTGCTTGTTCGTTATAAATTTTTTACAAACCCAACTATACTTCATAAATTATTGGTCGACTATTACTCGTAAACTAGTAGAGCCTACTTGCTCGTTCGTTATAAATTTTTTACAAACCCAACTATACTTCATAAATTATTGGTCGACTATTACTCGTAAACTAGTAGAGCCTACTTGCTTGTTGGTAATAAAATTTTGATAAACCCAACTATACTTCATTAATTATTTGTCGACTATTACTCGTAAACTAGTAGAGCCTACTTGCTTGTTCGTTATAATTTGTTTACAAACTATACTTCATAAATAATAATTTATCGACTATTACTCGTAAACTAGTAGAGCCTCTTGCTCGTTCGTTATAATTTTTTTACAAACCCAACTATACTTCATAAATTATTGGTCGACTATTACTCGTAAACTAGTAGAGCCTACTTGCTTGTTGGTAATAAAATTTTTATAAACCCAACTATACTTCATTAATTATTTGTCGACTATTACTCGTAAACTAGTAGAGCCTACTTGCTTGTTCGTTATAATTTGTTTACAAACTATACTTCATAAATAATAATTTATCGACTATTACTCGTAAACTAGTAGAGCCTCTTGCTCGTTCGTTATAATTTTTTTACAAACCCAACTATACTTCATAAATTATTGGTCGACTATTACTCGTAAACTAGTAGAGCCTACTTGCTTGTTGGTAATAAAATTTTTATAAACCCAACTATACTTCATTAATTATTTGTCGACTATTACTCGTAAACTAGTAGAGCCTACTTGCTTGTTCGTTATAATTTGTTTACAAACTATACTTCATAAATAATAATTTATCGACTATTACTCGTAAACTAGTAGAGCCTCTTGCTCGTTCGTTATAATTTTTTTACAAACCCACCTATACTTCATAAATTATTGGTCGACTATTACTCGTAAACTAGTAGAGCCTACTTGCTTGTTGGTAATAAAATTTTTATAAACCCAACTATACTTCATTAATTATTTGTCGACTATTACTCGTAAACTAGTAGAGCCTACTTGCTTGTTCGTTATAATTTGTTTACAAACTATACTTCATAAATCATAATTTATCGACTATTACTCGTAAACTAGTAGAGCCTCTTGCTCGTTCGTTATAATTTTTTTACAAACCCAACTATACTTCATAAATTATTGGTCGACTATTACTCGTAAACTAGTAGAGCCTACTTGCTTGTTGGTAATAAAATTTTTATAAACCCAACTATACTTCATTAATTATTTGTCGACTATTACTCGTAAACTAGTAGAGCCTACTTGCTTGTTCGTTATAATTTGTTTACAAACTAAACTTCATAAATAATAATTTATCCACTATTACTCGTAAACTAGTAGAGCCTCTTGCTCGTTCGTTATAATTTTTTTACAAACCCAACTATACTTCATAAATTATTGGTCGACTATTACTCGTAAACTAGTAGAGCCTACTTGCTTGTTGGTAATAAAATTTTTATAAACCCAACTATACTTCATTAATTATTTGTCGACTATTACTCGTAAACTAGTAGAGCCTACTTGCTTGTTCGTTATAATTTGTTTACAAACTATACTTCATAAATAATAATTTATCGACTATTACTCGTAAACTAGTAGAGCCTCTTGCTCGTTCGTTATAATTTTTTTACAAACCCAACTATACTTCATAAATTATTGGTCGACTATTACTCGTAAACTAGTAGAGCCTACTTGCTTGTTGGTAATAAAATTTTTATAAACCCAACTATACTTCATTAATTATTTGTCGACTATTACTCGTAAACTAGTAGAGCCTACTTGCTTGTTCGTTATAATTTGTTTACAAACTAAACTTCATAAATAATAATTTATCGACTATTACTCGTAAACTAGTAGAGCCTCTTGCTCGTTCGTTATAATTTTTTTACAAACCCAACTATACTTCATAAATTATTGGTCGACTATTACTCGTAAACTAGTAGAGCCTACTTAGCTGTGACAATGTAGCGGTTTAGCTGGTAGGCGGTGGGAATACATAACTCTTAACAGACATTTCCATTTTAAACTTAACTTGATTTTATGCAACTGGACTATGATTCGTTTTAGTAGGTAAATACTTATTATTAACAATTAAATGAAACTACGTGATGTAATACTATTTCTACTTTCTTTAAGTTCTTTACCACGACCTAGGTTTCGTTGTATTACAACATCTTCAGGTAAGCAAAGATTTCTGCTAATAGCCCACCTGAAGATGTTGTAATACAACGAAACCTAGGTCGTGATAAAGAACTTAAATAAAGTAGGAATAATACTACATCACATAGTTTCATTTAATTGTGAATAATGAATGTCTACAAAATTAACGCCAAATATATTCGATATTTCAAAATCTTTATATTTAAAGATTATTTTTTTTATTTTTCTTGCCACAAAAGTGTGTTTTTTTGTTTTTTTAAACAATAATTATATTACGTAAATACCTTCAATGTACAGAGATGCCAATTCTACAATTAGATATATTTTATGCATTGAAAATATCATAGTTTTCATCGTCCGCTAAAACTTTATCGCCGCCATTTTATATTTTACCTCAAGAAACCATTATTAAAATATACACTGTCGTCGTGTCTGTGATCGTAGAAATATTATGCAAAAAAGATTATGAATATTGTCATATTACATGTACCTAATGGTTCTTCAAATGGAACAAATACAGTTGAGCACCAATGGAGTTCTTCGCTGTTTATTTAATAGTCATTAAATGAAAGAATATACATTACCTAACAAATTTAATAAAAATAATTTCCGCTCGCGATTATTTTATCATAAAAAATTAATCTTGAAAATATTTTTCGTAAAGGCTGCGTTTTAGCAATTAACTGCTTTTTCTAATTTTTTTCGACTTAATTAGATAATGTTGCTTGTGATAAAAAAATTACAAAAATTAAAATAAGTTAAAAAGAACAGGTATTACGTTCATATTTGACGTTTGGCAGCTGTTTGTTAGTAATAAAAGAACTTTTTAAATCGTTTTTTTTTTATTAAAATAAGCACGAGCGGAAATTTCTTTTATTAAACATGTTGTTTTTTATTTATTTTCTTTCATTTATATAAAGGAAAAATGTATAATGTTAATTGTTTCTAAAGTGTATAGTAGCTTGAAGATATTAACTACTATATGATAGTAGCTTGAAGTACCGACGTAGTAGTAAGTATATACATTCGACGTATAATATATTTCGTGTTTTAGTATAAACTAGTCAAGCGTTCCTGGCATCCAAACCGAGTTAATTTAAGAGCGCAATAGTTTATTTTCATCCGCTTATACGACCGTCATCTCTCATTTAGCATTTTCCACTAAACGTCATCAAACCAAATTCACGATCACTAGAAATGTCCCAAATATCTCTCATGCTCCATAAAAAATATCATCTTATTCAAGCTTAAGAAAGAGACAACTCTATTTTTATGCGCACACGCTCAAACTCGGTGTATAAATTTACCTTATTGGATGAATATTTGTATGTATATAGACACAAGGCAACGCTACGTTTCATATTTGAACGCCAAAGTATCGTTTCTAGTGACATCTCTCTCCTACTCACGGCGCACCCCTTTAACTAGAAAAGAATAATAATATTCGAAACATCGAAACTTGTGACCTTTTAAGTCTGTGACAGATTATTATTGAAGACGTCTCGAAAATACCTATCGGGCCGGTGGGAAGCTATATTTCACTCGATAGGAGGGGCGGGGGGATGTGGTGTAAGGGAGGGGGAGAGGATTACGAGCATCTTCATAATATAAACTTCTTCAGTATCGCTTCTGACGTTGAAGCGTATGCGTTTCGTATTTACGTGATATTTTTCGATGTTATTTATTCGTTTTATGGAATATTTTCATTTCGCAGTTTATTTTGTTGCTTATTGTTTTATTTATTAATATATGTCGTTTTACTTCGTAGTCATGTTTCCGAACAATAGTGCGGGTCTTATTTACCAAAACGGCGAACATTTTTACAACCCATCGCCGTACAGCGACAAAAGCTTTCAAGATCCCCAATGCCATCCAGGACTTTACCAATATTCAGAATCACCGATCCTGAGCGACATTAGCAACCTGAAGACCAGCAGTCTTCCCATCTATAACTACTTAAACTCAATGCAAAATAACTGCTGCAACAACACGGTCAGTGAAGAAACCCACTTACCGAAAACGGAAGCCTACCCGGAAAAATATGCGGTACAACCTGACGAAATAGGAAATCGACGGAAGCGGAAGTTAATACAGATCGAGGAAGACAGCGTCTGCAGCTTCGAGAGTGACGAGAGCTGCGGTGAAAGGAAAAGAAAGCGAAAGTCTGAAGTATCAAAAGAACAGAGAATGATTACGAACAAAAGAGAGAGAAAGAGGACGGTAAATCTGAACGAGGCTTTCGCGTGCCTCAGGAACTTAATACCCACTTTGCCCAGCGACAAGACGTCCAAGATTCAGACTCTGAAACTGGCCAGCCGTTATATCGAATTTCTGCAATGCACCCTTCTCAAGTCAGAGCCTGGAGAAACTGGCAATCAAATTCAGGACGAAGGAATAAGCAAGGATAAAATAAGTTACGATTTCTCTATGTGGAGATTGAACAGTTAACGTAAGGAACATCGGTAAACGAAACAATATGTGAACAGACGGTGAAGTGATATTAAATAACAAGTGAACAATTATTTGTGACAATTTTGAATAGACGATAATGATAAGCATTGAACAAAAAGTGAATATTAAACGAATATTAATTGTTCAAGAAGTTTCAAGGGTCACACTTTCTCTATTTGGAGGATGGGAAGGGGATTAAACAATTAATTTAATGAACATTACTAAACAAAACATGATGTAAACAGACGGTGAAGTGATATTAAATAACAAGTTTTGAATGTGAATGTCAAGCAAACATCAGCTGTTTAAAAAGCTTCAAGAGTACGCTTTCTGTATCTGGAAGCTGGGGACGGGATTAAACAGTTAACGTAGTGGACATTGATAAGTGAACAGAACATCGCTAAATAAAATGTTATGTGAGCAGACGGTGAAGTAATATTAAATAATCAGTGAACAATTATTCATGACAATTTTGAATAGTCGATCAAGATAAATTTTGAACAAAAAGTGAATGTTAAACGAGAATAAATTTTTTAAGAAATTCTAAAGCTAATTTTAAGAAAGTTCTTTTAACATGCAAGTATTTTATTCAAGTTATTTAGTTTTTTAAACGAGTATTAAAAATATGGTGACCTGAAAAAATTAGATGTTAGCTCGTTTGGGCGTTCAAGAATATTTAATTTAAAAAAAAGTGGCGTAATAAGTTCGATTTTTTATAATAAAATATATTTCAAGTGAATTTAATGAAAACAATTTAAAATTTATCACATATTTCCATTTCTAGACAAGAAACAAAGTGATAAATTGTTTCGTGCCAATATTGAACGGCCATTTTAATTCCGCCATATTGAAGTTTGAAAGTTCATTAACATTTTTGGAACTTGAGATAACGAAAATAGTTTTAAAATTAGAGATAACGTAGATATACCAGAAACATTTATATAACACATATATATATAAAGCTTTTCTTATCTACATCCCGTTTAAGGCAATAAATTACTTTAAATCTGGATTATTTCGACTTTTTTTTTATTTATCTCCCATCATAACATTTTTAAACCACAATTTAGCAATACATTTTTGGTCACCCGATGTTTACAGTCACTATTGAGTATTATAATATTTTATTAATTTCCTAACATTCTTGTTTTGGAACTTTTATTTTTTTATACATTTCCTTATTAATTCAATTTAGCGATAATACGAATTTCTCGTTAAAATTATGGTTCGTTCGCAGTTATTTTAATAAAAATTTAAAAAACATTCTTACCATGACGAAACTGTTGTCAGTCGGATGTCAAACACAAAATTTATAACCTCTCTTTAGGCGATCATTTTTGATTACTTCAATATTTGGATTTTTTGAGTATTTTTTCTATTGATTCCTGTTTTTATTTGCAAATTCAGTTTTTAGTGTTATTAACAATGCCAGTTAAGTCAAAAAAACTTCTAACTCACACTTTCTTGTAAAAATGCACTTTATAAAGGAAAATTTTCCAAATCACTTTGCTTCAATAAAATAATCATGTGCGAACCTTGCTTTTGGTAAATACTTCGTTTTTTATTTAGATATATATTTCATATTCACATAAAACAAAAAAAACAAATATTTTCATATTTTGCTAAACTGGACTTGTTCCACTCCCTAGTAAAAATATTTTCCAGAAAAGTTTTTGGTTATTCAGAAAAACTTTCAATAAACCGTTAAAAGTCAATTTTCTTAAACTATTTCGAACTCTTTTGGAAAATTTAATCAGGGTTATTAAGATATTTTAAAGATTTTTTAAGTTTGAATAACTTTTCCAGAATGACTAACTCGTTTTTAGACTTTTTTCCAGAGTGTTTTAGAGAAAATAAGATTTTTCAAATTTTTATTCTGAGTTCTAAATTTCTACAGAGTGTGGGCAAAGAAATGTTTCCACGGTCTTACTTACCAATGTAATAAAATTGTAAAGCAAATATTAGCCGGTATTGAATTGTACACATTTAGATTTTATAGTAATAAGCAATGTTAATATAGAGTTAATAGTTTGATTTGACCAACGATTCTGTCCATAGAAATTTTTACAAAAGATCATAGTACATTTTCAAAACTTAAAAGAAAATATCCCGTTAAATCAATATTTAATTAATTCTACTTTATTCAGTATGTAGCATATTTATATAGTTTATGTAAAGTATCCAGTACCTAATACAACTACTATTTAAGAGTGTCTAAGTATTTGGGTCCTCGGACCGCAATTAATTTGTACAATGTTTCGGCATTGGGAATAAATTATTGTCATCCCGAAATTCACAACTGTATTAAAATTAAATTATAATATATATATATATATATATATATATATATATATATATATATATAAGATAAATATTAAATAAAAGTATGATGTTGTCATTTACACTCATCATAACATGGGCCGTGTCAAGACCATAGAGCCTATTCCCTTTTAGTACACTAGGTTGTCACTTTACTGCGTAATCATTTTTAATTATTTTTTCGTTACATTTGACATTAAAGTTCCTATCAGCCTGTTTGATTTATTTAATTTTCAATAAATAATATAAATTTAAAGCAAATGTTTATTTTTTGTGATTAATATAAATTAAGGAATTTTCTACATTCAATACATTTGTTTGTACTATGATTGGAGCTGTGATTGTTATGAATTCATCAGATAAAGAACTTAAATATTTAATCATAATGACATTGTAATTTCATTATAAAATAAAAAGAAAACAATTATAACTTTTTAATTAGTTTTATTTCATTTTTTTTTCTGTTTAGACATAGGTATGTAACTGGCAGCTTTTGCAGAATACATTTCTTGAGAAATGAACATTGTTCCTAATTTAAAAACGTAATTTTAAAATGTGTTTCTAACGATATTTTTTATATTCGAGAATTTAGAGCTCAAAATTCTATTTTCAAATAATTTGCGCATTTACTATGAAATTACATAAAACCTATTAAGTTAATCTTTATATGATACGCAATATGTTTATTTTCGTAATAAAATATGGTATCAGAGCTAATTCGCTATTGTTATATTTTCGGTGATTTGATAAAAAAATATGATAAGTAAACAACGAATTTTAAAATTATTCAGGTTGTATTATTACAAAGAATAGGTTCAAACATACTATTGGAACTAAGCAAATTTATAGAGTTAACTGTATCTACTCTGTAGTAGAAATGGGGTTCATTTTTATACCATATTATATAAACAAGACATGGTTATATATAAACAAATTATTATATAAACAAGACAAGTAAAAATATTTAAGTTTTAATTTTACAACTTTATATGTCGCAATGTTTTCTTTCATGTTTACCTAATTCGTTTTGTCGGGGGCGTTACTAATCGTTAATATGATACATTTTCATGACAGTTACATTAAATTATTAATATATAACACTTATTAAACTATAATGATCAAAGGGACCTTTCAAAATCGGAAATAGAGTTTCAAAAAACTCTCCAAAAATAGAAGTTGTCTTCTCTAACTTTAAAGACAAAAAAATCAACTTTCAGTCTTATTTACCGACTAGTCTCGCATTAATATTTGACAATAAATCGATTGTACTTGAAAGTCTATTAATTAATACTACAAACGATCCTCAATACTGAAGATGAAGTCTTCAGCGTTTCGTAAGTATCACATTTTTATAATGAAATATTAATAAAAACATAAACGCTATCATTTGAAGTAAATGAATACCAAAATAACTAAAGAACCATTTTTTTAAACAAGAATAATAAACTTTAAAATTTTCGTAAGTAATCAGTTTTAATTATCGATATATTGAGTTTTAATTATCAATGGTTTGCGATAAATTAAATGTTTTCTTCATTGAAATTATCAGCAAAATTTTCGGTGTAAGTACTTTCTTCTAAAAATCGATTGAACAAAGCCTTTTTTTTAATACCGGTATAAAAATATATGAAAAAAATCCTTTTATGATTTTGGCCATCACACTCGATGAAATATAGTCGAAAGTTTTTATTGAACAAGTTCTTATTTTTATATATTTTACTGGTATACAAATATATGAAAAAAGTATCAATATCATGTTACCATTATTCCGGCACAGTCGTCAGACCATATGCGAAAATAATTTACTAAGCAAGTCCTTTCTTAAATACTTTACTGGTATACAAATATATGAAAAAAATGTCAATATCATGTTATATACCAGGCCGTAATTGAAAAAACATTTACTGACCAGTTTTTTTTAATATTTTACCAATACCTACACAAATATACGAAAATTCAACGAACTTATAAAATTTATCAATTATTCTGTCTCTCGTCTATGAATTAAGATTTTAGGCACACTTTAAGCGACAGCTACTTTTGCATGAACTTTGTTCGCTTGATACCTTAGATTAAAACGAAAAAGGAAAGATACGGTACACTCTTACTTAATGTAAATACAAAACAGGCATAGCTTAGAATAATGAGTACTCCACAAGGCGAGAACACGCGCGATAGTGTGTCCAAAAAACTACGCATAAAATGAGTAGTGTCAAAACGCGGCTGTCAGTGCATTTAAGACACCTCTGAAAGGTTACGTGGCAATGTAGCTTAAAATGTCGGCTTGTGCTATTCCCATCTGCAAAAATATCACTGCACTGCAAAAGAAACAAATGGGCATTACTTTTTATACTATTACTTAATTTAATTTTCAATTAACTATGCAATTTTAAAATATCGAAATAGATTATTATTAACAGAAGCGCGCCATTTTTATTGGTGTTGTCACCTTTTAAAAAATTGTTTACCCAAATTAAAACATCTTAATTGCTCGATACTGAAAATGTAAAATTTTATTTGTAAAAAAATCGGGGTTTGGAAAATGTCGTTGGAGAATTTGGTGTAACGTTTGAATTTCCATCATACAATCATTTTATAATATTTTACGTATTACGTATATAATCACTATATGTAGAATTACGGCAAGTATACATGTTACATTCATACATTTCCGCCGTCTTCTTTAATTTCATGAAAAATGCGAACCGATAATGTTTAAAATATGAAGAAATTTTATCACGACATTGAATGCTAATTAATATATATAATTGTTTCGTCCTATTTTGAATTTCTTTACTATGAGATCGAATATTTTCAAACTTTTATTATGGGCTTTTTCACATCTCTTTTTACTTTAAGACATTAAGATAATAGTTTTCTTTTTGTATTAAAAGTGTTAAGTGATGAACAAAATGCGACAAAGTTTTTAAATAATTTTAATCTAAATACTTTGGCCATTGGTTGTGGTCAGAATAAACATTTTGGAAATTTAACATGGCGGCCTTAATAATACTTCATATAAGCCATGCCATGGCCATATAAATTGATGCAAATGCGAATCGTACTGCCGCAAGCAAATATATTTTTATGCGTCGATTTTCTGAAGTTGATGGGTAAATTTATTCTGCTAGTAACACCGTGCGCATTGGGGGAGGGCGCTAGTAGGCGGAGTGCAGTGCGTCTTCCACCGATTTTTGGCTTCACTGCGACCGCGAAGAGATTTGTGTGTATGCGCCTTCTAGATTACTCTATATTCTAATGGGCGTAGATACAACTACCCACACACTAACTCTCAACAGATGCAATAACAAGTTATCCACAGATCACATACTAAAAAAATTCCTACATTTAAAATTAACCGAAAGAGACAAAACGATGCATTGTGACTACCGCGAGTGAATCAAGATATTATAGCAAATTGGCAATTTGTACCGAACGCACTGCTTGTACTATAGCTTGTCACGGTGCGGCGCTTGCACATGATGCTATCATTCCAACATAACTGTAATAAAAGAAAATATTTTTTGAAAACATTTTTATGTAATTACGCATGAAAAGTAACTCCATGTGTCCTGTTTTTGGTTAATGCATCTGATAAAAGCACTTGAAGGCATTATTGGATCGATTTGAATTAAAATATTGGCAATTTTCATTTCAAAAACTCCACGTCTGCAGGTCTACGCACGACTGAATTGTACAAAACACAACCAGGTCCAGTGGACCTAGTTTACGCGGACCGCGTACCATTAATGCATGCTGTATCTTCCTTTTTTTGTTTCAATTTAAGCGTGATACTGTTTTCTTGAGCGAAACACAAACTTCATCCAAGTTAACTAATAGCTTTCCGCTGACATCCAACCAATTTGATTTACTTATCTATAATCTTCCTGGCTCTTACAATAGCTTTTTCAAGTACATGCATTTTTTATTACGAAATTCTGGTGTCGCATAAAAGATTATTGACAATGTGCTAAAGGACTTGATCGGAATGATGCACTGTTCGTTAAGACCCGTATAGACTACGACATTAATGTCTGACCATTCACACATAAGGTGGTTTCGGTGTCGCGACACGAACTCCCATATGCACCACACATGGTCAAGATTGTGAGCCAGACTTATTGATAGTTAAAAACGTATTTCTGTTTCTCATTAGCTGTCAGTCGAGTTGGAATAACATCGACTAAGAGTAAGTAATATTTGTTTGTCGGTGTACCTAGTATTTTGTAATAGGTATACGTACCTATTATTTTTACATATTCATAATAGGATCACCTAGTACGAAAAAGTACCGATATCTTCTCTGTTGACATATATCAGATACGCATATATCTCTTTAACTTATGTGTCTAGTACCAGAACAGATCATCACAATTAGAAAAATTACCAATCAAGAGATTATGTTGCCCACAACTTAACCTTAGGTAAATGGTCATGTTATCTTTACATATCCGATAAGATGGCCAATAACAAATTTTTTAATTTTTTAATTTCTTTTTCATAAATAATAATTTTCATAGTTACAAAAGATCTTAGTCAAATGTTATATATAGGTGTAAAATCAATTAAAACATTAATATATTTTTTTTTAATTTAAAACTCTAATATAAAATAAGAAAATTTACTTTATTACTTCGCATTTTCTCAAGTCTAAAAAGATCTAATATTTTATAAAAATATAATATTCATGACAAATTTTCACATCAAGCTTGTGTAATTTTTGATCACATCGACTGAGAGTCCTGACTGTGTGTGGTGCATATAGGCGTAAACCAAGTGTCGCAATAAATGTCGCAAGCGCTGACAGTGGTGGACACACACAGATACTCGATGTATACACCAAAGTGCTGTAGTGTAAACGTTGCTTTATAGCACTGTTAAAAACATCGCTATCATTATCTAACCAACCAAAGTACATACAGGTCTTCCTGAGCTGGAAGTTCGGGAATTATTAAAAATGTAGCAATGAGTGACGGTTATATTCCTTGGACATAGTTTGTCTATCTATATTATCTTTAAGAGAAATATGATCGAATTATTAAACAATGTTGGTGTAATTTGAATTGAGCCAACCGCGGCTTTGTTTTAATTATTCAAAACATTATCATTTCTGTCTTAATATATACCGCTAATCGTATCTACAATATAATTAACTTGGCTTTTAAAAAGTAAATACGAAGGTAGCGTCAATTCTGGGACAAGTTATAATTAAAATAAATCCTTAAAGTAGATACTAACTGACAGCGTTTTATTAAACGCTAAAATATAAATGGAAACTCAAAAGATATAACTATGAGTATTAATTAGTATGAGTATTAATTAAGTATTAATAAACAAATACGAAATACCAAAAATAAACGCCATTGCAATTGTGTCACACGTACACAATCCATCGCTACCAACTAAATGAGTGGACTGACCTTACAGCTGGTGTACCTCAAGGTGGAGTTCTGTCTCCTCTCCTTTTCTCAATATTTATTGATGATGTTGTTAAAAGTATTTCTAGCAATTATCATCTCTATGTTGATGACCTACAAATCTACGCGCACTCGAACCTCCATTCCTTATCAAAAATCATCGACATCCTTAATCGAGATCTCGCTTCAATTGGTCAGTGGGCTCATGAAATGGGTCTTTTGGTTAACCCAAGTAAGTCACAAGCTATCACCATTAGTAGTCAAAGACGGACTTCTAAAGTAAACCTACCTAGTTTACCGAAATTAATGCTAAATAGTACAATAATACCAGACACGTCAACTGTTAAAAACCTGGGCCTACTGATCGATCAAAATCTTAGTTAGCGCCCTCAAGTGAATGATGTTAGTCGTCGTGTTTTCAACAGGACACACTCAAACGAAAATCTACCTTTGTCAAACACTTTTATTACCATTAATTGATTACGGAGATGTGTGCTATCCTGATCTTAATGAACAATATTTGTACAATCTGGAACGTCTTCAAAATTTATGCATCCAGTATATCTTCGGCCTCAGAAAATATAATCATATTTCTTAATACAGGTAACTTCACAAATGGCTGAAGATCCGTGATCGACGCCAACTTCACATACCTACACTTCTTTTTAATACATTAAAAAATCCTTATAGCCCAAACTATCTTATTGGCAAATTTAAAGATTTGTCTGCTCACGGCCTTGGACTACGATCTGCAAGTTCACTCACTCTACTTATTTCTAAACATACCTTCACCACTTACGAAAAATCCTTCACTGCCCAACCAGCAAAAATTTGGAATCATCTGGATCCTGTCACCAAGAAAATCACGTCCCTAAATATTTTTAAAGATCGAGTGAAAAAGTCCTACCTCTCCATAAACCTTTTCCTTTGTGTCCTTGTGCTTTCCTGTTTTTCCCATCCCAAATCATGTCAATAGTTTTTTTACTTATACTTTTGTATTTTTTTTTCGTCTGATGTACTATAAAAAATTTTCATTGTAAAATATCTTATAGTCTACCAACTAAATGTCAATACCAATTGTAATGACATAAAAACATTTGCACTGATTAGGGCCATATTTCACACCGCGTGGACAATTACAAGTATACTTGTTCGTATTAAAATAACAATTGTTTTGCGAAATTTAGATATGTTTATTAAGTACCTACCATATTTTTTTTAATGCAGATTATATATCCCTTTTTCGAAATTTTTATAAAATCAGCATCGGCAGTCCGCTCGGACATGTCAAGATTATTTTTTCCCCCTCATTAGGGAGGAACTAGGCTGTAAAAATCGACCGGGATGACAAAAAAATAGAAAATAAATTAAGTAGGAAAATAAATTTGTAACGTAATAAGAACTTCACAGCTTCATTTTTAAGTTATGGCAACATCGAGTCCAATGCCCGCCATTTTGCTTTGATGTCATTGGATAACATACTTCTTATAACTAAATAAATATTTTAAATTTGATATCATATTTAATATATTTGTAAGATTTAATTTCTAGTTCTTCAAGAAATACCAAAAACTTTTTTTTTTCGTCTCTGCAAATGGCGCTGATAATTGTTTGTCCAACTTTATATTAAGATGTGCCTCTGATATGATACACTTAGCTTAAAAAGATGTCTTATCAGCTTTTACTCGCTACTCGCTACTAGACGCGTATTTATTGTTGCCGGTAAAATACTCGATGTCTCAGATCAAAATACGTACTTGCTATGCAAAATACAAAATACTTGGTATCGTAAATACTTGTATAGTTCAATGTACAAGTATTTACCATACATATAAAAGGACGTTCCCACAATGGTTACTTTATGGTCGGGCTGCGGCATAACTCCACCCCTCTTTGTCTAACTAGCTACAGCTATTTTATTAACGCATATCGTACTCAGGTTTTCTCGCTCTTTCATATTTAAAACGTATATGAAATAAGGGACAAACTAAATATTTAAATATTTGCAAGTCGTAATACTTTTAAAGCATGTAATACGAGTATGTTAAATATACTCGTTTTACTCATTACGTTAAGTATTGCTTCACACTTCCCAGTTCGCGGTCAAATATTTACTCAATACGACAAGTACGAGTATTTTAAAATAAGAATTTTATGAATGGTTCTCTTTTCGTCTAATGGTTCTCCGTTTTTCTAATGGAACAGTTGAGTTTTATTACTTTGTATTGTAAATAAATAGTAAATATAATAAAATAACTGTTAATTAGGTTAAATTTTAACTTCACCATTATGTCCACAAGAAAGTTCAGTGTTATATGAAAGTATTTTACAGATTTGCGTGATTATTTTGCTTCTTGCAATATTTCCAAAACTAAATTGTCATTCAAAAGCGCTACATCTAATTTAGGGAAATATTTGAATAGAAAACATCCGACTGTGACAATAATTAAAAAGGAACTTGTTCTTTGTTCCGAATATCTTACTACATTATTTTAAAAAGAAGCTAAAATAAAGATGGCAAAAATGAAAAAAAATTATTCCATTAATAACGTGACCTATTTTTTTAAAGGTAATTATTGTAACGTGATTCTTTTTTTTTAAATATGCTATCTAAATGATTATGCCAAATGAATCATTTAGTTACTAGACCAAAAACCCGCAGCCCTAAATATTTATGGTTGTAAGAAGGAAAAATGAAATTTTAGTTAGAATTCTCACCAATTTTAGCTGTATAAAATAAAGAATATGAGCACTGAAGTCTTCATAATAAGTAGCAATTAAGGTTTATTACACGTCTCCTGCTATCGTAAGTATACAGCGCTTTGTAATATAGTCCTCTCACAACGGAATTACGCCGCCCATACTCGTCGAGTATTTTGTAACCGATATTTTATAATACTTGTACTCGTCGTACTCAGTATCTTAAAATACTCGTATCGCCCAAGTCTACTCGTTACATCGTTCGCGTAGATAGATAAATAATGTTAAATCCTAGTACCGTTACACGTTGGGCCATTTATTGATATGTTGGAGTAATATAACTTTGTTATTAAACAAAACACCGAGTTTCATCCCACAGGATTTATCGGTTTAAAAAGTCAACATGAGTTATGTCCATGTCGTTTTATGAAGATCTATCGTCCGGTTTAGGCATTATTGCGAAACAAACCACAGCACACTGTGTACGCAGCCGCGGATAATAGTCTATGTATTACTTTAAATTCTGCGCAAACGAAGTCGCAGGAGTGAAGTTAGTTAAGTAGTAATAAGAAGTAAGTAGAAGTATTTAATTTCAATATTTCATATGCTCTAAGAGATGTGATCTGCTTAGCAACTTTTTTACGCGTGCCAAAAATGACCTAATAGAAGTAAAATATAAAACTTGTAATCAGTACGAGTACGAAGTATTTGCGTGAAACGGATATATTAGCGTATAAAGTTACACAAATCCATGTTAAAAAAAATGTGCGCGTCAGCTCCGACGCGCGACTGGAGTTTACTCCTTAAGTACGATTGGTTTGGAATGTATAAAATAGATAACACTGTATATAAATATAAATATAATTGGAAAATTATTTGTTAAAAAAATGCTGACAATATAATTATTTTCAAGTAAAACACAAATGAACAAGATCAAATTTATACAACAAAATTAAAAACATTTATTAACGTCAGACTAAGAAGTTAAAATTAAAAGAGACTTTTTAATTTTATAGGATAGAAGACACTAAATATTCACACATAATGACATTTAATAATTACATCTTAACATAAGCGAAAGATAGTAAACTATGTGTGTCACACTCCGTCCTTGCGATTACGCCATAAGAAAATACCAAATAAACATATTAATATGTCGCTCTAAATATGCGCAGAAATGTTGCGCGGAAAGACCACCTAATGGTTATACTTTTTTTAACGCTCGGAACTTCGTACGCTCTAAACTTCTGATTTTACTCCTCATAAAACTTCATACCGGGCGCTGTATATGAAAATCGATTCTTAAGGAATAAACTCCAAAAATACTCGAGCGTCCTCGCTCTTTTCGCAAGGACTCAGCTACTATAAGAGTAAAGCGATTATGGACGTACTCAAGCTGTCTCGTTACTAGATTAAATACTTTTTTAGGAAAAATGTTATAAAAAACTTTCCACTTAATAGGTTCACATTCGTGACGTATCATACGTACACGTGGACAAGCTAGTATTCCATATACTTGTACTTTGCACCTGTTTCATTCTAGATATTCTGCAGTCCGTCTAAACTACATTGCGTAACGACATTTGGCACAGAAATGTTCATTCTTAAAATCTGAAGATCTTAACAAAGATTTTATAAGAATAGAAACAGTGAGTAAATGTAGAAAATTAACATTGATTTTGTTTTTCAATAAAACTCTTAAGTTTAGTGCAATATTAATAAGACTTTTATGTTTTGTTATGATTTTAAATTTTCAATCTGCATTGCACACAATACACATTATTCTTTTTAATTTTTGTAACGTTTTGTTTAATTTAATCTAAGTAAATGAAAGATTAAATGTGTTAAAAAAAATGTTTAGTGATTAAACAAAAATAAACACTTAAAAAAAGTGTAAATATTAATTAATTAATGTAAATATAGTAATTGAAAACTTTGAAATGTGCCAGCTGTAAAAATGTAATCGTCTCATATGATATTAATGTATTGCTTATTTATATTTTCACCTTAATATTTACTAACTAGTATTGCAAACGATATTTCCTTTAGCAGATAATTCTAAACCTATACAAATTGTAAAGAATGTTTTCAGTATTTTATATAACAACCTTTAATATGGACAGACATTGTTGGAATTTCCGGAATATAACAAACAAAAAAATATTAAATACTTTGTCAAGTGTTTATGTTGCAAATTCCCAACCAACAGCAAATATGCATACTGCATATATTTGTTTGTGGGTGTACCTAGTATTTTGTTATAGGTATACGTATCTATTATTTTTATTTACTTATAATAGTATCACTTAGTACGATAAAGTATTGGTATCGCACACCTCTACTTTCTTTTCTGTTGGCATATATCAAAACGAAATTATAAGCAAAAAAAGTCCAGAGGAATATTAGGCTCTGGCTAAAGAGCCAATAACTTAAAATTATGAGTGTCTAATGCCAGAACAGATCATCACAATTAGAAAAATTACCAATCAAGTGACTATATTGCCGACAACTTAACCTTAGTTAAATAATCATATTATCTTCATATATCCGATAAGATGGCCAATAACAAATTTTTATTTTTTAATTTTGTTTTGATAAATAATTATTTTCGTAGTTACAAAAGATCTAAGTCAAATGTTATGTATAGGTGTAATATCAATTAAAACATTAATACATCTTTTTATTTTAAGCTCCAAAATAGAATAAGAACTTTTACTTTATTGCTTTGAATTTCTTCAAGTCTGGAATGATTTAATATTTTATAAAATTATAATATTCATCACAAATTGTCACATCAAGCTTAGTGTAATTTTTTAAATATTAATAATGAAATGCACTAGTTTGAAATGTGTATCTTTCAATCTACAAAAGATAAATCGAAATGAAATACTAACAAATTATTTACTAAAAAATGACAGTGCAAAAATTAACAAACCTTCATATGTTAGAAAACGAACGCTCCTTTCAGTGTTGCTAGAAATAATCTTTTAAAGTTTCGTTTCCCGCCGAAGGAGAATGTTTTTATTTGTGTGCGTTCTCACATTGACATTCCTTGACATTGTTATAATTTTTAAATTCTGCCCTCATTTGTTTTGATCACGTTATCTCGTTAGATTAAAAGAATACGTAATAGTTATACTTCATTGCCACCTCAAGTGTTATTATCTTTATTAACATTATTGCGACATGGCTGCATTTGAAAACATGGAATCATTGGATGAAGAAATTAAGGAACTTTTAAAAAATTGTAAGGAGAGGAAGGCGACATACTATGAGCCGTGTACTAACGATAATATAGTGGACTGTTTAATAGGATTACAAGAAGTGAGTGAAATTTAAAATTAATTTTCATTTGCATTTTCATTACATTAATTTGCATTTCGTGTTCGTTTCATTTTTTAGCTCGTCTTTTCCTATTTACTTGATCAAAAGTTTTACGAGTTCTTTTCATAACTTATTTTCAAGTTCGAAATCAAATTCGTTAGAATTATTGTTGTAATTTTAAATTCACCATGTTTGCTCCGAATTTTTGAACATTAAAATTATATGTTAAGTTATGAAACCTTCGGACAATTGTTTTCGAGGACGGATTTCTCTTTATTTGATTCGATATAATGATTTATAATTTATTCTTTATATTTAAATCACATAATAATGCAAATATGGCTTTCTATACTGATACATTACATACATATATGCTTGTGTCAGTTATTATTTGACAAACCTTTGTTTTTTTGCTTATTCTCATTGTAATTGTTAACTTAATCAACATTTTTTTATGCTATAAGTTCAATGTCTCCTCTTATAAGCTAAACGAAAGTTTATAAAGCCAGAAAAGTATAAAGCTAGGGAAGGATTTTAATATGAAAGATGTTAAAGCAGAAATATTTGCGGGTTAATATTTTTTATATTTAACAAATTGTGAATCTAATAAAATTTATAATTATCTAGATTCAGTTTTTATTCCACACTCATAAAACATTATTTAAATGTTTCATCGAGACAAAAAAAATCAGATCTATCATTCTTTTAATAAGATAAACGCTCAACTTTTTACATGCATAACAACCTTCACTAATTTTCTTTGTTTTTGAATTTGTATCTTGAAATCATTGAAGGGTTTGTAGGTTTACATCTTTTCCTTTACTTTATGTTGGCAAGATTTTGTTGTAACAATAGCCTAACTATAAATATAATGCAAATATAATTACATTTAATAATATACGTATTTGTGTAAGAATTGTAAAGTTATGAAAGCTCTGATGCTTTAAAAATAAACCCAAAAAACACTAAAGAAAAAGTCAAATTTAAAGGTGAAAGACACTAATACTCTCTCGTGTCCATACCAATACTTTCTTGTGTTTGCACATTCATACAAAGATATTGTTCTGTGAGGGTGACCTTCACCAATACGCAAAGTCAATTGTCACCTTTTCTTCATGTTTTCTTGAGGATCACATAAAATATAAGAAATACATATTGTAAATACACTCGTCATATCTTAAGTAATCCACAAGAACAGCAGATTATAAATGTGCAAGTTATTAGCGATCAGTTTCAAGGGTCGGAAGATCTCGTTAGTTAAGTATTGTCTCTTAAATGGTCGCCTTTTGAATCATTAACCTTTATGTACCCTGTATGCTACTTTTTAATCTATTGGGACACTAAATATGTGATGCTTTTTATTCTAATTATATTGTTTGAGGGGTAAACTTAAAAATAAACTTTTTTTCCCTTAAATTTGAAATTTTAAATATAATCGAAAAAGTGTGTCTTCGTAACTCGAATGTAGCTAACACCTCAGCGCTTCTTTATGTAGTTGTTTATTTATTTCAAATAGTGTAAAAATTGATACAAATCATGATGGATTAACAAATTTTAAATTTCACCTAGGCAGACTTATCTTAACATTCCCACATCAAGATACTAGTCTACGTTGAATGTTTAAGGTCTTTATAAGATTAAGAAGGGGTACCTTAAGTTTAAATTATATTATCAGTGTAAATTGAAATAGATTGAAACAACAACGATATGCAAAATAATAGTGATATTTTTAGAATAAAATAGTGAAAAAATATAAAAATAATATTCAATAATTATAACAAAAATAATTAACAAAGAAAATTTGGGAATTAAAAATTAATATTAATTATCTGTTTATTGTAAGACTTTTCAGAATCCTGTAAATTAAAGACACATTTTTTTTATTTGAGTGAAACATTTTTTTTATTTGAACCTTTATGATGGAGAAAACAATTAATTTTCACCATAAAACTATTTTTTATTTTCTAGATTTTCCTAATGTTAATCAACACTAAATGGCTGTGAAAATTATCAATTTAGCTGGTGTTTCTTCAGTTCATGTCATTGAATATACAAACCCCCTATAAGGAATTTATTTTCTTAAATCTTCATTGCATATTTTCTTAAATATTCATTCCGTGCATATGTTGTATGGCATTTGACCTTTTAGTTAACATCGAAACAGTATATCTTGAGAGTGAGAAGAGATAAAAACAAGGAAATATTATTAATTGTAATCTTCATATTTTGTACTTGGAAACCCATTGAAGCCATCTTGTTGTACCAATATAATAATATCAAATCCACAATGTATTTAACATTGTGAATTTGACCGTTCGACATTAAATTGAACTTCATATACTAGATGGGGTTCCTCAACCGTACACCAAAAATTAATTAACAAAATCCAGTAGTTTAGTCACAGGAATAATTTTAACCGGTTTGTAATTTCGGACACCATGTATATTCACCAAAAATTCACTAGGCCAATGTACGTATTGTACCAATATAATAATATCAAATCCACAATGTATTTAACATTGTGAATTTGACTGTTCGACATTAAATTGAACTTCATATACTAGATGGTGTTCCTCAACCGTACACCAAAAATTAATTAACAAAATCCAGAAGTTTAGTCACGAATAATTTTAACCGGTTTGTAATTTCGAACACCATGTATATTCACCAAAAATTCACTAGGCCAATGTACGTATTGTACCAATATAATAATATCAAATCCACAATGTATTTAACATTGTGGATTTGACCGTTCGACATTAAATTGAACTTTATATACTAGATGGTGTTCCTCAACCGTACACCAAAAATTAATTAACAAAATCCAGTAGTTTAGTCACAGGAATAATTTTAACTGGTTTGTAATTTTGAACACCATGTATAGTCACCAAAAATTTACTAGGCCAATGTATGTTACCACATCGACACTTCGCATAAAATTATTTTATTTCTTAATTACAGGCAAATAGTAAAATCATTCTTATGCCTGTGCCTGAGTCATAATACGATTAAGTCCCCCTATTTAATTTGGTTGAAAAAAAATTTTTTTACATAATTATTTACTTCACTATTTTAATTTATTGATGACAACTAATACTGGCTGGGTTTTTATTTAATGTTGAAGAGTCAAATCCACATGTTATATGGCATAAGGCAGTTCCCTTTTATCCTTTCTGTTTTTTTCCTTGCCGCTTCAATTGCATTTTGCCACGTGTTGACTAAAATAAAACAGACAAAGCAACTCAATATATGCATTATGTAAAATAAATGTGAGTTTTTTAAAAAGGCAGAAAATAGGAAATATATCAATAAATAATGTAATTGAAAATGTTTGGTCTATAGAGCATCCCATTTTCCCAGGAGCTGTCGCTGTTTAATATAAAATATCTCTTCAATCCTTACCTGGACCTGGAAAATGGTGTCCTGGAAAAGGTGGCCCTCGTCCGTCTGGTAAATGCCTGCTGGTCGCTACTTCAGCACCACAAGTTGGTAGCTGAAAATAGCTCCAAATCTAAGGATAGAGCATACGCATTGGAGCAGAACAATTTCTTTCTTAATGTAAGTGTTATGTAGGATTTTTAATGATCCGTAGCCAATTGACAAAAAAACATCTTTACAATTTTGTCATGTTCCTCTGTCTGTATCTAGTGTAATCGTCACATGTGCTCGATTGTCTCTTTTGGCACTGGCCACATAGACAAGGTAAAAGCTTAAAATAAGTGTAAGCACTTATAGTCGTCGTGCAGTCACTTTAACAGTGGCCAAACCACATGGTGAGTTCAAACAAAGTTTACAGGCTTGCATTTCACCAGCCATGTGGTGTTTTACTATTGGCCATTTAGGTAAGGTACAAGTTCGACGTGTAGACCATTTTATTTCAAACTGTTAGCTATGTATTTTGTTCAAGTTTCATCTGTTTATTATGTTCATATTGATTGTTACTGAGTGAAGTAAGTTGTTAAACATTTAGTTTAATTTCGTACGTTTTTGTTTATATTCTTATTGTTTGCATGTGTGAAATAAGGTCTTCTCTTTTTGATTACACTGAAAGGTAAATAAACTAAATACCGATAGATCTATTTGTGTACAAAGAAAAAGAAACGTATGCAGACCAAGAAATCGAGAAACTGACTTTGGTCATCGGATTTAAGTCCTCGTTATCATCCTTATCAATAAACCTGTTAAAAAAATTTTAAATTCTAAACGCCAATGGTCATTATGCAAAACTAATCTAAGTGAAGCCTTGATAATATTTGTAATAGTTTAATAGAATTAATATATTAGTGAAAGTTGAACTGGTATTTAATAGGTGTATTATTATATTATTAATATTGCACAACTAATAGACGGGGTGTTCAAATATCCAAGTGCTAATTAAGTATTTCGGCTGAGATAAATGCAACATTCGTTTACTGATTTCAGTAATTTAAAATTCTTTAAATAAACGGGAGCGGAATCAATCATCTTCAAATAATGAGATACACCAATCTTCAAATAATGAGGCACACCAATAAAATAAGTTTGGGATAAGCATTAATAACATTATTTTTATTTTTTAATATCCTCTTATGGGCGTATGTAGCACTTGACATATATCTTTATACACCCCATTTAAATGTTAAACAACACTAAGGTCTAAACCAACAACGATCAATGACCAGCCCTGTGCTTTGTTAAGAAAAAAGTTAAGAGAAAAATAATTTTACAGGATATCGGAACTGTTTTAATTGGAATGATACATTGGTGAAATCATGTTCAGGAACGTATCGGGCAGCGGTGCAAGTTTGTTATGCTTACTCGAAAACATCCTTGTTAAATCTAAATTATTCATCGAAATATTTCGATGTCAATTTTCATGTGAATTAAATGCGTAAATTAAAGAACGTATTGAATTTTGCAAAATTTTATTAATATTAATTAATTTGTATATAGAAAATAAAATAAACAAAATAGTAAGTATATAAGACATTTTCTTAGAACAAATGACAAATTAAAAATGTATTTACACACAAACTTTAAATTGGTCAATTTGTTATCCACAAAAAGGTGACTAGCTCGGCTTGTGCAGTTATGTTATAAGCATAACCCGATACAACCAGTTTACAGTTAGCATCTGTTGACATACATACACACACACACACACACACACATAAAATATATGTGTGTGTATATATATATATATATATATATATATATATAGACAATAATATTAATAATTGTTGTTTAATACAGGTATTATATAAAGACATATAACTATATATCTGTTATTGCTTAAGGAGGAGACATAGCAAAAAGGAAACAAGAAAAAACCAAAATTCCAAAAAACGGGGAAAAAACGTAATAATAAGTATAATTTATATAAAATAATACATGTAAACATGCTAAAAAAGACTTTCACTCTTTTCGAGCTATGCCGTTAGAAAAAAGTCGTCTTTCCACTTGATTAAAGATGAAAGGAAATAACCTGTCCGCTCAGAATATAGCATATAACGTTTTTCTTTCCAGAACACAGTAGACCAATTAAGAGAAACAGTAAAGACCAAAGAATCTTCACTGAAGCAATCGAACTGCACTGTGGACAGATTGACAGAGAAAGTCTCTGCTATAGAGAAGGAGCTAGCAGTTTGTAAAGCTGAACTGAAGCGAGTGAAGAAGCAGAAGGAGAGTAAGGAACACCAGCTGATGACAGAATTAAAACGCGTGCAGAGGCAGTATGATTTGCTGCAGGACAAATTTAGGGGACAATGCGGTAAGAATATCATATTCTCATTACATCAAAAGGATTATTTTCTTATAATAAAAAATTATTTCAGTACGTAGCTCTCATAATTAAAGATATGTGTAATAATTAAGGCTTTCCGATTACGGTTGCAAAGGAATACTGAAATTCACTAAATTGAATTATACTTGTTTGTAGAAATGCAACAATTTAAATTGGCTTTCTGTAGTTAAATTTAGAAAAGCATTGATTTAACCGTTTTAGTGCCATGGTTTTTTACTCATATGTACTTAAAAATGCCAAAGAAATCTTTTGTTTTTGATGTTACCTTTGTCTCCAAAAAAGAACTGTACCTCTTCCAAAAATTATCCAATTTTAATAATTTTTTCTTAATAAAAACTTGTACAAGGATAATAAAATGCAAAGAAAATTATGGAAATATATATTGTGAACAAAAATTATAACAAAAACTGAAATAAAGGTCACATCATATTCCTCCATATCAGCAAAATAATTGTTATCTTCACTATTATCACTATCACTCAAAATTTGCATTATGTCAAATTGTGAGCACACCACAATGTCACTCCCACTATCACTTTCTTCACAACTTGAAAAACGATCATATTCACTCAAATTATTTTCGTATTCTGATATCATGGGTTAAAAATTTTCTTTTCCTGGATCCTTTTTATATTGTAGTTACTAGTAATATTGTAATTTGAAATTTATGTAACACGTGGAAAGATAAAAAATTAGCGATGCGTGCGAGCAACCTCCCCTACCGTGCGCTAAACAGCAACTGATTTCGCGAGCACCATCGCGCTTGTGGCAAATTTAGTTAGTACGTGCATGAGCGCGATGGCGCTCATTGGCACTCCAACGATTAAAATGTATTTAGTCAAGAAGAGTAGTTGTTTAATAGAAATCTATAATTACTATTAAATAACTAACCCTCAATGTAATTCAATAACTTTAGTTGCACGCTACGTTAATTGTATATATGCTTGGAATGAAAGAAAAAAGCAATTTTAATTTTAAAATCTCTACGTATTTATTTATGAAAGTTTACTGCAAGTGTAGAAAATTATGCCTACAGCGGTAGACTTATCGCCACAAGAGCAATATCTTGCAGTCAACAATTACTCAAGTAAGGAAAATAAGTTGTGGACTGTGTATGATAATAAGGATAATTAGATAGGTGTAAATATGAAAAACAGGTAATTATTAAAAATTAAACAAAACAAAAGCAAAACAGCGAAATGTTAAGAAAGGAACAAGGATGGGAGGTAGACAGATTTAGTGAAACTTGTTTATTGTGAATAATTTAAAAAAATGTAATATAGTTAAATGTTATAAGTTATATATAAGGTAAATGTTATAAGTTATGTACTAAGTTAATCATACATACATTTGTTGTGAACTCTATGTAACATAATGATTATTATTAACCAATTAGCTGTAGTGACCACTTTTTAAAATGTCCCAAAATTGTCCATAATGAAATGAAACTACGTGATGTAGTATTATTTCTACTTTCTTAAAGATCTTTACCACGACCTAGGTTTCGTTGTATTACAGCATCTTCAGGTGGGCTATTAGCAAAGATCTTGCTAATATCCCACCTGAAGATGTTGTAATACAACGAAACCTAGGTCGTGGTAAAAAACGTAAAGAAAGTAGAAGTAGTTTCATTTAATTGTGAATAATGAATTTCTACAACATTAATGTAAACGCCAAATATATTCAATGTCCCGAAATTGTATCAAAAAAATAATGTGATGATAATGACTGATGACGAGCTTACATGCCGAACACAGAGTATGTGTATATGTTATATTAAAATTAAATTGTAATCAAAAGACAGAATCATTTATATCTAACCATTGAGTTAGCAAAACGTTAATCCCGGTTTTTTAGTATGAAATCAAACCTAGTTTTTCTACACAAAGAATGAACAATTGATTAAATTGTATATTTCCCATTTTATTCTATAACTTTTGCCATATTTCTGGCAACTTAATGATTCCGCACTCATAGAACTCCTAGCCAATATCAGCAAAAGATTAAACTGAGTGCAATTTCAGGCCATCATCATTGGTAAAAGTTGAAATAAATGGTAATATGATGGTACAAGACTAGAGCTATATGGGGGATATAACGTGACTTCCAAGTTTCGTTATTTTCCACGAGTTACCGAAGATCATGTTGGAACACAATTCCTTTGCGTTTTGACCAATTCTGGCCGTTTTTGCGAGGACTCAATGACAATGCACCTGTACAAAAAAGCCATGGCCCTTTACAAGGGCGGTTTTCAAATATTGCAACACTCACCTTGTAGCTCAGACTTGCCCCCCCCCGTCACTATTATTTATTCTCAGAAATGAAGAATGAGCTTCATAGAAAAAACTTCACCAATGATGTAGAGGTCAAGTCTGCAATTTCAGCTTATTTTCAATCAGAATATATTGAAAAGAAAAAATAGGACGAACCCAACCCATTCTGTGAACTTTTTGACTTATGACGCATCTTTGAAACCATTTCCTGCTTAATTTAAAATAATTTTTGGATTAATATCTCATCACAAGGTAACATTGAAACAGGCGATTTTTAGGAACACTTCATTTTCTAGGAGAAATAGTATTGAAGTTAATGAATATAATTTTCATTCTGTTTATTGTACACGCGTTTAATTTTTCTTATTCGTCTAGGGAAAATTAAAATGTTTTTTGCATAATATTACAAGTAGCTCCATATATAGTGTTACAAACATTTTTTTACAGGTATTTACACATCAAAAAATGAGACCAAAAACGCGTTTATAGAAGAATACAGAATGCGAGAGAAGAAGTACAAGGAAACGATAGGTAAGCTCCAGAACACTAACCGCCAACTGATTGCTGAAGTTTTGGCACTAAAAGAAGAACTGTTACTTGAAGCTTTCGATGCGGACAGTCTCGCTGGCGATACGCTGGACTGACAAAGTTTGACATGCTGCATTGATAAGATGTATCGAGTTTATATGAACTGGATTGAAGGATGCATTGAGTTTTCAAAGCTGCCTTTATGAAGGGTATCAAAGAGCTGTGGTTTGTGTTTTCATTTGAAGGTTTTGTTTCTTTATTTTTATTAATGTTTTAAATTATTTTGCACAGATTATTTGTAAATGTAAATGACTAATGTTTGACAAGCCCTGAAAATATCATAGGTGCTCGATTTCAGAGGCAAAACTTAATATGGTTCCTTTAAGAATTGTTCATAATTGATGTAGCTGGGATGACTATTATATATTTTATCCGACACTGGATCGATCCGAGTATATTTCGTTAATTTCTAAGCATATATATCAATGGTTCGTACTTCATTTTTTCCTATTTTGGATCCCATGACTGTTTAGATAATCATAATAATTGTTTGTGACTTGATAATATTAAATCTTAAATCGATTTCACTAGTATTACATATTAACCTGTTGTAAGCCCGAGAGACTGATATCGGCTCGAATGCGAAACTATTCAGATGGCCCAAGGGGACGATATCTGTTCCAAAATATATGCAAAATCTAGGCTGCGAATTTCTGCATAAATTAACTAATTAAAACCTAGACCTTTGATATGTTAATTATTCATACAAAGATTGCTCATTGCAATAGAATCCTCCATTGATATGTCTATCTTCTCGTCCATGATAATACGAGGCGTTAACTAAACAGTGCCACTTCAAACATATGTACTTACATGAATACATTAAAATAAACATATTTTTCATCAATAATCTTGTGGTGCTTTGCGACTTTGACTACATGGTATTCTAAAAAGCAAGTGTAGTGTTTTTATATGTTTATTTCATGCTCTTATATTAGACACAAATATAATTAATTCAGTTTAAAGCCAGCGGAGGCTGAATTGTGATCCCTATCCTCGTTTCTCTGCCTGGTCCCGCATGTTCTTACAATCTGCCTCTGCCCACCATCTGTGTGGTGGAGGTTTTGTTTCATTTTTTAAATAATACTTACTTCGTCAAACATCGGAACCGTTTAGATAACACAATAAAACAAAAATTAGATTGTTGCGAATGTCATTATTTATAACCTGATTCATATCAATAACTTCAGCAGTTATTAAGTTAAATCGTTCGTAGACAGACCGATCGAAGATAATTTTTTTTAACATTAGATTCGGTTTAGTTAAGCGATCGGAAAAGTTGAAAATTGGAAAATCACAAATAGATATAGTTTTATTAATCGGTATGACATGTATTTGTTTACGCTGCAAAATACCAAAAAGTAATTGTGCTATAACTTTTTAATATTTTTTAGTTCTTGTTATATTTGTAAATACGTTATTGTAGTTTGATTAATACGTGGATATAGTTTTAGCACGCACTGAATGTAATACTGGTGAAGCCCTCAGATAGTACCGAGTGATATTCGAGTACAATTGAAACAGTTATATTTCTTAAAGAATCACGTAAGTACGTGGAGAGAAGACTACGGTTCGTTCAAGTATTTAACGTGATACGACAAAGCATTCGACTTAATAAGATTTGTAAACGGAGTGCACGTAATAAGAATCAAATCACATTGAAAACCTTATGATAAACGAATCATTGGAAACTAAAAGTAATTTGGATGGAAAAATTTGATTACGTAAATTTTTTTATTATAGGAATCTATGTTAATAAAACTATGATACAACTAAAAACGCATGTGGCCAAGTTGATTTATACGTGTGATGCGATAATTGAAGGTGTTTATTAGACTGAGGGAAGAAAAGTGATAAACTTTAGTGATGTATGACCAATCAACTGTTTGTGTTTCTGACACAATAACTTCCATAAACCTTCACAGAATTTAATGAAATTCAGCAAGGAAATTCTTTATGCCATACCTCTAGTCAAGATTTTTTTGGAAACTTAAAAAAAAAGAAGTCCCAGAGTCTACACTCATGGAGGCTTGCTACATGTTTAATTAGGCCATTAAGTTTATATATAACTTTAGTGCACATAATTCTGCAGTTCAGCAGAGGAAACGTGATATTTGGGTGAGTGCCATTTCTTCTGAGGGGCTAGTCATGGTAACCCTATACTTAAAAATCTAGTGACTCCATCTCATGTTAAAATCGTTTGGCTGCTTTGTCCGTAAAGAGGTATTACCATAAACTCCTTGGATATTTTGATATTACCAAGAGCAAATCATTTCTGTTCGAGGGCATCTTTGAACTCTCTCACATGTATTTTTATTATAAGAGTTATGGAGATATTTTTAAATAAATTATTATTCAAACGAGGAATAATGCTACGAAAGAATGGGCATTTTTACACTAACCACATGGCAATGACTTAGCATCAGCATGGTAGTGGCAACGACTTTGAGCAGGTGTAAGTTTTTTCCACACAGTGGCACGGTGACAGTTTGCTGTTGATATGTCAGGACAATTTGAAAGCAAACAGCGTTGACAGATATTTATAAAAAGTAATTAAAAATCTTTCGATAATGTGGCATTCAATTGTGATTAAGGTGCTTAAACGGTGACATTTTGCTACTGATATATCGGTACAACTTGAAAGCAGACAGTTTCTACGTTTTTTAGGTCTTTGAATAGAGGATCCTATTCAAAGACCTAAAAATATATTATTTTTAATATAATGTATTTTGCTAAACAAAATATATGCAGTTCATTGTTATTTATTGGGCAATGTATACATGGTGTTTCATTAAAGATCTAAAATTATATCTTCTGTAATTTAAAAAAAAATTTGGAAGAGGTTTAGCATAGAAGATTCAGTAAAATATTAATGTGACAAATAACCATTGTGGAGTGTGGAGCCACAATTGAAATTATGGTACAGGCGAGTCAGAAATAAAAAGGGGATTATCTGAATCGCGAGGTCCATTTGTTTCAATTATTAGTTTTATGAATATATCTATCACTTATTTGTTCTCTGTGATTTATTTTTTCTTACATTTAGATGTGAAGTGAACAAGGAATTTAATGTATCTGGACTACAGATCGTTCATCTCACAAAGGTAAACATTGCCAAAATGTCTGCGCATATTATGAACTTCTTAATGTGGTGTTTTTGTCCATTGCCTAAAATATGAAAATTGTACTTATAACACCTATCATACTTTACATTCTTTTTAGTCGTTACACTCTTGGCAAAGGGGTCGTGGACCTTAGTGTCAAGTGTGTTGCAGATCCTTCACTCATCTGCAACATACTTGACACTTGACTTGCTAAGGATATGTTATCTTGCCTCTATCAGCTTTCTCCAGGTGAACTTATTTAGGGGAATATCCATGACTGATATGATCTGATCTATCATCTATCTCATCGGTGCTATCTCACCTGGCCTGGTACCTTTCACTTTACACTGTATCACCAGGTGTTCAAGTACTATTGTTGCTATGCCGCAATACATGTTTGAAGAATTTAATTATGCAAAATTGTAGAATATTGGACAAAAATACTCCCCGATACTGAGTTCTTGGAGTATTGATGCATTAGTACGGAACTTAGTCCACGAACTCCAAGCATTATTCTCAAACATCACATTTCCAGGACATCTGTCTCGCATAACAGATATAACTGACAAAAAACCACGCTTCAATAAAATATTATGGTTGCTATCGTCTTTGTGAGTTGATAGTACTTTGTATTATTTTTGAGAAAGTAGCCATTTGTGACTTGTGTGACACGTGGCTACTTTCTTATATCTTTCTTTCTTATATATTTTTTTAAACTTTTCTTACAGCTGTTTGTGGGTTATTCCCCCAAGCGGCCTGAATAATGTGCGCAAGTATCATGTTTACAAACAAGATGACAAATATTTATGATTATTTCAATTTTCTGTCATCTTTTAAATTTAATTTTTACTATTTTTCTGCATTTCACTTTCTTTCTAATTGAGTGCAAAAAAATATTACACATAACTCTTTAACACACCCAATACTTCCTGGAGTGCGGTGTATACATGCAGTGGCAATGTCTTCACAGCTGTTCGCGAGTTATTCCCCCCGAGCGTCTCTGAACAATGTGCACAAGTATCCCGTTTACGAACAAGATGACAAATAATTATGATAATCATCTTTCAAATTAAATTTTAACGACAATCAACTATTTTTCTGTCATGGAATAATTTCTTTCTTTGTCCGACACTTATTCCCGGACACCATGTATATTGTATATAAAATTTAGATCATTGTTCTTGTCTCCAATGTATTTTAAAACTATATGATTCTATAATAATAAGAAATGATATTACGACATAGTTTTGGTTAACTTTAACTAAACTGTGATGAAGCTCTCTGCGGGAAGGCTTTAAACTTTGTGATTGTAATTTAATTGTTGGTTATGTAGATTTAGTTAATTGTAAGATTTAACATTTTTGTATTTGAAATTAAAAAGTGCACAAAGTAACTGACCAATTTCTAATGCTGAATGGAGCATCGATACGAGGCCAATGCTAGTTTTAATATATTTGTTAATAAACATATGTTGTTGTTAAATATTGTTTGTTTAATTGCATTTATAACCTTTGTTGTAGTTTTTTATACCTCCGCATTAACTGATTCAGTAGACGAGAAAATGAATGGTATGAAAGAAAATTTTATTTCTGCAGTTCAGTTATTCTTCTAAAATTATCATTTAAAGGTTCTCTCTTCCATGGTTTACCAATGGAATGTATTTTATTCAGCGATATCAACTGTGTGATATATATCGGATTTCATTTCAACCTGACTAGACTTAGATTAAGAGGCGCTAGTCGCAAACGACCCAGATATGGGTCAGGGACATCTGATAGGTTAATTCCGTTTATATCTTTTATCATTTCTTTAAAATAAATGGTACATGAAAAAAGATTTCATTTGGGCAGTTAAGTTAATCTTCCAAAATTATCATTTGAAGTATCTCCTCCATGGTCTATTAATGAGATGTATTTTATTTAATGATATCAACCATTTCACTACTTTTTAGCAAAATTTATAGAATTTTGCTAAAAAGTTCATAAATTTTGGGGAAGCCATAGATAAATGATTGATATTTATTGTTCTCGTAAGTATGTCTGTCCGTTGTATGTTCCACAATTGTAGCCCCTTAATGTTTTGGTTTTGAATATTGTATATAAGCAAAAATTTAAGGTTCCAGTACATGGAAAATAAAGGTAACAAGCTTCAAGCAAGAAATATAGTCCTCTACTTGGCAATCCGGTGCACACATGCGCAAATATTTCATCTGCTAAATTTAGTTCCTGGTCGAAATATCTAGGTACTGCGTATGTATACTCAAGGATAAATGATTACCTTTATAGCTACCAAACTATAAATTTAAGTATATAATGTCAAAGTAGATTCTGAAAGAACATGCTACCATCTGTGTCCGGAGAATTCTCAAGTACTGGAAACCTGTCGACAGTATTAAAAAACTCATTGCTACCAGCATGGTTGAAGGATGAAAACCTCGGGGATGTTGGCCTAGATGCTTGCACGGAAACCCGTCGACAGTATTGACAAATTCATTGTTACTGACATGGTTGTAGGACAAAAGACCATGGAGACGCTGCCCTAGATGCTGGACAGACCAGGTTCGATAAATGCTCGGCGCTCCATTACATGATGCTCTGCACAGCACTGAGATAGGAACCTATCGTGAAATGTTATTGAAGAGGAGGTGTTGTGAAAAGAGAGCCACAACCTTCAGCAACGAGGAACTGACTCAAGAAGTGTATAAGGAACTTTAATATTCAAATATATAAAACAGTGAAATCTATTTATATAAGTTGTCACAATAAATATTCGTCGTCGTAATGGTGTGTCGGGTTGATCACAAGGCATACGGCCTGTGACGACGCAGAGACCCGAGTTCAATTTCGGGGCGTTCATCGAGCGGGGCTGGACGGGTGTTATGGTTGGCTGTAAGAGATTACTCTCGTAGCAATAAGTTCACCATATGTATCAATTTGATACATTAAAGTAGATAAATAAATAAATATTCATGAATACGATGTTCTATAATAAATAATACTTTTATTTATCAGCAAAACGCTGACTGTATGTCACCTATTGGCAATAGATATATGTCGTCATAAATTTTGCTATAGTTTTGACAGTTCAATAAATTTTTCGTGCACAGGCATAAATTGTTTTAGCATTTGAATTCACTGCTCTGTTCCTGTAAATTGTGGCATAATTACATATAGCATATAAATAATGGCATAATTACATATAGCATATAAATAATTACATATAGCATATAAATAATGGCATAATTACATATAGCATATAAATAATTACATATAGCATATAAATAATGGCATAATTACATATAGCATATAAATATGGCATATTTACATATAGCGTATAAATAATGACATAATTACATATAGCAGATAAATAATTACATATAGCATATAAATAATGGCATAATTGCATATAGCATATAAATAATGGCATAATTACATATAGTATATAAATAATGGCATAATTACATATAGCATATAAATAATGGCATAATTATATATATTTCAGTCGAGGATATATATTTTATATTTGCAAAAGTTCATCAAAATCCATTGGACTATTTAAGTATGAAAGAAAGAAAAGTAGACAACATTTCACTTTTATTGTGTTAGCGTAGGAATTAACTAATTATTACTAATGTTAACTTTAAAAAAATTATTAATTTAAGAAAATTAATATTAAAATTATTTTTAACAAAGTCTATAAGGTATAATTGACTTGATACGATTACGAATTAAGTCATGTCAAAACTAATTTATTATATTGCAATTATTATATAAACAGCACGTCATCGATCAGGATTTGTGGTATGATGGAGCGGGATTTATAATGAAGTAGATTAAAAATTCTAAAACACAATCCAAATTGGAACAAAACTTGTTGCAAGTTAACTAAAACAATTTTATTTGAAGTTTCTCTTCCATCCGTTACCCAAACCATAACTGGCTGCATTTAATACTATTCTTATAGAGTCCAAATCGTTTTTGAGTATGATTTCAGAGTTATAAACCTTGGTCGCTATTTTTTACACTACTCTGGAGGTCTGTTTAATGGGACATGCACATTCCGTGCCAGCTTGGATAGATTCACCCCAAGAGGATAGCCGCTACGTGTACCTGTGGTTTTGAGACGCAGCACATGAGTCATGATTTGTTCCACTGCAGTGAGCATGATGATGCGCATAGAGTTTTGTTAGAGAGTATGTGTCTTAAAAGTAAAGTAGAATCACGCAGAGCCTTAGAACGTGGTATCTTTGCTAACCGAGACTTGGTTGAGAATGGAGCAATCTTTGAGTCATTTAAAGCGTTCGCCAAGTGTGTTCTTGAAAAGATCCTAAATGATTAATCGAGAAGAGACAGAATCTAACTCTGTTGGGTGGAAATGCTGAGATTGTATGAGACATATCAGGGGGAGACCTTCGAAGGTTAACTCTTTTTTATGAGGTGGGATGTTACGGGTCCCTAAGACAACCCGAGTGGAACAGCGTGAATAGTGCTCTTTGAAGGTCTTGAAGACCTTATGGCAAAAATTGTCAAAGCAAAAAAATGTCTGAAGCATATTCCAGTGCGAATCTCCTGCATCTTGAAGGTAATGAGAGTTTAATTGCTGTTATAAAGATTGACAATCGCATAAAAGAGATTTATGAAATTTTTGGTTACAGCATTTAATTAATTAGAAGATGAAAGTTTATTAAAACTCATTTTGTACGTGATTTGAACTACTTTGTTTTTAAAATAATGACATTTATCTGTAATAATGAAGGCTAAATATTTATTTATTTATCTACTTTAATGTATCTAATTGATACATATGGCGGACTTATTTCTACAAGAGCAAGCTCTTACAGCCAACCACAACACCAGTCCAGCCCCGTTCGACGAACGGTCGGGAATCGAACCCGGGTTGCCGCGGTGCGTCGCATCGTCAAAGACCGTATGCCTTGTGATCACCCCAACACAACACGGCGATGATGAATATTGACACAGTTATTAACATAAATGTGCTTAAATTTAACAAAATATATAGGTATACAATAATTTTTTAAATTTTTTTAAAAAATTATTGTATACCTTTTTTTTTCAATTAACTTTTTTATGACCTTAATAGATTTATGTAGCAAAGAAATACCTGTCATGGTAACCATTCTTTATAAACTATGTATAATAGACCCGAGTGTTGAAGATAATGCCCTTGAATAAACAATGGTCATGGTCAAGGAAAATCGAACTTTGGTTCCAATTTTGGATCGTGGACTGTCAGGAATTTTTTTATAATGATCTTTGAACATCCCTAGTAGATATTGAATTAAAAACCTAAATCGTGGCATTCTACAGTGGCTGGCACAATCCAATCGTGGGTATAAAACACAATTTTAATTTAAGTCAACAGAGAAATCAATACATATATATATGTGTATATATAAGTATATATGCATACAGGTATATGTAATAAAATCTGCCCTTTTAATAAACTTTACCGGCTTTTTTATTTTTTTCTGCAAAAAAGATTGCTTGGGAAATATTAAATTACTTTTAACAAATCCTAGTGGAATGTTTTAATCCCACTTCTGACCGTTTTCAATAGATGTCGCCAGATGTACGTTAACTCATGATATCGAAAGCGATCTGTACCCACATTAATTGTTTACACAAACTAGTCACATGTAAAAGCTAATTTTAATATGGAAGAAGAATAAGTCCAAAACGCTAAAAAAATTGTTGTTTAAAAAGACGCTGTCTTGAACATATTAGTTGGAGAGTCATTACGGGTCCATGATAGGGATATGAAAAAATAATCGATTATTCACATACGTGAAAAATCGCTTTTTATAATGGATTTACGCGTACAAAAAAATCGATTAAACAAAAATCGCTTTTTATAATGGATTTACGCGTACAAAAAAATCGATTAAACAAAAATCGCTTTTTATAATGGATTTACGCGTACAAAAAAATCGATTAAACAAAAATCGATTTTTATAATGGATTTACGCGTACAAAAAAATCGATTAAACAAAAATCTATTTTTCTCACTCTGAATTTTTAATTAATGGCACTAACGCCATCTATTTACGTAATCCAGTTCCAGTTACCCAACTTATCACCCCTCGCCGCTTGCTACCGCAAACAGATATGTGATGTTATAGAATTTATTTAATTAATAAAGCTGTGATTACGGACATTTTAGGCGCTTATTTTGATTTACCAAAAAAAGATGATAGATTTTGAAATAGATATTAATATTGAATAATTTGGCGTTAATTTTGTAGAAATTCATTATCCACAATGAAATGAAACTACGTGATGTAGTATTATTTATACTTTAAGTTCTTTACCACGACCTAGGTTTCGTTGTATTACAACATCTTTGCTAATAGCCCACCTGAAGATGTAATATAATGAAACCTAGGTCGTGGTAAAGAACTTAAAGTATAAATAATACTACATCACGTAGTTTCATTTCTTCGGGGGGCAAAGTCATTCGCGTCCGTAGGAGCTGCCTAATCATCACCCTGCACGTGTCCCCCGGGTGGCGCTAAATGAATGACAACGCCGAGTCTTGAGCGGCGGTAAATAACTCAAAACACTGCGACGCTTAGCCAGCAGATAACATAAGGAGGTAGGAAATGACCTTCCTAATCCGTAAACCACTCAAGAGCGGCGGTCTTGGCTTCATTGCCCGGACCACGAGGAAGAAAACCTCTTCAAAAATTACCCAAATCCAATGGTGGGAAACGTGCCAACTGGATGCATGGCTGTATGGATGAACAGCATTAGCGCCAACCTCTACGGACCTGGTAAACGTAGTTGTATTCTGCCTTCTTAGGGAATGGCGTTACCCCTAAGTGACCTGTTATTTCATCCAATTATCGTGGGAACAAAATGAATGATAACTTAAAAAATAAAACAAACACAAACCCAAGTATGATCCAACAAACTCTTCATAAGAGCATATTTACAAAAACACGTAGCAACTCTATCGGAGCAATACCACAAATGGTAAATGCTCATGAAACAATTCTTGAATCGATTGACAAAGACAAAAACACCTGGCAACAAGACCGAATACCTCATACCAAAAGAAAAAGAATGGAATCAAAATCACCACAGACAGAAAACTTAAAGAAAAAGACCAACACGACTGAATACGGAATATCTACCCAAAATCAATTTGAAATATTAGGTGAAGTGGAATATAATCCGGATATAATAGAAACAGAAAAGCCACCAAAACCAGAACCAATCTTTGTAACTGGGGTCCTGGATATCAATTCCCTTAAAAACCTGCTGTTAAGAATAACAACAGAAGGAAATTTTACTATGACCACTCTCAGGTCAGGACACGTTGTGAAAGTAATGCCAGTAAGTATAGAAGTATACAAAATGATAAGAGAAAAATTCATCACAGACAATATCAGCCATTATACTTACATGATAAAAAGTGAAAGACCTTATAGAGTTGTTCTGCGAGGCCTCCATAGCTCAGAAGACATCTCTGAAATAAAAGAAGGACTCAAAGCACATGGACACGAAGTAAGGCAACTCGTAAATGTACGTCATCGAAACACAAAAGAACCCTTACCCCTATTTTATGTAGACCTGGAGCCAAAGAATAACAATAAAGATATTTTTAAAATAAAATACCTCAATCATATGAAAGTATCTTTTGAAGCACCTTATAAGAAACAGGAAATTCTACAATGTAAAAGATGCCAAAGGTTCGGTCATTCAAAAAATCAATGCTACCGACCATTCAGATGCGTCAAATGTGGAGACGACCACCCAACCACCAGCTGCTCCAAAACAAGGGAAACGGAAGCTACTTGTGCAAACTGTCTAGAAAAACATCCAGCTAGTTACAGGGGATGCCTAAAATACAAGCAATATAAAGAGCACTTATTGAAAATCCAACCAAAACAAACATATAAACATACAAACCAAACTAAGCGAATGCCTGAAATGGACAATTTGCAGCCAAGGAAATTCAAAAATTATAATAGAACAACCTCAACTTACGCTGAAATCACTAAAAGTAGAATGGAAAACATCACTAAGCCAGACCAATTACCTCAAACGCAACAACTAAGTGACATCTTGGAACAAATGTTCAACAGAATACAAACTATGATGCTAACCATGGTAGACAACATGATGGATCGTTTCATCCAGCTTATTAGCAGCCAGACTAAGAAATAATCTAAATCTTAAAATAGTCACATGGAACGCCAACGGACTGGTCGCTCGACGACTAGAGCTGGAAATGTTTCTACACATGAAAAAGATTGACGTGGCATTAATATCTGAGACTAGGTTTACCATCAAAAGCCATATCTCAATAAAGGGCTACACAGTTTATGCTACCAACCACCCATCGGGAAAAGCGCATGGAGGAACGGCAGTGATCTTAAAATCAAATATAAAACATCACCCGCTTGAACCTTTCTCAACTGACAAGATACAAGCCTCTCTTATTAAAGTGTATGACAATAGCTCGGACATTACCGTTGCTGCAGTTTATTGCCCTCCTAAACACCAGATGGCAAAAGAAGAATATAAAGATTTCTTCTCTATACTCGGACATCGCTTTATAAGTGGGGGCGACTGGAACGCTAAACACCTGTTCTGGGGATCTAGACTTATAACAACTAGAGGAAGGTCGCTCTATCAAGCTGTGAAAGATCTTAATCTTGATTGCTTGTCCACTGGAGAACCTACCTATTGGCCGACAGATCCACGAAAAATACCCGATTTGCTGGATTTTTTCATATCTAGAAACATTGCAATAAATAACACTAAAACAGAACCTGACTTTGACCTTATCTCAGACCACTCTGCTATTGTTCTAAGGGTATATAGTAAGATATTACTAACAGAAGTACCACTTAAAATCTACAATAAGAATACTAACTGGAAAAAATATCAGGATATCATCACAACGGAAATACAGCTCAGGATCTCACTGAAAACGTCTGACCAAATAGAACGGGCTATAGAAGGACTAAACAAACTGATTCATGACGCTGCAAACAGGGCTACATCCCATCACAAAACGGGAACTGCTATAGAGCATGTGTACCCTGAATTCATCAAGGATTGTATAAACGAAAGACGTAGACTCCGCAGAGTATGGCAAAACACTCACTATCCTAGAGACAAGACTGCCTTAAATAAAGCCACACAACATCTTAAAACTCTAATCAAAGAATTGGCAAATGAGAATCTACAATCATATCTCACAAAACTGACACATACTAGTGACACAAACTACTCGTTATGGAAAGCTACCAAAAACCTAAAGCGTCCCAAACAACAAGTCACACCGCTAAGAACAAAAACGGGATCCTGGGCTCGCTCTGATAGTGAAAAAGCTAACAGATATGCTGATCACCTACATGAAGTTTTTGAACCGTTTCCCAGCAGTAATCAATATCTGGACAATGAAATAGAGGAGTACTTAAAGACACCTATTCAAATGTGCTTACCACTTAAGCATGTGACACCAAATGAACTGAGGCGGGAAATCCTAAAACTCCAGGAAGGCAAATGCCCTGGCTATGACCTTATCGACGCGACACTTTTGAAACACCTCCCAAAAAAAGGAATACTGTTCATACTCGCTATTTTCAACGCATGTTTAAGACAGTCCTACTACCCAAGCCAGTGGAAAATAGCACAGGTAATAATGATACTGAAACCAGGTAAACCTGCTCAAGAAGTGTCATCTTATAGACCTATCAGTCTCCTTCCGGTAATTGGAAAATTACTGGAAACGATAATACTTAACAGAATGAGGGAACACTTAGCAAATATAATACCAACACATCAGTTTGGATTTAGAGAGGGCCACGGAACTATCGAGCAAGTGCATAGGCTGGTTGATGTCATAAGTAGAGCATTGGAAAATAAACAATATTGCTCCGCAGTCTTCTTAGACATTAGCCAAGCATTTGATAAGGTATGGCATACTGGGCTTCTCTTTAAAATTAAAAAAATGTTACCGCACTCCTTTTTTCCGTTGATTAAATCGTATCTTGGAAAAAGATGCTACGAAGTGAAATATAACTCCGAAACATCAGAAATGCACCCAATTAAGTCAGGAGTTCCACAGGGTAGTATACTGGGACCAGTACTCTATTTGATATTTACAGCAGATCTACCTACTTATGCCAACACTACCACAGCGACATACGCAGATGATACCGCACTTCTTTCGTCACATGATAATCCCGATTCCGCATCTGAAAGCCTCCAATCCCATATCTCTCTCATCCAAGCATGGTGCCAGCAGTGGCGTATTAAAGTCAACACAGATAAGTCAGCCCAAGTAACTTTCACACTTAGAAGAAAAACCTGCCCACCTGTAAAACTTTTTGATACAGCGATCCCACAATCAGATGACGCCAAATACTTGGGTATGCACCTCGACCGTCGACTCACTTGGCGTAAACATATATGGACTAAAAGGAAGCAACTAGACAGCAAACTCCGCAGCATGTACTGGCTAATCGGCCGTAAATCACAATTGACAGATTCCAGTAAAATGGCTATCTATAAAACGATACTGAAGCCCATATGGACTTACGGCATTCAGCTTTGGGGCACAGCCAGCCATAGTAACATCGAAATACTTGAAAGGTTCCAAAGTAAAACAATGAGAGCCATGTTTAATATACCATCCCACATAAGCAACAAATATGTGAACCTAGAT